>JARQOD010000002.1:537961547-538030221 GCA_033576555.1 Oophaga sylvatica | reverse complement strand
ACTCCATAAGTAGTTGAAAATTACTGATTGGGCGCATGGCAGACTTGGAAGGGAAGGAGCACCAATTTAACTTTTGGAGCACAAAAATTGGCTGGAATAGATAGCAGACGCCATGTCGTGCTTGCAGAGCCCCTGAGTTGCCTTAGCAGTGGAAACCCACCACAAGTGACCACGTTTGGAAACTATATCCCTCAAGGAGCATATCTAGAGGTGTGGTGAGCACCTTGAACCCACAGATACTTCACAGAATTTTTTAACATTGAGTCATGAAAATGAAAAAAGACATTTTTCTAGCAAAAATTTTGCTTTAACCTCAGATTTTTCCTTTTCCAAAAGGGTAACAAGAGAAAATGGACCTCTAAATATGCTGTGCAATTTCTCCTCAGTACACTGATGCCTGATGGGCACACGCCAGGGCTCAGAAGGGAAGGAACACCAGTTGAATTATGGAGTGCAATTTTGGCTGGAATAGATTTCGGATGCCATGTCACATTTGAAGAGCCCTGACATACAAAAACAGCAGAAACCCTTACAAGTGACCTCATTTTTGGAAACTACACCTCTTGAGAAATTCATATAGGGCTATTTTGATCATTTTTAACCCTCAGGCAATTTACAGAATTGCATACCAATGGCAGAGGGAATAGAAAATGATCATATTTTCTAAAACGTTGCTTTATCCCCAAGTTTTTAATTTTAAAATGGCATAATAGAAGAAAACAAATAGTGCAGTCTGTTTTGCAACTTATCAAAAGGGAAGAAGTGTCATATTGAGATTTTGCTGGAATTGTTTAAGGGTGCCATATCACATTGGCAGTGACCCTGAGGTCCCAAAACAGCACAACCCCCTATAAGTGACCCCATTTTACAAACTACACCTCTCAAGGAATTAATCTAGGGTTGCAATGTGTATATTGACGCCACATGTGCCTCACAAAATGTTATTCCATTGGGCGCTGAAGAAAGAATAATTACATTACATTCCAAAACGGGAGGAAAGGGGTGCTATTTGACTCTTGGAGAACAAATAGAATAGATTGCAGACTTCATACACAGAGCCCCTAAGTGCCAGAAGAGCAGAATCACTCCTCAAGTGACCCCATTTTGGAAATACCCCCCTCTGGAAATTTATCTACAAGTGATGATTTTGACTCCAGTGTGTTTTTTAGAAACAAGCAATAGTGGATCTTGAGTGAAAATTCAGTACATTATGCCCAGTACATTGCAGTGCCCATGCATTGTGTTCAGCTCATGTTTTTGGGGACATGCACCCCGTAAATTATGAAAGCTCTCATCGCTACAAAATGCCAAACTTGTGGACGCTAAATATGGTCTAAGCACACTTGGCTCAGAAAGGAGAGGGCATTTGGATTTGGGAGCGCAGAATTCACTGTATTTCTTTTGGGGGTCAAGGAGCCATAGCGCTTTTAAAGGTCCTTTGTGTTACCAGTAATATGGAACCTATTTTTCCATTAATAGATGATGGACCTGAATGGTGACTTGTTTCATTTTGTAGATTAAGTTGAAGCTTTTGTTGGAAACATTTTACATCACATTTTGGATGTAAAATGGATGTAACTGATGATACGGCTTTATTCTTCGGGTTGGTGTGATTACAGCGATACCAGATTTATATAGATTTTTTTATGTTGGCAGCTATCACACACTAAAAAACCCTTTTATTGGCATCACCATATTTTGAGTTATAATTTTCCTATATATCTCCTGACAGAGGTTTTTTAAATGCGTTTAGCATGTGTCAAAAATGATGATTACAGCAAATACCACATGTATAATTTTTTATGTTCTTGCTGCTTTTACACAATAAAAACTATTTTTTATAGAAAAAATAATTGTTTTTGCATCTCTATATTTTGAGAAGTATAACTTATTTACTTCTCTGGGGACAGAGCTGTATGAGGCTTGTTTTTTGCGGGACAAGATGACATTTATAGTGACACCATTTTTATTTCCATCTGACTTTTAGTTGAATTCTATCTCACTTTTTGATTGGCAGTATGATGAAAAAGCATAGTTTTTGCCATTTTTTTTGTTTACATTTTTACGGTGACAGTGTAACAGTTTTAACCCCTTAATGTCCATGGACGTGCACAGTCCGTCATGGCCGAGTGTCAGTTTTGGCACCTTGATGGACTGTGAATGTCCAGCCTTTGAACTACCACTGTGTGTAAACACGCAGTGGTAGTTCAGTGCCTGACAGCTGATAGGCACAGCAAGCGGTGCGGGGACCTTTGCAGTCGGTCCCCGTACCGACAGCGCTGTGATTGGTCAGTCAATGTGACTGACCAAACACAGCAGCGATCAGGCAGAAGAGGCTGAAATTTCAGCCTCTGCTGCCTGATCAGTGCAGGAGCTTGGCGCTTCAGTGGCCGAGCTTCCTGCACTGACAGCCAGAAGCGGTGCCCCCCGCCGCCCCTGACTGTTAACCCCCTGACTGCTGCGATCGAGCACAATCGCAGCGCTCAGGGGGAGAGGCAAAGGGTCGGGAACTCCCTCTGCCTCAGATCGGCACCCCGAAATGTATTTGCAGGGCCGATCTCTGCCTTGATGACCCGGGGTTGTCATGACAACCTCCGTGTCATCTAGCTGTGGAAAGCCGCTGTAACCATGGTCACAGCAGCTTTCACCATAGGTACAATGCATTGCAATGTTGAAGCATTGCAATGCATTGTAACTGCAATCAAAAGTAAAAAAGTGAAAGTCCCATAAAGGGACAAGGTAAAAAAAGCATTTTTTTTAAAAAAATTGTAAAAAAAATATTAAAAAATAATAAAAAAAAAATTCCCCTAAAAAATACACATTTTTATGTAATAAAAGAAAACCAAAAAACAAAAAAATGCACATGTTTGGTATCGCTGTGTCCGTAAAAATCCCATCTATAAAAGCCTAACCCTAGTTAACCCCTTCAGTGAAATACGTAAAAAAAACCACAAAAAAGTAGTAAATTATACTTTTTCCAAGCGGTATCATCATACCGCTTGGAAAAGTGCATTAACACACGATCAAAAAGACGGATATAAATAATCATGGTACCGTTGAAAATGTCATCTTGTCCCGCAAAAAACAAGCCGCTATGCAGCATCATCAGCGAAAAAATAAAAAAGTTATAGCTCGCGGAATAAACTGATGCAAAAATAATTATTTTTTCTATAAAAAATTTTTTTGTGTAAAAAACGCCAAAGCATAAAAAAATATATAAATGAGGTATCTCTGTAATCGTAGTGGCCCGACGAATAAAGCTGCTTTATCAATTTTACCACATGCGGAACGGAGAAAAAGAAACAAAAAACATTTCCTGAATTGCTGGTTTTTGTTCATTCTGCTTCCACAAAAATCGGAATAGGAAGCGATCAAAAATCATTATGTGCCCGAATATGGTACCAATAAAAACGTCAGCTCGTCCCACAAAAAATAAGCCCCCAGATGACTCTGTCAGCCAAAATATGGAAAAATTATAGCTCTCAAAATACGGCGATGCAAAAATTTCTTACAAAAAATTCTTCCAAAAAAAAGCGTCTTTTAGTGTGTGACAGAAGCTAAACATGAAAAAAGGATGTAAATCTGGTATCTCTGTAATCGCACCGACCCGAGGAATAAAGTCGCCTACTCACTAATACCGCACGAGGAACGGCGTAAAAAATAAACCAATTCTTCACCTTTTGTGGATTTGTTCATTCTGCCTCACAAAGATCGCAGTAAAGCGATCACAGTGGTTCCCCCCCACATATAGGGTATCAGCGTACTCAGGACAACTTGCACATCAACTTTTGGGGTCCTATTTCTCCTGTTACCCTTATAAAAATACAAATTTGGGGGCAAAAAGATAATTTTTGTGGAAAAAAATATGATTTTTTTATTTTCACGGCTCTACGTTATAAACTTCTGTGAAGCCCTTGGGGGTTCAAAGTGCTCACCACATATCTAGATAAGTTCCTTGGGGGGGTCTAGTTTGCAAAATGGGGTCACTTGTGGGGGTTTCTACTGTTTAGGCACATCAGGGGCTCTCCAAGTGCGACATGACACCCGCAGACCATTCCATCAAAGTCTGCATTCGAAAACGGTGCTCCTTCCCTTCCGAGCTCTGCCATGCGTCAAAATAGTGGTTTACCCCCACATATGGGGTATTAGCGTACTCTGGACAAATTTTACATCAACTTTTGTGGTCCTATTTCTCCTGTTACCCTTATAAAAATAAAAATTTGGGGCAAAAAGATTATTTTTGTGGAAAAAAATAGGATTTTTTTTTATTTTCACGGCTCTACGTTATAAACTTCTGTGAAGCCCTTGGGGGTTCAAAGTGCTCACCACACATCTAGATAAGTTCCTTGGGGGTCTAGTTTCCAAAATGGGGTCACTTGTAGGGGGTTTCTACTGTTTAGGCACATCAGGGGCTCTCCAAATGTGACATGACACCCGCAGACCATTCCATCAAAGTCTGCATTCAAAAACGGCGCTCCTTCCCTTCCGAGCTCTGCCATGCGTCAAAATAGTGGTTTACACCTACATATAGGGTATCAGCGTACTCTGGAAAAATTGCACAATAACTTTTGGGGTCACTTGTGGGGGGTTTCCACTGTTTAGGCACATCAGAGACTCTCCAAATGCGACATGGCGTCCAATCTCAATTCCAGCCAAAAAAGTCAAATGGCGCTGCTTCCCTTCCGAGCTTTGCCATGCGCCCAAATAGTCGTTTACCCCCACATATGGGGTATCAGCGTACTCAGGCTTAACCCCCACGTGGTTACGATCGCTCTGATTGGCTGTTAAAAGTGAAACAGCCAATCAGAGCGATTAGTAATATTTCACCACTGAAAAGTGGTGAAATATTACAATCCAGCCATGGGCGATGCTGCAATAGCATTAGCCATGGCTGGACACTGTGTTCCCACCCTCCCCACACCGAGTAACGGTGGTGATCGGCCGCCGCCGCCGATTCATGGCGGCGAATGGTCACCGCCGTTACTATCATCTGCTGGCTGCTCCGATCCTCTCCCCTCCGGTGTGCTCCGCTCCCCCCCGCCCTCCGATCACCCCCCCACGCCTGTCCTCACCTCCTCTGGTCTTCTGCGGCCTCTTGATCCACCCGGGACTCTTCATGGGCGCTGCCATCTTGGAAAATGACGGGCGCATGCACAGTGCGCCTTTCAAAGTACAATTTATTTTGATCACTGTGATAAACTCTCACAGTGATCAAAATAAAAGTAAATGAACCCCCCCCTGTCATAGGTAGGGACAAAAAATAAAATAAAGATTTTTTTTTTTCCTTTTAGGCCCTGTCCACACGTTGCAGATTTTGCTGCTGATCCGCAGCGGATTTCGCTGCTGATCCGCAGCTGATTTCGCTGCTGATCCGCAGCGGATTTCGCTGCAGATCCGCAGCTGATTTCGCTGCTGATTTCGCTGCTGATCCGCAGCGGATTTCGCTGCTGATCCGCAGCTGATTTCGCTGCTGATCCGCAGCTGATTTCTCTGCTGATCCGCAGCTGATTTCGCTGCTGATCCGCAGCTGATTTCGCTGCTGATCCGCAGCGGATTTCGCTGCTGATCCGCAGCTAATTTCGCTGCTGATCCGCAGCGGATTTCGCTGCTGATCCGCAGCTGATTTCGCTGCTGATCTGCAGCTGATTTCACTGCTGATCCGCAGCTGATTTCGCTGCTGATCCGCAGCTGATTTCGCTGCTGATCCGCAGCGGATTTCGCTGCTGATCCGCAGCTGATTTCGCTGCTGATCTGCAGCTGATTTCGCTGCTGATCCGCAGCTGATTTCGCTGCGGATCCGCAGCGGATTTGGCGCTGCGGATCCACAGCAGATCCAGAAACCATGTACAGTACAATGCAAATAAATGGTAAAAAAAAAAACGCTGTGCACATGCTGCGGATTTTTCAGCACAGATTTGCTGCGGTTTTAAATCCGCAGCATGTCAATTCTTTGTGTGGATTCCGCAGCGGTTTTACACCTACTCCATTATAGTTGTAAAACCGCAGGGAGAAACCGCAGCAAATCCGCGCTAAATTCGCAGGTAAAAGGCAGGTCATTTTACCTGCGGATTTTAGAAAAATCCGCAAGTGAAACCGCAATGTGTGCACGGGGCTTTAGTGTTAGGCTGGGTTCATATTGCATTATGGCAGTCCGTTAGATGGACTGCGTTTCACCGCGGTATAATTTGTATAACACCCCATTTGTGTGCGCATCGCAACGCATGCCGTAAAGCGGCATGCGTGAGCGACGTGCTGTCATTCAGTGACTGAGCCTCGGACACGGGCTGCAGCGTCTGGGCTCCGTCACCGCTAGCGCAGATGAATCATCTGATGATTCATCTGCGCTAGCGGGTATAGCATAACACGATCGCGTTATGCTATACCATTACCAGCCGGTCAACGCTACGTGTTGAAAGGGCTGGTAAAACGCAATATGAACCCAGCCTTAGGGTTAGGGTTAGAATTTGGGTTACGGTTAGAATTTGGGTTAGGGTTGGAATTTGGGTTAGGGTTGGGATTAGGGTTAGGTTTGTGGTTAGGGTTAGAGTTAGGATAAGTGTTAGGGGTGTTTTGGGGTTAGGGTTGGGATTAGGGTTAGGCTTGTGGTTAGGTTTATGGTTAGAGTTGGGATTAGGGTTAGGGGTGTGTTGGGGTTAGGGTTATGGTTAGGGTTTGTATTAGGGTTAGGGGTGCGTAGGGGTTAGGGTTGGGGTTAGGGAGTGTTGGGGTTAGGGTTGGAGTTAGAATTGAGGAGTTTCCACTATTTAGGCACATCATGGGGTCTCCATACGCGACATGGCGCCACCATTGATTCCTGCAAATTTTGCGTTCAAAAAGTCAAACAGTGCTCCCTTTATTCCAAGCCCCGACGTATGCCCAAACAGTGGTTTACCCCCACATATGGGGTATCAGCGTACTCTGGAAAAATTGCACAACAACTTTGGGGGTCTAATTTCTCCTGTTAACATTGGGAAAATAAAAAAATTGGGGACTAAATTTCATGTTTGTGGAAAAAATATGATTTTTTTATTTTCATGCCCGGGCGTTATAAACTTCTGTGTAGCCCTTGGAGGTTCAAAGTGCTCACTACACATCTAGATAAGTTATTTGCGGGGTCTAGTTTCCAAAATGGGGTCACTTGTGGGGAGTTTCTACAGTTTAGGCACATCAGGGGCTCTGCAAACGTAACATGACGCCCGCAGACCATTCCATCAAGTGGGCATTTCAAAACGTCACTACTTCCCTTCCGAGCCCTGACGTGCGCCCATACAGTAGTTTTCTCCCACATATGGGGTATCAGCATACTCAGGACAAATTGGAAAACAACTTTTGGGGTCTAATTTCTCCTGTTACCCTTGGGAAAATAAAAAAATTGGGGACTAAAAGATCCTGCTTATGGAAGAAATATGATTTTTTTTATTTTCATGCCCGGGCGTTATAAACTGCTGTGTAGGCCTTGGGGGTTCAAAGTGCTCACCACACATCTAGATAAGTTCTTTGCGGGGCCTAGTTTCCAAAATGGGGTCACTTGTGGGGAGTTTCTACTGTTTAGGCACATCAGGGGCTCTGCAAACCTAACATGACGCCCGCAGATCATTCCATCAAAGTCAGCATTTCAAAACGTTACTACTTCCCTTCCGAGCACCAACGTGTGCCCGAACAGTGGTTTCCCCCCACATATGGGGTACCAGTGTACTCAGGACAAACTGTACAACAACTTTTGTGGTCCAATTTCTCCTGTTACCCTTGTGAAAATAAAAAATTGTGGGTTAAAAAAATCAGTTTTTGAGGATAAAAATGATTTTTTATTTTCACGGATCTGCATTATAAACTTCTGTGAAGCACTTGGGGGTTCAAGGTGCTCACCACACATCTGGATAAGTTCCTTTGGGGGTCTAGTTTACAAAACTGGGTCACTTGTGGGGGGTTTCTACTGTTTAGGCACATCAGGGGCTCTGCAAACGTAACAAGATGCCCGCAGACCATTCCATCAAGTCGGCATTTCAAAGCGTCACTACATCCCTTCCGAGCCCTGACGTGTGCCCTAACAATGGTTCCCCCCCACATATGGGGTACTAGTGTACTCAGGACAAACTGGACAACAACTTTTGGGGTCCAATTTCTCCTGTAACCATTGTGAAAATAAAAAATAGTGGGCTAAAAAAATCATTTTTTGAGAAAAAAAAAGGATTTTTTATTTTCACGGCTCTGCGTTATAAACTTCTGTGAAGCACCTGGGGGTTCAAAGTGCTCACTTTGCATCTAGATAAGTTCCTTAGGGGTCTAGTTTCCAAAATGGGGTCATTTGTGGGGGAGCTCTAAACTTTAGGCACACAGGGGCTCTCCAAACACGACATGGTGTCCGCTAACGATTGGAGCTAATTTTCCATTCAAAAAGTGAAATGGCGCTCCTTCCCTTCTGAGCCCTGCCGTGCGCCCAAACAGTGGTTTATGACCACATATGAGGTATCTGTGTACTCAGGAGAAATTGCCCAACAAATTTTAGGATCCAATTTATACTGTTGCCCATGTGAAAATGAAAAAACTGAGGCTAAAAGAAAATTTTTGTGAAAAAAAGTACTTTCTTTTTTTACGGATCAATTTGTGAAGCACCTGGGGTTTCAAAGTGCTCACTATGCATCTAGATAAGTTCCTTAGGGGGTCTAGTTTCCAAAATGGGGTCACTTGTGGGGGAGCTCCAATGTTTAGGCACACAGGGACTCTCCAAATGTGACATGGCAACCGCTAAATATTCCAGCATATTTTCCATTCAAAAAGTCAAATGGCGCTCCTTCCCTTCTGAGCCCTGCCGTGCGCCCAAACAGTGGTTTATGACCACATATGAGGTATCTGTGTACTCAGGAGAAATTGCCCAACAAATTTTAGGATCCATTTTATCCTGTTGCTCATGTAAAAATGAAAAAATTGATGCTAAAATAAAATTTTTGTTGGAAAAATTAAAATGTCCATTTTTTCCTTCCACGTTGCTTTAGTTCCTGTGAAGCACCTGAAGGGTTAATAATCTTCTTGAATGTAGTTTTGAGTAGCTTGAGGGTGCAGGTTTTATAATGGTGTCACTTTTGGGTATTTTCTGCCATATAGACCCCTCAAAGTGACTTCAAATGTGAGGTGGTCCCTAAAAAAAATGGTTTTGTAAATTTTGCTGTAAAAATGAGAAATCGCTGGTCAACTTTTAACCCTTATAACTTCCTAACAAAAAAAAATGTTGTTCCCAAAATTGTGCTGATGTAAAGTAGACATGTGGGGCTCTCTCTTGTTCCACCGGCACTATTTCAGTCCAGAATGTCGCAAGGTAAATAACCTCTTTAACCGCAGTAGTCAGTAGGTGCTTTTTGACTTTATACAATTTATACTATGGGAATAGCTATTAGAGACCTTCCTATTGTTCATATTACGGGTGTCATTGCACAGGTTTGACACCTGTATTTTCATTATTAAATTCATTACTATATTGGAAATTACATTGTTATTAATTAATTGATTAATTTCTTGTTAAAGTCAAATTATACTCCCCGTTATTAGCATATATTTTTTCCTCCTGACTCTAAGATCATTTACCATTTCAAAAGTGACATAAGCCAACGGGACATATTTCTGTCTTGTATATTTTACATCTTATGAATTTATCAATAGCTGCTTGTTATATCTACCTCATGTTGACACCTTTGTCTCTGTCTTAATATTGTGTTTAATAAATTATATATTTTTTGCAATAAATCCTCCTTGTGCGGATCTATTTACTTACTGATATTATATCATCAAACTGCATTTTTTATTTTTCTTTTTTGGTTATATAATGTGGGAAATGTTATTTATTAACTATTTTGTGTCACATAAATCTCTGGTTTAACAGAATAAAAATTAAAAATTTGAAAATTACAAAATTTTCAAAATTTTTCGCCAAATTTCCATTTTTTTTCACAAATAAACGCAAAAATTATCGACCTAAATTTACCACTACCATGAAGCCCAATATTTCACGAAAAAACAATCTCAGAATCGCTCGGATCCGTTGAAGCATTCCTGAGTTATTAACTCATAAAGGGACACTGGTCAGAATTGCAAAAAATGGCAAGGTCTTTATGGTCAAAATAGGCTGGGTCATGAAGGGGTTAAAAAAGGAAATTCTTAAAGTGGGCCTATTCTCAGGAAAGACAACTTGCTCATAATTATCAAAAAGTTATACCCAACAACAAAAGATACATTTCTAAATACAACAAAAAAAAGAAAAATATGTTTTTAAAGAAAAATATGTTTTTAAGGAGCACTCCTATTATACAGAAAGATAACTTTGACCTCCATAGTCAGCTTGTGCATCCTTTCTAGTCATGATCATACCCAAAATCACTGATACTACACTCCTACAAATCATGAATGGCAGCATGTTGGCTCTGTGGTTAGCACTATTGCCTTGCAACACTGGGGTTCTAGGTTCAAATCACACCAAGGACAACGTCTGCAATGAGTTTGTATGTTTTCCCCTTGTTTTTGTGAGTTTCCTCTGGGTTTTCCTCCCACACTCAAAAGATGTAGTGATAGAGAATGTGGTTTGTCAGCCCCAATGTGGACAGAGATGATGAGGTCTGTAGAGTGTTGCGGAATATAAAGGTGGTATATAAGCAATGCATAATAAATGGTATGTGAACAGCACGTTCTACGGCTGAATCGTATAGATAACACTTTATTTACACAACTCGGTGAGCACCCTCAAAAATTTAAATGCTTTTTTGCCCCTCTATTAAAGTCACTTCTCCCCCCCAAAATAAAATGTAATCAACAGATTATGTGAGCCCCAAAATGGCTCTATAAAATATGACTAGTCTCTCAAAAACAAACCAAAGTGGGCAAAAAAAAGGAGGATACACTTTTTCATCTACCACTCCCAAAAAGAGGTAATAAAAAGTTAATAGGTCACATGTATTCCAAAATAGTGCTATTAAATAAAACTGATCCGACAGAAAAACTGCTGCTTCAACAGAAAAATAAAAAAGTTATGGCTCTCAGAATGCAACCAATGATGAAATAGTAAATTTTATGGGGAAAGGGAAAGAAGGATAGTATGTGAAATAAAATACAACCTTTATTGTTTGAATTAAAATTATTAATATTAAAAAAGACCATGATAACTGTGTATAATAAAAATTTAAACGTAAAGTTAGATCACTGTTGTGTACTATAAAATTAATGAGTTGCCCCATAACAGTGATCTAATAAAGGTGCTAATAGGCGTACAGGTTTTGATGACTTTTTTAATGTTAATAATTTTAATTGAAACAAAAAAGTTTACCGTATATTTTATTTCACATAGTATGTTTTTCTCTTTCCCCATATAATTTATAACTTCTAATGGTGTATTATGTGAATATTCTTTAACCCTTTTAACCCTGTATTCCCCTTCCCGAGCAGACCAATTTTTTTCAATTTTAACCAGTGTCAATTTATGCAGTAATAATTCTGGACCACTTCAACATATCCCAGTGATTCTGAGAATGTTTTTTCATGACTTGTTGAACTTCATAATAGGGTTAAAATTAGGTAGTTAGGATTTGTGTTTTATTTATGAAAATATCAAAACTTTGACAAAAATTTTTAAAATGCATCAATTTTCAAACTTAAAATTTTATGCCCTTAAACAAGATAGTTATAACACACAAAATAGATAACAAATAACATTTACCACATGTCTACTTTACATCAGCATCACATTTTTTTTGTTAAGAAGTTAGAAGAGTTAAAAATTAATCAGCAATTTCTTATTTTTCCAATAAAATTTACAAAACCAATTTTTTCGTGATCACATCCCTTTGACGGGACTTTGAGGGCCCTATGTGACACCATTTTAAAAACTGCACTTCTCAAACTGCTCAAAACAACATTCAAGAAGTTTATTAATCCTTCAGGCACTTCATCAGAATTAAAGCAATGCAGAAGGAAAAAAATGATAATTTAACTTGTTCCCACTAAAATAATAATTTAGCCCCAAATTTAGCATTTTCAAAAGAGTAACAGGAGAAAATCGACCACACAATTTATCGTAGAATTGATCCTGAGCACATCAATACTCCATAAGTAGTTGAAAATTACTGATTGGGCGCATGGCAGGACTTGGAAGGGAAGGAGCACCAATTAACTTTTGGAGCACAAAATTGGCTGGAATAGATAGCAGACGCCATGTCGTGCTTGCAGAGCCCCTGAGTTGCCTTAGCAGTGGAAACCCACCACAAGTGACCACGTTTTGGAAACTATATCCCTCAAGGAGCATATCTAGAGGTGTGGTGAGCACCTTGAACCCACAGATACTTCACAGAATTTTTTAACATTGAGTCATGAAAATGAAAAAAGACATTTTTCTAGCAAAAATTTTGCTTTAACCTCAGATTTTTCCTTTTCCAAAAGGGTAACAAGAGAAAATGGACCTCTAAATATGCTGTGCAATTTCTCCTCAGTACACTGATGCCTGATGGGCACACGCCAGGGCTCAGAAGGGAAGGAACACCAGTTGAATTATGGAGTGCAATTTTGGCTGGAATAGATTTCGGATGCCATGTCACATTTGAAGAGCCCCTGACATACAAAAACAGCAGAAACCCTTACAAGTGACCTCATTTTGGAAACTACACCTCTTGAGAAATTCATATAGGGCTATTTTGATCATTTTTAACCCTCAGGCAATTTACAGAATTGCATACCAATGGGCAGAGGGAATAGAAAATGATCATATTTTCTAAAACGTTGCTTTATCCCCAAGTTTTTAATTTTAAAATGGCATAATAGAAGAAAACAAATAGTGCAGTCTGTTTTGCAACTTATCAAAAGGGAAGAAGTGTCATATTGAGATTTTGCTGGAATTGTTTAAGGGTGCCATATCACATTGGCAGTGACCCTGAGGTCCCAAAACAGCACAACCCCCTATAAGTGACCCCATTTTACAAACTACACCTCTCAAGGAATTAATCTAGGGTTGCAATGTGTATATTGACGCCACATGTGCCTCACAAAATGTTATTCCATTGGGCGCTGAAGAAAGAATAATTACATTACATTCCAAAACGGGAGGAAAGGGGTGCTATTTGACTCTTGGAGAACAAATAGAATAGATTGCAGACTTCATACACAGAGCCCCTAAGTGCCAGAAGAGCAGAATCACTCCTCAAGTGACCCCATTTTGGAAATACCCCCCTCTGGAAATTTATCTACAAGTGATGATTTTGACTCCATGTGTGTTTTTTAGAAACAAGCAATAGTGGATCTTGAGTGAAAATTCAGTACATTATGCCCAGTACATTGCAGTGCCCATGCATTGTGTTCAGCTCATGTTTTTGGGGACATGCACCCCGTAAATTATGAAAGCTCTCATCGCTACAAAATGCCAAACTTGTGGACGCTAAATATGGTCTAAGCACACTTGGGCTCAGAAAGGAGAGGGGCATTTGGATTTGGGAGCGCAGAATTCACTGTATTTCTTTTGGGGGTCAAGGAGCCATAGCGCTTTTAAAGGTCCTTTGTGTTACCAGTAATATGGAACCTATTTTTCCATTAATAGATGATGGACCTGAATGGTGACTTGTTTCATTTTGTAGATTAAGTTGAAGCTTTTGTTGGAAACATTTTACATCACATTTTGGATGTAAAATGGATGTAACTGATGATACGGCTTTATTCTTCGGGTTGGTGTGATTACAGCGATACCAGATTTATATAGATTTTTTTATGTTGGCAGCTATCACACACTAAAAAACCCTTTTTATTGGCATCACCATATTTTGAGTTATAATTTTCCTATATATCTCCTGACAGAGGTTTTTTAAATGCGTTTAGCATGTGTCAAAAATGATGATTACAGCAAATACCACATGTATAATTTTTTATGTTCTTGCTGCTTTTACACAATAAAAACTATTTTTTTATAGAAAAAATAATTGTTTTTGCATCTCTATATTTTGAGAAGTATAACTTATTTACTTCTCTGGGGACAGAGCTGTATGAGGCTTGTTTTTTGCGGGACAAGATGACATTTATAGTGACACCATTTTTATTTCCATCTGACTTTTAGTTGAATTCTATTCCACTTTTTGATTGGCAGTATGATGAAAAAGCATAGTTTTTGCCATTTTTTTTGTTTACATTTTTACGGTGACAGTGTAACAGTTTTAACCCCTTAATGTCCATGGACGTGCACAGTCCGTCATGGCCGAGTGTCAGTTTTGGCACCTTGATGGACTGTGAATGTCCAGCCTTTGAACTACCACTGTGTGTAAACACGCAGTGGTAGTTCAGTGCCTGACAGCTGATAGGCACAGCAAGCGGTGCGGGGACCTTTGCAGTCGGTCCCCGTACCGACAGCGCTGTGATTGGTCAGTCAATGTGACTGACCAAACACAGCAGCGATCAGGCAGAAGAGGCTGAAATTTCAGCCTCTGCTGCCTGATCAGTGCAGGAGCTTGGCGCTTCAGTGGCCGAGCTTCCTGCACTGACAGCCAGAAGCGGTGCCCCCCCGCCGCCCCTGACTGTTAACCCCCTGACTGCTGCGATCGAGCACAATCGCAGCGCTCAGGGGAGAGGCAAAGGGTCGGGAACTCCCTCTGCCTCAGATCGGCACCCCGAAATGTATTTGCAGGGCCGATCTCTGCCTTGATGACCCGGGGGTTGTCATGACAACCTCCGTGTCATCTAGCTGTGGAAAGCCGCTGTAACCATGGTCACAGCAGCTTTCACCATAGGTACAATGCATTGCAATGTTGAAGCATTGCAATGCATTGTAACTGCAATCAAAAGTAAAAAAGTGAAAGTCCCATAAAGGGACAAGGTAAAAAAAGCATTTTTTTTAAAAAAATTGTAAAAAAAATATTAAAAAATAATAAAAAAAAAATTCCCCTAAAAAATACACATTTTTATGTAATAAAAGAAAACCAAAAAACAAAAAAATGCACATGTTTGGTATCGCTGTGTCCGTAAAAATCCCATCTATAAAAGCCTAACCCTAGTTAACCCCTTCAGTGAAATACGTAAAAAAAAACACAAAAAAGTAGTAAATTATACTTTTTCCAAGCGGTATCATCATACCGCTTGGAAAAGTGCATTAACACACGATCAAAAAGACGGATATAAATAATCATGGTACCGTTGAAAATGTCATCTTGTCCCGCAAAAAACAAGCCGCTATGCAGCATCATCAGCGAAAAAATAAAAAAGTTATAGCTCGCGGAATAAACTGATGCAAAAATAATTATTTTTTCTATAAAAAATTTTTTTGTGTAAAAAACGCCAAAGCATAAAAAAATATATAAATGAGGTATCTCTGTAATCGTAGTGGCCCGACGAATAAAGCTGCTTTATCAATTTTACCACATGCGGAACGGAGAAAAAGAAACAAAAAACATTTCCTGAATTGCTGGTTTTTGTTCATTCTGCTTCCACAAAAATCGGAATAGGAAGCGATCAAAAATCATTATGTGCCCGAATATGGTACCAATAAAAACGTCAGCTCGTCCCACAAAAAATAAGCCCCCAGATGACTCTGTCAGCCAAAATATGGAAAAATTATAGCTCTCAAAATACGGCGATGCAAAAATTTCTTACAAAAAATTCTTCCAAAAAAAAGCGTCTTTTAGTGTGTGACAGAAGCTAAACATGAAAAAAGGATGTAAATCTGGTATCTCTGTAATCGCACCGACCCGAGGAATAAAGTCGCCTACTCACTAATACCGCACGAGGAACGGCGTAAAAAATAAACCAATTCTTCACCTTTTGTGGATTTGTTCATTCTGCCTCACAAAGATCGCAGTAAAGCGATCACAGTGGTTCCCCCCCACATATAGGGTATCAGCGTACTCAGGACAACTTGCACATCAACTTTTGGGGTCCTATTTCTCCTGTTACCCTTATAAAAATAAAAATTTGGGGGCAAAAAGATAATTTTTGTGGAAAAAAATATGATTTTTTTATTTTCACGGCTCTACGTTATAAACTTCTGTGAAGCCCTTGGGGGTTCAAAGTGCTCACCACATATCTAGATAAGTTCCTTGGGGGGGTCTAGTTTGCAAAATGGGGTCACTTGTGGGGGTTTCTACTGTTTAGGCACATCAGGGGCTCTCCAAGTGCGACATGACACCCGCAGACCATTCCATCAAAGTCTGCATTCGAAAACGGTGCTCCTTCCCTTCCGAGCTCTGCCATGCGTCAAAATAGTGGTTTACCCCCACATATGGGGTATTAGCGTACTCTGGACAAATTTTACATCAACTTTTGTGGTCCTATTTCTCCTGTTACCCTTATAAAAATAAAAATTTGGGGGCAAAAAGATTATTTTTGTGGAAAAAAATAGGATTTTTTTTATTTTCACGGCTCTACGTTATAAACTTCTGTGAAGCCCTTGGGGGTTCAAAGTGCTCACCACACATCTAGATAAGTTCCTTGGGGGTCTAGTTTCCAAAATGGGGTCACTTGTAGGGGGTTTCTACTGTTTAGGCACATCAGGGGCTCTCCAAATGTGACATGACACCCGCAGACCATTCCATCAAAGTCTGCATTCAAAAACGGCGCTCCTTCCCTTCCGAGCTCTGCCATGCGTCAAAATAGTGGTTTACCCCTACATATAGGGTATCAGCGTACTCTGGAAAAATTGCACAATAACTTTTGGGGTTCTGTTACCCTTTGGAAAATAAAAATTGGGGGTGAAAAGATCATTTTTTGGAAAAGATATGATTTTTTAATTTTACGGCTCTACGTTATAATCTTCTGTGAAGCCCTTGGGGGTTCAAAGCTCTCACCACACATCTAGATAAGTTCCTTGGGGGGTCTAGTTTCCAAAATGGGGTCACTTGTGGGGGTTTCCACTGTTTAGGCACATCAGAGACTCTCCAAATGCGACATGGCGTCCAATCTCAATTCCAGCC
Source organism: Oophaga sylvatica (assembly GCA_033576555.1). Lineage (NCBI taxonomy): Eukaryota > Metazoa > Chordata > Amphibia > Anura > Dendrobatidae > Oophaga > Oophaga sylvatica. Next base: position 538,013,305 of record JARQOD010000002.1, on the reverse strand, counting down.
AAAAAAGTCAAATGGCGCTGCTTCCCTTCCGAGCTTTGCCATGCGCCCAAATAGTCGTTTACCCCCACATATGGGGTATCAGCGTACTCAGGACAAATTGCACAATAACTTTTGGGATCATTTTATCCTTTGAAAAATAAAAATTGGGGGTGAAAAGATCATTTTGTGGAAAAAATATGATTTTTTAATTTTAACGGCTCTACGTTATAACCTTCTGTGAAGTCATTGGGGTTCAAAGTGCTCACCACACAGTAAGATAAGTTCCTTGGGGGTCTAGTTTCCAAAATGGAGTCACTTATGGGGGTTTCCACTGTTTAGGTACATCAAGGGCTCTCCAAACGCGACATGGTGTCCGCTCTCTATTCCAGCCAATTTGACATTCAAAATCTCAAATGTTGCTCCTTCCCTTCTGAGCACTGCCATGCGCCTAAAGATTGGTTTTCCCCCACACATGGGGTATCGGTGTACTCAGGAGGAATTGTACAACAAATATTGTGGTTCATTTTCTCCTGATACCCTTGACAAAATTTAAAAAATTGTGTCGAAAGAAAAATTTTGGGAAAAAAAGTTGAATGTTCATTTTTTCCTTCCACATTGCTTCAATGTGAAGTACCTAAAGGGTTAATAAACTTCTTGAATGTGGCTTTGAACACCTTGAGGGGTGCAGTTTTTAGAATGGTGTCACTTTTGGGTATTTTCTGTCATATTGACCCCTCAAATTCACTTCAAATGTGAGGTGGTCCCTAAAAAAAATGGTTTTGTAAATTTTGTTGGAAAAATTAGAAATCGCTGGTCAACTTTTAACCCTTATAACTTCCTAACAAAAAAAAATTTTGGTTCCAAAATTGTGCTGATATAAAGTAGACATGTGGGAAATGTTATTTATTAACTATTTTTTGTGACATATCTCTCTGATTTAAGGGCATAAAAATTAAATTTTGAAAATTGCAAAATTTTCTAAATTTTCGCCATATTTCCATTTTTTTCATAAATAAACGCAAGTTATATCAAAGAAATTTTACCACAATCATGAAGTACAATATGTGACGAGAAAACAGTCTCAGAATCGCCATGATCCGTTGAAGCGTTCCAGAGTTATAAGCACATAAAGTGACAGTGGTCAGAAATGTAAAAATTGGCCTGGTCATTAACCTACAAAATGGCTTGGTCGTTAAGGGGTTAAGGGCGCCGATCGAGGTGAGAGGATTTGATATAGGTCGCCGCATTTAGGAGGTTAAAATGCCCTAGACGGTGAGGGCACCACTCCTGTCAGTGACAGGAAAGTCTCGGCTCTAACATAAGACGAGTTCCCGATAGTGAGCGCTCGGGCACAGTTCCTGTACCCCGTACGATCACCTTGATGTACCCATACAACAAAGGTCAGGAACCTCTATATGACCATGAAGTATGAATATTTCAAAGGTCATGAAAGGGTTTAAATAGAAAAAGTAAGCTCAAATTATATTTAAAGGGGCACCTGTTAAGTCCTCCGTGCCACTAGAACAACCAGCAGTTGGGTCTCTACTATGTAAATTCCCTGCTTAAGAGTTCCTCAATAATGTGAGGGAACAAAGCTGTGCAAATATGTAAGATTTGTATCGCGCTGGTGATGACGCTGTCTCTTGTAAGTCATGTTATCCCACCCACAGGGCATGATATTGTAGCAAGGTGTCACAGGGTGGTAGTCATGGACGAGTCCATTAAGCAACAGTCAGTGAGCACCCCGACACCTTGCACATGGAAAGATGGGTACTCACTGTGTTTGTTGGAATTCTAGTCCCATGAAGCACCACAGAATCGTAGTCTTTGTTCCAACAGTTAAAGTTTACTAAACAGCGGCATTTTCATCTCACAGGGAGCACAAGTTAAACACAGAGATATCTTCTTATCTTTCCCTGCCTTCTGGGCAGACTCGGTTTTTCCTGTCAACTCTGTCTCACTCTTGGTCAATCTCTGACCCACTATTGGACAATCCCTGTCCATCTTCTGGACAACCTCTGTCCCACTCGTTCTCCAGGCCCACCAGCTTCCTACCGTTTCCCTGGTCCGGCTGTGAGTTATAGGGTAACAGGCCCGCCGACTCAGCTTTCTCCTAATCCCAGCTGGTAGCTTCGGATCCTTCCTTGGAACGGTTCTGTCTAAGCTGGTGATTGCCTGCAGGACTCTCAGCCTGGGGCTCCTTACTCAAACAGCTGTATCTCCATGGCCTGTAATACTCTGCTCACATGTCCTGCTCTTGGGCAAGGTGCCCGGGCGTCTGCCACTAATCAGGAAGTGCCTGTCCTATACCTACCTACTCTGTGCTGCTCTGGTCTGTGATTCCTCCCACTGCTTAACCCCTATGCTGCCTATGCCTTACTACTCTTACATCTATCCTATATTCTAACTTTAATGTGCCCCCTCTATTCTAGTGCCCCTACAGTCCTATACTACTTCCTAATCTATTCCTAAACCTATGCACAATACATGACAAATACATTTGCATCACAGTACATACAATAGTAAAACATTAATAAAATGTCAGGGTGCCGCATGTAACACAGGTGAACAGCGTTCAGGAGAGAGAAGGTACATGAGGGTCCCCGCCACCTCCTTACAATAACATGCAAACGGTTCATTTACAAATCATAAGTGAACTTTAGAAATACTTTTTCTAAAGATCTGTCCAGTGAAATAAAGGGACTGGTAGGCATGGTATTTAGATACAGTAGGTAGGCACAACTGCTGTTGGTTGTGGGGGCACGGGGACCTAGCAGGTTCATTTTAAAAATAAGGAAGTACCTGCAGTCTTTAAGGTCAAAATAGGCCCTCTCCTGAAGGGGTTAAAGAATGTATTCAATATTACTTTATTATTATTATTATTTAGGTTGTGTAGTATTTCTTACTTTTATTGTTTCTTTTTCTCATGTTTTTACTCACTTCCAAAAAGGAAATGATATAGGAAGAATCATTTCAAGAAATGCAGTTGCTCCGTGATGTTTGTAATGTCTTCATTATTTTATCAATGGATTTTTGAATGCAATATGTGTGTCTTGTGTAGTTCCAATTATCTACTCCTCAAATTAAATGCTGTCTTCTGCATAGAGATATTAGGGTGAGTTAGTAAAAGCTCATTTTACATTCTCCCTTCCAAAGGAATAATCATTTCTTGTTATTGAGCACGAGTTCCATGTGAGCCGTACAAGTCAATGATCTGATAGTACCAACCACAGCTAAAATGGCCTGATCACGTGGATATATGTAAAAGTAAACAGCATTACGGCATGAAATGCACACCGGGGTAAATTATGTCACCTTAACTGCAAATGTTAAACACTACGGTTAGGTTAGTTATATTTTCTGGCATAGATGATTTTGATAAATTCCCAGATTTTGAGGACTGCTGTCAGCAAGGGAAGACAGAATGACCAAGCACGTATCTACATGCTGCATATACTCAGTATTTGTATTTTTTTTTATGTATGATATTTCCCGTAGATTGTTAGGGGATTTATGAATATGCTATTCTTTATGCTGCTCCGAAAGTATCATACAAACATAACCATTATGAAAATGAATTCTTCCATAATCCTGAATAGATTTTTAGCGAGAATATCAATAAAGGCAGGATTCAAATCAACATATATAAACATACATAATACTGATTACACAGTGTGGTCATATTTCAAATTATATTGGATTAGTATGTTAGTATAACGTACTTGCATCAGCATTACAGATCTGCAATACTAATGGCCTGTATTCTAGAGGAGAAATTGAATTACTTTAGACAGCCTCTTATAAAAATGGAAGCCGTACTGATGCAATACGAACGACATTAGATGAATTTCTATTTTAAAAATTTTTCATAGACTCTCAAGGAGAGTTTCACAGCTGCAATATGATGAAAGTATCTCAGACTAAGGTTTTTTAACGACATGAGTATTAAACCCCTTTGCGACCTCCACCATACCAGTATAGCGCAGGTCGCTTCCCTCCCTTTGATGTGGGCTCTGGCGGTAAGCCCACATCTTTCCCGGCACATATCAGCTGTTTTGAACAGCTGACATGTGCCCAGAATAGCCATGGGTGGAATCGCGATCCACCCGTGGCTATTAACCCGTTAAGTCAAACTCTGACAGTGGCATTTAATGCGCGCTTCGGGCCATCGGGCCTAAAATCTGCCCACCGGTGACCTCCTTAATGTGATCACAGGTCACCGGTGGGTTGGCATGACAACAAGAAGTCTCCTGGAGACCTCTATGATTGTCAGTGCCGGATTGCTAGGTGCGCTACCCAGTGGTGGCCCTCATAGCAAGTCAGCAATTCTGTTACATAAAGGCGATCTGACCATCGCCTGTAAGTAGCAGAGCCAATTGGATTATGGCAGCTTCTAGTCTCTCTTGGAGACTATTAAAGCATGGCAAAAGTAAAATAAAGTTTTAAAAAAATATTTTAAAAAAATATATATAAAAGTTTAAATCACCCCCCTTTTGCCCCTTTCAAAATAAAATACAAAAAATCAAAAATACACATATTTGGTATCACCACATTGAGAATCGCGCAATTTTTTTTTAACAAACTTTGGATTTTTTTTCACCCCTTAAATAACAAAGAACCTAGACATGTTTGGCACCTATGAACTCATAATGACCTGGAGAATCATAATGGCAGGTCAGTTTTAGCATTTGATGAACATGGTAAAAAAGAATACAAAAAACCATTGTGGAATTGCACTTTTTTTGCAATTTCACCGCACTTGGAATTTTTTTTCCTGTTTTTGAGTACATGATATGGTAAAAACAATGGTTTCGTTCGAAAGTACAACTCGTTCCACAAAAAACAAGCCCTCACAAGGCCATATTGACGGAAAAATAAAGAAGTTATGGCTCTGGGAAGAAGGGGAGGGAAAAACAGAAACGCAAAAACAAAAATGAGCATGGTCTCTAAGGGGTTAAATTCCCTCAGAGTAACATTGACACTGTGTTAAAAATAAAAAAGTAATGTAATACAAATGAAAAATACTCACATAAAAGCTGACAAATGTTGTATAAAAAAGTTTCTAAACTTAATTGTCATGCGGAATCTATGTCATCCTTCAATTTCTCCACACTATTTATGATGACATTATCGGCTTGAAACAAACCCCCCAATATCTATATGTTTTCATTTTTATATAAGTTTTGGGTATAATTATTATTTGAATATGCTGGATCTAATACTTTCTTATTTGATTTTGCATTAGGATACTAGTTTTCAAATATCTTAGCTTATTTAAAAAGAAGAATTATAAAACAAGAAAGAAAGAATGAAGAGGAGCCCTTGAACATACCTGGTCTTTAGTTTTCACGCTGCTAGAGAAATGCTATATGCTTTAAAGTTGTGCTGATATTTATACCTTCTAGTTACATATGCTTTATCTCTGTTATGCTACATTAGAAATATTACTTTGCTATCCTAAACCCATCTCCTGAATATTCAAAAGATCTAGAGAAAATTGGATTCGGACAATGATGCAGGAAGACTTATCTAATCAACTGCACGTTAAGTAATTGCTTTTTACTAAATAACATTTCTTTTTTCCATATCTTTTAAAATACACATACAAATGCAAACATAAGCAGAAGCTAATTACTCTGCAGTTCATCACTCTTCTAAATGTATGCATCTGGTAGGAAAGACTGGATCTTCTTTATGACCACAGACACCATCTATCTGGCCTCCTGATGAACCATGTCTGGGGAAACACGTCAAGGAGTTCCATAGGGGATAAGTAGACCCATTTAATCAACTGCTAATCAATTAATGCTGGGTTTGAAAATTCTTTTCAACATTTATCTTCTTTTCTTATTTGTGAGTTGGCTCATATCTAGTGATGAGTGAGCATGCTCGTTGCTCGGGCTTTCTCGAGCATGTTCGAGTGGGTGGTCTCCGAGTATTTGGAAGTGCTCGGAGATTTAGTTTCTGTTGCCGCAGCTGCATGACTTGTGGCTGCTAGACATCCTGAATACATGCAGGAATTGCCTGTTTGTTAGGGAATCCCCACATGTATTCAGGCTGTCTAGCAGTCGCAAATCATGCATCTTCGGTGACATAAACTAAATCGCCGAGCACTTCCAAATACTGGGAGACCACCAGAGCATGTTCGGAAAAACCCAAGCAACGAGCATACTCGCTCATCACTACTCATATCTGATATATGAATGGGGGTGTCTATAAACCAACAGTTGCCACCTTTCATATTATTGTTGCACAAAGCACAATGCACTTTTTTCTATATATAATGAATGTGCTACTCAGTGACATGATCACGTGTTTGTGATATCTTGTTTAATATCTTGTCCGATACATTGTGATAATATTGATTAAGCTTCTGATCTATCTATACTAGGAGTAGTCCCTTTATTCATTCTATACTTCATTGAATGTTATACATCAAAAATTCTCTTAAAACAAGTGGTATTTGATGGACCATTGGCTAGATAGTTAATCTAATTTTTCTATATGTGAAACATCATATGCTAGTGCAACAAGGGTGACCGGGGTGGTAGTCCTGACTGAGCTCACCCATACAACACAGTCTGCAGACACCCCGGCCCCTTCCACAGGAAACACAGATGTACACAGCTTCTCCCATGGGTTACCTTGTCTTCCCTCAGCCACTGCAGTCCAGGTAATTAAGTCCAGGCTTACAACTCTGGTCCAACAGGGAAAACGAATTTTAATGAGAACTGAGATGAGAAAAAGAAGGTACAACACCTGCTTCCTGCTCTTTCCCTGACACAGTCCACGGCCGTACCCACAACGGCCGCAGTAGGCGAGATTAAACAAGTAGTCCGCACGCTGGATTCTGGACGCTCACAGTCCCTTCAGCGGGGGGCCCTTCCAAAGTCCTAGGGGCCCGTGTCATGGTCCTTCCATCCTTGGTCCAGGGCAGCAGATTTCCTCCCCTCCTGGGGCTGGCAATGCCCCGGCTGTTGCTGTATGTCTGCCCTGGGCCAACTTGCCTGGGCTACTGACTGGGAAGCAGGAGCTTCCTGTTCCCTCGAGGCTGCAAGTCCAGCACCCTTAATGAACCTGTGCTGGCCCTGAGCTACACAGACAGCAACTAACAATGGTACAGGAATGCAAACATAGCACATTAAGAACACATGGCATACTCAACACATTTAACAGCATAAAACATATGACAGTACATAGACACTATACAATATGGTATTAACACATTTACCATAAAAAGGGTCTCACAGATCTCATGTGCGGGAGGGGCAAATGAGGGTTCCTGTCACCTCCTTACACTCTCCCCCTCCATAAACATGGCCGTCGCCGGCCATGGCAACCTCTGTAAAATGTACATATAATGTCAAAGCTCCAGTCTCTCTGTATATGAGTCCATGAGAACACAGGAAAATGGTTCACAGTCATAGTTTCACAAGAGCCAGTTGGCCCTTTAGCACTGGTGGGCCCTACTCAGGCCCGGCAGCTTTCCCCTCCCTCATTCCAGCGGACCTCGGGCCCTTAATCAGTGGTGGGCTGCATGTTAATGTGGGTCTAGTCCAGGGGTCAAAATGGGAGCACAGTTTAAGGACACACAGCTCAGCAGCCACACCCAAAGCCCACCATCATTAACCCCCGTGGGGTTTTGGTCTTTTGATCCAGGAAAGGAAGCACCAACAGGTGCAAACAAAACTCGAGGAGGGGAAAACCATCAATCATAGCGATCAACTGGTAGCCACGTCAGACCCCATAGTCCTTTGGGCACCGCAACAGGACTCCTTGACCTCTTCAGGAAGGCAGAACAGTTCCTGGGTATACATTTTCCTGGGTGCAACTGGCACCAACACGATTCCTTAAAAGGGCCTCTCAGTCTTTACACGGCCACTGACTTGCATAGAGGGCCGCATTCGAACCCTGCACTACTACATACACTTGGGATGAGGACCCACTGGAGGAGGAGGAGTCCCCACTGTTCCTCTGGCTCCGCACTCTCTCCAGTGGTGGTCCTGCACCTCCTGGAGCCTCCGGCTCCATTTACAAGTTGGCGGCCGCCTCGCTGCTATGAGGTACTGCTCTCTCCTGTGTGGTCGGGGCAACTGCGGCCACAGCAACTGGCCATTCCACATACAGGGTCTCCTGTGGTGGGCTGGTCTCCCAGTCACAGGCCATCGTGTAGGGCCCTCGAGGTCCTTGTTCTTTTATAAAGGCCACATAGTCCCCCTCTCAGAGAGGGAATCCGCATTAATATAGACCTTGGCTCTGGTCCCCAGCTCCTGTAAGAATCCGTAGCCCTATCTCCAGTTAAGGTACCGGCCCCCGCCGGGGTGCTGCAACTCCCAGACGATACGGCGCTCCCTCTGCCTCTTCTCCCAGATTACCTCATGGATCCACTTGGCCTCCGCAACCATGGGCACTCCGGGCTCCTCTGTGCGTAGGCCACAGATGTCAGCTGGAATGGGCTCTGTCTGTGGAAGTATGGGTGCCGTTGCTGCCAGGGACGACTGCGGAGTCGGCAGCCGGGATGCCTCTAGGGATGGTGATGGAGTTGGCAGCTGGGACACCTCCTCGGATGACAGCGGAGCCACAGGAGGTAAGGGAGCAAAGGACAAGGCAGCGGGATGGCCGGGCAGGAGTTCCTTACTCAATGGCGCACCCAACGGTAGTCCTCTAGCGTGGTCACCCGCACCGATGATTGCAACCACCACGATTCCCTGTAGAGCTGCCTCCAGGGTCTTCCGGACTCGTGCAGGTTCCTGTCGAGGCATCACCAGGCCCTCGTAGTCCTCAGCCTCCACCGGTTGTTGACTCGGCTATCGGAACAGGGTCGCTCCTCCAGCTCCTCTGACCACCAGGCATCGAACCACAGGCCCGTCTCCGCTCGGGCCTTGGATCACCTCAAATCCTGGTGGCCGATGCCACCATGGTGTGACATACTGCACCTCTCCATGTCAGCAGATAATGGCATCTCGTCCAACAGGTAGTCTATCTTTGCTGTGTTCCACCCATTTGTGGGTGGGGTCACTTCCTGTGGCTGCACATGTTTCTCTAGGTTCAGCTGCGGGGGCGGGAGCTCTGTCTTCCCTCGAACCCATTTCGGGCAGGCATCTGTCACAACGGTGTGGCCTTCTCTTCTGGAGCCAAATCTCCTGCATGACGCCCATGAAAGGCGGCATCATCTTTAGTTTTTGCTCCAACGGGCCCCATCTTCTTGGTAGTGGTCGGCACCATCTTGCAATCACCATTGGCCGCCATCTTCAATTCCTTCACGGTGGGCAATAAATCACAACTCTCAAGCTCGGGATCGCTGTCAGCCGACAGCTCCATTTTTTCCAGTTCGGGCAGCAAATCACAAATTTCAGGCCAAAGTCATTATCAGCTGCCATCTGCAATTCTGTTACGGCGGGCAACAAAACACAAGTCCCCCACATTTCTTCCATCAGTCCCAGGGTTGCAAGGCTGCTAAGGTCCATCCTGCCGCACTAACGCCTGCTGCAACACGGGTGACCGGGGTGGTAGTCCTGACCGAGCTCACCCACAGAACACAGTCCGCAGACACCACGGCCCCTTGCACATGAAATACAGACGGACACAGCTTCTCCCACGGGTTACCTTGTCTTTCCTCAGCCACTGTAGTCCAGGTAATTAAGTCCAGGCTTACAACTGTGGTCCAACAAATTTTAATGAGAACTGAGATGAGAAAAAGAAGGTACAACACCGGCTTCCTGCTCTTTCCCTGACACAGTCCATGGTCGTACCCACAATGGCCACGGTAGCCGAGATAAAACAAGTAGTCTGCACGCTGGAATCTAGACGCTCACAGTCCCTTCAGCGGGGTGCCCTTCTAAAATCCTAGGTGCCCGTGTCGTGGTCCTTCCATCCTTGGTCTGGGGCAGCAGATTTCCTCCCCTCCTAGGGTCTGGCAATGCCCCGGCTGTTGCTGTATGTCTGCCCTGGGCCAACGTGCCTGGGCTATTGACTGGGAAGCAGGAGCTTCCTGTTCCCTCGAGGCTGCAAGTCCAGCCCCTTAATTAACTTGTGCTGGCCCTAAGCTACACAGACAGCAACTAAAAATTGTGCAGAAATGCAAACATAGCACATTAAGAACACATGGCATACTCAACACATTTAACAGCATAAAACACATGACAGTACATAGACACTTTACAATACGGTATCAACACACTTACCATAAAAGGGGTCGCACAGATCCCATGTGGGGAGGGGCAAATGAGGGTTCCGGTCAACCGTCTTAAACTATATAATCATAGAGATTCTTCTATTTTCTTTCACAGAATCAAAGGAGATATTTGTGTCAGAACTCTGCAATTATTTATGTCTATCTTTCCTCAATTGTCTTTGCTGTCAAGTTTAAGTTATTAAGTTGATTGTTTACTGAATGAGTGCTTTTCCCTATATATTTTTAAGTCTATCATAGGGAATTTTTGGGCCACTTAGGGACAGTCGCCGAGGATCGGAGCACCATCTCTCGTCCATTAATTGAGTGACAACCTCCGCTGTTAGGCAGAATTAAGGATAGGGGAGATGTAGAACTTTAATAAGGTTTATATCTATATGTGTGTTTTGTTTGTCTTTTTTTATAAGTTAATAAAATTGTAAATTTTTAAGGTTTTTTATGTTTAGCTCAATTTGCACTGACAAACATAATGTCCTTCGCTTCCACGGTACATAAACACATTGTCACAATACCTATGTTGTCGCACTTGTACTGAGTTTGGTTTGCTCTACCTTCATAGGCTCTACTGCAAGAGGTGGCGCCTGTGGCAGCCAAGGGTACTGAAAAGTTGAAACTGTCCTGGGAGGTTCCCCAAAGGAGAAGACACTTGAGCCTGTTCCAGTGCTTGCTCATGGAAACGGAGATCTATTCTAGTAGTGAGGTGTATAAGGGCATCTAGAGTGGATGGTAGATCTCTGCCTGGCAACTCATCCTTGATACAACCAGACAGACCCTGCCAGAAGGTTGCCACCAGGCCTTTTTCATTCCAGACCAGCTCTGCCAAGAATGTGGAAGTGTAAGACATACTGAGCCATGGTATCCGAGCACTGTCTTAAAGGCAGCAGGAGCGAAGCAGAAGATGCGATGTGTCCAGGTTCCTCTAATGCTGACAGTAACATCTCCAAGAATCTCCCATCTTCTCTAGTCTCGGGACGACCATGCTCCCAAATTGGGTTTGCCAAACCAGGGCTCAACTGGACAGCAGAGAGACCATGAACGCAATCTTGATCTGGTCTTAAAAAAAGATGAGCTCGGAGAGTGAAGTGGATCCGGCACTGGTAATGAAGCCGTGGTTCTTGGGATTCCATCAAAGTGGGACAGAAGTGGAAGCAGAAGCTTAGCTGCTCCACCAGACAATGGAACTCCAGGCAGCAAATCTGGAGATGATATCAATGCTGGGTAAGGTGGACCTGTCAAAGCTGCGTTTCCATCACATTAATCATCTGCATAATCTGTTCTTGATCTTCCCATTGAGAACAAACCTACTCATACCAAACTTGTACTAGAGACTTGGGGTAACTGGGTCTTGACTTGTCAGTGGGGTCAAAGGCCCAATCACAATGTAACACTGGTGAGTGTGGACCCACTGTGCCATGGGCCGGGCTTACCCTGGAGGGGCATGACTAACTGGATCATCACTAGAGCCTCTGATGATGAGGATAGATTGGGCTGCCGGTACACTCCAGGTACCACTCCAGTACAGCCCCTAGTCCCTGCAGCAGCTGATTGGTGGGTCAAAGGCGAGGGTACGAGTTACAGGAGGGTGACACAGAGGCACAGTCAGAAGTTATAGTCTGTCTAGGAATAGTCTAAGGAAGGCACACCCTGCGGGACACAGCAGGGTTAAATTCATGTGTGATGTGGCAATGTGTCCCTATTAGTGTTGAGCATTCCGATACTGCAAATATCGGGTATCGGCCGATATTGGCTGTATCGGAATTCCGATTCCGAGTTCCGATATTTTCGTCTTATCGGATACCGGAATCGGGATTGTCACTGTCACTGTCAGTGTCCGTCGGTCGGGTCTGTCAGGAGTCAGCGGCACTTACCTGGCAGAAGATCTCCGGCGGTCACATCCCGGACTGCTTCATGGCCGCCATCTTCTTTCCCCGGCGGTCACATGCAGTTTCTCGCGATAACTGCAGTGACTGCTGGGTAATCCCGGCCGTAAAGCAGTCAGTCCGATGACGTCACCGCCGGGGAAGCAGGTAATCAGCTGTGCTGCGTCGCGATGACAGGCTCTGCCTGTCATTGCGATGTAGCACAGCTGGATCGTCGTGGGACTGTCGTTATGGACTGCGTCGGACAGGTGGTATACTGTTGGTTTGTTTTTTTTCTTTTTTTACAGGAGATCGATGGCGTCGCAGGAATGAGTGTATAATAAAATTAATGAAAACTGTGTTGTCTCTTTTATTTCATTAAAATACTTTTTTCTTGCTTTGTCTTTTTTTTATACATTTAATAACTTTGGGATTAATAATGGATCGGTGTCTTATTGACACCTCTCCATTATTAACCGGGCTTATTGTCACCGTGCAATCAACGGTGACAATAACCCCTTATTACCCCGCTTGCCACCGCTACAGGGCAAGTGGGAAGAGCCGGGTAAAGTGCCACAATTGGCACATCTTTTGATGCGCCAAATGTGGGGCTGCTGTAGCCTGGTATTATCAGGCTGTTGAGGGCCAAAATCCATGGGCCTTGACAGTCTTTTAATACCAGGCCGCAGCAGTCTGCATTTTACTTGGCTGGTTAACAAAAATAGGGGGGATCCCCACGCCGTTTTTTTTTCGAGGGGATCCCCTATTTTTGTTAACCAGCCAAGCTAAGCAGACTGCTGTGGCCTGGTATTATCAGGCTTGCAAGGTCCATGGATATTGGATCCTTACCAGCCTGAAAAACCAGCCTCAGCGGTCTGCTTCATCTGGCTGGTTAACAAAAATAGGGGGGACCCCACGCCAATTTTTTTCGAGGGGATCCCCATTTTTGTTAATCAGCCAAGATATGCAGACTGCTGTGGCCTGGTATTATCAGGCTGGCAAGGTCCATGGATCTTGGCTCCTTAACAGCCTGAAAATCCAGGCCTCAGCGGTCTGCTTCATCTGGCTGGTTAACAAAAATAGGGGGACCCCACGCCAATTTTTTTCGAGGGGATCCCCTATTTTTGTTAATCAGCCAAGATATGCAGACTGCTGTGGCCTGGTATTATCAGGCTGGCAAGGTCCATGGATCTTGGCTCCTTAACAGCCTGAAAATCCAGGCCTCAGCGGTCTGCTTCATCTGGCTGGTTAACAAAAATAGGGGGGACCCCACGCCAATTTTTTTCGAGGGGATCCCCTATTTTTGTTAATCAGCCAAGATATGCAGACTGCTGTGGCCTAGTATTATCAGGCTGGCAAGGTCCATGGATCTTGGCTCCTTAACAGCCTGAAAATCCAGGCCTCAGCGGTCTGCTTCATCTGGCTGGTTAACAAAAATAGGGGGGACCCCACGCCATTTTTTTTTCGAAGGGAACCCCTATTTTTGTTAATCAGTTCCCTCTGACGTCACTGATTGTGTCCCTGGCTGACCTGAAGTGAAAGTGGAAAGCAATCAATTAAGCTTTCCACTTAAGGGCCCGTCTCACATAGCGATATCGCTACCGAGATCGCTGCTGAGTCACTAGTTTTGTGACGCAGCAGCGAGCTCACCAGCGATATCGCTGTGTGTGACATTCAGCGACGATCAGCCCCCCTGCCGGGTATCGCTGATCGTCGCTGAAATGTCAGGACCTTTTTTTGATCGCTGGTTTCCCGCTGACAGGCACACATCGCTGCGTGTGACAGGCGGGAGACCAGCGATCCGCTGGTAACCAAGGTACACAGCGGGTTTCCAGGCGCGGGGCTGTGCCTAGAAACCCGCTGTGTACCTTGGATACCAGCGCCCTGATGCAGGGAGCTGGTATCCAAGGTACACAGCGGGTTTCCAAGCGCTGCGCGGTGCCTGGAAACCCGCTGTGTACCTTGGTTACCAGCGGATCGCTGGTCTCCCGCCTGTCACACGCAGCGATGCGTGCCTGTCAGAGGGAAACCAGCGATCAAAAAAAGGTCCTGACATTTCTGCGACGATCAGCGATACCCGGCAGGGGGGCTGATCGTCGCTGAATGTCACACACAGCGATATCGCTGGTGAGCTCGCTGCTGCGTCACAAAACTAGTGACTCAGCAGCGATCTCGGTAGCGATATCGCTATGTGAGACGGGCCCTTAAGCGATGTTACCCGCAGTGTCGCTGTCCCAGATCGCTGCCTGAGCTGCCTGTTTGGCAGCTCAGCAGCGATCATGTAGCGATACACCAGCGATCCTGACAAGTGCATATCGTTGTCGGGATCGCTGGTGTATCGTTATGTGACACCCAGCCTTTACTCTCCTGTCAGGCAGGAGAGGAACTCATTCATTTGGGGTTTACTGTGAGGCTGCAGCATTAGCTGCGGTCCCTGCAGTAAACATTAACCCTTTCTGAAGGATTTCACCGTGGGACCTGACTGTGCATGGGATAGGTAAGAATAATTTTGCTTTTTTATTTTATTTTTATTACAGGAAATGGTTTTAGCAGGTAAATAAAATATGGTCAAAAACTGTGTGATTATTTCATTAAACTTCTTTTTTATTAAAGTGTGTGTGTTTGATTTTTCTTTCATACAATAGGATTAATAATTGATAGTTGTCTAATTGACAGCTCTCAATTATTAACCTGGCTTAAAGTGACCTTTCAATTGCAAGGTCATTTTAACCCCTTATTAACCCATTCGCCACCGCTACAGGGCAATGGGAATAGACGGGCAAAGTGCCAGAAAGGGCAAATCTAATTAGAGATTTGCCCTTTCTGGGTGTCTGGGGGCAGATGTTAAGTAGCCGGGGGGGGGCCAAAAATAATGGTCCCTCTCTGGGCTATTATTATCTGCCCCCACTCACTGGCTTTGTCTGTCTGGTTGCGAAAATAGGGCGGGAGCCCACGCATTTTTTTTCAGCAATTTTACACCTCATATATATATATATATACATGTCATTGAATTTGTGACACATATATATATATATATTTATATTTGTAGTTCATACACTTCTACATAGTATAATAGCCGCTAATTCAATTGCCGGCTTTTGTGAAAATGCAGAACCCGACATGAAATGACACTTGGTGTACATAGGGTTAACCATGTCTTTTCATGTCCTTTGCTATCTAATTTGCACAAACAATTAAATCAGACTATGTGTGCAAAATTTCACACCTGTAGGGGTTAATTAAAGGTGTAAATTCGTAGCAAAAAAGTCCGTTTTTTTTACAACGAATTTACACCTTTAATTAACCCCTACAGGTGTGAAATTTTGCACACATAGTCTGATTTAATTGTTTGTGCAAATTAGATAGCAAAGGACATGAAAAGAAATGTTTAACCCTATGTACACCAAGTGTCATTTCATGTCGGGTGACCCGACATGAAATGACACTTGGTGTACATAGGGTTAACCATGTCTTTTCATGTCCTTTGCTATCTAATTTTCACAAACAATTAAATCAGACTATGTGTGCAAAATTTCACACCTGTAGGGGTTAATTAAAGGTGTAAATTCGTAGCAAAAAAGTCCGTTTTTTTTACAACGAATTTACACCTTTAATTAACCCCTACAGGTGTGAAATTTTGCACACATAGTCTGATTTAATTGTTTGTGCAAATCAGATAGCAAACGACATGAAAAGACATGGTTAACCCTATGTACACCAAGTGTCATTTCATGTCGGGTGCTTCTGTCTTTTCACTGAAGCCGGCTTTACCCGGCAATTGAATCAAAGGATATTTTACTATGTAGAAGTGTATAAACTATACATATATGTATATATATATGTCACAATGACATGTATATATATATATATATGTATTCTATGTGTGTATATTTAGTGTTTACAAGGAAAGAATGGGTTTTTTTTAGTTGCGATATTTTGTTCCCATAGACTTACATGGGACTTCCGGTATCGGTATCGGGTATCGCCGATTTTTTAGTGATATCGGCGATACCATTCCGATTCCGATACTTTAGGATATCGGAAAGTATCGCTCAACTCTAGTCCCTATAGCTAGGTGGAGATTCTCTAGTAACAAAGCTGGCAGTGAGTACAAGGCAGCACAGGAGGATGGTCTGATGCTGGGGAAGCAAAGTGGTAAATGCAATGAGCAGGATGGAGCTAAGATTTATTTATTTATTTTACTCACTTATATAGTGCCATTAATTCCACAGTGCTTTTCAGACATTATCAGAACTGTCCCCATTAGGGCTCACAATCTAGATTCCTTATCAGTATGTCTTTGGAGTGTGTGGTGTGAGGAAACTGGAGAGCCCGGAGGAAACCCACGCAAACACGAGGAGAACATACAAACTCCTTGCAGATGTTGTCCTTGTTGGGATTTGAACCCAGGACCCCAGCACTGAGCCAGGCCGGCGTGACATCCTGCTTTAAGCAGTGGTCTGAAGTGGCCCTCGGGGATGGTATTTTGTTGCACCCTAGGAACAGGGCCGTTCCAGTAGTGGGCCACATTGGCCTGCAAAACTTCAGGATACCGATACAGATAACAACTGTGGATGAGCAGGAGCCATCGGCTCCTTACTATGCCACTTACTCAAAGGCTAGTGGAGGAGAAGTGACGTTTCTTATTTTTTTAATCATGCAGCCAAGAAGTCTGGGTGGTGACTGTGGTGCCGTCATGAGAGGAATGTACTGTGGGGTCATGATACTCAATGTAGGGGGCCTCATACTATGTATAGGAGGGCCGTGGGGGGACCATCATATAGTATATGGGATCTATTTGCCATCATATTAAGTATAGGCAGCTGTAGTGCCATCATACTATGTACAATGGTGCTTGAATTTGTGAACCCTTCAGAATTTTTCATAATATTGACATAAATTTGACCTAAAACTACATCAGATTTTCACAAAAGTTTTAAAAGTATATAAAGAGAACCAAATCAAAGAAATGAGTCAAAAATATTAGACATTTTTTAAATTAAGATGTAACTCCGCTGCCTCCAATCGTCAGGACAATTATGTAATTAAATATAAACAGCAAAAAAAAGGCAGCAACACTCACCTGCCCAGATCTCAGAACAAATGCACTACAGGATGCAGCCAGCCCATAAAGCAAGATGTTAGCAGCACAGATGCAAAATACCAGATTAAACAGCCACTCTCCACATACCCATCCAAGGAGGGGTGACTGCCCAGTATACAATTGCACAATAAATGCCCGTATAGGGTGTCGTTCACACAAGGATACTACACAGTGTCTGGTTCACAGACTATTAGTCACACCCCTACTATTCGACTAGGCGGGCTGGCCAGTACACTCTCAATGCGCACCAGTGTGAACACCCCTCATGCGAGACCAGACGTGCCTGGGCCTGGCTGCACCCCGAAAAATAAAGTGCAAAAAATACAAAAATAGTGGGGTATTAGTTAATATTTTGGCCAAAATACGTAAGCTTGTAATCTGCGCCAAAGGTCCCCACGCTTACAAGTCCTATTCTACACTATCCAGCAAAGCCACTAAAGGAGACTCAAGGTCTCCAAAAATTCAATAGAAACAGCAAAAAAAGGCAGCAACACTCACCTGCCCAGATCTCAGAATAAATGCACTACAGGATTCAGCCAGCCCATAAAGCAAGATGTTAGCAGCACAGGTGCAAAATACCAGATTAAACAGCCACTCTCCACATACCCATCCAAGGATGGGGTGACTGCCCAGTATACAATTGCACAATAAAAGCCCGTATAGGGTGTCGTTCACACAAGGATACTGCTCAGTGTCTGGTTCACAACCTAGTCGAATAGTAGGGGCGTGACTAATAGGCTGTGAACCAGACACTGTGCAGTATCCTTGTGTGAACGACACCCTATACGGGCTTTTATTGTGCAATTGTATACTGGGCAGTCACCCCCTCCTTGGATGGGTATGTGGAGAGTGGCTGTTTATTCTGGTATTTTGCACCTGTGCTGCTAACATCTTGCTTTATGGGCTGGCTGCATCCTGTAGTGCATTTGTTCTGAGATCTGGGCAGGTGAATGTTGCTGCCTTTTTTTTGCTGTTTCTATTGAATTTTTGGAGACCTTGAGTCTCCTTTAGTGGCTTTGCTGGATAGTGTAGAATAGGACTTGTAAGCGTGGGGACCTTTGGCGCAGGTTACAAGCTTACGTATTTTGGCCAAAATATTAACTAATACCCCACTATTTTTGTATTTTTTGCACTTTATTTTTCGGGGTGCAGCCAGGCCCAGGCACGTCTGGTCTCGCATGAGGGGTGTTCACACTGGTGCGCATTGAGAGTGTACTGGCCAGCCCGCCTAGTCGAATAGTAGGGGCGTGACTAATAGGCTGTGAACCAGACACTGAGCAGTATCCTTGTGTGAACGAAACCCTATACGGGCTTTTATTGTGCAATTGTATACTGGGCAGTCACCCCCTCCTTGGATGGGTATATGGAGAGTGGCTGTTTATTCTGGTATTTTGCACCTGTGCTGCTAACATCTTGCTTTATGGGCTGGCTGCATCCTGTAGTGCATTTGTTCTGAGATCTGGGCAGGTGAGTGTTGCTGCCCTTTTTTTGCTGTTTATATTGAATTTTTGGAGACATTGAGTCTCCTTTAGTGGCTTTGCTGGATAGTGTCAATTATGTAATTAAATGACGATTGATGAAAGAGGCCACTGCTGCTTCCACTACTGAGCAAGTTATTGGGGAACTCACAGTGAGTGTATGATATATACACCTCAGATTCCACCGCATGCCATATATATATATTATATACACACACACACATGTATACCCCTGTGTGGTCACTGCCAACTGCACAATAACATAAGGAATTACTCGCTGTCACCACATATGGCTTCAGGGGTGCGGTTTACAGATCAAGAGGAACAGAGCTATTAAATTTTATGTATTTAATCTGGAAAAGTGGTCACTGTTTATAAAAAAAATATAGAAAGATGTTACAAAATTGGAACAAAACAATACAGTGTATACAATCACATATAATAAAAGGGATAACAAAAGAAAAAGTATCTGTGTCACGGAAATGGCTCTGAGCTTAGTGAAGGGAGGTACCCTGTTGTGAACGCTCTGGATTCTGAGTTGGGGCTCCCTCTGGTGGCTGCTGATTATAATGAAGCTGCCTTGACTGACAGAGGCCCTTCAGCTGAGGATTCGGTTTAAAGTGGGTGACATGGTTTGGTTGTCCTCAAGAAATATCCCTATGAAGGTGGCGTCTCCAAAATTTAAGCCAAGGTTCATTGGAACTTTTAAGATCTTGGAAATCCTTAATCTCGTTTCCTTCCGTTTGGACTCTTCCAAGGATGTTTAAGATTCACAACGTCTTCCACAAATCTTTATTGAAAATGTTTGTTGAACCAGTGGTTCCTATGACTGCACCCCCTGAGTCTGTGTTGGTTGAGGGCAATATGTAGTATGAAGTGGAGAAGATATTGGATTCTCGTCTGGCTAGACGGAGACTCCAGTACTTGGTTAAGTGGAAAGGTTATGTTCAGGAGGACAATTCTTGGGTGTTTGCTTCTGACATTCATGAGGAGAGATTGGTTCACGCCTTTCACCAGGCTCATCCTGATCGGCCTGGTGGCGCAGGTGAGGGTTCGTTGACCCCTCCTCAAGGGGGGGTACTGTTGTGAATGCTCTGGATTCTGACTTGGGGCTCCCTCTGGTGTCTGCTGATAGTAATGAAGCTGCCTTGACTGGCAGAGGTCCTTCAGCTGAGGATTCAGCTGCGGACGATTGGCAATCTGGGAGTGATGACTGGGGAGATTTAAGGGAGTAACCTTCCCATGATCCTCGCCGGTGATTAGTTGTTTTTTCCTGGTCCAGTTTGGAAGTCAGCTTGCTTTCTGCTGTCTCCTGCAACTTTCGGATAAGTTATTTTCTGCTTGTTTCTGTGGTTTTGTTTTCTTTTGTTTTTCTGCCCTTCTGAGTGAGGTCAGCCGGGTCCCCCTGCTGGGGCCTGCGCTGGTCTCTGTTTCTCATTTATCTCAGTCTATTTGTTCAGTCCCTGTGGCTGCTGAGTAGCTACCTGTTCACACCAGAGTTCTGATCTAGAGGGGAAGAGATCATGTGGTCCCAGTATTTTTGGAATCAGAAGTGTTGGAATTTTTCCTAGGGTTTTGCTGTATTGCAGACAGTATTCTTTCCTGTCCTGTCCTATCTATATAATTTTGGGCCCCAGCGTTTGCTTACTCTATTTTGTGCCTGCGTTTGTACTTCATCTTATCTCACCGCCAATATATGTGTGGGGACTACCTATTCCTTTGGGGCGCTACTCCGGGGCAGTTAGCTTTCCCCTTTCTATCTTGAGGCTTAGCTAACTCTCCGGCTGTGTCGAGGCGTCTAGGTCATCGTAGGTACGTCCCACGGCTGCTTCTAGTTGTGCGGTTAGTTTAGGGGTCTGCAATCCAATAGTTACCAACCTCTCTGGGTGTCTGGCTGCTGTGGCTATTTTTGTTACTGCCCTCCTCAGCTACCAAATCATAACAGTACCCCTTAGGAAGATGGACAGAACCCACAGAAAGCTGTACCTTCCAGGACTGACAAAATACAAATACCCAAATTCTGCTTTTCATTAGATCAAGGTTACACCCACATACTTCCCTTGGTCAGCTCATATGACTAGTTGTGGGATGATCTGGGTCGTTTAGAATTTTATGAGATCCCTAATAGTGATGGATGAATGTGTTTCGATAACGTCTTCTCCAAGCATGCTCGGGTGTTATCCGAGTATCTTGGGCGTGCTTGTATATTAAGTTTGAGCCTCCGTGGCTGCATGATTTGCGGTTGTTAGACAGCTACCACACATGTGGGGATTCCCTAACACTCAAACAATCTCTGCATGTGTTCAGGCTGTCTAGCAGCCACAAATCATGCAGCCACAGAGACTCAAACATAATATACCAAGCATTAATTATTAACAAATTGGAGCGAGCCCCAAATAAACCCTCACTAGAAAACCTAAAAACTAACTTTTATTATTAATGATTAAAATTCAGAAAGGATATCATAAGAATGTCCCTAATCTGCCTACTTAGTCAACCTAATCATTGTATAGCTTGCTGCTCTCTTTTATGCAAGTGGGTAACATCCTGGGGTGCTGACCTCTATCGGGCAGAATAGGACACATATTTAGCACACTCGTCCCCCCAACATGTTTCACCACGCCTTCAGCGTCATCAGGGGTCGGGACATAGGCTAGAATGGTGACCGGCCATACAAGCCATCTATGTATAGCTCTGTATACTTTAATTTCAATAAAGCTTTATTTGAACTTTTTAGAAATAAAACTGACAATACAGCTTTGCATAATATAAGATTTCCCTCGCATGGGAGATTTAAGTTTGCATACTAAAGACAAAACTAACCTAGGGGAGACAAGACAATGACAAAGATATAGGGAGGGTAATACAGTAGGAAAGAGGTGTCAAATCCACAATATGTGATACAAATTAAAATCACTTGTGTACATTATCTTAATATCAATTGAGAGTGGAAACGAAACCCGACCAATTTTCTAATCATCCTCGTTCACTCTCCCCCCTCCCCAAAATACTATGGAAAGAGTCGCAGCACCAGATCCAATTACGCATTCGACTCTAGTTCCATCCATGGACCCCAGATCCGGAAAAAGTTACCTCTCGTGGCCTCTATGCGTACAAACAGCATTATGTTATTCATTCTTTCTTTAACAAGTGATATTGAAAGTGTGGGATAGCTCCATTTTGCAGCAATATGGATTTTGGTGGCCATAAAAAGGAAGTTTATTAATTTGTGCAGACTAGAGTTGAGCGATACTTTCCGATATGCTAAAGTATCGGAATCGGAATGGTATCGCCGATATCACTAAAATATCGGCGATACCCGATACCGATACCGGAAGTCCCATGTAAGTCTATGGGAACAAAATATCGCAACTAAAAAAACCCCATTCTTTCCTTGTAAACACTAAATATACACACATAGAATACATATATATATATATACATGTCATTGTGACATATATATATACATATATGTATAGTTTATACACTTCTACATAGTAAAATATCCTTTGATTCAATTGCCGGGTAAAGCCGGCTTCAGTGAAAAGACAGAAGCACCCGACATGAAATGACACTTGGTGTACATAGGGTTAAACATTTCTTTTCATGTCCTTTGCTATCTAATTTGCACAAACAATTAAATCAGACTATGTGTGCAAAATTTCACACCTCTAGGGGTTAATTAAAGGTGTAAATTCGTTGTAAAAAAAACGGACTTTTTTGCTACGAATTTACACCTTTAATTAACCCCTAGAGGTGTGAAATTTTGCACACATAGTCTGATTTAATTGTTTGTGCAAATTAGATAGCAAAGGACATGAAAAGACATGGTTAACCCTATGTACACCAAGTGTCATTTCATGTCGGGTTCTGCATTTTCACAAAAGCCGGCAATTGAATTAGCGGCTATTATACTATGTAGAAGTGTATGAACTACAAATATAAATATATATATTATATGTGTCACAAATTCAATGACATGTATATATATATATGAGGTGTAAAATTGCTGAAAAAAAATGCGTGGGCTCCCGCCCTATTTTCGCAACCAGACAGACAAAGCCAGTGAGTGGGGGCAGATAATAATAGCCCAGAGAGGGACCATTATTTTTGCCCCCCCCCGGCTACTAACATCTGCCCCCAGACACCCCAGGAAAGACAAATCTATAATTAGATTCGCCCTTTCTGGCACTTTGCCCGTCTATTCCCATTGCCCTGTAGCGGCGGCGAATGGGTTAATATGGGTTAAAGCCACCTTGCTATTGAAAGGTGACCTTAAGCCAGGTTAATAATTGAGAGCTGTCAATTAGACAACTATCAATTATTAATCCTATTGCATGAAATAAAAATAAAACACACACACTTTAATTAAAAATCATTTTAATGAAATAAAGACACATGTTTTTGACCATCTTTTATTTTACTGCAAAAACCATTTCCTGTAATAAAAATAAAATAAAAAAGCAAAATTATTCTTACCTATCCCATGCACAGTCAGGTCCCACGGTGTAATCCTTCAGAAAGGGTTAATGTTTACTGCAGGGACCGCAGCTAATGCTGCAGCCTCACAGTAAACCCCAAATGAATGAGTTCCTCTCCTGCCTGACAGGAGAGTAAAGGCTGGGTGTCACATAACGATACACCAGCGATCCCGACAACGATATGCACTTGTCAGGATCGCTGGTGTATCGCTACATGATCGCTGCTGAGCTGCCAAACAGGCAGCTCAGGCAGCGATCTGGGACAGCGACACTGCGGGTAACATCGCTTAAGGGCCCGTCTCACATAGCGATATCGCTACCGAGATCGCTGCTGAGTCACTAGTTTTGTGACGCAGCAGCGAGCTCACCAGCGATATCGCTGTGTGTGACATTCAGCGACGATCAGCCCCCCTGCCGGGTATCGCTGATCGTCGCAGAAATGTCAGGACCTTTTTTTGATCGCTGGTTTCCCTCTGACAGGCACGCATCGCTGCGTGTGACAGGCGGGAAACCAGCGATCAAAGGTCCTGACATTTCAGCGACGATCAGCGATACCCGGCAGGGGGGCTGATCGTCGCTGAATGTCACACACAGCGATATCGCTGGTGAGCTCGCTGCTGCGTCACAAAACTAGTGACTCAGCAGCGATCTCGGTAGCGATATCGCTATGTGAGACGGGCCCTTAAGTGGAAAGCTTAATTGATTGCTTTCCACTTTCACTTCAGGTCAGCCAGGGACACAATCAGTGACGTCAGAGGGAACTGATTAACAAAAATAGGGGTTCCCTTCGAAAAAAAAATGGCGTGGGGTCCCCCCTATTTTTGTTAACCAGCCAGATGAAGCAGACCGCTGAGGCCTGGATTTTCAGGCTGTTAAGGAGCCAAGATCCATGGACCTTGCCAGCCTGATAATACCAGGCCACAGCAGTCTGCATATCTTGGCTGATTAACAAAAATAGGGGATCCCCTCGAAAATAATTGGCGTGGGGTCCCCCCTATTTTTGTTAACCAGCCAGATGAAGCAGACCGCTGAGGCCTGGATTTTCAGGCTGTTAAGGAGCCAAGATCCATGGACCTTGCCAGCCTGATAATACCAGGCCACAGCAGTCTGCATATCTTGGCTGATTAACAAAAATAGGGGATCCCCTCGAAAAAAATTGGCGTGGGGTCCCCCCTATTTTTGTTAACCAGCCAGATGAAGCAGACCGCTGAGGCCTGGATTTTCAGGCTGTTAAGGAGCCAAGATCCATGGACCTTGCCAGCCTGATAATACCAGGCCACAGCAGTCTGCATATCTTGGCTGATTAACAAAAATAGGGGATCCCCTCGAAAAAAATTAGCGTGGGGTCCCCCCTATTTTTGTTAACCAGCCAGATGAAGCAGACCGCTGAGGCCTGGTTTTCAGGCTGGTAAGGATCCAATATCCATGGACCTTGCAAGCCTGATAATACCAGGCCACAGCAGTCTGCTTAGCTTGGCTGGTTAACAAAAATAGGGGATCCCCTCGAAAAAAAAACGGCGTGGGGATCCCCCCTATTTTTGTTAACCAGCCAAGTAAAATGCAGACTGCTGCGGCCTGGTATTAAAAGACTGTCAAGGCCCATGGATTTTGGCCCTCAACAGCCTGATAATACCAGGCTACAGCAGCCCCACATTTGGCGCATCAAAAGATGTGCCAATTGTGGCACTTTACCCGGCTCTTCCCACTTGCCCTGTAGCGGTGGCAAGCGGGGTAATAAGGGGTTATTGTCACAGTTGATTGCACGGTGACAATAAGCCCGGTTAATAATGGAGAGGTGTCAATAAGACACCGATCCATTATTAATCCCAAAGTTATTAAATGTATAAAAAAAAGACAAAGCAAGAAAAAAGTATTTTAATGAAATAAAAGAGACAACACAGTTTTCATTTCTTTTATTATACTCTCATTCCTGCGACGCCATCGATCTCCTGTAAAAAAAGAAAAAAAACAAACCAACAGTATACCACCTGTCCGACGCAGTCCATAACGATAGTCCCACGACGATCCAGCTCTGCTACATCGCAATGACAGGCAGAGCCTGTCATTGCAACGCAGCACAGCTGATTACCTGCTTCCCCGGCGGTGACGTCATTGGACTGACTGCTTTACGGCCGGGATTACCCAGCAGTCACTGCAGTTATCGCGAGAAACTGCATGTGACCGCCGGGGAGAAGAGGATGGCGGCCATGAAGCAGTCCAGGACGTGACCGCCGGAGATCTTCTGCCGGGTAAGTGCCGCTGACTCCTGACAGACCCGACAGACGGACACTGACAGTGACAGTGACATCCCGATTCCGGTATCCGATAAGACGAAAATATCGGAACTCGGAATCGGAATTCCGATACAGCTAATATCGGCCGATACCTGATATTTGCAGTATCGGAATGCTCAACACTAGTGCAGACTCTTGGAAATTAACGGATGCTTTGCTCCTATGAGGAAGACGGCAGGGTTTAAATCTATCCTTTTGCCTAGTATTAATTCTATCAGAAGTCTGACCTTTTGCCATAGATCCAGGACTACCAGGCAGGTCCACCATATATGTTTCATATCCCCTAGTTGATTACACCCTTGAAAGCATAATGCAGTGATATTTGGATATATGCTATGAAGTTTAGGCGGAACGAGATAAGTTCTTTGAAGGTCTTTCAGTGAGGTCTCGACAAGAGATGACTGGTGGCTGCCCCTGGACAACGTATCACAGCAGGATCTCCATTCCTTCAAAGATAGGTTGAGGCCCATCTCCTTTTCCCACTGTATCATATATTCAATTTTTCCTCATTATGAGGAGGGTTTATAATGGAGTATATCAGAGATATTGTACCCCTTCCCATTGGATCATTTATGCACTTTTGTTCAAAGCTTGAGATAAATAAAGGGGTTTTGCTTGGGAGAAGCCGCCGGGCAAAATGAAATATCTGAATCATGCGCATGAACTCATTGACCGGGGTATCAAATTTTTGGGTAAACTCTGGTATGCCTAATAGTATGTTAAAAGGAGAGCATAAATGTTTTAATGTAGAGATCCTCTTTCAAATCCACCAAGAGAACAGACGTGGATCTTGACCGGGAGAGAACATTGGATTACGGAATAGGGAAATCAATGGAGAGGGCTGGGACTGCAGATTAAATTTAAATCTGGCCTTCCTCCAAAGAGTGAAAGAGTGGGCCTTGAAGGGTGCCATACTATTTATGCTTTTTGGAAGTTTCTATGTAGACCACATTAGGCCAGGAAGATCGAGCGGCCTAAGGAGGAAAGATTCCAGATGCACACATCTTGGCTTACTGTTATGAGAACATATGCTCCCTAGTTGAGCTATTTGTGCAGACTTGAAGTGAAGCAAGAAGTTCGGTAGAGATATACCTCCATTTCTCCTATGGAAAAGCATGATTTTTTGTGAAATTCTGTTTTTTTTTCCTTGCCATATGAATTTAAAAATTGCATCATGAATCTTAGAGAACGTTTTAGTTGGTATCGCTATTGGTAAGGATTGAAAGAGATACAGGAAATGGAGTAGTGACAACATTTTTATTGAATGTATTCTGCCCAGCAAAGATAAATTTAAGGAAGACCATCTAGTTGGGTCAGTTTGAAGGTTTCGTAGGAGTGGAATATAATTCCACTTAAAGAGAGACGACCTATGCGATGTTAGATTAATGCCTAGGTAGGTTAAATAGTTTTCTTTTCTCATAAATTTAAAATGAGAGGTAATAATATCTTGCATATCTTTTGGAGTATTTATGAATAATGCCTCAGACTTGTCTACATTTATCTTGAGTCCTGAGATAGCTTCAAAGTCATGGAGCAGTGAGAATAGGTTAGGGAGGGTGGTATGGGGGTTGGTGACAGTTAAGAGGAGATTGTCCGTGAATAGACTGACCTCGTACTGGTCACCCAAATCAGTGGGTCCTGTTATATTTGGATTTCTCCTAATTGCTTCTGCTAAGGGTTCCATAGCTAATGCAAAAAGGGCTGGGGAAAGCGGGCAGCCCTGTCTTGTGCCACGTTGAATGTTTATGGGTGTTGGGCAAGTAGCAGGGAGTTTTAGGTAAGCTGTTGGGCAGTCATACAACAGTCTAAGACATGAGATAAGTTTAGGTGGAAAACCAAATTTAGAGAGAACCAGGAACAAATATGGCCATGCTAATGAGTCAAAGGCCTTTTCAATATCTAAGGCTAATAGTATGAGTTGCATTTTACGTAGATTTGCTGAATGTATAATATTTAGATTTGTTCTAATGTTATCCGGTGCCTGCCTGCCAGGTATGAAGCCCACTTGGTCATGATGAATAAGAGATGGCAATAGGCCGTTTAGCCTACTGGTGATAATTGTAAAAATGTTTAAATCTACATTTAGTAAAGAGATAGGCCTGTAGTATTTTGTCAAAAGATGATCTCTTTTAGGTTTAGGTATTACAGTGATGTGTGCAACATAAAACTCTGGGGGAATCTGGGAGCCATTTAAAAGGGAATTACAGAAAGTTTTTATGTGGGGTGTGAGGGTTTCAATAAATTTTTTGTAATAGACTGCTGTAAGGCTATCAGGGCCTGGGGCTTTGCCCTTTTTTAAATTTTTGATAGTCTATGATATCTCTTCTTCAGAAATATCTGAATAAAGTTGTTGGGCCATGGACTTGGATATTTTAGGTAGATGAAAATCATGCAGAAAATTATGCATGATTTGAGGTGGAGTGGATGTGGTGGTGGAGTAGAGTAGAGGTTTTGATAATAATTATGAAATGTATTATAGATGCTATCCAGATGGGTAGATACACGTCCTGTTGGATCTTTTATAGAGAAAATAGTATTTAATAATTCCCTCATTCGTAATTTGCGAGCCAGCATTCTACTTGGCTTGTTGGCATATTTATAAAAAGTGGCTTTGGACCAGGTTAGAGCTCTTTCCGTTTTCGTGGTAAGGATAGAATCTAACTGTAGTTTTGTTTCCTGAATTTGCTTGGAGAGGTAGAGAGATGTGGACAATTGGTTTGCTAATTCTAATTTAGCAAGTTTATTTTCCAATTTAGTTTGGATTTCAGTTCTAGCTTTTATTCTATGAGCTGCCAATTTAATCAGGGATCCAGTCACGTATTTTTTGTGAGCCAACCATACTATTCCAGGAGAGGAATCCTTCGTAACATTAATTTCAAAGTATTTGGAGATTTCTTCATTGATAGTAGAGACCGTTACGGGGTCTGTTAGAAGGGATTCGTTTAGTCGCCATCTATATAAACCAGATGTGACAACATCAAATTTAAAAACTGACATAGTAGAGTCGTGGTCAGACCATGCTGAATGTGTATGGCGTGTATAGAGGACTTTTGGAAGTGATTTAGTTTTTGTTAACTGAAGATCAATACGTGAGTATGTTTTATGTGCAGGGAGAAATATGTGTATCCCCTATTAGCCCCATGCACTTCCCTCCAAATATCTACTAGACGGTGTTCTCTCATGAGATGTAGGACTTTTTTTCTTTCTGTTTTAGAGATGTCAGAATGCTTCAGAAAGCTACTATATAGAGTAGGGTTTAGGGTGAAGTTAAAATCTCCACAAAAAATGAGATGGTGTTAAGTAATCATATCGAGTTTGGACAATATATTTAAAAGACTGAGAATTGTGATGATGCTGGAAGATAGCAGTTCACTATACATACACTTTTTCCCTGTAGAGAACCTTGCAATATTATGAATCTTCCCTCCTTGTCTGACATAGAGTTAACAATCTGAAGGGGGAAGCCATTTTTAACAAAAATGGCAACTCCCCTTGTCTTATGTGACCATGCCGAGATAAAGAAACGTGAATAGGCAGAGTCAAAATATTTTGGGCATGAGGAGCTAGAGAAATGAGTTTCCTGAAGGCAGATAACATCAAGACTTTGCTTCTTATAATCAAGAAAAGCTTTTTTACGTTTTAGAGGAGAATTAAATCCTCGAACGTTATGAGATAATACCTTACACATAATTAAGAGGGTCTAATCCGCTGTAGTCAAACTCATCTCTAGTTTCCGCAGCAATGATATTGATCCACGGAAACAAACTGGCCTGGTTCTTGGAGATCCTGCCAACAAAGATAATATAAATAAACACATTTTTGTGGAAATATAATAAGAAAAAAGGTGGGGGGTAAGAGAAAAACATACAACATAGAACATATCATTACATTCAAATGGTTAACCTGCCCGTAAGGCATAG
Organism: Oophaga sylvatica; assembly: GCA_033576555.1. Lineage (NCBI taxonomy): Eukaryota > Metazoa > Chordata > Amphibia > Anura > Dendrobatidae > Oophaga > Oophaga sylvatica. Next base: position 537,983,998 of record JARQOD010000002.1, on the reverse strand, counting down.
TGAGCTGGAGACCCATATTAAAAGGGAGATCCAGAAATCACTAAAACTAGGCAACATGAAAAAACCCTGGGACCTAAACCCCAGCTTATATTGCTAGGCCATGATACTCTGGGTTAGTTAGGTAGGACAGAACATTGAATAACGTAGAGCACCACGGCCAAAAGTGCACGGATCACTATTGTGGAGCCACAGTTTAAGCACAGAAAGAGAGAAAAGGAGGGAAAATTTCCTCCCCCTCACCTCTCCCCTCCCGTAGAAAAAAAAGAACAAAAGGAGGAACCCCATAAACCCCCACCCATTTAAACCCATATATGAAATAGAGAGACTGTATGGAGACCCGTCAGGGAAGAATTTCACACTCATTGTGAGATCAGACATTAGCTTAGATTTAAACATTAAAGTCTCCAAGGGACCCTGCTGTTTCGTGCCACCAGCCCCGGGCACCTGTCCAGGAAGATGTCCAGCAAACCAAAAATTATTCAGGCATTATTCAAACGCTGACTCCTGGTTCTGGGGACTTCTCTCCACTCTTTAGTTGGTCTTGGCTTTCGTTGTGGTAGAGGGTGGGTTGTATCCTGTATCGGTATGCCCACATGCTCTAGAATGTGTTTGCCTTCATCCAGGAAGCGGCATAGGAAAGTTTTATTATTGTGTGAAAAAGATAAGGCAAATGGGAAGCCCCCCCGGTATTTTATTTGTGCTGCTTTGAGGGCCATGGTGATTGGCCGTAGGGCTTTCCTCCCGAAAAGCGTGGCAGGTGTAATCTCTGCAAAAAGGTGAACTGAGTCTGGTAGACCTGGACGGCCTCACTCTGGGATTCTGGGAGGCTTCTTATAGCCTCATTGTGGGGTCATTCCTCGTTGCTTATACTTTGACCCTTGGCCGAGTGTGTGTGACCCTGTGCTTTGTGCCTGTGCTACTTTATGCTTGCTTGGTTTTGATCTGGTTCTGTTCCCTTTACGAGTTCTGCCTGTCCCTCCTGTACTTTGCTGCTATCTCTGTCTATGACTCCTTGCCTACGTTCTAACTATTCTCTGCTCACCCCTCCTGTACTGCGCTGCTATCGCCATGTATGACTCTTTCTCTGCTTGCCCCTCTTGTACCGCGCGGTCCTCTCTGTGTATGACCTCCGTTTGTCCGACCTGAGTTCCCTCTCCACTACTCCAGGGTCCCTGTAGCATCCTGCACTCATCTCCAGCTGCAGGACGCTAAGCCCTGCCCCATGTGGGCACATGATCGTAGGTCCTTTTGCTTTGTTCTACCTTCAGCGTCCCCTCTCACCACGCTGCTCAGGTCCCGTCTGCCTGAGCTTCCCCTGCAGCATCTGACCCTGGGCCCTCCCACAGTGTGGGTGAGTCACCCTGCTCAGCTGTGGCAGTTCGCCGGCGCTGATAGGATCGTGATACGTACTGTATGACGTTAGTATAGGAAGAAGGACTGGGCCATAGGTACCTGCTCCTCACCGGGTCCGGAACTGTCGGGGTTGTCTCCTCTGTTGCACGGGGGAAAGCTTAGGGGACCGTACAAACCCTTGCACCAGAAATCAGGCGGCGTGGCTAAGTGGCAGCAGCCACAGCGCGCGGATGCAGTCAGACTTCGCAGGAAAAGACAGCGCGCAGAAGGGAGAAGTGAGCGCTCTGTCCCTCGGATACCGTAGCAGCGCAGGCCCACGCTCGAGCATCCCCGCTGACATACGCAGTGACTGTGAGCATAGACCGAATCTGTGCCAGTTGGTCCCCGCAGGGCAAGTTGCCAAATGCTCCGGGCCCATTAGTGTTGCATGCGTGCTGCCTAACAGAGACTGGGTGAGTGACCGTGAACTGTTTCCTGACTCCCTGGTGTATGTTTACTGAGCCACGTTGGGCTCAGAGTATGCTGTGGCCTGTACGCCTTCTGCCACATCAACTAACAAAGACTAAACGCTGCCGCCGGGACCCGGATCATCGTCATCTACAGGACTTCACCAGACCAAAACTGCGCCGGCCGTCGCTGGCACCATCGTTTGTTTCGTGGTCCCTACTGCCTGAAGACCGCCTGTTTGGATAAGTTACACGTTACAGAACTGTACTTTAACCACGTTCATTTTCTTTTTAAATCATTATATACTTTTCATTTGCACTGCCTGTTTTCCCCCATTTAACCAGTAACCTTCCTACCCTTGTTAATTAAAAGCATTCACCCTCTCTCTATTTCCTGTCCGTCTCTGCATTACGCAACCTGCTCACACTTGGCGTTGTCGGCAGGATGCAGTCCACCAGTACCGTGGAGACAGACCAAGCAGTTGGGGGTGCCTCAAGAAAGGAGAACACCTCGCACAGAAGAGCAGCCGACCTGTTACAATTGTGTGGACATTGGACATTTAGCTTGGGCTGTGCATGATGTGGAAGGTCTCTCCAACGCCACCCAGAGCCTGAGCAGTCAAGAAGGAGAACAAAAAGTCCCACAAGTTTAGTTTCCCGGAATCCTCTGGTATGGGCCGAAATGGATGGCCGGGCCGTCTGCTCTCTAGTTGATACCGGTTCTCAAGTAACCACTATGCCTGAGATCTACTTCAGATGTCATTTTCTCCTGACGATGCGACCTTCATGAGGCCCAGTGATCAAGTTGACAGCTGCTAATCAGTTGCCCATCACAGTCACAGGGGTGGTTTGGATGCAAAAATGTGGGCCGGAAAAGAGTTGTGTTGACAGTTGGGGATGCTGGCAATGGCCCCGCTGTGACTTTGGGGATGAACGTTCTGAAAGAACTCGGGAATATCCTGGTTCATGAACCGTCTGATGAGTTTTTGAATTAGTGGAGCCCTTGCACCCCTCAGAGGAAAGTGTTCCAACAATATATCCGGATGGATCAGGCCCAAGAAACAGCGGATGAAGGGAAAACATTGGGTAAGGTGATCGTCCCGGCCGCCGTCGACGTTGTTCTACCACCAGGTCAAACTGTGCTCACCCTATCTATCCAAGCCTGTACCACTCTTGAAGGAGTCGAAGTCCAGATAGAGCCAGCTCTTGTGGAGCACCTACCTCCAGGGCTCCGCGGTGCACAGGAGTAATGTACCAGTGTGATGTGTCAATCTCAGAGAAACCGAATCTCACCCTTCCACCCAAAAGTAAAGTAACTCAGATTATGGGTATGCTGGAAGAACTGATACCCCCAAAAGCTGTACAGCTGGCAGCGGAACAGGGGATCCCTGGACAGTGGCTGTACAGTGCCTTGCAAAAGTATTCGGCCCCCTGGAACTTTTCAACCTTTTCCCACATATCATGCTTCAAACATAAAGATACTAAATGTAAATTTTTGGTGAAGAATGAACAACAAGTGGGACACAATTGTGAAGTTTAACGAAATTTATTGGTTATTTTAAATTTTTGTGGAAATACAAAAACTGAAAAGTGGGGCGTGCAATATTATTCGGCCCCTTTACTTTCAGTGCAGCAAACTCACTGCAGAAGTTCATTGTGGATCTCTGAATGGTCCAATGTTGTCCTAAATGACTAATGATGATAAATATAATCCACCTGTGTGTAATCAAGTCTCCGTATAAATGCACCTGCTCTGTGATAGTCTCAGGGTTCTGATTGAAGCACAGAGAGCATCGTGAAGACCAAGGAACACAACAGGCAGATCCGTGATACTGTTGTGGAGAAGTTTAAAGCTGGATTTGGATACAAAATGATTTCCAAAACTTTAAACATCCCAAGGAGCACTGTGCAAGCGATCATATTGAAATGGAAGGAGTATCATACCACTGCAAATCTACCAAGACCCGGCCTTCTCTCTAAACTTTCATCTCAAACAAGGAGAAGACTGATCAGAGATGCAGCCAAGAGGCCCATGATCACTCTGGATGAACTGCAGAGATCTACAGCTAAGGTGGGACAGTCTGTCCATAGGACAATAATCAGTCGTACACTGCACAAATCTGGCCTTTATGGAAGTGTGGCAAGAAGAAAGCCATTGCTCAAAGCTATCCATAAAAAGTGTCGTTTAAAGTTTGCAAGAAGCCACCTGGGAGACACACCAAACATGTGGAAGAAGATGCTCTGGTCAGATGAAACCAAAATCAAACTTTTTGGCAACAATGCCAAACGATATGTTTGGCGTAAAGGCAGCATAGCTCACTGAACACACCATCCCCACTGTCAAACATGGTGGTGGCAGCATCATGGTTTGGGCCTTCTTTCTTCAGCAGGGATGGGGAAGATGCATGAACTTGATGGGAAGATGGATGGAGCCAAATACAGGACCATTCTTGAAGAAAACCTGTTGGAGTCTGTAAAAGACCTGAGACTGGGACAGAGATTTGTCTTCCAACAAGACAATGATCCCAAACATAAACCAAAATCTACAATGGAATGGTTCACAAATAAACGTATCCAGGTGTTAGAATGGCCAAGTCAAAGTCCAGACCTGAATCCAATTGAGAATCTGTGGAAAGAGCTGAAAACTACTGTTCACAAACGATCTCCATCCAACCTCACTGAGCTCGAGCTGTTTGCCAAGGAAGAATGGGCAAGAATTTCAGTCTCATAGTTATTAAGGTTGAAGGAAGACTTTGAGTCCATCTAGTTCAACCCATATCCTAGCCTAACCTGCCCTAACATGTTGATCCAGAGGAAGGCAAAAAAAAACCCAAGTGGCAAACAGTAAGCTTCACATTGGGGAAAAAAATTCCTTCCCGACTCCACATACGGCAATCAGACTAGCTCCCTGGATCAACGCAGTATATAGGAAACTAGTGAATATAGCCTGTAATATTATACCTCTCAAAAAGGCATCCAGTCCCTTCTTAAATTTTAGTAAGGAATCACTCATTACAACATTAGACGGCACAGAGTTCCAAAGTCTCACTGCTCTTACAGTAAAGAATCTGCGTCTGTGATTATGGCTAAACCTTATTTCCTTCAGACGTAGAGGATGCCCCCTTGTCCCCGTCACAGGTCTAAGAGTAAAAAGATCATTAGAAAGGTCTTTGTACTGTCCCCTCATATATTTATACATTGTAATGAGATCACCCCTAAGCGTTCGTTTTTCCAAACTAAATAACCCCAAGTTGTAATAACCTGTCTTGGTATTGCAGACCCCCCAGTTCTCTAATAACCTTGGTCGCTCTTCTCTGCACCCGCTCCAGTTCAGCTATGTCTTTCTTATACACCGGAGACCAGAACTGCACACAGTATTCTAAGTGTGGTCGCACCAGTGACTTGTATAGAGGTAAAATTATGTTCTCCTCATGAGCATCTATGCTTCTTTTAATGCATCCCATTATTTTATTTGCCTTGGCAGCAGCTGCCTGACATTGGCCACTAAATGTGAGTTTGTCGTCCACCCATACACCCAGGTCTTTTTCAGTGACAGTTTTGCCCAGTGTTTTACAATTAAGCACATAATTACACATCTTATTTGTTCTACCCAAGTGCATGACCTTACATTTATCCCCATTAAAGCTCATTTGCCATTTATCAGCCCAAGCTTCTAGTTTACATAAATCCTCCTGTAATATAAAATTATCCTCCTCTGTATTTATTACCCTGCAGAGTTTAGTGTCATCTGCAAATATTGAAATACTACTCTGTATGCCCCCTACAAGGTCATTAATAAATATGTTAAAGAGAAGCGGCCCCAATACTGACCCCTGTGGTACCCCACTGCTAATCGTGACCCAGTCCGAGTGTGCTCCATTAATAACCACCCTTTGTTTTCTATCCATGAGCCAGTTCTTAACCCACTTACACATATTTTCCCCTATCCACATTGTTCTCATTTTATGTATCAACCTTTTGTGTGGCACTGTATCAAAAGCTTTTGAGAAGTCCATGAACACCACGTCCACTGCATTCCCTTGGTCCAGTCCTGAACTTACCCCTTCATAAAAGCTTATCAGATTAGTCTGACAAGAACGGTCCCTCGTAAACCCATGCTGATACTGTGTCATGAGGTTATTCAGCCTCAGATACTCCAATATAGTATCCCTTAAAAAACCCTCCAGGATTTTACCCACAGTAGATGTTAAGCTCACTGGCCTATAATTTCCAGGTTCAGTTTTTGCCCCTTTTTTGAATATTGGCACCACATTTGCTATAAGCCAGTCCTGTGGTACAGACCCAGTTATTATGGAATCTTTAAAGATTAAAAATAATGGTCTATCTATAACTGTACTTAATTCCTGCAGTACTCGGGGGTGTATCCATCCGGGCCCGGGGATTTGTCAATTTTAGAGATTTTTAGACGCGCCGTACTTCCTGCTGGGTTAAGCAGGTGACATTTAATGGAGAAATGTTTTTATCACTGATCATGTTATCTGTCATGGGATTTTCTTGTGTAAATACAGTTGAAAAAAAGTCATTTAGCATATTGGCTTTTTCCTCATCCTTATCCACCATTTCACCCAGACTATTTTTAAGGGGACCAACACTATCATTTTTTAGTTTCTTGCTATTTATGTAGTTAAAGAATATTTTGGGATTATTTTTACTTTCTCTGGCAATGAGTCTCTCTGCCTCAATCTTTGCTGTCTTGATTTGCTTTTTACAGAATGTATTCAGGCTTCTGTATTTATTTAATGCCTCTTCACTACCTACTTGCTTTAATTCCCTAAACGCTTTCTTTTTGTCCCTTATTGCGCCCCTTACAGCTCTATTTAGCCATAGTGGTTTCCTCCTAATTCTAGCATGTTTATTCCCATAGGGTATATACTGTGCACAGGTCCTATTCAGGATACTAATAAACGTCTCCCATTTTCTTTGTGTATTTTTATGTCTCAGGATATCGTCCCAGTTTATTGCACCAAGATCATCTCTCATCCGTTGGAAATTTGCCTTCCTGAAGTTTAGTGTCCTTGTAACCCCTCGACTACACATCTTATTAAAGGATACATGAAAGCTTATTATTTTGTGATCACTATTACCCAAGTGACCCCCAACCCTTATATTTGATATGGTCTGGCCTGTTGGAAATATTAGGTCTAACAGTGCCCCCCCTCTTGTTGGGTCCTGAACTAGTTGTGAAAGGTAATTGTCTCTCATAGTTGCCAAAAACTTATTACCTTTGCTGGAACTACAGGTCTCTGTTCCCCAATGTATTTCAGGGTAGTTGAAGTCCCCCATAATAATGACTTCTCCTTGAGTTGCTGCTTTATCTATTTGCTTTACGGGATATTCTCTGTTGCTTCCATTATTTTAGGAGACTTATAACAAACCCCTATCAGTAATTTATTATTTTTCCCCCCTCCCCTAATCTCCACCCACAGAGACTCTACATCTTCATTAGATTCACAGATATCACAGCAGGATGGGTTTTAAGGATGATTTTACATATAAACACACACCCCCACCTCGCTTATTTTTACGGTCATTCCTAAACAGACTATAGCCCTGTAAATTAAACACCCCAGTCGTGGCTCTCATCCAGCCAAGTCTCAGATATCCCCACCATGTCATAATTATGTTCCAACAAAATTAATTCTAATTCCGCCATTTTGTTGGTGAGGCTTCTGGCATTAGTATACATGCACTTTATGTACCTCTCTGAACCTCTATTCTTTCTTAAATTATTAACTATTCTAACCCCACCCCCTATGCCACCCCCACCCCCAATTTCATTATTTGTGCCCAGGTCTCTATCTGCACTGCCTTCCCCTCCTATAAAATGAATACCCTCCCCTCTAGTCCCTAGTTTAAAGACTCCTCCAACCTTCTAGCCATTTTCTTCCCCAGCACAGCTGCACCCTCCCCATTGAGGTGCAGCCCGTCCCTAGCATAGAACCTGTAGCCAACTGAGAAGTCGGCCCAGTTCTCCAGGAACCCAAACCCCTCCTTCCTACACCAATTCTTGAGCCACTTATTAACCTCCCTAATCTCCCGTTGCCTCTCTGGTGTGTCATGTGGTACAGGCAGTATTTCAGAAAATACCACGTTGGAGGTCCTTGCTTTAAGCTTGCAGCCTAATTCCCTGAAATCATCTTTAAGGACCTTCCACCTACCTCTAACTTTGTCATTTGTGCCAATGTGCACCATGACCGCTGGGTCCTCACCAGCCCCTCCCAGTAATCTGTCAACCCGATCAGCGATGTGTCGGACTCGAGCGCCAGGTAGGCAGCACACTGTTCGACGATCCCTGTCTTTGTGACAGATTGCCCTATCTGTTCCCCTAATAATTGAGTCCCCCACTACCAGCACCTGTCTGGCCTGCCCTGCTCTCCTATTTTCCCCCTTACTGGAGCAGACATTCCTCCGGCTTTCAGAGGACGTGCCTGGCTGCAGCAGTGCTACCCCTGTACTGACAACCCCCTCATCTGCCAACTTTGCAAACTTGTTGGGGTGTGCCAGATCAGGACTAGCCTCCCTGGCGCTCTTCCCTCTACCCCGCTTTCTAACTGTCACCCAGCTTCCTACTTCAGTGTCCTGCAGCTCCACCCTAGAATCCCCCCCCTCATCTATCCCATTGAGCGTCTGCTCAGTGAGCAGAAGACTCCTTTCCATATTGTCTATGGATCTCAGTGTTGCCAGCTGCACATTTAGATCCAGGATTTGGGCTTCCAAATGCACAACGTGCTCACATCTCGCACAGCAGTATGCACCCTCGACCGGCTGTTCAAGGACTGTATACATGTGGCAAGATGTACACTGGATGGCATTGGCAATAGTGGAGCACATATCTAATGGGGATTTCACCAGACAGCAAAGATAAGTAAAAATAAATAAAAAGTATTAATAAAATATAACAGCAATTCAGTAATTCCTCCCTTGTCAACTCCCTGAATCCAAAGTCACGACTCAAGTCACTGAATCTCAAGTCACACTTACCACCGTTCGCACTTGCGCACCGGTCACACTCAGCTCGCTCACACTCGCTGAAGCAGAAGATTTAAAGAGATTTTTTTTTTCTCTCCTTCAGCAGCAAATCACCCTGCTGCTCAAATGCACTTCCAAAAAGACTTGAGCCCCAACCAGCTGGCCCTTATAAACCCTTAATTATGAACTCCCACCCTTAAACCCCTTGTGAATATAGCTACACCAAGATTTAAATGCAATATAATTAACCTTTAAACCTTTAAGGTACTGCCACACTAAACGTTCCCGCTAACGATCACGATAACGACGCTATCGTTGGCGTGATCGTTTTAAGGTCGCTAGTAGCCGCCATACTTGACGATCTCATTAACGTGCATCAGCGGTTAGCGATCTTTTTAAACCGACTTTGGCAGTCGTTGGAATGTGCCACGCTGCATGTACTGTGAAAGATCACGACCTCGATAGGCGTGACTGAGCGCAACCTTTTGCACGCCCCTCATCACAGATTGGTGGTCACTATGTATGTCATAGATATTTATCACAGCTCTCCCGCTTTGTGATTGGTTGACCGCGTCATAAAAGACGACGTATCAGCACTCCTCTCCATTGCTCTCGAGCAGAAGCGGTTCTTTCAAATCAGCAGCATCGTTTCCAGTGTGTCCTGCTAGCCTTGGTAGCTACTGCGATCCAGTTTACGCCACTATTTCGGTTGCTACGTTCTACGTTGGGGTTTTTTGCGATCCAGTCTGTGGCGTATCCTCTGCGATCCAGTTTGTGACGCTAGTTTCCCTATTTTTATTTTCACAATCACACAGGTTTTCTAAGGTGGTATTTTTTTTGTCATTTCATTTTTATTTTGTCTTTAATTTTACAGATCCATTTTAGATCACTGCTGTTGTTAACCATTGTCGTCCATCATGTTTTTTCATTATTTTGTTCAGGCACGCCCACCATTTTATGATACCTGCTCTGTCTATGTTTACTCATGCTGCGCCCACCGCCACCATTTTGTAATCCCTGCTCTGTCTATGTTTACTCATGCTGCGCCCACCGCCACCATTTTGTAATCCCTGCTCTGTCTATGTTTACTCATGCTGCGCCCACCGCCACCATTTTGTAATCCCTGCTCTGTCTATTTTTACTCATGCTGCGCCCACCGCCACCATTTTGTAATCACTGCTCTGTCTAAACACACAGACAGTAAAATAAGAGATTAATCCTTTAGAGAGAAAAAATAGGTTAAAAAAGCCCCCAAAAGATAGAACAGGTAGAAAGGCACTCAGCAATCCACAATTCAGCCACTCACACCAATTCACACAGGTATTTGATTAAAGTTTTTCAAATACTTCTTCACTGAATCTCAAGTCACACTTACCACCGTTCGCACTTGTGCACCAGTCACACTCAGCTCGCTCACACTCGCTGAAGCAGAAGATTTAAAGAGATTTTTTTTTCTCTCCTTTAGCAGCAAATCACCCTGCTGCTCAAATGCACTTCCAAAAACTTCTCTATGTAAAAAACTGATAGAGACATACCCCAAGCGACTTGCAGCTGTAATCGCAGCAAAAGGTGGCGCAACAAAGTTTTAAGTTACAGGGGCCGAATAATATTGCATGCCCCACTTTTCAGTTTTTGTATTTCCACAAAAATTTAAAATAACCAATAAATTTCGTTCAACTTCACAATTGTGTCCCACTTTGGTATCTTTATGTTTGAAGCATATGTGGGAAAAGGTTGAAAAATTCCAGGGGGCCGAATACTTTCGCAAGGCACTGTAACAGTGTCCTCCGAACCAGAATCCAATCACCTAAGGGAAGGACACAGAATTCTGGAGCAAATGCAGGCCGAGCTAACTGAACTCTCACCACAACAGATTCAACAAGTGGAAGCATGCTGGAGTGATATCAGGACGTTTTTGCTCTTCATGACGATGATTTTGGGTGAACCACAGCTATCACCCACAAGATCCCTACGGGTAACACCACACCCATTAGGGAGGTGAAGGGATGTTGACCCATATGTTGCAGAGTAGATTGATTCAAGAAAGTCAAAGCCCGTGGGCTGCCCCCATTGTTCTCGTACGAAAGAAGGACGGGACTGTGCATTTTTGTGTGGACTATCGGAAACTGAACACCTGCACCGTTCGAGACTCGTATCAACTACCGAGAATTGAGGAATCATTGTCTGCTCTGGGAAACGCGAAATACTTCTCGTCATTGGATTTGGCCACTGGGTATTAGCAAGTTCCCATGTCCGAGCATGAGCGGGCGAAGACAGTCTTCATACTACCCGTGGGGTTGTTCGAGTTCAACCGGATGCCTTTTGGCCTTGCTAACGACCCTGGGATCTTAAAGCGACTGATGGAAAGATGTCTGGGAGACAAACTTTGAGGCAACTCTCATCTACTTGGATGATATCATCGTGTATGCAGCCACTTTTGAACATCTGCAAAGACTGGAACAAGTGTTGAGTCATTTACAGAAGCATGGCCTGAAAGTGAAGCCTCGGAAGTGTCACCTCTTTCACACACAGATTGAATACCTGGGACATGTCACCTACGGTGAAGGGGTAAGACCATCTCGTGAGAAGATCGCAGTGGTGCAGGACTGGCCCACCTCAAAGACTGTAAAGGATGTTCGGGCTTTTCTGGGACTCACTGGTTATTACTGACGGTTTGTGAAAAACTTCACTCGCATTGTGAACCCACTACTGGAGCTGTTGAAAGGAGTACCTTCTGGCACAAAGAATAGGAACATTCAGTGGGAGACAGCGAGGAAAAAAGTGTTCCGAGCCTTAAAGATGGCTCTGACTGAAACACCCATACTGGCCTACGCAGATTTCTTCCAGCCATTCATTCTCCACACTGATGGAAGTCTACATGGACTAGGAGACATGTTGTCACAAATACAAAGCGGAAAAGAGCGAGAGATCACTTATGTGAGTCGGTCTCTCCACGATTCTGAATGAAACCCAGATAACTACAGTTCGTTCAAGCTAGAATTGCTGAGTTGGTGTGGGCCATGACTGAGAAGTTTGCTGAGTATCTGTCCAGGTCCGAAGTCTTGGTACGCACCGACAACAATACCTTAACCCACCTGGAAAATGCGAAATTAGGGACCCTGGAGCAGCGATGGTTGGCCCGAATGGCTAAGTACCAATATAAGATCGCCTATCAGAGAGGAGCTGAGAACACACATGCTGACGCTTTATCCAGAGTGACACATGAGCAACCTGGGCCCAATCAGGATGAAGAGCTGGAGGCTGAAGAGATCTCTGAGTTCCGTAATACCGCCAGGACGGTGGAGGCCACACAGGGACAGATCAGGGAAGTGCCAAGAGAATGCACCCTGGGGCGATCCCGTGACGAGTGGGTATGACTTCAACAGGAAGATGGGGAACTCGCTCAGATGAGACAGTGGGTGGCTCTAAAACAACTTCCCAACCAAAGGAAGAGAGGCGCCATGCCCCCGGGAACTCTGCAAATCCTTTAACAGTGGGAAAGGCTCCAACTGAAGGACGGTCTATTGTATCGGAAGGTCAAGTTGCCCCGAGTACTGGGAGTCACCTGGCAAGTGATGCTCCCCAAAATGTTGCTTCACAAGGTGGCCACGGAGGCTCTTGAAAGAGGGGCCCACTTTGGCCCGGAGAAGACGTTCCAGTGGCTACAGAAGTTGGTCTATCAACCTTGACTGAGATCTGCAGTAGAGGATAGAGGAAGCCTGTTGGCAGTGGGCAGTGTAGAAGCTGTGAATTAGCTAAGCCTCCGGAACAGAGAGCTCCTACGCAAACCATCGTGACCCCAATCAGAGGACAATAAAACTTTCACATCCTTATCTATGAACTTTTCCAATATTTATGTTGATCCCTCTCCCATAATGACAATTCTGCTTCACGTCACTTGTCTTATCTATTTTGTTATTTCTGTGCTGCTTTGTGCATAAATATGTGACTCTTCAGATTTTGTATTAGTCTTTACCTGATGAAGAGACCTGAGTAGTCTCGAAAGCTTGCAATTTATTACCATCTTTTCAGTTAGCCATTAAAAGGTATCAACCACTGAGGACTCTCAATTCTAAATATCGTATTTACGCTGCTGTATCACGTTTGTAAATCCCCGAAAATGTTTTTTTTTAATGTGCAACAGCTCTGCACACACAATTTCAATGCCACAAAATTACATTGTGGGATATGGCGGGCTGTATCCCATTTAGCACCAGAAAAAATATATTTTTTTAATGTGCATGAGGGCTGCAGATAGCTTCATATCATCGCCACAAAATGACAACGTAGGATACGGCGGCCTGTTTAGCAACAGAGAAAATTATTATTTTTTTTAACGTGCATGAGCTATGCACACTGTGAAATTTCACCTCCACTAAATAACAATGTAAGATATGGCATGGTGAATCACAGTAGCAACTGACCCCAAAAAATGTTTCTTCTTGCCCAGTGTCTCGCGGTGAACTCGTAAAATCTGTCTGACGTGACCGCGAGCGTGAGAGTTCTAAGTCTCGCGGTTCCATCAGAAAGGTCCTGAGATTTCACAGTCAATGAACTCACTTCAACTATCTGATGTCAGCTCGAGCGCCATTAGAAATTTTCCCACGGCGCTCACGCTGACATCAGATAGGTGAAGTGACTTCACCACAAGACACTGGGCAGATGTAGCAGAAGCTGCTCAGTGTCTTTGCTGGATGACAGGCTGTATGGTCGCATCATGCAACCATGCAACCTGCCATCTAGATGTAGCAGAGCTAGACCCATGGTAGGACAAATGGATTATTATCTTCTCTGCAGAAAGGTGAGGAATATTGTTGTTTTTTAGTTTAATTCTCTTGCAGGAGTCAATGCCGTCACTGGAATGGGAGATGTCGTAAGAATGGTTTAATTAAGATTTATTAAAGGAGTCTGCGTCATTCTTTCAGTTAACGGACTTTAGTCTGGTGTTTGCATTTTTATACAATATGACTATGGGGATAGTAATGGGGGCGTCTAATAGATGCCTCTCCATCGCTAACCTCTGGACTTGATGTCACCTGACAATACAAAGGTGACATTAACCCCCCAGCTGTCACTCACCCCACTTGCCACTGCTACAGGGCAAGTGGGAAGGCAAAGGCTAAGTGCCAGAATTGGCATATCTTATAGATGCATCTTTTCTGGGGCGGATGAGAGATGATGCTCTTAGTCTGGGATGGGCCAATATCCATAGCCCCTTCCTAGGCTATTAATATCAGCCCACAGCTGCCTGCCTATCCTTTGCTGGTTATTAATGATAGGGGAACCCTACATCATTTTTTGGGGGAGCCCCCATTTTAATAGCCAGTAAACGCTAGGTATACAGCTGTGAGCTTATATTAATAACCTTCAAAGCTCCATGAGTATTACCCACTTCCCAGGCTTTCCCTCTGCATGTTAAAAAAATTAAACAGGAGCCCACGCCATTTTTTCAGAAAAATAATATTTTAATAATTAAATGTACAGTAAGCTGCACACACCCTTTACTAATTGTATATGTCACTGACATCCTTATATCTATCTATTCTATGCGTATATACTGTATGTAATGCATCTATTCTATCCTGTCGGGTCCTGCTGTGATTTTACTGTACGTGGCAGATGAATTACCGGTTTTATTCTATCTATCTATCTATCTATCTATCTATCTATCTATCTATCTATCTATCTATCTATCTATCTGTTTTGAAGGATATTTCCTTTGAAAACTATGTGTAAACGACATAGAGAATTGCTGTATGTAAAAGTTCATGTTAAAATTGCATTGCACTCCGATACCAATCGCGTTGCATTAGGATGTAAATCGAATGCTAGGTGTTAAAAATCGAATTGTACTTGCATGAAAAACGCATGACACTTGCATTACACTCGTCCAACTTTGCAAGTACAAAATCAGACCGATTTTAAAATCGCTAGTGTGACTTCAGCATTGGGGTATGTGCGCACATTGACTATTTGCTTGCCGAAATTTCTGCAAGGTTTCTGCTTCTCTTGGCAGCAGTTTTTGCCGCAGTTTTGCATCTGTTTTTTGCATGCATTTTTGTACAGCAATGAAGCCATTTTTTAGCTAAATAAAAATATTTAGAAAAAAGATTTGTGATGTAATTTCTTGTTTTAACACCTTCTTTTTCGTTCTGATGCAGTAGCATCAGTGTAATGGGATTAGGGCTTGGTGTCAGCAGCTGTCATTGACACCAAGCCCTAGGTTTAGTAATGAAAAGGTGCTAGCCACATAACTTCATTACAAAGCAGGTAAGTAAATGCACACACGCACACTGTAACCAGCCTATGTAGAAGCGTTAACAGAATGAACCTACATAGCCTGTAACCAAACAGCAACTGTTTTTATCAAAAAATGAAAAAAAAAAATTGTGTGGGGTCTCGTGTAATTTCTATAACCAGCAGAGGGAAAGCTGACAACTGAGGGCTGATGTTAATATTCTGGGAAGAAGCCAATAGCCATAAAGTTTATTAATATCAGCTCACAGCTGTTTGCTTAGCCTTTACTGGCTAGTTTACAGGGGGACCCCAGAATTTTTTTTACATAGGGCCCCCCTATAAAATCTAACTAGCAAAGACTAGGCAGACAGCTGTGGGTTGATATTAATAGCCTAGGAAGGGGCCATGGATATTGGCCCCTCCCAGACTAAAAACATCAGCTCTCAGACACCCCAGAAAAGGTGCATCTCTAAGATGCACCAAATCTGCCACTTAGCTTTACACTTCCCACTTGCCCTGTAACGGTGGCAAGTGGGGTAATGATTGGGGGTTGATGTTACCTTTGTATTGTCAGGTGACATTAAGCCCACGGGTTAGTAATGGAGAAGCCTCTATAAGATGCCCCATTTCTAACCTCCATAGTGATATTATAAAAAAAACCACACACCCAGAATAAAGTCCTTTAATTGAAATAATGACACAGACTACTTTATTAAATCTAAATTGAACCATACTCACCGAATGCCTAATCCACTGACGCCAACATCTCTAACAAAACAAAAATAAACAAAACAAAAATAAAATAATAAACCACAATATTCCTCAACTGTTCGCAGAGAAGATAATCCATAATGTCCGACGACGATCCTGATGACTTTGAGAGCATTCACTGATGTGATTGCTCTCAAAGACAACTGGCTATACACGGACACAGGACGTAATCGCCCTGCAGTGTATTGCACTGAACTGCGGTGAGAAAGTTCACCGGAGTTCATCAGCTGATAAGCTCCGGTGATCTCCCTTATGGCAGCTCAGTGATACACTGTGGGAGCGATGACCCTCCTGTCAGTGCATCGCCAGCGGTCGGTTAGCGCAGTCCCATCTCCCAATGTGAGTGTTCTACACGGGAGATCGCCGTGGGATCACCGTGGGACACTAGGGATTATGTGGACTATGGCGGACAGGTGATTTTGATTTTTTATAGGAGACATGGGCATCAGGGATTGGGCGTTAAGGTGAATATATGTTGTTTTTTTTATTTTACATTTTTATTGGAGAATATAATGGGTTTCTTATTTTTATTTGAATATGTACGGTGGGTACGGAAAGTATTCAGACCCCTTTAAATTTTTCACTCTTTGTTTCATTTCAGCCATTTGGTAAATTAAAAAAAGTTAATTTTTTTAATTAATGTACACTCTGCACCCCATCTTGACTGAAAAAAACAGAAATATAGAAATTTTTGCAAATTTATTAAAAAAGAAAAACTGAAATATCACATGGTCATAAGTATTCAGACCCTTTGCTCAGACACTCAGAACTGCCACATCGGTGTTTCCCATGCTGTCACACAGCATAGGAAACACCAGCGTTTGTGATGTGTATGCATTTATTTTGCCTCACATTGACTTCAATGGCCTTTGGCTATAATCAGCGACTATTCGTCGATTAAATTGGCTAATATTGCAAATTCGGCAATCGTAATCTGAACCGAATGTTGGAAATATTTGCTCCTCTCTAATCGTAATGTAACAATAACCATGTTCAACTGTATGAATGACTAAATGAAATCAGAAAAATGTATGTAATGTAAATATTTTGAAAGGCTTTGCAAAAAGTGCAAAGCTAGAAAAAAAATCATTAGGAGAGTCATCCATAGACCCCTGAAAGCAACAACTGGCAGGCTTTGTTCAAACATTTTTAAATTGTAGTTGCTGCACTCGTACACTCATAAAGGCTTTGCGCAAAGTACAAAGCCAGGAAAAAATTATAAGGAAGGTCATCATTACAACCTTGAAAGCACTAACTGTAGTTCTTCATTAAAAACAATTTAGTGTAGTTAATGTACTCGTGTACTCATAAAAGCTTTGAACAAAGTGCAAAGTCAGGAAAACATTATAAGAAGGATCATCTATACATCCTTGAAGGCAGAAACTGGAAGTCCTCATTCAAATATTGAACAATAAAAACACTTTATGTGCTGCTGTCATCTGATGGTGTGGAAAAGTGATGGAAGCACACCTCCAAGAATTAGAGGGACAGCTAGTATCTCCCTGTCTCATGTCTTCCTCCATCTCAACCTGGTCCACATACATAGCTTCAAGTTTAATTGTGAGCAGTGACTGTTTAAGTAGGCACAGAAGCGGGATCGTTGCATTGACTATGGGATCATTGCCGCTCAACCTTTCTTTGTGGAGTCCTCAAAGTCTTGGAGATTCGCAAAAATGTCAGACATTCATGCCCACTCTTCAGATGCTATGTGTGGAGGCTGACCAGAATACTGATGGGTGTGCTGGATCTGGTACTCAACAACTGGCCTCTGCTGCGTACAAAGCCTTGCCATCATGTGCAGTGTGGATTTCCAGCATTTGGGCTGGTGGCAAAATAGTCGGTAAGCTGGCACTTGCATGCTATGCCGCAGCACTGCCAGAGTGGCGGCAGCTGTAGTCGACTTACGTAAATGGGCACTGGCGTGGCATACCTTGATCAGAAGCTTTGGCAAATCTGGATAAGTTTTAACCCTTTCCCGACCCATGACGCCTACGTTGGCGTCATGAAAACCTGTGCCATCCTGACCCATGACGCCAACGTAGGCGTCATGCTATAAATCATGTTCCTGCAGGTCGGGTGACCGAGGTCACTGAAAGATCACCCGACCCGCAGGCACAAGACCCCTTGTGCATCACCACAGTGGGGGTGGCTTAACCCCCACGTGGTTACGATCGCTCTGATTGGCTGTTAAAAGTGAAACAGCCAATCAGAGCGATATGTAATATTTCACCACTGAAATCTGGTGAAATATTACAATCCAGCCATAGCCGATGCTGCAATAGCATCGGCCATGCTGGACACCGTGTTCCCACCCTCCCAACACCGAGTGACGGCGGTGATCGGCCGCCGCCACCGATTCATGGAAGCGATCGGTCACCGCCGTTACTATCATCTGCTGTGCGCTCCGATCTTCTCCCCTCCGGTGTGGTCCGCTCCCCCGCCTTCCGATCACCCCCCACACCTGTCCTCACCTCCCCCGGTCTTCTGCGGCCCCTGGATCCGTCCCGGCATCCGCCCAGGACTCTTCATGGGCGCCGCCATCTTGGAAAATGGCTGGCGCATGCGCAGTGCGCCCGCCGGCCGGCGCATGCGCAGTGCGCCTTTCAAAGTACAAAAATTTATTTTGATCACTGTGATAAACTCTCACAGTGATCAAAATAAAAAAAAGTAAATGAACCCCCCCTGTCATAGGTAGGGACAAATAATAAAATAAAGAATTTTTTTTTTTTCCTGTTAGGTTCTGTCCACACGTTGCGGATTTGCTGGGGATCCGCAGCGGACTTTGCTGGGGATCCGCAGCGGACTTTTCTGGGGATCCGCAGCGGATTTTGCTGCGGATCCACAGCAGATCCAGAAACCATGTACAGTACAATGCAAATAAATGGTAAAAAAAACCACTGTGCACATGCTGCGGATTTTTCAGCGCGGATTTGCTGCGGTTTTAAATCCGCAGCATGTCAATTGTTAGGGCGGATTTCACAGCAGTTTTACACCTATTCCATTATAGATGTAAAACCGCAGGGAAAAACCTCAGCAAATCCGCGCTAAATACGCAGGTAAAACGCAGGTCATTTTACCTGCGGATTTTACAAAAATCCGCAAGTGAATCCGCACAGGGCCTCAAGGTTTAGGGTTAGGCTGGGTTCATATTGCATTATGGCAGTCCGCTAGATGGACTGCTTTTCACCGCAGTATAACGCGGTGTAACGCAGTCCGTTAACGCTGCCATTCACCCCATTTGTGTGCGCATCGCAACTCATACCGTAAAGCGGCATGCATTCGCGACGTGCCATCATGCAGTGACGGACCCACGGACACGGGCTGCAGCGTCTGGGCTCCGTCACCGCTAGCACAGATGAATCATCTGCTGATTCATCTGCGCTAGCGGGTATAGCATAACGCGATCGCGTTATGCTATACCGTTACCAGCCGGTCAACGCTACGTGTTGAACGGGCTGGTAACACGCAATATGAACCTAGCCTTAGGGTTAGAACTAGGGTTAGGTTTAGAATTAGGGATACGGTTAGAATTTGGGTTAGGGTTGGAATTTGGGTTAGAGTTGGAATTTGGGTTAGGGTTGGGATTAGGGTTAGGTTTTTGGTTAGGGTTAGAGTTAGGATAAGTGTTAGTGGTGTTTTGGGGTTAGGTTGGGATTAGGGTTTGGCTTGTGGTTAGGATTATGGTTAGAGTTGGGATTAGGGTTAGGGGTGTGTTGGGGTTAGGGTTATGGTTAGGGTTTGTATTAGGGTTAGGGGTGTGTAGGGGTTAGGGTTGGGGTTAGGGGTGTGTTGGGATTAGGGTTGGAGTTAGAATTGTGGGGTTTCCACTATTTAGGCACATCAGGGGGTCTCCATATGCGACATGGCGCCACCATTGATTCCTGCAAATTTTGCGTTCAAAAAGTCAAACAGTGCTCCCTTTATTCCAAGCCCCGACGTATGCCCAAATAGTGGTTTAACCCCACATATGGGGTATCAGCGTACTCAGGAAAAATTGCACAACACCTTTGGGGGTCTAATTTCTCCTGTTAACATTGGGAAAAAAAATTGGGGACTAAAAAATTATTATTGTGGAAAAAAATGATTTTTTATTTTCACGGCTCTGCGTTATAAACTTCTGTGAAGAACTTGGAGATTCAAAGTACTTACCACACATCTAGAGGAGTTCCTTGGGGGATATAGTTTCCAAAATGGGGTCACTTGGGGG
This sequence comes from Oophaga sylvatica, assembly GCA_033576555.1. NCBI lineage: Eukaryota > Metazoa > Chordata > Amphibia > Anura > Dendrobatidae > Oophaga > Oophaga sylvatica. Next base: position 537,963,994 of record JARQOD010000002.1, on the reverse strand, counting down.
GGTTTCAACTGTTTAGGCACATCATGGGCTCTGCAAACGTAACATGATGCCAGCAGACCATTCCATTAAGTCGGCATTTCAAAACGTCACTACTTCCCTTCCGAGCATCGACGTGTGCCCGAACAGTGGTTCCCCCCCACATATGGGGTACCAGTGTACTCAGGACAAACTGTACAACAACTTTTGTGGTCCAATTTCTCCTCTTACCCTTGTGAAAATAAAAAATTGCGGGTTAAAAAAATCAGTTTTTGAGGAAAAAAATGATTTTTTATTTTCACGGCTCTGCATTATAAACTTCTGTGAAGCACGTGGGGGTTCAAGGTGCTCACCACACATCTGGATAAGTTCCTTTGGGGGTCTAGTTTACAAAATGGGGTCACTTGTGGGGGGTTTCTACTGTTTAGGCACATCAGGGGCTCTGCAAACGTAACAAAATGCCCGCAGACCATTCCATCAAGTCGGCATTTCAAAGCGTCACTACATCCCTTCCGAGCCCTGACGTGTGCCCAAACAGTGGTTCCCCCCACATATGGGGTACTAGCGTACTCAGGACCAACTGGACAACAACTTTTGGGGTCCAATTTCTCCTGTAACCATTGTGAAAATAAAAAATAGTGGGCTAAAAAATCATTTTTTGAGAAAAAAAAATTTTTTTATTTTCACGGCTCTGCGTTATAAACTTCTGTGAAGCACCTGGGGGTTCAAAGTGCTCACTGTGCATCTAGATAAGTTACTTAGGGGGTCTAGTTTCCAAAATGGGGTCACTTGTGGGGGAGCTCCAATGTTTAGGCACACAGGCACTCTCCAAATGCGACATGGCAACCGCTAAATATTCCAGCATATTTTCCATTTAAAAAGTCAAATGGCGCTCCTTCCCTTCTGAGCCCTGCAGTGCGCCCAAACAGTGGTCTATATATCAAAAAACTGACCGGCACATCCAAACATAGATTCAGTGTGAACAGGTGCTAAACCTAGAGTCACCAACTCATATACATACAAGAGAAAAAGGTAGCACACTGTAGCGCTATAGCTTGCAAACACGAAATATGAAAAATATGAAAAATGAATTGCATCATTACCTTAGAAATATGAAAAATTGAGAAGTCTTAGCGCATAAGATGGCCAAATTATGTGAGCCTGATAGCCACGTCAAGGCTCTTCTCGTATATCAGGTCCTAACTTAGTTAGGACCTGATATACGAGAAGAGCCTTGACGTGGCTATCAGGCTCACATAATTTGGCCATCTTATGCGCTAAGACTTCTCAATTTTTCATATTTCTAAGGTAATGATGCAATTCATTTTTCATATTTTTCATATTTCGTGTCTACAAGCTATAGCGCTACAGTGTGCTACCTTTTTCTCAAACAGTGGTTTATGACCACATATGAGGTATCTGTGTACTCAGGAGAAATTGCCCAACAAATTTTAGGATCCAATTTATACTGTTGCCCATGTGAAAATGAAAAAACTGAGGCTAAAAGAAATTTTTTGTGAAAAAAAAGTACTTTCTTTTTTTTACGGATCAATTTGTGAAGCACCTGGGGGTTCAAAGTGCTCACTATGCATCTAGATAAGTTCCTTAGGGGGTCTATTTTCCAAAATGGGGTCACTTGTGGGGGAGCTCCAATGTTTAGGCACACAGGGACTCTCCAAATGCGACACGGCAACCGCTAAATATTCCAGCAAATTTGCTGTGCGCCCATACAATGGTTTATGACCACATATGAGGTATCTGTGTACTCAGGAGAAATTGCCCAACAAATTTTAGGATCCATTTTATCCTGTTGCCCATGTAAAAATGAAAAAATTGATGCTAAAAGAACATTTTTGTTGGAAAAATTAAAATGTCCATTTTTTCCTTCCACGTTGCTTTAGTTCCTGTGAAGCACCTGAAGGGTTAATAATCTTCTTGAATGTAGTTTTGAGTAGCTTGAGGGGTGCAGTTTTTATAATGGTGTCACTTTTGGGTATTTTCTGCCATATAGACCCCTCAAAGTGACTTCAAATGTGAGGTGGTCCCTAAAAAAATGGTTTTGTAAATTTTGCTGTAAAAATGAGAAATCGCTGGTCAATTTTTAACCCTTATAACTTCCTAACAAAAAAATGTTGTTCCCAAAATTGTGCTGATGTAAAGTAGACATTGGGGAATGTTATTTATTAACTATTTTGTGTCACATAACTCTCTGGTTTAACAGAATAAAAATTAAAAATTTGAAAATTACAAAATTTTCGCCAAATTTCCATTTTTTTCACAAATAAACGCAAAAATTATCGACCTAAATTTACCACTAACATGAAGCCCAATATGTCACGAAAAAACAATCTCAGAATCGCTAGGATCCGTTGAAGCGTTCCTGAGTTATTACCTCATAAAGGGACACTGGTCAGAATTGCAAAAAATGGCAAGGTCTTTAAAGTCAAAATAGGCTGGGTCATGAAGGGGTT
>JARQOD010000002.1:537840881-537961447 GCA_033576555.1 Oophaga sylvatica | reverse complement strand
TAAAATTATTTTTGGAGAGATATACATATCCATCTAGTTTTGTCATATATATGATTGTATGCCCTTGTGAGTTGGTATATGTGGGTGAGACTACGATGAGATTAAAGCCCATATTAGTGAGTACAAGAGCACTATTAGAACGAGTTTAACAGAATTACCAGTTCCTAAATATTTTTCTGATAAGAGACATTTGGTGAATCAGTTAAGATTCAGAGTTATAGACAGTGTTCCTGTACAAAAGAGAGGAGGGGATAGGTTGAAAATATTAAAGAAAAAGGAGTTGAGATGGTTTTCGGTACTGGCTATTTTACAACCCAGGGGACTCAAAATTGAATATAATTTATATACATGCCTAAATTAGGTTATCCATTAGTCTCCTTTGTTGTTTTTTATACATTGGTCTGGTTTTTAGTCACTTGTTCTCTTTTCTTTTTCAGCGCCGTTTATATGAATGAGAACAACCAGAGATCTTGGGGACTTGGATCATTTGAAGATTTAGATTGGAGATTTATAAATATGATTTGCCATATTATAACATTACTTGTCTCCTTCCCCTTGCCCTCTGGTTCTACTTTTTCAATATTTTCCATTATTCTTTTTCAATTATTAATATATGTTTCCCCTTTTTTTAGAATTAGGGTAGTCTTACACATATGGATACATATCATATGCACTGAAGTATACATTAGTAAATTGTATTTTTGACTAGCATTGAAGTACTTTGGTTAATTATGGGGATGTTTTGGTACTATTGATATGCCTTAATTCTTCTCTGTTGCATTTGGGCTCCGTATATATGGAGCTCATGCACAGAGGGACTTGTTCACACGATCTGGTCAGTGGGCTACCTTGAGTGATTCCCCTTTACAATAAAGCGATCCTTGCTGCCATGGATATGGCTTTTGACACTCCTGGCTGTTACTAGTCTCGGCACGCTGGGTGCATGTGCGCACTAGGTCCGTTCGTCATACAAGGTTTGGTCACATGCTTTGTCATGTGAGCGCCCCCCGGTGATGTCGTTCATGAGTACGTGCAGCATCCGGACAGCGTCATGATGAGACAGCATTTGATTGGCCCCGCGGTATGCAGTGACCCAACTAATATTGTTTAGATGCCTACGATAGGTTTACATATGACTCATTATTATTCTGGCGCCTTTTTTAATGGGCAATTCTGATTGGATTTTGATAACAACGGAACGTGTGGTTCCCTCCGCCTCCTCTTCCTCCCATCACCTTGTTCTTATTGGCTTTTTATTTCTATAAAATGGGGCTCTTTTCTTCACTAGTTGACCTTGATGAAAGTTAGACAGTCTACACTTTCAGGGGACAGCCGGCTGCGCTTATCCATCAGGACATCACCAGCAATGCTGAAGACATGTTCTGAGAGAACGCTGGCTTCCGGGCATGATAAAACATCCCAGGCATGTGAGGCGAGCTCAGGCCACTCATCCATTTTGGAAGACCAAAATGTGAAAGGGTCCAAACCCTCCCTGATGATATTTATATTCAGTTATAGATACTCCTGCACCATCCTCTCCATTCGTTCACCACGTGTAAGACTTGGGACTCTGTTGTGCTGGTGCATGACTTGGTCTAAAAAAAGTGTTAAAGGACTCCTAGAAATTGCTTCTTCCACTTCCACCACTGCTGCTGCTACTAATGTTTTGGCCTTGACGAATCGACGTGCCGGAGGCTGGAAGTTTCGAGCTGCGATACGAACTGTGTGCTTCACTGCTGTCTTGGGGAAAAGTTCTCTTAAGTTTGTGTAAAAGCATGTTTTGATAATTCAACATTCGTGGGTCCCTTTCCAGGGCAGGAATTGTTAGAACCCTCTTGTTAGGTTTTGTTTCAGTTTGCTGGTCGCATGACCTTTTTTCCTATTTAGTCTGGCTCCGCCCTTCTGCCTTTGCTGGACTTCATTGTATTACCTACTCTTAAGCTAGCCGGGTGCTTAGGTGCCTTACTCAGTCAGTTTTGCTTGATCTTAGGATCTCTAAGTAATTTGTTTTGTTTTATTTTTCCCTGCTACAATTTCTGTTAGGAGGTGTCCACCTTTTCTCCCAGTCGCTAGATCTTGTAGGGATTCCTCCCTCGCAACTATAGGTCTTCGTTCAGACTAGCTGAGGACTTTAGCGGGTCTGGTCGCAGGATCAGGTTCCCCGTTACATCGTAAGGATCCAGCTTAGTTCTATTGTAGGGACAGAATTCCCATCTTTCCTTAGTGCTTGTAGCAGATCATAACAGTAAGTCCAGCCCAAAAAAAAAAAAAAATCTAAGGAAAGAATTTCTGTTTCCATCATGGTGTCGGTTCAGGATTTGGCTCAACGCCTGCAGGGACTTTCTCTGGAGGTGGCTGAGATCCAGCAACACGTGAGTAGTTGTTCTGGAGCACATTTCGTGGAGCCAAAGGTACGTTTGCCTGATTTATTTTTTGGTGAACAAGATTTTTTTTCTTTTAAAAATGCTTGCTTGTTGTATTTCCGTTTGAGACCCAGATCCTCTGGTGATGAATCACAGCGCATAGGGTTCATAATGTCACTTTTGCGCAAAGAACCTCAGGACTGGGCCTTTTCTCTGCAGTCTAGTGATCCATGCTTTAGATCAGTGGATAGTTTTTTTTTCTGCTTTGGGGTTATTGTATGACGATCCGGATCGTGTTTCATCAGCTGAGACAGAATTGAGACGTTTGAGACAGGGATCAGGTAATGTGGAAAAATATTGTACTCACTTCCGAAGGTGGTCCACTCAGGTGGGGTGGAACGATTCAGCTTTGAAAAGTTTATTTCTTGCAGGGTTATGTGAAAGGGTTAAAGATTTGCTGATTGCTTATCCTATACCTGGTAACTTGCAAGAGGCTATGCAATTAGCCATACGGGTGGATAGGAGACTGCGTGCAAGGGTTAATGAGAGTAAATTTGCCTTGTCAGCTCCAAGTCTGGAGAGGGACTGTACTGACATTGCAGAGCCGATGGAGATTGGAGCAATGACACCTCACTCTCGGGAAAAAGACCGTAGATTTGCTGAGGGCTTGTGTTTCTATTGTGGCAAATCTGAGCATTTTATTAAGAACTGTGCGCTTCGAATGAATAAAGAAAGAAAAAAAAATGAGGTCAGTTTCGCCCGCATAGCTTGTTTAAACAATAAAGGTGTCTTTCTTTCTGCTACCACTGCTGTTGAGGAGGAATTAATGGAGTTTCGGGTATTTGTGGATTGTGGTTCAACTCTCAATGTGATTGATGGGAAATTTTTGGAAAAACTAAAATTAAAACCCAAACTTCTGTCTTCCCCTATTAATGTGGTGTCTGTGGATGGTTCTCCCTTGAAAAATGTTACTCACTATATCTGTGAATTTCCTCTTACTATTAACGGTGTTCATCAAGAGAATTTGGATTTGGTAGTTTTGAATAATTTGCCCTCACCGGTGATTTTGGGGTTACCTTGGTTAAAATTGCACAATCCGGTACTGGATTGGTCTACCAATGAAATTAAGTCCTGGAGTCCTAATTGTTATGACAAGTGTTGTAATGGGCGTATTGCTGCTGTAGTTAAGGGGGAGTTACCTGTACCTATTCAGGATTTTTGGAAAGTTTTTTCTGATAAGGAATCGCAGGTATTGCCTCCTCATAGAGATTATGATTGTGCAATTGAATTTGTCCCTGGAGCAACTCTTCCTAAAAGTCGTTTATTTAATTTGACTATTCCTGAGAGAAAGGCCTTGGAGGAATATATACAGACAAGCTTGGCCGCCGGTCACATTAGGCCTTCCAAATCTCCTGTGGCGGTTGGATTATTTTTTTGTTAAAAAAAAGGACGGCGGTTTATGGCCTTGTCTAGACTTTCGTGAGATTAATAAGATTACTGTACGCAATCCTTACCCACTGCCATTGATTCCTGATTTGTTTAATCAGTTAGTGGGGGCCAAGTGGTTCTCGAAAATTGATCTTCGAGGGGCATACAATTTGTTGCGCATGAAGGAGGGGGATGAATGGAAGACTGCGTTTAACACTCCACTGGGTCATTTTGAGAATCTGGTCATGCCTTTTGGGTTTTCCAGTGCTCCGGCATTTTTTCAGAATCTTATTAATGACATCCTTAGACCTTTGATCGGCAGAAGTGTGGTTGTGTATTTGGATGACATTTTGATTTATTCACCGGATTTGGAGTCTCATTGGAGGAGTGTGCGTGAAGTATTACAGTTACTGAGTGATAATTCACTTTTTGCCAAACTAGAAAAATGTGAGTTCGCTGTACAGAGACTTAGTTTTTTGGGCTACATTATCTCCAGCGAAGGTTTTGAGATGGACCCGGTGAAAGTGCAAGCTGTGCAGGATTGGCCTAGACCTATTGGTGTGAAATCAATACAGAGGTTTTTGGGGTTCGCCAATTATTATAGAAAATTCATAAAAAATTTTTCTGTGATTGCCAAACCTCTGACCGATCTCACCAGGAAAGGTGCTGATGCGGTTCAGTGGACTACGGAGGCCATTGAGGCTTTTGTGTTGCTAAAGGAGAGGTTCAGCTCTGCTCCCATCCTTACGCAGCCTGATGTGACTAAACCATTTTTGGTTGAGGTTCATGCTTCTTCTGTGGGGGTCGGCACGGTGTTGTCTCAGGCAAAGACAGATGGAGTACATCCCTGTGCTTTTTTTTCAAAGAAATTTTCTGAGTCTGAACTAAATTATGATATCGGTAATCGGGAATTGTTGGCAATTAAACTCGCATTTGAACACTGGCGTCATTTTTTGGAGGGGGCGGAATTTCCCGTTCAAGTCTTCACCGATCATAAAAATCTGATCTACCTTGATGCTGCAAACGCTTGAATGCCCGTCAGGCTAGGTGGGCACTGTTTTTCTCGCGGTTTAATTTTACCGTTACTTACATCCCAGGTACTAAAAATGTTAAAGCTGATGCTTTGTCTCGCAGTTTTTCTCCTATGGTGGGTACTGAGGAGGAGGAGGAAAACATCTTGCAAGAGGGGGTTGTTATTGCTGTTTTGGACTCCGTGTTGGAAGATGAGATTCTTAAAGCACAGGAGAATGCCCCATCTAACACGCCGCATGGGAGGTTGTTTGTGCCTTGTACCCTGAGGAGAGATTTGTTGGTTGAATGTCATGACTCTCGGTTGGCAGGTCATCCTGGAATCTCTGAGACCAAGAGACTTGTGGGTCGCAGTTTTTGGTGGCCAGGATGGCAGAAGGAAGTCATTAAGTGGGTGCGTCAATGCACTGTGTGTGCTAGATCTAAGTCTTCTCATACTCCTGCTGCGGGGTTGCTTTGCCCTCTGGAGGTCCCTAGTGCACCTTGGACACATTTGGCTATGGACTTTATTACTGACCTTCCTCCCTCTGAGGGTTTCACTGTCATCTGGGTGGTCGTGGACCGTTTTAGCAAGATGTGTCACTTGGTTCCTTTCATCAAACTGCCCTGCGCTAAGACTCTCGCTAAGGCCTTTGTCAAGGAAATAGTCAGACTACATGGTGTTCCTACTGACATTGTTTCTGATAGGGGACCTCAGTTTGTGGCTCGTTTTTGGCGCGCCTTTTGTGACAGGTTGGGAGTTCATTTGTCGTTTTCATCCGGATTTCATCCTGAGTCTAATGGCCAGACAGAAAGGAAAAACAAGGATGTTGAACAGTTCTTGCGTTGTATTGTGACTGATAATCAAGAGGGGTGGTCTGAGTTTCTGCCACTTGCTGAGTTTGCTCTTAACAACCATACATCCGCTTCTGCTGGTTGTTCGCCTTTTTTTTGTTGTACTGGGGACATCCGTCGTTTGGGTCATTTTCCAAGTTGGGATCGGCTGTACCTGAAGAGAAGAATTTTTCTGGTGTTTTGGAGAGAGTTTGGACTGATGTGCGTGGTAATCTTCAGGAGGCTAACAAAAGATCCAAAGTGTATTTTGATAGAAAACGACAAGAGGTTTTGTTTGCTATTGGTGACATGGTTTGGTAGTCTTCTAAGAATCTGCGCTTGAGGATTCCATCTAAGAAATTGGGTCCCAAGTTTGTAGGGCCCTTTAAGGTGCTTCAGGTTATTAACCAATCTGCTGTTAAGTTGGAGCTTCCCACCTCCTGGAAGATTAATCCGGTGTTTCATGTTTCTCTCTTGAAAAAAGCTGAGGTCTCAGATGGAGACGTCTCGGCCACTGTTCCCCTGGTGGTGGAGGATGGGCAATATGAGATTTCCCGCATCCTAAATTCTAGACGGTATTGAGGGAGTTTACAGTACCTCGTCGCTTTGAAGGGTTATGGACCCGAGGATAACTCATGGGTGAGGGCGGATGATGTTTCTGCGTCTAGACTTGTCAGAGCATTTCACAAGAGGTTTCCGGATAAGCCTAAGTCCTAGGGGATCCGGAGGATCCTCTTAGAAGGGGGGTACTGTTAGAACCCTCTTGTTAGGTTTTGTTTCAGTTTGCTGGTCACATGACCTTTTTTCCCTATTTAGTCTGGCTCCGCCCTTCTGCCTTTGCTGGACTTCATTGTATTACCTACTCTTAAGCTAGCCGGGTGCTTAGGTGCCTTACTCAGTCAGTTTTGCTTGATCTTAGGATCTCTAAGTAATTTGTTTTGTTTTATTTTTCCCTGCTACAATTTCTGTTAGGAGGTGTCCACCTTTTCTCCCAGTCCCTAGATCTTGTAGGGATTCCTCCCTCGCAACTATAGGTCTTCGTTCAGATAGCTGAGGACTTTAGCGGGTCTGGTTGCAGGATCAGGTTCCCCGTTACATTGTAGGGATCCAGCTTAGTTCTATTGTAGGGACAGAATTCCCATCTTTCCTTAGTGCTTGTAGCAGATCATAACAGGAATCATCTGGAAAAATTTGGTTTTATATCATGGATCTAACAGAGTGGTAACCCAGTAGTCAGCAGTATTCCTAATCATAACTATACGGGGATCATGTTGCATATGAGTGCAGCAAGAAGGTACTCATATGTCGGGCTCTGCCATAAGGTCCAAGCCCATGCTGTGTTGGTGGCTGGGTAACAATGAGGCTCATTTCCTCCGTCCCCTCCCGCCAACCACAAACAGAAAGGGGAGGATTATCTTCATCTGACAGTTGCTCGCCTATCACCTCTTCCTGCTCCATTTGTTCCTTGGATCTTGCACCTCAGATAACAGTTTTTCTGTTATCATCAGCCTCCCCCGAGATCCTACCTTGGCATTGAACTTGGAGACAATGTTATCCCTTCCGCATCCTCCTCTTCTTCTGGGACCACCACATCCTCCAGCAGGCTATTCATAGTCTGCTCCAGCATACAGTTGACCGGAACAGTGATGCTGATGATGGCGTTGTCAGCGCTAACCATCTTAGTAGCCATTTTGAAACTGTGCAGAAGAGTGCAGAGGTCCATAATCTGTGCCCACTCTGTAAACATGATATACGCCACATCCGTAATGCGTTGGCCCAGGCTATATGACATGACATATTGTGTCAGGGCTCGTTGCTGCTGCCACAGTCGCTGCAACATCTGCAGAGTGGAATTCCACCGTGTTGGCACATTGCATATCAACCTGTTAACTGGAATGGACAAAGACCTCTATATCAATGCAAGTCGATGACCAGAGGGATGCGAATGACGGAAATGAGCACACAGCTTATGTGCTTTCTGGAGCAGCTCACCCAGGCCAGGATAGTGGTGGAAAAAATGCTGTACCACCAGGTTAAGGACATGAGCCATGCGAGGCACGTGTGAGAGCTTGCCTCAACGTAGAGCCGACAAAAGGTTCGCACCTTTATTGGACACGGCCTTCCCTGGATGCAGGTTCAGCAGAGACAGCCATTGATCAAACAGCCTGGAGAACTGTCCACAACTCTTCAGCTGTATTACTGCAATCTCTAAGTCATATCAATTTGCAGTACGGAGGTGGTGGGAATTCGCTCTGCACTGTCGGAATGCGTGTCTCATTAAGGCAGAGGTTGAGGGCATAGATGGAAGCCCTAGAGGAAAAAGAGGAGGCAGAAGTAGTGGACTAGTTGTTAAATGTAGAGGTTTGTCCTGCAAGCCTTGAGGATTCCAAGACTTGCGGAGCAGTACCTGTCCCCACAGCCTCAAGAGTCATCCAGTGCCCAGTCAGCGAGATGTAATGCCCTTGGCCACGCTTAGGCTACTTTCACACATCAGGCTTTTTGTGTCAGGCAGAATCCGTCCTATGCCTGACAGGACGGATCCGGCGCTGATTTTAAAAAACTGAAGCAACTGATCAGTTTTCTTGCCGGATCCGTCCTGACCTTTTCAACCCGGAAAGATAAAAATTTCCATGTTGAAAATGCAGGTATCAATGTCCGGACCGAGGAGAGAGAGAGACCTTGGATTTCGGATCAGTTTTCTGACGGATTTATCAAAAGACCGGTCCGGCTCCATAGATTTGCATTGTTTCCGGCCGCCTGAAGTGCAGATTCAGGCACTATCAGGCGGCTCCGGAAAAAAAAAAAACGTTGCCGCCAGCGTCTTGTCCGGCCGCCGGAATGTACATTTCTGACGGATCCGGCCAAAAACGGATGCAACGCAATGACATCAGGCGCGATCCGGCGCTAATGTAAGTCAATGGTAAAAAAAACGCATCGATACCGGATGCGTTTTTTTAAAAACACGCCGGATCGCACCTGATGTCAAAAGACTGATGTGTGAAAGCAGCCTTACTCGTCCAAGCGTCTGTGGTGAAATGCACCCTGGCAAAGATTTAGTCAAGGAACTGGTTATGTCTGCGACATTCTGATGTAGCGCAAAATAATGGCGACCGGGCAATTGGTATTGGGGGACTGCAATGGCCATCAGATTTTGGAAACCATCTATATCTACCAGGTAGAATTGCAGCATTTCCATGGCCAACAGATTGGAGATGGTGGAGTTCAACCTTTTAGCTTTGTCATGAGTAAGAGGAAACAATCTTTTACATGACAACTGCGGAGCCGTAGGCTGGCTGCAGTACTGATAGAGGGTGGAATACGGTTAACCAGACAAACTGCTGGACTGTGAGAGAGGTGCAGGTGGAGATGTTACTGTGGATTTAGAAACTTGTGGTGTGCTCGTTCTCGGAGATCAGTCAAAAGCAGCAGGCGTGTCCGCTTCCATTTCAGCTGATGGTGGGCTCTCAGTCAGCATGACTGGAGCTGGTAAAGAACCCCAGGTTCTGCGGTCAAAGACCTGCATCTCAAAAGTCGGCATTGTAACAGGGGAGGAGGAAGAAGCAGCAGATGCAATTGATGGGGCGGCTGATTAATTCATAAACCAAGCTAAATTAACAACTGTGATGACTAAAAACATAAAATACCAACCTTATATAGTGTGACATGTTCAGGAACAATGTGTCTGAGAAGCCAGCAGTTATTTCTGCTCTCCTGAGTCTCTGCAGTACAACTGTGATATCATGTTTCACAAAGCCCCAAGAGTCAGGAAGGTATTGAGGGTTGGGGGATTTCCTGACAATCTGGTGAGGAGGGAGAAATTAATCTAAAAGAGCTGCACCTGTCAGATCAGTTGTTCCTGACAGAGGTTTAATAAAATAGCCCAAGCTGTGAACATCTCAGGAGCATTGTTCAATCCATGATCCAAAAATGCAAGGAGAATGGCACAACTGCAAAACTACCAAGACATGGCAGTCAGTCAAAATCGAAATCCCAGGCAAGGAGAGTACCAATTACAGAAGCATCCAAGAGGCCCATATTTACTCTGGAGCAGCTGCAAAGATGCACAGCTCAGTGGGAGAAACTGTCATCAGTACAACTGTTAATCATATACACCACAAATCTGGCCTTTATAGAAGAGTGGCAAGAAAAAAGCCATTTTTGAAAGCAAGCCATAAGAAGTCCCATTTGCAGTATGCAAAAATCTATGTAGGGGACATAGCTAGCATGTGGAAAAAAGTGCTCTGGTCAGATAGGAGCAAAGTAGAACTTTTGGGACTAAATGCAAAATGCTTTGTGTGGTGTAAAACTAACACTGATCAGAGGAAGATGCTGGGTGGCATGGGATCTTGTTGGGAATCCGAGGGAGATGCTGGGTTACAGTGGCTCTTGTTGGGGATCAGAGGGACAATCAGGGTGGCAAAGCATCTTGGTTGGAATTAGAGGAAGATGCTGTGTGTCAGTGGAGCTTAATGGGGACTAGAAGAAGAAGGAGGGAGGCAGAGGATTTTGGTATAGATTGGATAGAGACACTGTGTGGCAGGGGCTCTTGGTGGAGATCAAAGGAAGATGGCGGTTGGTAAGAGCTCTTGAAGGCAATTTTGGTGGGTAGTAGGGCTGGGACTGGAAGGCAAGCAGGGAATCTTAGTGGGGATAAGAGGAAGATGCATAGTGGCAGAGGTTTTTGGTATGGATTAGAGGAAAGTGCTGGGTGACAGAGAATCTTTATGAGGATCAGAGGGAGATAATGGATGCCAGTGGCTCTTAATGTGGTTAAGAGGGAGACACTGGGTGGCAGGGGATCTTGTTGGGTATTAGGAGATGCTAGATGGTAGCTTTTGGTGAGGATTAGAGGGAGACACTGAAAGTCAAGGAAACATTGTGAACATTATAGGGAGAGGCTAGGTGGTAGGTGTTCTTGGTGGGGATCAGAAAGTAGCGCTGAGTGGAAGGGGATCCTAGTGAGGATTAGAGAGAGAAACTTGGTGGCAGCTTCTCGAGTATGGACACAGAAAAATGGATTTTATTGAGGAATCAAACTGTACAGAATACAGGAATCCACGATCTTCATGAGCTCTATAACCTCTTTGTAAAGCTATTATGCAATCAAAGCAACTGACCTGTGTAAAAAGCTCAATACTAAAGAGGAGTCTATTTATAAGGTCATCTGGGCTGTACAGTCATGGCCAAAAGTTTTAAGAATGACACAAATATTATATTTTCACATGATCTGCTGCCCTCTGGTTTTTATGTGTGTTTGACAGATGTTTTTTTATCACAGACAGAAATATAATTGCAAACATGAGTAACAAAAGCTTATATTGACAGTTAGAATGAGTTAATGCAGCAAGTCAATATTTGCAGTGTTGATCCTTCTTCTTCAGGACCTCTGCAATTCTCCCTGGCATGCTCTCAATCAACTTCTGGACCAAATCCTGACTGATAGCAGTCCATTCTTGCACAATCAATGCTTTAATTTTGTCAGAACTTTTAGGTTTTTGTTTGTCCACCCGTCTCTTGATGATTGACCACAAGTTCTCAATGGGATTAAGATCTGGGGAGTTTCCAGGCCATGGACCCAAAATCTCTATGTTTTGTTCCCTGAGCCATTTAGTTATCACCTTTGCTTTATGGCACGGTGCTCCATCATGCTGGAAAAGGCATTGTTGATCGCCAAACTGCTCTTGGAGGGTTGGGAGAAGTTGCTCTTAGAGGACATTCTGGTACCATTCTTTATTCATGGCTGTGTTTTTAGGCAAGACTGTGAGAGAGCCGATTCCCTTGGCTGAGAAGCAACCCCACACATGAATGGTTTCAGGATGCTTAACAGTTGGCATGGGACAAGACTGGTGGAAGCCTCACCTTGTCTTCTCCGAATGAGGCATTTTCCTGATGTCCCAAACAATCGAAAAGGGGATTCATCAGAGAAAATAACTTTACCCCAGTCCTCAGCAGTCCACTGCCTGTACCTTTTGCAGAATATCAGTTTGTCTATGATGTTTTTTCTGGAGAGAAGTGGCTTCTTTGCTGCCCTCCTTGAGACCAGGCCTTGCTCCAAGACTCTCCGCCTCACAGTGCGTGCAGATGCACTCACACCTGCCTGCTGCCATTCCTGAGCAAGCTCTGCACTGCTGGTAGCCCGATCCCGCAGCTGAAACACTTTTAAGAGATGGTCCTGGCGCTTGCTGGTCTTTCTTTGGCGCCCTGGAGCCTTTTTGGCAACAATTTAACCTCTCTCCTTGAAGTTCTTGATGATGTGATAGATTGTTGACTGAGGTGCAATCTTTCTAGCTGCGATACTCTTCCCTGTTAGGCCATTTTTGTGCATTGCAATGATGACTGCATGTGTTTCTTTAGAGATAACCATGGTTAACAGAAGAGAAACAATGATGCCAAGCACCAGCCTCCTTTTAAAGTGTCCAGTGGTATCATTCTTACTTAATCATGACAGATTGATCTCCAGCCATGTCCTCATCAACACCCACACCTGTGTTAATGGAGCAATCACTGAAAAGAGGTTAGCTGGTCCTTATAAGGCAGGGCTGCAATGATGTTGAAATGTGTTTTGGGGATAAAGTTCATTTTCTAGCCAAATATTGACTTTGCAAGTAATTGCTGTTAAGCTGATCACTCTTTATAACATTCTGGAGTATATGCAAATTGCCATTAGAAAAAGTGAAGCAGTAGACTTTGTTAAAATTAATATTTGTGTCATTCTCAAAACTTTTGGCCATGACTGTATAGGGGAAAAATTATGGAATCACTCAATTCTGAGGGCAAAAATTATGGAATCACCCTGATTAATCGATAATTTATGGCACTTTTTTAACTTGTTATTTATATGAAATTTATCTATTATCTATGTTATAAATTTCACTTTAGCAATATATAGTAATTTATATTATATACATTCACACTAGTACTTTAATGTTTCCTGTCATGTCCCCCCCATCATTACTTTTTTCATTTTATTTTTATTATGAAAAAATACACTTAATTCCCTTTCACACAGTCAATCGTTTAAATCCTCTCTTTTACATATTCTTTGAAAGGCATCTATTTATTGATAGCGTGTTCATCTGCCGTCTCCCTGCTGCATCGTTGCTGGGGACGATTCGCCTGCTGTGGTGTCCGTCCCTCTCTCCTGCCCCGGCGCGCGGGGCTGGGGAGGTGGTCGGACAGCATGCGGCACTGTTTCCAGCTGCCATGGCAACAACTCCGCACGAGGCTCAGCGCCTCCCTCCTGCCCTGACGCGTCGGGTGGGTGAGGGTAGGTTGGGTTATGTGCGGCATCTATTTCTGTTGCCATGGTGACGCACCTCATTGGTGTCTGACCCTTCCTCCGTCTCTGACGCTTCGGGCCGGAGGGCAGGCGGAAGCCACGTGGCGTCTCGTCCTGTTGATGTTGCGCTGGGTTACCGGGGATGTGACGCACCTAAGCCGCTGCCACCAATGATTTCAGCAGAATATAAAAGCATGCACGAACGGCACTAACACATATTCATCGCCTGGACAAAGCCAAGTGCGAAACGCGTGTCGGGGTGCCTGCGGCCTTCAGGTATAGACATTTAACTTTTATCAGCACATGTATTGATTTCAGCAAGTGGACATCTATTATATTTACTAGCGCTTTGTTTACTTTTTTATTGCATATGTATTCCATAAGGAACTAAATCCCTGATTAATCTAATACTAGCTCCTTTAGATTCACTGACTACCTCTTTCGCACATGCACTTTATATAGCAATATATGGGAACTCAGTGCAGTAACTATTTTTTAGATTTTGAGATATATTTTTCCTTATTTATTGGGCCTGAAAATATGTGATATTGTTACTTTGGAAAACATTTTTGCTTCTTATATTTATGACTGATATATATCCTCCTATTTGGCCTTTACAACATCTGTAATATCTTTTTGTGTCAATTGTAAATCTTTTTACTCTATACTATGAATATATTGCGGCTTTTATCTGTATTGTCCCTGTTTACATTTTCTTGCACTATTGCCTTGTATTGACTGAAATAAATATTTGGATTATTTTTTGGTAAAAAACTCAGTTTTTTTCGGATTTGTATTATGTTTGAAGTACCAATTAGTAGACAAAATTATTGTCTTTCCTGTAAAGCGGAGAATAGATAATTATCGATTCTGCTGAAGCAGCCTATGCCCTGGTCCCACTTTTCTCTTTGCTAGTAGGAGCCAGCTGAAGTCGTGACATATTCCAGACCTCCTAGGACAGGTGCTCGTGAAAGGGATGAGCAGTAGATGCTGGGTAGAAGAGAATCTGGATGGGGATTAGAGAAAGATAATGAGTGGCATGGGATTTTAGTGGGAATTAAAAGGAAGATACAGAGGGGCAAGGGCTTTTGGTGGGGATCAGAAAAAGATGCTGTGTGGCATGTAATCTTTTGGGGATTAGACAAAGATGCTAAAGTAGAAGAAAAAACAGCTCACCTAGAGCAGCTTTCGGCGGACTGAAACCCAGAACTCGTGTGGTCATTTGTGATGGGCGAGCATGCTCGCCACTACTCGGTACTCGCCAGACCATCTCACTGCTTGAGATGCTCGGAGCTCACAGAGTATTCCAGGGGTTGCTTGGCGGGAGCTCGGGTCCCCTCTCTGCATGTTTGGCGCTCTTTAGAGAGCCAATGAACATGCAGGAATTGTCTGCCACACACTGTAATGCCGCAGCCATGTTGGTTGTGGCATTACAATGATCGGCTGGCCACACAGCGTCATCAGGTCTATATCAGACCTGGCACCGCCATGCTCATCACAGTCTACTCTGGAATCAGGCAGTGTAGGGAGAGGTGCTGCTGAGCTAGGGAGAGATGTTTGTTTCTTAGTGTAGGTATACCACAATATATTATACACATTTCCGTCTCAACTAGCAGTCCTTCTGAGGACTAATCCAGCTGCAAAGATATCAGTGCTAGACAGGCAGGCAGTATATGTGGCAGACTGCAGTGCATATAGCGAGAGGGTCCATTCCAATTCTGTCTGCTGCTTTTACAGATATTTTAGACATAGCCCCAGGTATCGGGGTCAGGAATTTTTTTTTGGATCTTAATCCTGATTATTTGCTTACAAAGCAATCCAGAGAACACCGTTTTTCTGCTCCATTTGCTTGTTGGCACTGCTGAATACAGCCAGATCCTTTCCTTATTACAGCGCTAAAAATCCATATATTTAAAACTGAGGTTTGTCCATCACATGGATCACATATAAGTACGCTCATAATTCTGCCATTTCTGGCCTCCATTTAAATTTTGTTGCAGTGTGTTAGCAAAGTTATTGACACCAGTTTGCTGTTAAAATAGTTACTTATAGGCCAGCTATTTAAAACTGTGGTTTGTCTGTCACATGGATCACATATAAGGCTAAGTGCACACGTTCAGGATTATTTGCGTTTTTTTCGCGGGAAAAAACGCGTCAAAAATGCATGAATTAAGCATCCTATCATTTAGAATGAATTCCGCAATTTTTGTGCACATGGTGCGTTTTTTTCTGCGAAAAAAACGCATTGCGGAAAAAGAAGCAACATGTTCATTAATTTCGCGGAATTCTAGCGTTTTTCCCACTATATTATTGACCTAGAAAGTTCAGGGAAAAATCGCGGTAAAAACGCGTCAAATCCATGCAAAAAAACGCACCAAAAACGAGCGTTTTTGCAGCGAAAAAAGTCTGGTTTTGCTCAGGAATATTATGCAAACATTCCTGAACGTGTGCACTTAGCCTAAGTGCGCTAAAATTCTGCCATTTCTGGCCTCCATTTAAATTTTGTTGCAATATGTTAGCGAAGTTATTGAAACCAGTTTGCTGTTAAAAATAGTTAACTACAGGCCAGCTATTTAAAACTGTGGTTTGTCTGTCACATCGATTACATATAAGTGCACTCAAAATTCTGCCCTGGCCTCCATTTAAATTTTGTTGCAGCGTGTTAGCGGAGTTATTGACACCAGTTTGCTGTTAAAAATAGTTACCTACAGGCCAGCTATTTAAAACTGTGGCTATTCCATCACACGGATCACATATAAGTATGCTCCTAATTCAGCCTTTTAAATTGAATGTCGAAAATATTGTCCTCCATTTAAAATGGGCAAGGCGTGTGGCAAGGGACGGGGAACTGGACGTGATGGTGCATGCAGAGGCCGAAGGAAAGCTGAAATTGTGCCACAACAAACACCCACATCTTCTCTCCCAACCTTCCAGTCCCAATTACTTGGGGACCACAGCACACCACTATTGAACCCAGTGCAGTCTCAAAAGGTTGTTGGCTGGACAGCGGATAATGCTTCCAGTCACTTTGTCACCACCACCACCACCCTGTTTTCCACACAGTCAAGTCTCAGTAGCCGTCATTCTGAACAGCATATTCCTCACCCTGATCCTCCTTCCTCCCACTATGCTGAGTGCCCGGAGACAACTGATCCGACACTTGGACACTCCGAAGAGCTGTTCACTTTTCCATTTATAGATTCGGGCCTCTCGTCCAGTCCACTTGAAGTGGGGCAAGAGGAGATCACATGTAGAGATGCCCAATTATTTGAGCAGCCACGGTCACACGAAGGCGACGGTGTGAAAGTGTTACAAGAGGTGGACGATGATGAGACATAATTGCCAGAAAGTCAAGAGGAGGACCAGGGTGCGGAAGTGGAAAACGAGATGGTGGATGATATAGTAACTGACCTAACCTGGCAGGAGGACATGCAGAGCAAGTGCAGCATCACACAGGGGGAGGGAGGCGTAGCAGCCCAACAAGCAGGAAGAAGCAGTGTGGTGGCCACAGACAGAATGTGGGCAAGCGTTCCATGTAACACCAACATGACGGATGTTGCCAGTACAACTGTTAGGTCTTCCCGAGTCTGGTTGTTTTTCAAAGGCTCTGACAATAGCCCCAAAAAGCCCATTTGCACCATGTTCC
Organism: Oophaga sylvatica; assembly: GCA_033576555.1. Classification (NCBI taxonomy): domain Eukaryota; kingdom Metazoa; phylum Chordata; class Amphibia; order Anura; family Dendrobatidae; genus Oophaga; species Oophaga sylvatica. The sequence continues at coordinate 537,944,889 of JARQOD010000002.1, read as the reverse complement.
AGGCCAGCATCAGCAGGGGTAGCAAAACTACCAGCCTGACAAACCACCAGCATGATCAGGCACATGCAAAGCACCCAACTTTGTGGGCCGAACCCCAGGGTCCAGTAACAGTTTATACGGGTAACACCACTGCTTCTTGAGCTGTTGTGCATTCAAGCCAATCTCCTGTCCATGGTGCATGCGAAGATGCCTCCTGCCCTGCACCACACTGAACTAGCACTATCAGCAAGCACATCCACGTCCTTGTCCCAGCACAGCGTTCAGTTGTCCATACCCTAGTCTGTTATGTTTCGGTAGCTGAGGAGTGCAGGCAAAAAAGGCAATACACCAGAGCAGTTGGAATCTATGAGATTGCAGTACCCTGACTAACCACCACAACTAGAGGCAGCCGTGGAGCGCTCCTACGTTGGTCCTAGACGCCTCGTCACAGCCTGAGAAACTAACTACAACTAAAGATAGAAATAGGAAAGCTATCTGCCCCGGAGCAGAACCCCAAAGATAATAGAAAGCCCCCAAACATGTAATGGCGGTTAGACAAGAAGAAATACAGACACAGACAGAAAATAGAATGAGCAAACGTTGGGGCCCAAACTAACTAAATAGAAAAGGATAGGAAGGGTACTTACTGCAATCCAAGAAAACCCTGAAAAGCACCAACTCTACTAATTTCAAAAACACCTGAGATCACACGACCTCTACCACCTAAATTATTCTCTGGTGTAACAAAATCAAAACAGCAGCCACTGAAAAAACTGGAAAAAGCAAAGGTACAAACATCAGTGGCTGAACTAAACTGAGAGGGCAAAAGCCCCAGGAGGGGACCCTGAAGGCCCCCACAGAAGTGCAGGACAAAATGCAAAAATCAAGCACAAAAACAAAAAGAAAAAAATGTCTTATCTGTTAGCAGGAGATGCAGAAACCACACAGCAGGCTACAAAGGAAACAGGAATCAAGGATTCAGACCAGAACAATTGATCACCGGCAACCCTGATGGGAAGGTGACTCCCTTATATAAGACCAGTCAGTAACACCTGATTCCCAATCCTCACAATCTTCACTGGACAGACCAGCACCGCTTGTAACCACCAGAGGGAGCCTCTGCTCAGAACTCATCCCAAGCCCACTCACAACAGTACCCCCCCCTTGAGGAGGGGTCACCGAACCCTCATTTGAGCAACCAGGTCGGTCAGGATGAGTTCTATGGTACGCACGGATGAGTCTCTTAGCATGGATGTCCGAAGCAAACACCCAAGAATTGTCTTCCTGACCATAACCTCTCCACTTAACCAAATACTGGAGTTTCCGTCTAGAAAAACGAGAATCTAATATTTTCTCAACCACATACTCCAGATTGCCCTCAACCAAAACAGGGTCAGGAGGCACAGCAGCAGGAACCACTGGCTCAACAAACCTCTTCAACAAGGACTTGTGGAACACGTTATGGATCTTAAATGTCCCTGGAAGAAGCAAACGAAAAGAAACAGGATTAAGAATCTCTATGATCTTATAAGGTCCAATGAACCTAGGCTTAAATTTAGGAGATGCTACTCTCATAGGAATATTTTTTGAGGACAACCAGACCAAGTCACCTACTTTAAACCGAGGACCATCAGTCCTATGCCGGTTAGCAAACCGCTGGGCCCTCTCCTGAGAGAGGGACAACCTCTCCACTACCTGGTCCCAAATCTGTTGCATACGCTCCACAACAGAGTCAACACCTGGACAGACAGAAGCCTCCGTCTGTCCTGAAGAAAATCGAGGGTGAAACCCAGAATTACAGAAAAACGGAGACATCAAAGTGGCAGAGCTAGCCCTATTATTAAGAGCAAACTCAGCCAAAGGCAAAAAAGAGACCCAGTCATCATGATCAGCAGACACAAAGCATCTTAGATAAGTCTCCAATGTCTGGTTTGTTCTCTCAGTTTGACCATTGGTCTGAGGATGAAATGCCGAGGAGAAAGACAATTGAACACCCAGTTTAGAACAAAAAGTCCTCCAAAATCTGGAAACAAACTGGACTCCTCTGTCAGACACTATGTTCTCAGGAATGCCGTGTAAACGAACCACGTGCTGAAGGAACAACGGCACCAATTCAGAGGAGGAAGGCAACTTAGGTAATGGCACAAGATGTATCATCTTAGAAAACCTATCACAAATCACCCAGATGGCGGTCATTCTCTGAGAAACAGGAAGGTCGGAAATGAAATCCATAGAGATATGGGTCCATGGTCTCTTGGGCACAGGCAATGGCATCAACAAACCACTAGAGCGAGAGCAAGGCTTGGAGCGAGAGCAAGTCCCGCAGGACTGCACAAATTCCCTGACATCACGAGACAAGGTAGGCCACCAAAAGGACCGACTAACCAAGTCTCTGGTACCAAAAATTCCAGGATGCCCAGCCAACGGGAACAATGAATCTCAGACATCACACTCTTTTTCCACTGGTCCGGGACAAACAATTTTCCAACAGGGCAGCGCTCGGGCCTATCCTCCTGACACCCCTCCAGAGCAAGTCTCAAATTAGGTGAGATGGCGGAAAGAACTACACCCTCTTTCAAAATAACAGAAGGATCAGATAACTCAGGAGAGTCCGCAAGGAAGCTCCTCGAGAGGGCATCCGCCTTAACATTCTTAGTGCCAGGAAGAAAGGAAACCACAAAATTAAAACGTGTGAAAAACAAGGCCCACCTGGCCTGTCTAGGATTGAGTCGCTTGGCAGATTCCAGATAAACCAGATTCTTATGGTCAGTAAGGACCACCACCTGATGTTTGGCTCCCTCCAGCCAATGTCTCCACTCTTCAAAAGCCCACTTCATGGCCAATAACTCCCGATTACCCACGTCATAATTACGTTCAGTAGGAGAAAATTTTCGAGAGAAAAAGGCACAAGGGTTACTTTTAGAGGTCTCTGGATCTTTTTGGGACAAAACGGCACCTGCCCCAATTTCAGAGGCATCAACCTCCACCTGAAATGGCAGAGAAACATCAGGCTGCCGTAGAACAGGAGCAGAAGTGAATCTCTGCTTAAGTTCCTGAAATGCAGAGACTGCCTCAGGAGGCCAATTCACCACATCAGAACCCTTTTTGGTCAAATCAGTTAATGGTTTAACAATAACCGAGAAATTACCAATAAATTTACGATAAAAATTGGCAAAACCCAAAAATCTTTGAAGAGCCTTTAATGAAGTAGGTTGGACCCAATCACAGATGGCCTGAACCTTGACCGGGTCCATTTCAATAACAGATGGGGACAAAATGAATCCCAGAAATGAGATCCTCTGTACGCCAAAAAGACACTTTATCCCTTCACATACAGAGCATTCTCTCTCAAAATCTGGAATACAGTTCGAACATGTTTCACATGAGAGTCCCAGTCATTAGAAAAAATCAAGATATCATCCAAATAAACAATCAGAAATTTATCCACAAAATCCCTGAAAATGTCATTCATGAAGGACTGGAAGACAGAAGGAGCATTAGTGAGCCCAAAGGGCATCACAAGGTACTCAAAATGCCCCTCCGGGGTATTGAATGCCGTCTTCCATTCATCCCCGTGCTTAATGCGAATAAGGTTATATGCCCCCCTGAGGTCAAGCTTGGTAAACCAAGTAGCGTTTTTCACCCTGGAAAACAGGTCAGAAATCAAGGGTAACGGGTATTGATATTTCACAGTAATATTGTTCAAAAGACGATAATCAATACACGGCCTTAAAGAACCATCCTTTTTGGCCACAAAGAAAAAACCGGCACCTAAGGGTGAAGAGGATGGTCTGATATGACCCTTCTCCAATGACTCCTTGATATAAGACCGCATAGCGTCATGTTCAGGTACAGACAAGTTAAAAAGGCGACCTTTAGGGAATTTACTACCAGGCACTAATTCAATAGCGCAGTCATAGCTCCTATGGGGAGGCAAGGATGCAGATTTACTTTCGCTAAATACATCAGAAAAATCAATCAAAAAGTCAGGAACATCCTGAGCCTGGGGGGAGGCAGAAAAAACAGGAGTGTTGGTATTAACACATTGGCAGCCCCAACTGGTTAGACACAGATTTCCAATCCAAAACAGGATTATGAGACTGTAACCAAGGGAAACCCAGTACCATAATATCATGCAGATTATACAGAACCAAAAATTTGCAGCACTCTTGATGATCAGGTTCAACCCTCATTATCACCTGAGTAGAGAACTGAGGTTTATTCTCAGCCAAAGGGGTAGAATCGATCCCCAGTAGGGGAATAGACTTCTGTAGGGGTATCAAGGGAAACCCACAACGTTTAGCAAAATCATAATCCATCAGGTTAATAGCTGCTCCAGAATCAACGAAAGCCTGAGCAGAAAATGAGGACAGAGAGCATATCAGAGTGACAGTTAATAAAAACTTAGTCTGAACACTACCCAAGACAACTGAGCGTGCAAAACGTCTTCCCTGCTTAGGGCAGACTGAAATAGCATGAGAGGCATCACCACAGTAGAAACATAACCCATTGCGCTTTCGAAACTCATGACGCTGTGCCCCAGACACCACTCTATCACACTGCATGGATTCAGAAGCAGGTTCACAAGGCAACACTATTATTCCACGCATACTTCTCCGCTCACGCAAACGTCTGTCAATTTGAATCGCTAATGACATAGAATCATTGAGACCAGAGGGGACAGGGAATCCCACCATAGCATCCTTTACATTATCTGACAGACCCTTCCGAAAAAGGGCCGCCAAAGCGTCGTCATTCCACTTGGTCAGGACTGCCCACCTACGGAATCTCTGACAGTATAACTCAGCGTCATCAAGCCCCTGATTTAATGGCCAACAAGGCTTTTTCAGCTTGATCAGTGACATTAGGCTCATCGTACAATAACCCCAAAGCCTGAAAAAATGCATCAACATCACTCAAAACAGGATCCCCAGGTGTCAGGGAAAAAGCCCAATCCTGAGGATCGCCGCGCAGGAGAGAGATGACAATTTGAACCTGCTGCGCTGCGTTCCCTGAGGACTTAGATTTTAAGGCAAAAAACAATTTACAATTATTTTTGAAATTCTGAAAGTTAGCTCGATCCCCTAAAAACAAATCTGGCATGGGAATCCTAGGTTCCACAACAGGCAACCTAGCAAGATATGCAGCAATACTCTGAACCTCAGTGGCAAGCTGATCCACACGGCCAGACAACTGTGCAAACTCCATTGAGAGAAAAAATCCTCCCCAGCACCCAGAGATACAGAGGGAAAAAAAAAAATGCAACAAACAGAAAAATATCTCTGACAACTCTGACAACCGTTTTTTCTTTCACAATTTTTTCCCTTCTGTGAGTACCATACAATTTTAAATTTTAGGCTGGTGATACTGTTATGTTTCGGTAGCTGAGGAGTGCAGGCAAAAAAGGCAATACACCAGAGCAGTTGGAATCTATGAGATTGCAGTACCCTGACTAACCACCACAACTAGAGGCAGCCGTGGAGCGCTCCTACGTTGGTCCTAGACGCCTCGTCACAGCCTGAGAAACTAACTACACCTAAAGATAGAAATAGGAAAGCTATCTGCCCCGGAGCAGAACCCCAAAGATAATAGAAAGCCCCCAAACATGTAATGGCGGTTAGACAAGAAGAAATACAGACACAGACAGAAAATAGAATGAGCAAACGTTGGGGCCCAAACTAACTAAATAGAAAAGGATAGGAAGGGTACTTACTGCAATCCAAGAAAACCCTGAAAAGCACCAACTCTACTAATTTCAAAAACACCTGAGATCACACGACCTCTACCACCTAAATTAGTTCTCTGGTGTAACAAAATCAAAAACAGCCACTGAAAAAACTGGAAAAAGCAAAGGTACAAACATCAGTGGCTGAACTAAACTGAGAGGGCAAAAGCCCCAGGAGGGGACCCTGAAGGCCCCCACAGAAGTGCAGGACAAAATGCAAAAATCAAGCACAAAAACAAAAAGAAAAAAATGTCTTATCTGTTAGCAGGAGATGCAGAAACGACACAGCAGGCTACAAAGGAAACAGGAATCAAGGATTCAGACCAGAACAATTGATCACCGGCAACCCTGATGGGAAGGTGACTCCCTTATATAAGACCAGTCAGTAACACCTGATTCCCAATCCTCACAATCTTCACTGGACAGACCAGCACCGCTTGTAACCACCAGAGGGAGCCTCTGCTCAGAACTCATCCCAAGCCCACTCACAACACTAGTCCTTGGAATGCAAGCGCAAATATGCAGCCAATGCCCCACAGGCCACACTACTAAATTCCCACATTTCGGGACTGCTTGCGCTCAAAATGTAACATTTTTGGCTTGTGGAGACGGAAGCTTTCCGCAACCTGATGGCGGCGGCCGTCCCTCGGTACTTGGTCCCAAGTCGCCACTATTTCTCCCGATGTACCGTCCCCACATTACACAAGCACGTGTCCCACAACATTAGCCGTTCCCTCAACAATGTAGCTACTGGAAAAGTCCACCTAACCACGGACACGTGTTTGTGGGCGGGGACGGCCTTGGGATGGAACACGTCCTTCCAACGCTGAGGATTGGGGGCCCTAGGTCAATCAGGGTTGCCCCCCACAGTCTACAGCTCCTGCACCTCATCCTACTCCTTCTCTTCAGCCTCCATCTCCGAAATGAGCACATCAATCACAAGCTGGAAGCACTGCAGCACTGCCTCAGCCAAGCGGCAACAGGCTGTGCTGAAGCTAATATGCTTAGGTGACAAACTGTACAATGCTGAAGAGTTGTGGACAGCTCTTAAAGAGCAGGCACATATGTGGCTGACACCGCTGAACCTACAGCCAGGCATGGTCGTGTGACAAGGCTGGAACCTGGAGGCGGCTCTGGCAGTTCAGTTGTTTCACAAAACCTACCCTGAGCTGCTGGATCTGATTGTCAAAGTACACCCCGTGTGCCCATTTTAGATAGTCAGCTACAGCTTCTGACACCCTTGCATCAGCAGCGTTTGCAGTTTCTGGCTCACCAACTGGTGTTTGATGTTCCTAAGTGTTGGAACTCTACACTGCAAATGTTGGGAATGATTTGGGAGCAGAAGAGGGCAGTTATTGACTACCAGTATCAACAAGGCCGTCGGTATTCAGTTCAGACTCCACACAACACCTCAGGAGTGGACATGGATGTCAGACATATGTAACATCCTCCAAATCTTTGAGGACTCCACCAAGATGGTGAGCGGCGATGACGCCATAATAAGCATAACCATCCCACTTCTCTGTGTTCTGAAACGCTCTCTGCTCACAATCAAAGAGGATGTATTGCAGGCGGAGCGCGATGAGATGGAGCAAGGGACCATACAGGGTGATTACACACAGCCCAGCCTCATCTCATCCCAACGAGGATTGGGTGACAATGAGGAGGGGAAGAACAGGAGCTAGTTTCATGCGCTATAGACGGTAATACCTGTACAACTGTCATACCGTCTGAGGATGGCCTGAGGAGAGGGAGGAAAAGAGCATGGTCAGTCGTCCGCTTGGTGAGGACACGGAAGTCTTGCCTGTTAGCAGTCTGGCATGCATGACTGACTTTATGTTGCGCTGCCTTCCCGTGACCCTCGCATTATCAAAATTTTGGGTGACAGGTAACTGGTTGGTGACACTTCTAGACTCACGCTACAAGAACTTTCTATCTCTTATTCCTGAGGCGGACAGGTCTACTAAAATGTGGCAGTACCAGAAGGCCCTTATTGCAGAATTATTAAAAAAGTTCCCATCTGAAAACGCTTGTAGCAGAGGTCACAGTTTGTTGGACAAACAAGGAGTACAGGCGAGAGAGACACAACTTCAATCCAGCAGAGGCAGGGGAACACTGTCAAAGTTCTGGGAGAGTTTTCTCAGACCCTCCCATGGCACAGGCCCTGAGGCACGGGGTACTCTCACAAGGAGTGAAAAGTTTGGGAAGATGCTGAGGGAGTATCTTGTTGACTGTACCAACATCCTCAGTGATTTCTCTGTGCCTTATAATTATTGGGCATCCAAGCAGGACTTGTGGCATGAACTGGCTCTCTACGCCTTGGAGGTCCTGGCCAGTCCTGCCGCTAGCATTTTGTCAGAGCGGGTTTTTAGTGCCGCTGGTGGAATTCTAACTGATAAGCGCAACCTCCTGTCAAATGAAAATGCTGACAGGCTGACTCTTATAAACATGAACAAGGGCTGGATTGGGCCAGACTTCTCAACACCACCGAATGATAGCAGCGTAACATAAACTCAAATTCAGTGTCTTTTTGTAGAACGTCTATTCCCATGCACCTCTTCACACCCACACATGGGTATACATTTCCTAATTTTGGCTATTTGCTGTTGTCCTCCTCCTTTTTGTTTTGTTGTGCATTTCCTGTTTTGGAGACATATTGCTTTAAGTTTCCGGTCTTGGTGCTTTGATGTCTTCCTTAGTCTACCAGTATGTTTGCCTTTAACAAACTTCACATGTTGTTTGTATTTGGTCCAGATTTTAGACACAGCTGACTGTGAACAACCAACATCTTTTGCAACAATGCGTGATGATTTACCCTCTTTTAAGAGTTTGATAATCCTCTCCTTTGTTTCAATTGACATCTCTCGTGTTGGAGCCATGATTCATTTCAGTCCAGTTGGTGCAACAGCTCTCCAAGGTGTGATCACTCCTTTTTAGATGCAGACTAAGGAGCAGAACTAATTTGATGCAGGTGTTAATTTTGGTAATGAAAATTTACAGGGTGATTCCATAATTTTTGCCCTCAGAATTGAGTGATTCCATAATTTTTCCCCTATAAAGTCATGGCCAAAAGTTTTGAGAATGACACAAATATTAATTTTAACAAAGTCTACTGCTTCACTTTTTCTAATGGCAATTTGCATATACTCCAGAATGTTATAAAGAGTGATCAGCTTAACAGCAATTACTTGCAAAGTCAATATTTGGCTAGAAAATGAACTTTATCCCCCAAAACACATTTCAACATCATTGCAGCCCTGCCTTAAAAGGACCAGCTAACCTCTTTTCAGTGATTGCTCCATTAACACAGGTGTGGGTGTTGATGAGGACATGGCTGGAGATCAATCTGTCATGATTAAGTAAAAATGACACCACTGGACACTTTAAAAGGAGGCTGGTGCTTGGCATCATTGTTTCTCTTCTGTTAACCATGGTTATCTCTAAAGAAACACGTGCAGTCATCATTGCAATGCACAAAAATGGCCTAACAGGGAAGAGTATCGCAGCTAGAAAGATTGCACCTCAGTCAACAATCTATCGCATCATCAAGAACTTCAAGGAGAGAGGTTCCATTGTTGCCAAAAAGGCTTCAGGGAGCCCAAAAAGACGAGCAAGCGCCAGGACCGTCTCTTAAAAGTGTTTCAGCTGTGGGATCGGGCTACCAGCAGTGCAGAGCTTGCTCAGGAATGGCAGCAGGCAGGTGTGAGTGCATCTGCACGCACTGTGAGGCGGAGACTCTTGGAGCAAGGCCTGGTCTCAAGGAGGGCAGCAAAGAAGCCACTTCTCTCCAGAAAAAAACATCATGGACAGACTGATATTCTGCAAAAGGTACAGGCAGTGGACTGCTGAGGACTGGGGTAAAGTTATTTTCTCTGATGAATCCCCTTTTCGATTGTTTGGGACATCAGGAAAACGCCTCATTCGGAGAAGACAAGGTGAGCGCTACCACCAGTCTTGTCTCATGCCAACTGTTAAGCATCCTGAAACCATTCATGTGTGGGGTTGCTTCTCAGCCAAGGGAATCGGCTCTCTCACAGACTTGCCTAAAAACACAGCCATGAATAAAGAATGGTACCAGAATGTCCTCCAAGAGCAACTTCTCCCAACCCTCCAAGAGCAGTTTGGCGATCAACAATGCCTTTTCCAGCATGATGGAGCACCTTGCCATAAAGCAAAGGTGATAACTAAATGGCTCAGGGAACAAAACATAGATATTTTGGGTCCATGGCCTGGAAACTCCCCAGATCTTAATCCCATTGAGAACTGTGGTCAATCATCAAGAGACGGGTGGACAAACAAAAACCTAAAAGTTCTGACAAAATTAAAGCATTGATTGTGCAAGAATGGACTGCTATCAGTCAGGATTTGGTCCAGAAGTTGATTGAGAGCATGCCAGGGAGAATTGCAGAGGTCCTGAAGAAGAAGGGTCAACACTGCAAATATTGACTTGCTGCATTAACTCATTCTGTCAATATAAGCTTTTGTTACTCATATGTTTGCAATTATTATATTTCTGTCTGTGATAAAAACATCTGTCAAACACACATAAAAACCCGAGGGCAGCAGATCATGTGAAAATATAATATTTGTGTCATTCTCAAAACTTTTGGCCATGACTGTACCGTGCCTGTAGCAGAGGTGTGTGTACCGTGCCTGTAGCAGAGGTGTGTGTGTGTACCGTGCCTGTAGCAGAAGTGTGTGTGTGTACCATGGCTGTAGCAGAGGTGTGTGTGTACAGAGCCTGTAGCAGAGGTGTGTGTGTACCGTGCCTGTAGCAGAGGTGTGTGTGTACCGTGCCTGTAGCAGAGGTGTGTGTGTACCGTGCCTGTAGCAGAGGTGTGTGTGTACAGAAGAAGCCACTTCTCTCCAGAAAAAACATCATGGACAGACTGATATTCTGCAAAAGGTACAGGCAGTGGACTGCTGAGGACTGGGGTAAAGTTATTTTCTCTGATGAATCCCCTTTTCGATTGTTTAGGACATCAGGAAAACGCCTCATTCGGAGAAGACAAGGTGAGCGCTACCACCAGTCTTGTCTCATGCCAACTGTTAAGCATAAAACATAGAGATTTTGGGTCCATGGCCTGGAAACTCCCCAGATCTTAATCCCATTGAGAACTTGTGGTCAATCATCAAGAGACGGGTGCTACAGGCACGGTACACACACAACTCTGCTACAGACACGGTACACATACACACCTCTGCTACAGGCACGGTGCACACACACACCTCTGCTACAGGCACTGTACACACACACCTCTGTTACAGGCACGGTACACACACACTCCTGCTACAGGCACCGTACACACACAAACACACCTCTGCTACAGGCACGGTACACACACACACACACCTCTGCTACAGGCTCGGTACACACACACCTCTGCTACAGACATGGTACACACACACACACCTCTGCTACAGGCACGGTACACATACACACCTCTGCTACAGGCACGGTACACATACACCTCTGCTACAGGCACGGTACACACACACCTCTGCTACAGATATGGTACACATAAACACCTCTGCTACAGGCACGGTACACACACACACCTCTGCTACAGGCTTGGTACACACACACCTCTGCTACAGATATGGTACACACAAACACCTCTGCTACAGGCATGGTACACACACACACACCTCTGCTAAAGGCACGGTACACACACACACACCTCTGCTACAGGCACTGTGCACACACACCTCTGCTACAGGCACAGTACACACACTCCTACTACAGGCACCGTACACACAAACACACCTCTGCTATAGGCACGGTACACACAAAACACACCTCTGCTACAGGCATGGCACACATACACACCTCTGCTACAGGCACTGTGCACACACACCTCTGCTACAGGCACAGTACACACACAAACACACCTCTGCTACAGGCACGGTACACACACACACACCTCTGCTACAGGCACGGTACACACACACACCTGCTACAGGCATGGTACACACACACACCTCTGCTACAGGCACGGTACACACACAACCTGCTACAGGCATGGCACACACACACACACCCTCTGCTACAGGCATGGTACACACACACACCTCTGCTACAGGCACGGTACACACACACCTCTGCTACAGGCATGGCACACACACACATCTCTGCTACAGGCATGGCACACACCCACACACCTCTGCTACAGGCACGGTACACACACACACAACCTCTGCTACAGGCATGGCACACACCCACACACCTCTGCTACAGGCACGGTACACATACAAACACACCTCTGCTACAGGCACGGTACACACACACCTCTGCTACGGGCACGGTACACACACCTGCTACAGGCATGGTACACACACACACCTCTGCTACAGGCATGGCACACACACACACCTCTGCTACAGGCATGGTACACACACACACCTCTGCTACAGGCACGGTAACACACACCTCTGCTACAGGCATGGCACACACACAACACACACCTCTGCTACAGGCATGGCACACACCCACACACCTCTGCTACAGGCACGGTACACACACACACACCTCTGCTACAGGAATGGCACACACCCACACACCTCTGCTACAGGCACGGTACACACACACCTCTGTTACAGGCACGGTACACACACACACACCTCTACTACAGGCATGGCACACACCCACACACCTCTGCTACAGGCACGGTACACACACACACACCTCTGCTACAGGCATGGCACACACCCACACACCTCTTCTACAGGCACGGTACACACACACCTCTGCTACAGGCACAGTACACACACATCTCTGCTACAGGCACGGTACACACACACCTCTGTTATATGCATTAAATACTTATGATTATCTGGCTACTCCAGCACTTACACCAACCAACCTCCTCTATCCATCACACTACCGGGTCATGACTCTTCCCACACACGTGACTGATCACATGGTCGTGACATCACGAAAGGTCCTTTAACCACGAACTGTAGCATCTGCGGAGCTGTCATCTGTCGGAGCAGTGTGTCAGAGCTGTCAGGTAGGGCAGTGACCGGTGATGATGGCGCCGGCTGGGTCACTCCTGTGTTCTGCATTACTCTGGAGCTGAGCGGCCTCCTCCGTGTTGGAAGCGCTGTTTACATGGCCGGCACAGTGTTCGGTTCTGCATAGGCCCGGGATGGACGGAGGCTGCGGTTTTATGATCACAGACCGGTCACATGAGCTGAACTTGTGTCAGTATATCACGTCCGTCATGATGACTGCGGCTGATCATTGCCTTTCTCTGCTGATCGCGGTGTCGGGGCCCTGACAGGTCTGGTGACAGCCTCCTGACAGATCTGGTGACAGCTCTGGTGACAGCCTCCTGACAGATCTGGTGACAGCCTCCTGACAGATCTGGTGACAGCCTCCTGACAGCTCTGGTGACAGCCTCCTGACAGATCTGGTGACAGCCTCCTGACAGCTCTGGTGACAGCCTCCTGACAGATCGGTGACAGCCTTCTGACAGCTCTGGTGACAGATCTGGTGACAGCCTCCTGACAGCTCTGGTGACAGCCTCCTGACGATCTGGTGCAGCTTCTGACAGCTCTGTGACAGATCTGGTGACAGCCTCCTGACAGCTCTGGTGACAGTCCTCCTGACAGATCTGGTGACAGTCTGGTGACAGCCTCTGACAGCTCTGGTGACAGCCTCCTGACAGATCTGGTGACAGTCTGGTAACAGCCTCCTGACAGGTCTGGTGACAGCCTCCTGACAGGTCTGGTGACGTCTCCTGACAGCTCTGGTGACAGCCTCCTGCCAGATCGGTGACAGCCTCCTGACAGTCTGGTGACAGCTCCTGACAGGTCCGTAACAGCCTCCTGACAGTCTGGTGACAGCCTCCTGACAGGTCTGGTGACAGCCTCCTGACAGCTTGGTGACAGCCTCCTGACAGGTCTGGTGACAGCTCCTGACAGGACGGGTGACAGCCTCCTGACAGGTCTGGTGACAGTCTCCTGACAGCTCTGGTGACAGTCTCCTGACAGCTCTGGTGACAGCCTCCTGCCAGATCCGGTGACAGCCTCCTGACAGCTCTGGTGACAGCCTCCTGACAGGTCCGGTAACAGCCTCCTGACAGCCTCCTGACAGGTCTGGTGACAGCCTCCTGACAGGTCTGGTGACAGCCTCCTGACAGGACCGGTGACAGCCTCCTGACAGGTCTGGTGACAGTCTCCTGACAGCTCTGGTGACAGCCTCCTGACAGGTCCGGTGACAGCCTCCTGACAGGTCCGGTGACAGCCTCCTGACAGCTCTGGTGACAGCCTCCTGACAGCTCTGGTGACAGCCTCCTGACAGGTCTGGTGACAGCCTCCTGACAGGTCCGGTGACAGGCTCCTGACAGGTCTGGTGACAGGTCTGGTGACAGCCTCCTGACAGGTCCGGTGACAGCCTCCTGACAGGTCTGGTGACAGCCTCCTGACAGTTCTGGTGACAGCCTCCTGACAGGTCTGGTGACAGCCTCCTGACAGGTCCGGTGACAGGCTCCTGACAGGTCTGGTGACAGGTCTGGTGACAGCCTGCTGACAGGTCCGGTGACAGCCTCCTGACAGGTCTGGTGACAGCCTCCTAACAGCTCTGGTGACAGCCTCCTGACAGTTCTGGTGACAGCCTCCTGACAGGTCCAGTGACAGCCTCCTGACAGGTCTGGTGACAGCCTCCTGACAGTCTGGATGCAGCATTGGGCAGTCAGTGACAGCCATCAGCTGCCTGCAGGGTAAAATAATAAAATCAGCCAGACTCGCTGCTCATGGGCCAGCACTGCCTCCTCCACCCCTGCCCTGCTGCTCCGGTGACATCATGACTCCAGGCTGCAGAGCACATGACCGCTGCAGCCAATCACTGGGTGCAGTGTCATTAATGACTGGCTGTCGCAGTCACATGTAATGTAGTTGCTGGACCTGAGGAGGGTGTAGTGGTGCCGGAGTTTAGAATGTTATCCTACTGTAAGCTGAGATGAAAAATGTCTGCCCAGGAATCCCCTGTAAGGATTCACTCCAGGAAACATGACCCGCTGTGTTATCCTCGAATTAGAAGAAATTCTTGTAAGCGCGGAGTTTACACGAGACTGGATGTGTCAGTATGTCCTCATGCGCCAGTCAGTGGCATCATTCTGCCCCCTACCACCACACCCACAGCCATGATTCATGTCTGTTCAGCAGTGCGATGTCCCATTTATCAGAGCACTAAACATGTCAATCAAGCACATGGGGGTGGAGCTAGGCAGGGAATGATGTGCGCCAGCTGGGGATTGGCCCGCCCTCAGAGCACTTACATCCTCATTTACATAAAGATTAAAAATAGAATTCCTGCTTTGCTGCCAGGACGGTATGTAGTAGGTGTGTTAATAATAATAATAATATAATAATATTATCACATACCTCTAATTAGAAATGTAGTATAGTTCTGATTCGCTCTGTCTCTTTCCTCAAGTGCAGGCATTGCAGGACCTTGGGTATCCATGATTATGACCACTGATATAGTGACAGCTAGTGGCATAACCATGGATTCCTAAGATCCTGCAATGCCTGCACTTGAGGAAAGAGACAGAGCGAATCAGAAGAACTATACTACATTTCTATTTGGAGGTATTTGCTAATATTATTATTATTAACACACCTACTACATATTGGGACAGGATCCTGGAGATAGGAATACCCCTTTAAGAATATGTGCAGCATTTGGTACAGAATTTTCTGCATCTCTTGGCAGGAAAAACGCAGCGACAATAGCGCACGTTCTAGCCGCGTTTTTTACTTGCTTTTTCGGTTCAGATTATCCCCGCTCATTAGTATGGGTGAAATCTGCAGCAAAAACGCTGAAAGAATTGACATGTTGCAATTTCAGTCGGCACAGAAAAAAATAAGCAGCGTGTGCATGAGGCTTCAGGAATCTCATTCACTTTGCTTCCATCAGGAAACGCTTCAGGTTTTTGTGACAAATCTGCACCGAAAAAAAAAACGCACCGTGTGCACACAGCCTAAAGGCAACCTCTCCACTGTTTACACATGGAAGGAGAGCATCATCCCTGAGAAATCTAGCCTAGGAGCCACATGCAAATCCGGGTGGCCGTTCGTCGGGGGCTTGTTTGTGCAGATGGACGGTACATTTTTCCCCCGGTGATAATCCTGGATGCAGTAATGTCAGCCTTTACTAACTACGATAAGCTGTAGAAGATCCGTAGTGATTCTTATTCTTGGTCTCCTCCAGCTGGCCCTCCAAATGGCCGAGTGTGAAGCAGACGCTGACAGCGATAATCACCTTTTGGATGAGCAGATTAGCAGCGCCGCTGTGCAGGTAATTTACACTGGAAGTAATGACTGTTTAGGGACATGTCCCATTTTGTGATGTGCTGCCATGTGACCTGTGAAGGTTCTGCCTGGCTTCTGTTATCCACCCCGTGTATAGGGTCTATGTTACTGCCACAGTATCCACACTACGGGCAGATTCATTATTGCATGTCCTCCAGTTTTTTTTTTTTTTTTTTAGCATGAATATCTAAATTAGTGACTTTTTCATTTGCAAAAAATTCATCAAAATTTGCGCCCTTTAGTCACCTCTGGTGGTTTAGTTTTCTGATTTTTACATCAGCGTGACTTTCGAAGATGTTTCATAGAGATTCATGGAATGGTACGTTTTGAAAAGGTTGCAGAATTTGGCTCATCGTTAACGCAGTCTCCCCTTCCCCACCCCGGAGTGATTTTTGCAAAACGCGGAACTTAGTCAACCAGAGAATGTCTCAAAACCAATTAGACAGAAAGAAAGATATTATGGGCTTTTTGCGCAATTCGTGTATCGCGTTCGGCATTTTGGCCTAAAAATGGCGTAAAGACCGATGAGGTTAAAATAGAACTCTTTTGGCCACAATGTTCAATGTGTGGAAAAAAATAGGGCACAGAATTTCAGGAAAAGAACATTTCACCAACTGTTAGGCATGGGGTGGATCAGTCATGCTTTGGGGTTGTGTTACAGCCATTTCATGGGTATGGGGAAGAATAGATTCAATGACATTTCATCAAATTCTTGATGCAAACGTAACACCATCTGTAAAAAAGCTGAAGATGAAAAGAGGATGGCTTCTACAAATGGATAATGATCCTAAACACATCAAAATCCACAATAGACTACCTCAAAAGGCCCAGGCTGGAGGTTTTACAATGGCCCTCACAGTCCCCTGATCTGAACATCATTGAAAACCTGTGGCTAGACCTCAGAATAGCAGTGCCTGCAAGACGACCCATGAATCTCACAGAACTGGAAGAATGTTCCAAGGAAGAATGGATGAAAATCCCTCAAACAAGAATTGAAAGACTCTTGGCTGCCCCCCAAAAACATTTATAAGCTGTGGTATTTGCTAAAGGCGGTGTTACTAGGTACTAATCATGCAGGGTGCCTAAGCTTTTGCATCGGCCCATTTTTCTTTCTGTAATAATTTTTTTTTGGGTTTTGCTTAAAATATAAAGGAAATGAGTTGTCTTTAACTTTAGGCCTTTCAGAGATCATTTTGTCTTCAACTTGCTTAATTATTCACAATAGCAGTAATTTTGACCAGTGGTGCCCAAACTTTTACATGCCACTGTATAAGGCTTCTATCTTTAGGAATCTGGTCCCTATTCAGTGTAAAACTATAGTCACACTGCGTTTTTTTCCAAAGAAAAATTGTTCGCTTTTCTAGTGAAAGATGTTTCAGGAATCACTTCTGTTCTCTTGATTTCTAGGATACTTTAAAAAAAAATGCTAAGCCTTTTCCTGAGCATTTATTGGGTTTTTGGCATCTTTTAATTGGTATTTCTGACATTTTTAACCCCTTTCTGACACTAAACATAATAATGTGTCCATATGACCTGGGTCTATGTGACCAGGGACGGATTATTATGTCTGCGCAATCGCCCATGGGTGGTATGCGGGGATCGCCACTGGGTGTCAGCTGATTCTGACAGCTGACACCCGGCACTAAGTGCAAGTAGTGGCCCCTGCACTTTAACCCCCGAAATCCCGGAGCCACTAGAGGACTGACAGCCCCTCTGCCTTTGGATCAGAGACCCCGCAGCGTATGCAGGGTCCCGATCGTTGTCATGGTGACACAATGTCGTCATGACAACATCTGGTTCACCAGAGCTAGGAAACATGCTGATTGTGCGCAGTGCATGATCAGAAAGTTTCATCAGCCACAGTTTTGTGCCCTTCTTTGAAAGAAGGACACCACTGAACAAAGGCCAGACGGAGACCAGAGTAACTCTGCTGCCTCATTATAGTGAATGGATCCCTCAGTTTTTCATCTGAATCACATCACTGAGAGATTTAGATGGAAACCCCAAAGTAAGTGGTCAGCGTAGAGCGCCGGATAAATGTGATTCCCAAACGTTATGTAAAATGTTCCCAATAAAAGCTTCAACTCAAATCCACAAAAAAGCAAGTCCCCACTCAGGTCCGTCATCTGTTAACAAAAATATACGGGGCTTCCATGTTACTGGTAGCACAAAGGCTCTACAAAAGTGAAATGGCTTACCTGCCCAAAGAAATTCAGCAAATTCTCCGCTCTTAAATCCAAATGCTCCTCTCCCTTCTGAGCCCCACAGTGCACCTAAACCACATATTGCGTCCATGTTTGGCATTTCTGAAGTGATGAAAGCCCGCCTAACTTACGGGTGCATGCCTCCAGAAGCACAGGCTGGCATAACGTTCTGGTGGCTGCAACGTACTGGTCACTACAGCGTACTGGTCACTACAACGTACTGGTCACTACAGCGTACTGGTATCATGCTCCTGTCAGCGCCAGCGAACTGCCACGGCTGAGCAGGGTGACTCACCCACACTGTGGAAGGGCCCGGGGTCAAATGCCGCGGGGGAGGCTCAGGCAGAGGGGACCTGAACAGCGTGGTGAGAGGGGACACTGAAGATAGCAGTAAGTAAAAGGACCTGCGATCATGTGACCACAGGGGGCGGGGCTTAGCGTCCTGCTGCTAGAGATGAATGCAGGACTTTACAGGGACCCTGGATTAGTAAACAGGGAAACTCAGGTCAGACAGACGGGTTCATACACAGAGAGGACGGCGCAGTACAGAAGGGGCGAGCAGAGAATAGTCACAACATAAGCCAGGAGTCATACACAGAGATAGCAATGCAGTACAGGAGGGATAAGCAGAGAGTTGTCAGGACAAAGGCCAGGGTCATACACAAGATAGCAACGCAGTACAGGAGGGGCAGGCAGAACTCGTAATGGGAACAGAACCAAGTCAAAACCAAGCAAGCATAAAGTAGCACAAGCACAAAGCACAGGGTCACACACACTCGGCCAAGGGTCAAAGTATAAGCGACAGGGAATGGCTCCACAATGAGGCTATAAGAAGCCTCCCAGAATCCCAAAATGAGGCCGTCCAGATTAACCTCTGAACTACCAAATCCCACAAACAAAGCAGCTCATGACAGTACCCCCCTCTCAACGGGGGGCCTCCGGACCCCCAGGCTTCCCAGGATGCCGGGCATGGAACGCATGAACCAGATGGTCAGCGTGTACTGATCTGGCTGGTACCCATGACCGCTCCTCCGGACCATACCCCCTCCAATGTACCAAATATTGCAAAGACCCCCGAACCCGCCTGGAATCCACAATATGTTGTACCTCAAACTCCATATGTCCCTCAACCAAGACTGGAGGAGGAGCAGTTTCAGTCTCCTCCCTCACCGCACCCAAGGGTTTAAGTAAAGACCTATGAAAAACATTATGGAGTTTTAAGGAGGAAGGAAGACGGAGGCGGTAGGTTACGGGGTTCACTACTTCAATGACCTCATAGGGACCAATAAATTTAGGCCCCAGTTTAGCGGAGGGCAATCGAAGATTTATATTTTGTGTAGACAGCCACACCTTATCCCCACAAAGCAGCGTCTGAGCAGAGTCCCTTTTTCTATCCGCAAAACGTTTATATTTCTCCTGAGCCTTAGAAATATTTAAACGAACCTTTGTCCAAAGATCCTTAAGACGATTGACCCCGTCCTCTGCCCCCGGACAACCAGAATCTATTCGAGAAAATTCGCCAAAATGAGGGTTCAACCCATAATTAATCAAAAATGGTGACCTACCGGTAGATTGGTTTACCCGGTTGTTGAAGGCGAATTCTGCTAATGGTAAGGCATCAGACCAGTCGCTTTGCAGGGTAGAAGTCAAGCACCGAAGAATCTGTTCAAGCGACTGGTTGGTGCGCTCCGTTTGTCCGTTGGTTTCAGGGTGATACGCTGAGGAAAAAGACAGAGATATCCCCAGTTTTTTGCAGAAGGCCCGCCAGAATTTAGACACAAACTGAGTCCCTCTGTCAGGCACAATATTAGTGGGAACCCCATGTAAGCGTACCACCTGGGACAGGAAATGCCTAGAGAGCGTCTCTGCTGAGGGTAAACTTGTCATGGGTACAAAATGTGCCAACTTTGAAAACCTGTCCACCACTACCCAAATTACAGTATTACCACGAGATGATGGAAGATTGGTAATGAAGTCCATGGACAAGTGAGTCCATGGCCTTCCTGGGACTGGCAAAGGCACCAATTCCCCGGCCGGGCCGGCAACTAGAGCTCTTGGAACGGGCACATATACCACATGCTGCGACATGTTTCTTGATATCTGAAGTCATTAAAGGCCACCAGAAGACCCTTGCCACTGCTTCCCGTGTGGCGGCTATACCAGGTGTGCACTCAGCTTCGAATCATGGAACTCCCACAGGAGTTTGTTGCGCAAATGCTGCGGGACAAACAACTTGTCAACAGGTTTGGAATTTGGAGCCAAAGATTGAGCTCCTACGATCTCTCGCTCCAATTCTGGCGACACCTCGGCAACCACGAGACTGGGTTGAAGAATGGGGGACGGCGGATCGGGGGCGGATAACGGCTCAAAACTACGTGATAAGGCATCAGCCTTTATGTTCTTAGACCCTGGCCGAAAGGTAATAGAAAATTGAAACCTGGAGAAAAAAAGTGACCAGCGGGCTTGCCTGGGAGTCAGTCTTTTAGCAGATTTGATGTATTCCAAATTCTTGTGGTCAGTGATAACCGTAATAGAGTGAGCCGCCCCCTCCAAAAAATGCCTCCATTCTTCGAACGCCAACTTAATAGCCAGAAGCTATCTGTTGCCTACGTCATAATTTTTCTCCGCCGGAGAAAATTTCTTAGAAAAATAGGCACAGGGCCTGAGATTAGTCAGAGAAGCAGGACCTTGCGACAAAACTGCCCCCACCCCAACCTCGGAAGCATCCACCTCAACCACAAATGGCTTGGAAGGATCCGGTTGGACCAGGATAGGAGCAGGTGAGAAACAGTTTTTAAGCGTAAGAAATGATTGTTTAGCTAACGAGGACCAGTTTCTGACATCTGCCCCTTTACGAGTCAGGTCCGTGAGAGGCTTAGTCACCTGAGAAAAACCTTTAATGAACTTGCGATAATAATTCGCAAATCCCAAGAAGCGCTGGATCCCCCTAAGGTCCCTGGGCTGGACCCACTCCACAATAGCTTGCACTTTCTTGGGATCCATGCGAAAACCCTGAGGTGAAATTATCAGACCTAGAAATGACAACTCCTGAACAAAAAATGAACATTTCTAGAGTTTGACATACAATTGGTTTTCTCTTAGCCTCTGAAGTACAGTTTTAACATGCAACAAATGGAAGCTCTATCAACTGAATATATCAGAATATCATCTAGGTATACCACTACAAAACGGCCTATGAGATCCGAAAATACCACATTGATAAAATTTTGAAACACTGCAGGTGCGTTGGTGAGCCCAAACGGCATTACTAGATTCTCAAACAACCCCTCAGACGTAAGGAAAGCCGTTTTCCACTCGTCCCCCTCTCGTATTCTTATTAAATTATAAGCCCCCCTCAGATCCAGTTTAGAAAACCATTTAGAACCAGAAAGCTGATTACAGAGATCAGGAATCAACGGTAGGGGATATGTGTTCCTGACAGTAATTTTATTTAGTTCACGAAAGTCGAGGCAGGGACGTAGGCCGCCATCTTTTTTCTTAACAAAGAAAAACCCCGCAGCTACCGGGGAAACTGAGGGTCTTATGTGCCCCTTACGGAGACTTTCAGAAATGTACTGTTTCATAGCAAGGCGCTCTGGACCAGACAGATTGAACAGGCGAGCTTTAGGCAATTTGGATCCAGGAATCAGATCGATGGCACAATCAAATGGCCTATGAGGGGGTAACGCCTCAGCCTCGCTCTCAGAGAACACGTCCTCAAAGTCTCTCAGGTACTCCGGAATACCCTCCAGACTAGTAGAAGACACACAGACAGATTTATGTTGTGAATGGGTTTGAGATGAGTTCTGAGCAGAGGCTTCCTCTGGTGGTTACAAGCGGTGCTGGTCTGTCCAGTGAAGATTGTGAGGACTGGGAATCAGGTGTTACTGACTGGTCTTATATAAGGGAGTCACCTTCCCATCAGGGTTGCCGGTGATCAATTGTTCTGGTCTGAATCCTTCATTCCTGTTTCCCTTGTAGCCTGCTGTGTCGTGTCTGCATCTCCTGCTAACAGATAAGACATTTTCTTCTTTTTGTTTTTGTGCTATATTTTTGCATTTTTGTTCTTCACTTCTGTGGGGGCCTTCAGGGTCCCCTCCGGGGGCTTTTGCCCTCTCAGTTTAGTTCAGCCACTTATGTATGTACTTTTGCTTTTTCCAGTTTTTTCAGTGGCTGCTGTTTTGATTTTGTTACACCAGAGAACTAATTTAGGTGGTAGAGGTCGTTTGATCTCAGGTGTTTTTGAAATTAGTGGTGTTGGTGCTTTTCAGGGTTTTCTGGGATTGCAGTAAGTACCCTTCCTGTCCTCTTCTATTTAGTTAGTTTGGGCCCCAGCGTTTGCTCATACTATTTTCTTTCTGTGTCAGTATTTCATCTTGTCTAACCGCCATTACATGTTTGGGGGCTTTCTATTGTCTTTGGGGTTCTGCTCCGGGGCAAATAGCTTTCCTATATCTATCTTTAGGTGTAGTTAGTTTCTCAGGCTGTGACGAGGCGTCTAGGACCAACGTAGGAACGCTCCACGGCTGCCTCTAGTTGTGGTGGTTAGTCAGGGTACTGCAATCTCATAGTTTCCAACTGCTCTGGTGTATTGCCTTTTTTTTACCTGCACTCCTCAGCTACCAAATCATAACAGATTTAGCAATTTTCATACAAAAAATAGATTTATGATAACAGTCAGCACACTTGGACCCCCACTTAACAATCTCCCCAGATTCCCAGTCAATCACTGGGTTATGGCACCGAAGCCACGGCATTCCCAGTACCAGCCCTGAGGGTAATTTGTCCATGACAAAACATTCAATTTCTTCATGTGGAAGAACCAATTCTCAACATAAACTTTTCAGACACAGAAATGATCCCAGTTCGGGTAAGAGGAGATGAGTCAATGGCCGCGACTTTAAGTGGTGTAGGAAGCCTGACTGTCCCTATCTGGTGTTGGGAAACGACATCAGAGCTGATCAGGTTAAGTGATGAACCACTGTCCACCAGTGCTGTAGAGAAAAAACGGACGTTGTCTACCAACAGTTCAACCCTTAAAAAAACTTTAGGACATGAAGAAGAAAGTACCTGAAGGTCTGGGCAGCCTCCTCGACCACTACCCAGACCTAGTCGTTTTCCCCGTTGCTTTAGAGGACGATGGGCACGAGGGACAATCCTTTTTCCAATGACCAGCCTCCCCGCAATAAAAACAGAGCTGTTTTTCCCGGCGGCGTTTCCTCTCCATCTCCTTGTCTGAAGTGACGCCAATCTCCATGGGTTCAGGAGCGACACCGATCTCTTTGCTGCTGGAGAATAGGGACATCTCGGAATGCATGACACCCCTAGCCCGCAGCCTGCGGTCCATATGCACAGCCTGAGTAATGGCATCTTCCAAGGTGTCAGGTGGTGGATGGAGGGCCAGAGCATCTTGGAGGTGTTCGGATAGGCCTCTGCGGAATAAGCCCCGAAGGGCGGCATCACTCCATGAGACCTCCGCTGCCCAGCGTTGGAACTCGGCACAAAACCACTCAGCCGAGCGTTTACCCTGGCACACACTCATGACCTTATCTTCAGCCATACGTACTCTGTCAGGCTCATCATATATGCGGCCCAGGGCCTCAAAGAAGGCATCGACTGTCATTCTCTCGGGGGCGGTGGAAGACAGAGAGAAAGCCCAAGCTTGAGGGGCACCACGCAGTAGAGAAATAACAACCCCCACCCTCTGAAATTCGTCCCCAGAGGAACAGGGCCTTAAAGAAAAAAAAAGCTTACATCCTTCCTTGAAGGACCTAAACTCCTCTTTATCCCCTGAAAAGAGATCAGGCAATTTGACCGGAGATTCAGGGATATCACAGATATGTCCCAACTCCCGGAACCTGGAGACCCTGTCACAACGGCCCCCTGCACGGTGTCCATCAACTGCTGTTGGGTATGGACCATCGTGCACTGTTCCGCATTGAGCTTTTGGAACATTTGGGTTAGATGCTTGACCTGATCGGCCAAACCCTGCAGGGGATCCATGCTGCAAATATGCTCAGAAGACCCATACAACTATCCCCAAGAAAAAAAAAAATGTGCGGTCGCTTATAATATCATGCTCCTGTCAGCGCCAGCGAACTGCCACGGCTGGGCAGGGTGACTCACCCACACTGTGGAAGGGCCCGGGGTCAAATGCCGCAGGGGAGGCTCAGGCACAGGGGACCTGAACAGCGTGGTGAGAGGGGACACTGAAGATAGCAGTAAGTAAAAGGACCTGCGATCATGTGACCACAGGGGCGGGGCTTAGCGTCCTGCTGCTAGAGATGAATGCAGGACTTTACAGGGACCCTGGAGTAGTAAACAGGGAAACTCAGGTCAGACAGACGGGGTTCATACACAGAGAGGACGGCGCAGTACAGAAGGGGCGAGCAGAGAATAGTCACAACATAAGCCAGGAGTCATACACGGAGATAGCAACGCAGTACAGGAGGGATAAGCAGAGAGTTGTCAGGACAAAGGCCAGGGGTCATACACAAGATAGCAACGCAGTACAGGAGGGGCAGGCAGAACTCGTAATGGGAACAGAACCAAGTCAAAACCAAGCAAGCATAAAGTAGCACAGGCACAAAGCACAGGGTCACACACACTCGGCCAAGGGTCAAAGTATAAGCGACAGGGAATGGCTCCACAATGAGGCCGTCCAGAATCCCATCACAAAGAAGCCTCCCAGAATCCCAAAATGAGGCCTTCCAGATTAACCTCTGAACTACCAAATCCCACAAACAAAGCAGCTCATGACAACTAGTCACTACAACGGCAGTTTGCAATTTTCACTCAGCAACATTCATTGCTGCTTGTTTCTGGAAAATACCCATGGAGTCAAAATCGTTACTACGCCTCTAGATAAATTCCCCAAGGGGTATAGTTTCCAAAATGGTGTCACTTGAGAGGGGATTCTGCTCTTCTAGCAATTAGGGGCTCTGTATATGGAGTCCACAAACTGATCTAGGAACATCTGCGCTTCAGGAGGCTAATAGCGCTCTGTTCCTCCTGAGATTCTCCACATGGCTAAGTAGCACTATACAGCCACATATGGGGCATTGTCACGTTCAGTAGAAATTGTGGGACAAATTTTGATACCATGTTTACCCTCTTCTTGTGTGAAAATAGAAAATCTGGGGCTAAAACAAAATTTTGGTGGTAAAAATGTAGTTATTTTTTCTTCACAGACCAATGGTATAAAATTCTGTAAGTTACATGTGGTGTCAATATGATCATTGCACCATTAGATGAATTCATTGAGGGGTGTAGTTTGTAAAAGTGTTCACATATAGGGGATTTCTGTTGTTCTCGCACCTCAGGGGCTCTGTCAATGTGACATGGCACCCTCAAACCATTCCAGCAAAATCTGAACTCCAATATGGCGCCTCGTCCCTTCTGAGCTTTGCACTGTGCCTCAAAGGTAGTATTCCCCCACATATGGGGTATCGGCGTACTCATGAGAAATTGCACAACAAACTGGTGCAATTTCTCCTGTTACCCTTATGAAATTACAAAATTTGGGGCCAAAATAACATTTTTGTGGGGAAAATGTGATTTTATTATTTTCACGGCTCAACGTTATAAACTTTTGTGAAGCACCTGGGGGTACATTCCTTGAGGGGTCTAGTTTCCAAAATGTGGTCACTATTGGGGGGTTTCCACTATGTAGGCACATCAGAGGCTCTCCAAATGGGACATCTGCTAAGTCCTGCCGTGTGCCCAAACAGTAGTTTTCTCCCTCATATGGGCTATCTGCGTACTCAGGAGAAATTGCACAACAAATTGTATGTTACCCTTATGAAAATGCAATATTTTGTGCTAAAAACATATTTGTGGGAAGAATTTGATTTTTTTTTTTAATTTTTATGGCTCAACATTATAAACTTCTGCGAAGCACCTGAGGGTTCAATGTGCTCACCACACATCTAGATCAGTTCCCTGAGGGGTCTAGTTTCCAAAATGGTATCACTTGTGGGGGATTTTCATTGTTTAGGCACATCAGGGACTCTCCAAATGTGACATGGTGTCTGCCAATTGTTCCAGCATATTTTGCATTCAAAAAGTCAAATGGCGCAATGGTTTTCTCATATGGGGGATCGGCATGCTCATGAGAAATTACATAACACATTTTGGGGTCCATTTTTTCCTGTTACCCTTGTCAAAATAAAAAAGAAATTGAATCTGAAGTATATTTTTGGGGAAAAAAGTTAAATGTTAATTTTTTTTCAAACTATTTCTGTGAAGCACCCAATTTAATAATTTAATAAACTTCTTGAATGTGGTTTTGAGTACCTTGAGGGGTACAGTTTTTAGAATAGGGTCAATTTTCGGTATCTTTTATTATATAGACCCCTCAAAGTGACTTCAAATGTGAGGTGGTCCCTAAAAAAAAATGGTTTTGTAAATTTTGTTGAAAAAATGAAAAATCGCTGGTCAACTTTTAACCCTTATAACTTCCTAACAAAAAAAAATTTGGTTCCAAAATTGTGCTGATGTAAAGTAGACATGTGGAAAATGTTATTTATTAACTATTTTGTGTGACATATCTCTGTGATTTAAGGGCATGAAAATTCAAGTTTGGAAAATGCAAAATTTTCCAAGTTTTTGCCAAATTTCTGTTTTTTTCACAAATAAGCACAAGTCATACTGAAGAAATTTTACCACTATCTTGAAGTACAATATGTCACGAAAAAGCTATCTCAAAATGACTGGCATCCGTTGAAACGTTTCATAGTTATTACCTCGTAAAGTGACAGTGGTCAGGATTGTAAATATTGGCCCGTCATTAACATGCAAACCACCCTCGGGGGTAAAGGGTTCAATCATTAACCAATAAATAAAATATTTGCGATTTTTGTGGTGAAAACGCTTAAAGAGCTTCCGGCATCTTTTTAGCCTTTCTGTTGACTTCAGTTGTAATTATTGAGCACCTTTATAGTGTGAAAGAACTGAAAATGGACATGTTACACCCTTTAAATGGTCAACCTCTTTGAAAGTTAATTCAGAAGCCTTGATATATGATATAATTTTCCCACTGAAACAAAACCGTTCGCTTGTAAAATTTAGGTTGTAATTAGAGATGGGCGGACCCAAACAGTAAAGTTTATTTACAAATCAACTATAGATGCGCCTTTTCTGGGCGGCTGCAGGCTGCTATTTTTAGGCTGTAGGGGGCAATGTCTACGGCCCCTTACCAGCCTGAGAATATTAGGCCCCAGCTGTCCGCTTTAGCTTGGCTGGTTGTCAAAAATAGGGGGGACCCCCACACCGTTTTTTTTAAATTTATTTAAAAGGTCATTTATAAGGTGTCATGCAGGGAAAGAAGTACACTCTCCCAGATATAAGTCTCTGAATGATCAATTATAACCTAAACTTTACAAGCTAATATTTCTGTACAGGAGAGGAGAAATTAAAAAAATAAACTTGTATTCAGCTTTGCAGTCACCATTCTATAATGTAGACAGTTTCACATGATCAAACTGGTGAAATGTTCTCTTTAACTTGATTTTCTGTTAACAGTTTTTTAGGAATACGTTAATATATAGTGGTATATCAGAATTTCACCTTTAAGACCTGGGCTACACAGATTTTATATAACTACTTTAATCCAACACTATTTAATAAAATGCTGAAACCTGCAGCTGCTTCTTGATATTTCCACATTATGCTGTACAGTAAAATATTGGTTATCATGCTGGCAGAGCAGCTGTGCCCACATGCTCACTCCTAGGAGCTCAACTTTAAAAAAAAAAAATGCCACAGTGGTAAATGGTTTCTCCGCCGGTTAGGTGTCAGTATTGTATGTTCCATGTGTGTAGTGAAATACATCTGCCGTTTCCAGCGTCACTTCAATGCTCTCCTGAACCACATGACCGCAATCATGACCTGCCGGCTCACTCCAGTGTTTGCTGTGCGGAGCAGAAGTCTTTGAGAATCAGAACAAGATTGTCATAGACTGGCAGCGGTATTCAGCCAGTCAGAGCTGCCCTTATAATATGACGGAGAAGGACTAAAGAGGCGCTGGAAACCGTAGAAGACTGTGACTAATAAGTCTCCTACTACACACATGTAACATTTATTACTGGTACCTAACCAGTGGTGAAAAAAATGAAAAGGCCAGATTAGTACTGTAACCCCTTCACAACAAATAATGTACAGTTACCTTATATGTTGTGTCCCAGATGATGGCTGATTTAATGATTTAACACCCGCGGCTGTTAAACGCCGCTGTCAAACATATGCAATCAGGGGGGCACATCATTCCACGTACCCCTCGGCGAGCGCTTGACGTGATCACGGAACACTTATAAATTGCCTTGCCAACTGGGGGGTCTGCTGATAACCCCTGTGCCTGCCATTACGATCCTCCTGTGAATGTCAGCTTAATATAACACAAAATCCCAAATACATAAGTACAAATAAGCCTGTGTGGGGCATATAATGATCCAGGTTCTATATGCCAGCTCCAAGGAAATACAAAGAGAAAATAGAGCCAAGCAGCGTTTCTTAGAATAGTAAAAATACAATTTTATTAGTCACAAAAATATATAGACATAGTAATCATAAGTACCAATGGAAATGCAAGAAAGGATCACCTCCCCCCAGAACAGCTCAAATGCCGCACAAAATATCACATAGATAATAAAATGGAATATCACATCATTAGGGTAAAGACTAAATGACAAGATTTAGGACATAATTATGGGATAAATATCCCTAGTATGCCAGACATGTGAAAGTTTTCAATGAAACTGCTATTGCACAAGAGCCCAGGTCTAAATGCCACATGAATAGAAATAAGAAAAGGTCAATCTTACCAAAAAGAAGGCAGGAGAGAAGGTTCAGGGGTTCAGGTTGGGACGCACTCCATCCCCTGAACCGTCTCTCCTGCCTTCTTTTTGGTAAGATTGACCTTTTCTTATTTCTATTCATGTGGCATTTAGGCCTGGGCTCTTGTGCAATAGCAGTTTCATTGAAAACTTTCACATGTCTGGCATACTAGGGATATTTATCCCATAATTATGTCCTAAATCTTGTCATTTAGTCTTTACCTGATATTCCATTTTATTATCTATGTGATATTTTGTGCGGCATTTGAGCTGTTCTGGGGGAGGTGATCCTTTCTTGCATTTCCATTGGTACTTATGATTACTATGTCTATATATTTTTGTGACTAATAAAATTGTATTTTTACTATTCTAAGAAACGCTGCTTGGCTCTATTTTCTCTTTGTATTTCTTGTGAATGTCAGCTTGTAGCTGTTGTTCATAGAAGATGATAATCTTTATTTTTATATAGCGCCAACATATTCCGCAGCGCTTTACAGTTTGCACACATTATCATCACTGTCCCCGATGGGGCTCACATTCTAGATTCCCTATCAGTATGTCTTTGGAATGTGGGAGGAAACCGGAGAACCCGGAGGAAACCCACACAAACACGGGGAGAACATACAAACTCCTTGCAGATGTTGTCCTTGGTGGGATATGAACCCAGGACTCCAGCGCTGCAAGGCTGCAGTGCTAACCTACGTATAGGTTATTTTAGCTATAGGTAGCAGTGCTGATGCACTGTATGTATAGTACAAGCGATCAGTCGATCGCAACTTAAAGTCCCCGAAGGCCACGTTTCCATATTGATTATTTGAGTTTTTTACCTCAGTATTTGTGGGTCAAAACCAGGAGTAGGTGACGTGTTTCTATTTTACTTTTCCTCTGATTTAAGTAAAAACCAGGAGTGGAACAAATACTGAGGTAAAAAAATCACCAAATACTCCATGTGACCTAAGGGGACTATTAAATACAGTAAAAGATAAGAAAAAGTTTTAAAAATGTGAAAAGAAAAGTTCAAATCACATCCTTTTGCCCATTAAAAATAAAACAGTTAAAAAAACATATTTGGTTTCTTAAAAAAATCTGACCAAAATATAAAGTACATTAATCTGATCGGTAAAGAGCGTAACAATAATAACAAAAAAAAAATCAGAACTCCAGAATTACATTTTTTTTTTGGCTGCCGCAAAATTGCAATAAAATGCAAGTAGAGGCGATCAAAACATTGTATTTACCCCAAAATAGTATCAGTAAAAATGTCCGCTAAGGGTCAAAAGATATGCCCTCACCCAGCCCCAGATCCCAAAAATTGAAAACGTTACTGATCTCTGAAAATGGCAAAATAATTACTTTTGGGACAAGTTCTGCTGTTCTTGCACTTCTGGGTGTCTGCCAATGTGACATCACACTCGTGTATCTTTCAAGCACTTGGCGCTCCTTCCCCTCTGAACTTTGCAGTGTGCTTAAACAGTATTTCCTGTCCAGACATTCTGAGATTGCATTACAAATTGCGGGCTCCATTTTCTCCTATTACCTCCTTTAAAAATTAAAAAATTTGGATTAAAGCAACATTTTAGTTAAAAAAAAAATAATATATTTCCGTTTCTCATCATAATGTTATAAAATTCTGTGGCACACTCGTGGATGCTCCACTACACCCCTAGATAAATTCCTTGAGGGATGTAGTACCCCAATTGGGATCACTCGCAGGGCGGGGGGGTTCTGCTCTTTTGGCATGTCAGTGGCTCTGAAAATGCCATATGGCATCTACAGTTTATTCAAACCAAAGTTTCACTCCAAAATACACCTTCCTTCTAATCAGTAGTTTTCAACCACAAACTGTATTTCTGCGTTTGGGAGACATTGCATAGCAAATTAAGGGGTCAATTTTTTTTTTTCAATTATTCCTTGTGAAAATTTAAAAAATAAAGAGATGAGGCTATTGTTACATTTTGGAGGAAAAAACTATATCAGTTTTACAGCTCGCTATAACAAATTCTGTGAATCACCTGTGATTTCAAAGTGCTCCCTACAACATTAAAAAAAAATTCCTAGAGGCGCGTAGTTTCCAAAATGTGGTCAATTGTGGGGGTTTCTGCTGACTTGACTCTTGAAGGGGTTTTTCCCAATGAGACGTTCTACCCACAATCTATTCCAGACAAAATTGTGCTTCTAAAGTCTTCATTCAAGCTCTGCCGTGTGCCCAGTGTGTAGCCAGATACGGGTATCATCGTTCTCAGGAGAAATTGCACAACAAATTAGGAGGTCCTTTTTTCCGGTTACCTTTCCAAAACTTAAAAAAATAATGTGGGCAAAAACAACATTTTGTTAAAAAGAGAAAAAAAATGTAATTTTCCAGATACACTTTGCATTATTTCCTGTGACGCACCTGATAAGTTAAACTTACTACAATGAGTATTTGGTGAGTTTTGCATATTTCCTTTAGCTTTTGTGCACCTACTTGCTAAATTACGGGAGGTTACTAAGGGTTTTTTTATCATTACGTTTGAGTGTGTTTTTTTACATGAATTTTTTGTCTCATTTTGGTACTTAATGCTTTAAATAAAGCTGCTTTGTATTTGATACTTCCTAGTATTTGGCTTTCACAAAACTTTGATATAATCATGTGTGGATTATATTTGTTTTTTTAGCAAGAATTTTGCCCAGTCTGGAAGGTGAAAACTGAATTTGATGGGAAGGGGTTCATTGGGGAAAAAAAAAATTGATATTGAAATTAAAAGTGCTTTATGGCTCACTCCTGCTACAGATTAGGAGCCATCAAGACTGATAATGAAAGGATGACATCATAGACTGCGTAAGTTTTCCACTTTATGATTTCTCTCCATTTATGTTGCAGGAATCAGTGAAGTCTGATAATCTCACAGTGCGTTTCTCAGTAGAGGAGCTGGAGTCACACGAGGAGAGACAAAAGAAATCTAGCAAGAGTGAGACCACAACGACCCACCAGAGCCCAACATTAGTGGGTAGGAGAAGTTGCTTTTCATCAGAGCTTCTGCACACACACTTCTCAGTTTTTTAAAAATGCTCTAAAAAAAATTGAATCCATTAGGCCTGGCTGTTCTCCACTTTTCTCTGATTCTGGTGTTTAGATCTCACCTAGATGCCAGTTTTACTCTATAGCAAGCACTGTGTTGGTGATTAATTGTATTTTTGAATAAACCCCATCACTGTATTTCTCATCAGGTTACATTTACGTGCAGCCAGAAATAGTGTCACGTATTCACAGAGGAGAGGAGCTGTGTGTGAGAAGCAATTTGTATTCCCAAAAATGGAACTGCAAAACCAGTTCTTCCACAAGTGAGTATTGTTTTCTTGTGTTTTGTCATACTACCCTCCTGTCCCGACTCAGAAATCGGCGAACCCCCGCAGCGCACAGTGCATATACTGGGGGTGGGGAGGTCAATTTGAACCTTTCAACCCCTTTAAAATTTTTGTAGGGTCTATAGATTTTTATTTTAATGTTTTTTTCCAAGTTCTTTTCATTTGTGGACATACTTCAGTATGGAAAAGATTTTAAGTTAAAAAAAAAATAAAAACTGAAGAAAAAACACACAAACACGTCATCCTCTTTCCCCTTTACAGATCTATCGCTTAGCCAGTTTTAGACCGCCCATAGAGTTTACAGCTACGTTCCCTCGATGAGCTTTTGTTGTTACCGATTTTTGGCACCTATGAAAGAAACAATCCCAGCAAAAGGTTTATCATCTTAATATATTGCAAATTATAATATTATATAGCACTGTGTACTTACAATTGCTAATTTTGACCTTTCTACCTAGTTAGAAACAGGAGGTAAATTTTCTCTGTATGAGTCATGAGTCACTGCAAAAGTCCCTGGTAGGTGGAGGAGGGAGCAGCTGGGTCAGGATTTGAAGAGGGGAATGATAAAGGCTGGAACAAGATTATACAGCACTGTGTACTTACAATTGCTCATTTGCCCTTTCTACCAAGTAGAAACAGGAGGTAAATTTCCCTGTATGAGTTATGAGTCACTGCAAAAGTCCCTGGTAGGGGGGATGGGGAGCAACTGGGTCAGGAGTTGAAGAGGGGAATGATAAATGCAGGAACAAGAGACCTCCTGTTTCTACATAGAGCAGAAAAAAGAAGAATTAGCTGGGTAGAAAATGAACAATTGGAAGTACATACACAGTGTTATATAATATGGTGATTGCAATATATTAAGAGGATGAAACTTTGATGGAAGTAAGTTAGGTAACTTGTGTTTTTTCAGGCGTTCATCATGCATTTTGTTCATTCGTTTTTATCGCGCTTTTGTTGCTGCTGTCTTTGTTTCTTGTTGGTATATAATGTTTTTAACAAAGCTTTGTTTTTTATACTTCCTGGTATTTGGCTTTGACAAAACTATATTGGTATATTTAGGTGCTGATTGTGTTTTGATGAGTTTCCACCACAGAAACACCCTAAAAACACAGATCAACTGCTGATATAATTTGTTAGTAATTAGCAAGATTGGGAGGCATTTTGGAAAGTGCCCTGGGATCCAGTTTCCTAGAGGTTCCCACAGGAGTATTGTGACATTTATACCTTGACCACCCTAGTCCACCTGGGTGTTTAATCTTACCCCTTTTTTGCATGTCGCTGAATAGAGGATTTATGTCCATGTGTCAGTTTTCATACATCTACATTATGTAAAAAAAAAACTGCAGAAAAATAGTGCATGCTATGATTTTTTTTTTCTCACAGATAGTCAGACCGAGAGAAAATTTGAACAGCACTGTTGAATAACATCGCTCAGTGTGCTGTCCGATGAAAAATCAGACCGCACACAGCCTGCGGTATTTATATGCTTGTCTGCATGAGCTCTACAGCGTGAAAGCTAAAAAACAAAAAGGCCTGTTCAGGAAGGAATACCTACAACTAGCTATAGATCCGATATTGAGAAGGTGTGTGGCTTCGTGCCACATCTTACATATGGAACCATTTGTTAAAAAATAAATCACTGTGTTTTTTTTTTTTTTGTTATAGGTAGATGTAAAAGTGACAAAATTGAGGGATCCGGTCGGACTGCGGTCAGCTCGTCAGATAATACTGTATTAGATAATAATGGAAGGGGACAGCAAGATTATAACCTCAGAGAAAGACATGAGCTTCATATCAGAGGCGTACACAGTGGGTCATTTACTAAGTCGTCCCCAGAAGCTGCTGAACAAGAAAGCCCACCCAATTCCCTAAGCATTTTGAAGAAACCTCGTATGTCCACCCTAAAATATGGCAATGCAAATTCCCTAAATGATCAACGACGAGACGAACTTTGCCCAGAAAAGGGGGCACCATTTCATAAACCGTCCACCATGAACGCACAGAAACCTCGTACACGGAGGAAACATTTCATGAGTGGTAGGGGTACGAATGTTGAGGCTGCCTATGACTCTTTCCAAGCAAAAGCAATCTCAGAAACTAAAACAAAGCCGCTAAGTCATACATCTGCACAGTATGTGGCAAGAGCTTTACCCAAAATGCCAGCCTCATCATCCATCATAGAACACACACAGGTGAAAGACCCCACGTTTGTAAGGAGTGCGGGAAAAGCTTTATCAGTAGCGCATACCTAGTCATGCACCAGAGAATCCACACGGGAGAACGGCCGTACGTGTGCAAAGAGTGTGGGAAAAGCTTTATCAACAGCTCCAATCTGATCATACATAGGAGAGTGCACACCGGAGAGCGGCCCTATGTCTGCAATGAATGCGGAAAAAGCTTCCGCCACAGCTCAGATCTCGTCCGCCACCAAAAAGTCCACACCGGAGAGAGGCCCTACTCTTGTACAGAATGTGGAAAATGCTTTTTCCGAAGCTCTCACCTTATTAGGCACCGGAGGATTCATACAAAGATCTAGGCTTCTAGGGGAACGATTTCACTTATTTATTAGTGTATTCATGACATTTCTGTGTAATTCGCACTTTGCCAAATATCTTGTACTTCTTGCACTTTTATAAAGAATTGAGGTCTAAATAACTACAATATCTGATTCAGCTGACAATGACGAGGCTGGTGCGTCATAGCTTAATGGCACCCTAAAAGCTAACATTTTCATGCACACTGTACATTCCTTCTGCATATAACCCCCACTAATCTAACACCCCACCTTACAATCATCAGTCTAAAAGAAGACACGATATATTGTCACAGATTAATGGCCGTAGAAATTTGCTGCTGGTGCATAATGTTTTTGACCATAGCAGTTCTCATTGCTTTCCCAATTAAACATAATAGCAAAAAAAATGATTTATATATCTACCTATATTGACCCCTGGTGTGGTCACCTGGATCCTGAAGTCATCAGTAATTTGCTAATCTATGTGTTAAATGTTTCTTATTCCAATATTTCATGTATATCTTTGACTGTATAGTTGAATCTGCGTAGCGTACTTTAGGTCTATATACTGTATATTTTGTTAACTTTAGAACAACAAAAGTTTTACCCGATGATTTCACATTACTCGCACCATGTTAAGGGCTTTCCTAAAATGTTGCAGTAATGTTTTGAGAAAAAGAGTACTTAAAAGGTTTTGTCCAGAATTATGAAGAGCGTTTCCAAGTTGTCATCCTCATAATATATTGCGGTCATCATATTATATCGCACTGTGTAATTACAATTGTTCATTTTGTCCTTCTACCCAGTTAATTCTTCTTTTTGCTCTATGTCAGGGGTGGGGAACCTCAGGCCCCAGGGCCATTTACGGCCTTCAATGACCTTTTATCTGGCCCCCGGGCAGATTCTCAGGACCGCAGTGCTTTGGCAGAGAGCTGTATTTTGATTGCCACCAGCTCATTAATTTCTTCTTGCTCTGTTAGCACACACACACACAGTGTTCACTACTGAACACTGAAGGTCATGCAATGAAAGATTATGTCCTGACACCAGTGCCAGAGTCAGGATGTACTTTGTGGGCGGAGTTTGTGCGGCCCCGAAGGATGGTATAAATATCCAAATGGCCCTTGGCAGAAAAGAGATTCCCAGCCCCTGCTCTATGTAGAAACAGGAAGCCTCTTGTACCTGCATTTATCATCCCCCTCTTCAACTCCTGACCCTGTTGTACCTTTTTCCTCCTCCCTGACAGGGACATTTACAGTGATTTATGACTCATACAGGGAAAATGTACCTCCTGTTTTGACATAGAGCTTAGAAGGATTCAGCTAGTCAGTTTGTAGTCATGTGATGTCAAAGACCTAATGGAAAAGAGAAGAATTATCTGGGTAGAAAGGCAAAATGAGCAATTGTAAGTACACAGTGCTATATAATATTATGATTGCAATATATTAAAATAATTAAAAAATTGATGGGAGTGCTACTTTAATATAGCCAGCACATGTATTTTCAAATATACTTTGGATTACTCTAGTTTCCCATTTTTCTAAATCAGCCACAGATCACATAACTGCACGATTTGGATCCTTCGACGCTTCCGCTGATGTCCCTTTTTGATGCCTCATGAGTCTCTGCGCTATTTAGACTGAGCTTTCCTTCACTACAGCTGAGACCGCATTGTGAAAGTAGTTTGGTGCATGCCCATTTGGGGACATGCAAAATGGACTAAAAACTCACTTTGCAAAAATATTCACGGTGATTCGCTTATGATTTGATCATTTTTGATCTTCCTTAGTCTGCAACAAGGCTGTAAGAACATGATCACATTTCTACAATTTCTCCCTATCCTCAGGACTTGACATTTAACCCATAAAATAACTATCCATGTTTATTCATAAAGGAGCCTATCAAATTCCCTAACATGCCTGCTTTAGACATGAAGGATTTTTCTGTGAAATCTTCATTGGGCAATTCACTTAGAGAGGTTTTACAGTTTCAGAAAATCCCAGTTTCCGGGGTGAAGCTTTTTTAGTTATTATATACACCTGTCCTTTATTAACCCCCCTCTCTCCCTGAGCAGAGTTTCCGCTTCTGCTTATGGCAGAGCATCGATCTCATGCAGGCAGCACTGCCGCCAATAACTGAGCTGCCTGAGTTTACGGCGTGAGCCGCTGAGCTCACTGACACTGCACCGCTAGTGCCTTGACACTGATGACGACAATAGACACTGGAAGCAGTGTTAGAGACTCAGCGCAGGTCCCCGGGGAGGGTCAGTAAAGCCTAATTTATTTTTGTAAAACAACTGCAGCCATGGGAAAGGACTTTTCTGAAGCCTGGAAAAATCCTTTAAAACGATATTACTATTTTCATTGATAATTATAATCTATCCTTAGGATAGGTCTTCAATGTCTGATTAGCCGGGCTCCGACACCGCCGCCGATCAGACATAATAATAATTTTATTTCTATAGCGCCAACATATTCCGCAGCACTTTACATTATAGAGGGGACTTGTACAGACAATAGACATTACAGCATAACAATAAACACAGATCAAAGTAGATACCAAGAGGAATGAGGGCCCTGCTCGCAAGCTTACAATCTATGATCATTGGCAGCTGCAAGTACTCACTCGCAGAGCTGGCCATCTTCTTAAAGTGGCTGCGGCTGGGTCTACACATCTTGCTCCTATTGATTTGAATAGGAGGCAGATGTGCAGTACCCAGGCGTGGCCACTATCAGAAGCTGGCCAGCTCCACAAGTATTTCTGTCCGTTTGACACATACACGATAACAGCTGATCGGCGGGGTGCTGGAGCCTGACCGATCAGACATGGATGACCTGTCCTAAGGATAGGTCATCAATGAAACCATAGTGGATGACCTCTTTAAGTAACTAAGCAGAAGTTAAAAGACAATCAAAGATTACTCGCGATGATTATATACACCCTGCAGCTTTGCCATAATTCTCTTCTACATTTACGCATTCATCCTTATGCTACATTGTGCCCGAAGTCTAACTAATAACTTGTTGCTTAACCAACTGTTACTAAATGGCATTGGGTATCAGTCAAGGCACAGAAGGGGGAAGGGTGCGATTCATGGCAGTAGCCCTATGCCATCACAGATCGATGACTAGGAAAAACAAATAAACTGCAACTTAATCATGCCAGAGTTATAGTTATGCTATATCTGTACCTTGTTATTGAAGTCTCTGAATTATGCCAATTTTTCTTGCAGATGATAAATATTATTATGTAAATTATTACTTTTTTTTGTGCAATTGCAACACTGTTTATTTCAATATTAATGCACTCAGGGTAAATATATAATGTCACATTATAACCCGTTTTATACATGTTGCCATTGTCTATAGCTCTGTTTTTCATCATTACAGCATACCTGTATTTGTGTGCTCCCTTTAAGACAGTCTTGCTTTTCCCAATGTGTATAATAAATATATTCTATATCAATCTTTTATATATAATATATATTAGTGGACTTTTTAAAGATGTTTGTTAATTCCTACCTATATTTAAAGAAACCAATGAGTCAATCATTAGTGTTGAAAGATTTAGCAAAAAATCACTTAATTTATGCGTACAGCGTTTTAAGTTCTATATTTAAAATATAGGGTACTATTTACATGCAGCTGACACTAGAGGGCACTAATTGCATACTGTTATACAGTTGTGCTCAAAAGTTTACATACCCCGGCAGAATTTTTGTTTTCTTGGTCTTTTTTCAGAGAATATGAATGATAACAACAATACTTTTTCTCCACTCATG
The DNA here is from genome assembly GCA_033576555.1 of Oophaga sylvatica. NCBI lineage: Eukaryota > Metazoa > Chordata > Amphibia > Anura > Dendrobatidae > Oophaga > Oophaga sylvatica. Next base: position 537,906,191 of record JARQOD010000002.1, on the reverse strand, counting down.
GTTAGTGGTTGGGTGAAGCCATTTATTGTCAAACTGTGTTTTCTTTTTTTAAATCATGATGACAACCCAAAACATCCAACTTACATGCAGCTGACACTAGAGGGCACTGACTGCATACTGTTATACAGTTGTGCTCAAAAGTTCACATACCCTGGTGATTTTAGCCTGATAACCGGCACAGAAGTTGACACAAATGGATTTGACTGGCTACTAAAGGTAACATCCTCACCTGTGACCTGTTTGCTTGTAATCAGTGTGTGTGCATAAAAGCTGAGTGAGTTTCTGGGATCCAGACAGACTCTTGCATCCTTCATCAAGCCACTGACATGTCTGGATTGTGAGTCATGGGGAAAGCAAAAGAATTGTCAATGGATCTATGGGAAAAGGTAGTTGAACTGTATAAAACAGGAAAGGGATACAAAAAGATATCCAAAGAATTGATAATACCAGTCGGCAGCATTCAAACTGTGATTAATAAATGGAAAATCAGGGGCTGTAAAAACAAAACCACAGGTAGACCAACAAAAATTTCGTCCACAACCGCCTGGAAAATTGTTCGGGATGCAAAGAGAAACCCCAAATAACATCAGCTGAATCACTGGACTCTCAGAAAACTAGCAGTGTGGCTGTTTCAAGATGCACAATAAGGAGGCACTTGAAGAAAATTGGGCTACATGATCGAGTCGCCAGAAGAAAGAAAGAAAGAAAGAAGAAAGCTTCAAAGTATCTCGCCTACAATACGCAAAACAGCACAGAGACAAAACTTCTGGAACAAGGTAATTTGGAACGATGAGACCAAAATTGAACATTTTGGCCACAACCATAAATGTTATATTTGGAGAGAGGTCAACAAGGCCTATGATGAAAGGAACACCATTCCTACTGTAAAGTACGGAGGTAAATTGCTGATGTTTTGAGGATGTATGAGCTACAAAGGCACAGGAAATTTGGTCAAAGTTGAAGGAAAGATGAATGCAGCACGTTACCTGTTATGTTTTGGCAGCTGAGGAGGCAGGAGCAAAAAAACGCATAAGCAGCCTAATACCAGAGAGGTTGGAAACTAATACGTTGCAGACCCCTAAACTAACCACACAACTAGAAGCAGCCGTGAAGTGTACCTACGGTGGTCCTAGACGCCTCGGCACAGCCGGAGAGATAGCTATCCCTGAAGATGGAAAGAGGAAAGCTAACTGCTCCGGAGTAGACCCCAAAAGAGTAGGAAACCCCCAAACATATAATGGCGGTTAGACAAGATGAAAATACAACACAGACAGAAAATAAATTGAGAAAACGCTGGGGCCCAAAACTGTCTAGATAGGACAGCACAGGAGAGAATACTGTCTGCATCTGCAACCCAGAAAAACCCTTCTGAATCCAAAAACACTGAGACCACACGGTCTCGACCACCTATATCAGATCTCTGGTGTGGACACATAGCTACCCAGCAGTAAAATATCACAAGAACAGCAAATGAACAAAAACAAAAAACAAACGGAGACCAGCCAAAGCCCCCTAAAGGGGACCCGGCCGAAGACAAAAAGCAATGCAGCAAAAAGCAAGGAATTCAAACCACAAGTAAAAAAAAAACCTGAGAGACTTATCTGAAAGCAAGCAGGAGACAGCAGGAAATCAAGCTGAATTCCATTCTAGACCAGGAAGCACAATGGATCACCGGTGAGGATCATGGGAGGTCAGCTCACTTATATCAGGTCTGTCAGTACCACCTGACAACCCTTGTTATCTGCAGGTGTAGGACTATTGGTATTCACATAGGTTTCACAAGTCACCCTTCAGCAACCACCAACATGAACAACAGATCAAAAAAAATACAATGCCAAGTTGACTTGTCATTGGCTACAGCAGAACAACGTGAAGGTTCTAGAGTGGCCATCTCAGTCTCCTGACCTCAATATTATTGAGCCACTCTGGGGAGATCTCAAGTGCGCAGTTCATGCTAGACAGCCCAGGAATTTACAGGATGTAGAGGCTTTTTGCCAGGAAGAGTGGGCAGCTTTACCATCTGAGAAAATAGAGAACCTCATCCACAACTACCACAAAAAACTTCAAGCTGTCATTAATGTTAGAGGGGGCAATACACGGTATTAAAAAATGGGGTATGTGAACTTTTGATCATGGTCATTTGGATGTTTTGGGTTGTCATTATGATTTAAAAAGAGAAAACACAGTAGTTTGACAATAAATGGCTTCACCCAACCACTAACCATGAGTGGAGAAAAAGTTTTGGTGTTATAATTTACATTCTCTGAAAAAAGGCCAAGAAAGCAAAAATTCTGCTGGTGTATGTTAGGGTTCGAGTTCCCACTTCTGCACAGGGGGAATCTCGAGCTATTCCCGCTGCGGTCCCCCATCCACCTCCAGTGGAGCCTGCTCAGCAGAGATGTCGGTCCCAGCGCCTCACCCAGTCTGATACTGTGCGGAGACTTGCTGCTGCCTCTCCTGAATCCTCTGTTGTAACCAGCGTTGGAGCAGGCAGCTTTGGGACTAAGTCCTCTGTTTCTCCGTCTGAGCATGCCCAGGGCAAGATCTCCCATTGGATATCAGGGGTCACATGCTCGGATACTGCTGAGCCTCCTATTGGTCCTCCAGGAAGGTCCTTAAGCTGTTTGTGTTCTGAAGCAGTTTCCTATTGGTCTTTTCTGGAAGGTCTTGTACTTGTGGCTACTATAAAAGGTTTGCATAACCGCAGTTGCGTGCTTGAGCCAATGTCGTCTTATGCATGTGGTTAGGGACCCGGCTGAAATAAGCCTCTAGAATACCGGCACCTCCGGTGAGGAGTTTTGTGTGTTTGGATTCAGGGCTCTGGCTGAAATAAGCCCCTAGTATACCGGCACCTCCGGTGAGGAGTTTGCTGAGTGTATGGCATGACGACAGACTGCAATCGCTTAGCAGACATCTGTGTCACCTGTGAGTCTGACAGGACACAGTCTTTTTCACAGCGGCTCTGTGACGTAACAGAGTAAGCTTATACCGCCATATAGCGCCACAAGCGTTTTAGTTAGCGACTCTGTGGTCTAACAGAGTTGCTTATACCGCCATATAGTGCCACAGCGTTTAGTTAGCGACTCTGCGACTCTACAGGTGTATACGCAAGTTCGCTCATACCTGATCCCTATTTTGCGCCATCTTACTAGCAGCAGGCTCTGCCTGCACGGTGGACCCCGGGCTGCAAACGCACCTCTCCTTAATATTATTAGGTGCATTCCGCTGGCCCTTAACAGGTGTATGTAAACTTTTGAGCAGAACTGTACATTAAATGGAGTATCCCAAACACAGTAAGTGATGGCATATTACTAAGTGTGGATGTGGAAGACCCCCACTGATACTGAAAAAGAGGGACCTAGAGCGATGCATTCCTGTCATGATTTTACCCTGATCATCAGCGCCATGTCATTCAATGCAATCAGATAGAGTGACCACAGACTTGTATTCTAACCTAAGGCTGGACAACCCCTTGAAGTGGTGGTGTATTCTTGCGTTACACTATCTCTTAGATGGGAACAATCTCTCTAGACTAAATCATAAAGACATAATAACAACAAAAGACCCAAATTATAATGAGGCAAAAACTAAAGCAATATAAATAACTCTACAGAAAATAGTATAAATTGCAAATGTAAAAAATGATTTTATTACAACATTTGATTAAAATACAATGACATAATAATTACAAAAAACGATCTAGAGATGCTGCTAATCCAAACAGGAGCAAAAAACACGTGGCCCATATATATCACTATGCATTCAGTAAGCACTCACTTAGCGCAGGAGCAAATTATCCCCAATTGATTCCATATATGCTGAATACAGCTATGACTCATATTAAGCACTCAATAGTCCACTAGGGACAACAGCCAGTAATATGACACTGCTAATATGTATAGAAATTCCTACGGGCACTTACATGATATGTGCTGCACATCTGCTACCCCGTCGCCCCAACTGTTTAGGTGGTTGGTAATCTAGACAATCTGCAGTGTCCAGTCTCCTAGGCAAGGAGTGCAGCTCCTCCCAATAGAGATTGTGAGCACTTATCTTATTTGGGTTATCCAGGGCTTTTGTTTTTTTTTCCTATGGGGCTAAGAATTTACTGGCAGGCAGTGCTGCCTATTTTGCCCTGTGACAATCTTTTCTGGCTGAGAATGGTGACAGACCACTCAAGGGCAATCCTCCTACTTCTGGTGACGTCATGTTGACAGAGCAGCTCCTTCTCTTCCATTTTGTTAACGGGGTGTCACTGCCAATATCATGCTGCCAATATCATGCTGATAGACAGCTGGCTCCCTGCTGTCTAATTACAGCTGTCATCAGAACGATGTCGGCAGTGCTGCTCTGTCGAGAGAGCTGACCGGAAGAGGAAGAGCTGCTCTGTTGACGTGAGGTTAAAAAAAAACAGGAGGCAGGAGAGATTGTTGCTGGGCAGAACAGGCAAGGTGTTAGCAACATTCTGCCAGTAAGTTCTTAGCCCCATAGGAAGAAAACCCAAACATTCCAGATAACCCCTTTAAGTTTGCAGAGTCCATCGATCTTCAGCGCCCTACACCTCTTCCCATGCTGAGGACAAATCTGCCTCATATAGCAGCATTGGAAAGTGCACAGTTTGAGTTAGAGGTGTAACTATGCTGTTAATATGAACTGTCAATCATCTGGAGCACACCAACTCATCTCAGGGTAAGTTGGAAGCCAGGTGGCTGAGAAGTGGAGCACTCCTGAAGACAAAACATGGGACAATCTCCTTTAAACCCTTCCTGACATACTATTGAGTCGCCCTCCAGAGCATTGGGAACTCGGATCTGAGCCTATAGACTTCTATGGGGGATGTCACGGCAACACAGCTCAGTCCATGGCTCTGGTGCTCACCTTTTAATGTGGGATATTTACAGGTGAATTGAATATTGGTATGGGGATTCGTAACGCCACCTGTGGTACCTGGTCAGGGTGACCAGCGCTGCTATGCAGATCCACTGAAGGGTTAGTATTGTGCAGCTAGATGTTAAGCCTTCCACAGGTAAGGCTGAGTCCTTCAGGGCAGATAGATGTGTAGGGATGCAGGACAGACGGGGACCCGGCAGTTAGGGGTAATAAGGTAGACACACACACAAGTCACTTTGGTACCTTTACTGAAGATGTTGCAGGTACTCCCCGGAGCACTATAGGGTGAAGGGTGCACATCCAGATTCCTCCACTGGGTAGATGTGTGGCCTCCTGTTCCTTGCCTTTTTGTGATAAAGTCCTGGCCTGTTTGTAGCTGGGCCTAACTTGGTCTCCGTCCTGCACCTGGCTGACCTTGTGATTGGACCTTCCCTTGAAGTACACAGTCCCTGCTTGCAGTGCCCTGCTTGCCGGACTCCGTCCTCCTGGCCCAGTTACGTATCAGCTCTGTGGTACTCCTGGGACTTGTAGTCCTCCAGGAACTCCGGTGTTCTAATGGTCATGGAGATCCCTATAAGCTCGGACCCCGGCGTTCGGTTGTAATGATCGGGATGAGCTGATTAGGCTCCTCTGTCCCTTCTCTCTTTCCACTCTCCTTCGGCCTACCCGGGCCCTCACACGATCACACACTGGCAGTTGGTGGGCTGCCTCTTCGCCGCTCTCTAAGCGTCGGCACGCTTTCTCACTGAGCTGCACTCACTTGTTTCAGCTCTGATTAGGCTGGAGTGGTTTTCGTTCCACTTTTACTAGCCTCCACTCTGTTGAACTGAACTGCAGGCTGCAGAATTCAGACTCCTCAGCTACCAACTGAGCTCTCCTCAGAACTAACTGTTTTTCTGCACTCTCTGAGGTGACTGCTACTAAAACTCTGTTCTTCCTGTGTTCACCCTCCTTTATATGTCTAAACAGCTCCCTCTGGTGGTCTTAGGGATGGGTGAAGGTGTGTGAATGTATATAGTGACCTCTAGTGGTGTATTCCTTCAGTGCACCCTTCTGGAAGATATGAATCCTGTTGCAGCTGGGCTCCACACTATTACATCATAAGTCAGGTCCCACACTTTGATGCTATTCTGTGGTATTGCAGTATACACTGTAGTACAAGTGATCAGACAATCACAGATTGTCATGGATGCATCGCCACGAAGATCGTCGCGATTGCACATTCTGACTTCTCACAGCTGAGCTGCTGTTTCTTTGTGTTTGGTAATGAGAGAGTTAATTTACCTAGCTCTTTGCTAAGACTAGGTCCAGCCTCGGCCGGCTGCTTTTGATTATGTTCTAATTAGTTTCCTTTATATTCCTGCCAGTCTGGGTGTTAGACGCCGGTGAAAGCATTCATGTAGTCTAGCAGACTGGAGCGGTTCTGAGAATACTTAAGCTAAGAGCTCCTTAGTTGTTTTTACTCTTATAGCTTATAGTTTATCTCTGAGACCTTAGGTGTTCCTACTGTGTGTGAGTGTTGTATGTAAGACTTTATTTACTTTATTTCTTGTCTTTCTTGTATGTCTTTCTGTTCATTAACCGTTACCTGTTCATTCCCTTTGGTGGTAATCAGGGTCCTTCTTAGGACTAGATTACAGTTGGCAGGGATTGATAGGAGACAGGGTTTACGCTGGTGGCCTGGACCTCTGTATCTTTAACAGTACCTCCAGGTAGAGGGATTAGTCAGGACCCAGTTTAGGGTCAGCATAGACCCCGGTCACCTCTAGCCGGAGACAGCGTATAACGGATTCAGTATTGACCCACTGGACATTCTGTCAGGTAATTCTATGTTATCATATATCTATGCGCATGTTATATTGTATGTTGCCCTTTTGATATAGATTACTGTCATCACATATATAATCTGCTATACAGCGTGACACAGATTCAAGTCACCTAAGTAGAGTAACTGACAAAAAAAATGAATTTTGAAAAATATAAAAAAAAAACTATAAAATTTCAAATCCAGCATAAATAGAAATTTAATAAAATACACATGTGGTACCGCTGTATCCAAAAAAGTCTGATCTACCAAATTATGTAAAATATATACACGTAATCAGTAAACAGCAAAACGTAACGGTGACCACTCTCTGCTCATTCTTCTTGACCTTTCTGCAGCTTTCGACACGGTTGACCACCGTCTCCGTGTTTCGTTTTCTGGCTCCACGTCATCTCCTCTTCCTCTCATTGTCGGTGTACCCCAGGGCTCAGTCCTTGGCCCCTTCTCTTCTCTCTCTACACGGCCCCAATTGGACAGACCATCAGCAGATTTGGCTTTCAGTACCATCTTTATGCTGATGACACACAACTATACACGTCATCCCCGACCTTACCCCCGTTGTACTACAGAACGCCACCGACTGTCTGTCCGCAGTCTCCAACATCATGTCCGCTCTCTATCTGAAACGTAACCTCTCCAAAACTGAACTTCTTCTGCTCCCGCCGTCTACTAACCTCCCTAAATCTGACATTTCCCTCTCTGTGGGCAGCACCATAATAACACCCCAGCAGCAGGCTCGCTGTCTGGGTGTTATGTTTGACACCAATCTCTCCTTCACCTCCCATATACAATCTCTTGCCCGCTCTTGCCGCCTACACCTAAAGAACATCTCTAGAATCCGCCCTTTTCTCACCATGGAAACAACAAAAACCCTCACTGTAGCATTGATCCACTCCCGCCTGGACTACTGCAACACTCCATTACTTGGCCTCCCCATTACTCGACTATCCCCTCTCCAGTCCATCCTTAATGCAGCAGCCAGGGTCATCCATCTGGCTAATCGGTACTCGGACGCGTCCGCTCTTCGCCAGTCCTTACACTGGCTGCCCATTCATTATAGAATCCAATTCAAAGTACTGGTTCTCACCCACAAAGCTCTCCACAGTGCAGCCCCCCCTACATCTCCTCCCTCATTTCTATATATCGGCCTAACCGACTGCTGCGCTCTGCAAACGACTTTCGACTAATCTCTGCACTAATCCGTACCTCCCACTCCCGACTCCAAGACTTCTCCCACGCTGCGCCAATCCTCTGGAATGCTCTACCCCAAGAAATTAGGACTATCTACAATTTGCATGGTTTCAGGCGCTCCCTCAAAACACATCTGTTCAGAGCCGCCTATAACATTCACTAATCAAAGTCATTCTATGTGTAAGTGTGTGTGTGTGTAGCCCATTCACTATCTCCATCCATCCCTCACTCCCTCAAGATGGCTGGACCATCATTGTAAATACACCATTGTATATACACACCTGTACTTTGCATCTCCCCCACCTCATTGTAGATTGTAAGCTCTCACGAGCAGGGTCGTCTTATTTTGCTTTAATTATTGTATTGTTAACGTTGTTACTTATGACTTGTGTTTTGAAACTGTTAAACTGTAAAGCGCTGCGGAATATGATGGGGCTATATAAATAAAGATTATTATTAAATAAAGATTATTATTAAACAGAACAGGAATAGAAATACTAGCATTGTGTTTTTTTGGGTCACATGAAAAAATGCAATAGAAAGCTCACCCCACAAAAAAACAAGCCTTCACACAGCTCCATCAACCAGGAAGTTAAAATGGGATGTTACGGGTCTCAGAAAATGGCGATGCCAGCCAAATTTGTTTTCTTTTTTTTGTGAATATGAATATGGAAAAAATCATACTATACAAGTTTGTATCTCCATAATAGTTCTGGCATGGAGAATCATGTTAACAAGTTATTTTTACCCAACAATGAAAGTAAAAACAGCTCCCAAAAATAAAAATAGCGTAGGGTTTGTTTTTCCCCGCAATTTCACAGCACTTGGAATTTAAATTGCACCCAGATTTTTTTCCCTGGCTTACAGTATATGGAATGATAAAATTAGTGGTGCTAGAGAAGGGAGAATCAATTCACAGGACTCCAATCCATCAGCTAGGTCAGTAATTTGTGACTGCTGGACAGGACGCCTGCAAATCTTACCTCCACGCACGCCCAGCTCTTCTTTTAGTTAGCCGATTGGTGTGATGACATTGCGATGTGATGCATATGATGCCAGCCCTGAATAAGGAATTGGGAATGCGGGAAGGTAAGAATATTCGCAGGCCTCTCAACCAGCAGTCACGTAATACTGAACTAGCTGATGGACCAGTGTCTTGTAAATTGATTTTCCCATCTCTAAATGATGACATTCAAAACTATAACTCATCCCACACAAAAAAAGCTTCTATATGGCCATATCGATGACAAAAATGAAAAAAAGTTATGGTGCTTGGAAGATACGGAGGAAAAAAAAAAAGTGTAGAAAAAAATATTGCCCTTTTGGGAAGGTATTAAATCCTATGAAGACATATTTGGGAAAAATACCAGAAATAAAATGCTGTACCTATATAGAAAAATATTTAGAGTTGAGAGTCCTCAGTGGTTGATACTTTTAATGGCTAACTGAAAAGATGGTAACAAATTGCAAGCTTTCGAGACTACTCAGGTCTCTTCATCAGGCTGAACTAATACAAAATCTGAAGAATCACATATTTATATACACAACACAGCACAGAAAAAATGCAATAGGTAAGACAAGTGACGTGAAGCAGAATAGTCATTATGGCAGAGGGATGAGCATAAATATTGGAACAATTCATAGATAAGGAGAGAAAGTTTTATTACCCTCTGATTGGGGTCTGGTAATGTTAAAATGTAACATTACCAGACCCCAATCAGAGGGTAATAAAACTTTCTCTCCTTATCTATGAATTGTTCCAATATTTATGCTCATCCCTCTGCCATAATGACTATTCTGCTTCACGTCACTTGTCTTACCTATTGCATTTTTTCTGTGCTGTGTTGTGTATATAAATATGTGATTCTTCAGATTTGTATTAGTTCAGCCTGATGAAGAGACCTGAGTAGTCTCGAAAGCTTGCAATTTGTTACCATCTTTTCAGTTAGCCATTAAAAGGTATCAACCACTGAGGACTCTCAACTCTAAATATTTTTCTATCTACTGGCTAACACGGTACAAAGATATACATCTTTACTGTACCTATATAGAAAAAATTTTTTTGGCTAGTTACGGTAGTTCCAAAGAATTTTAATGGAGCATCAGGGCAAATACTCCTTTGCCAATCAATTTAACCCTGCTCCCCCTCCACACACCACATGTCTTGCTTGCAATTTTGTGCAGCTGGTGGACCTTCACCAAAGATCTAGCACTTACTACCTACCTAGTGGGTAGATAATAGCTTCAGGATTAAATACAAGTGGCTTATTTTTTCAGGTGAAGTGTGAAGCCAGCTTATTGCCCCATGCCGCTTTCATCTTTGTACTGCACGACTTTTCTATGGCCAAGTTCAGACAGGTGCATTTGCTTATCTCTATACAGTCTGCATCATATGCACTGACTTTGCGTCTCCAGAATCGAATCCACAAGCATTTATGAGACTGCAAGTATGGGTTGGAAGAATTATGGTCATCTTGGGCATTGGGATTCATTTACGGACCATCAATTATGTCATTCTGAACTTGGCCCATCCCACATTACCATCTCCTAACTCAGAAGACCCAAATGTGGGAGAGAACGTCCCCCTCTAATGGACATTATACAGTTTGGAGGAACTAATACCCCATGTTTCCTAAACTTGGTTGCAACTGGTACCATCATGTACTGGTATATCATGTGATTTCACCTTCTTCCCATTGTGTTGGCCAAACCACCCTGGGATCTAGCCAAGCTTTGGTGCTATACCCTCCTCGGCAGCAGTCAGCTGCTGACTGACACTATGACCATACCCCCCAACCGTCCCGGATTGAGCGGGACAGTCCCGATTCTGACCCCCCGTCCCGCTGTCCCGCTGAGGACACTATGTGTCCCGCAGTGAGATGAGCCGCCACGCCCCCATGCACCCCTTCCTGCCCTCCATCTCTACAGCTCAGCCTCACAGCAGCTAGCAATGACGCTGCTATTGCTGTAATCTTCTGTGCCCACAGGACCTGTGATGAGGTCACAGGAGGGGAGGAGTCAGGGTCACATGATCAGTGTCCTCCTTGTGTGCAGGACTCTGCTGTGATGGTTGTCATGGTGCTGGATGAGGGTAAGTGTATGTGGGGGTCGGAACTCGGGTTTACAGTGTGGATGTAGCAGTGCTGTAGTGTGTACAAGTTGGATGTAGCAGAGTCGTGTGTGTACGAGGTGTACTGAGCGGAGCCATGTGTGTACAAGGTGTACGGAGCGGACCTGTGTGTGTACGAGGTGTACGGAGCGGAGCCGTGTGTACAAGGTGTACAGAGCGGAGCTGTGTGTGTACGAGGTGTACGGAGTGCAGCCGTTTGTGTACGAGGTGGTTGTAGCAGTGATGTAGTGTACGAGGTGTACAGAGCAGAGCCGTGTGTGTACGAGGTGGATGTAGTAGTGCTGTAGTGTGTACGAGGTGTACGGAGCAGAGCCGTGTGTGTACGAGTTGGATGTAGCGGAGCCGTGCGTGTACGAGTTGAATGGAGCGCAGCCGCGCGTGTACGAGGTGCACGGAGCTAAGGCTACTTTCACACTTGCTTTTTTTGCGCAGTGCATCGTGCGCACATGAAACGCATTAAAAACGCATGCAAACGCTTATAAACGCTGCGATATTTAGTCGCATCAGCGTGCGCATTACGACCAAAAAACGCAGCGTTTGTATGCGATTTCAAGCGTTTTTGCATGCGTTTGCGTTTTTTCGGCGCATGTGTTGTCTACGTGTCACATTTCTATCAACTCTGTCTCTATCATCTGTCTCTATCATCTCTATCATCTCTGTCTCTATCATCTGTTTCAACTCTGTCTCTATCATCTGTCTCTATCATCTCTATCATCTCTGTCTCTATCATCTGTATCAACTCTGTCTCTATCATCTCTGTCTCTATCATCTGTCTCTATCATCTCTGTCTCTATCATCTGTCTCTATCATCTCTGTCTCTATCATCTCTGTCTCTATCATCTGTCTCTATCATCTGTCTCTATCATCTCTGTCTCTATCATCTGTCTCTATCATCTCTGTCTCTATCATCTCTGTCTCTATCATCTGTCTCTATCATCTCTGTCTCTATCATCTGTCTCTATCTTCTGTCTCTATCATCTCTGTCTCTATCACCTTTTTATCTACACTCCTCACAATGTTGCTTGTGCAGGGGGTGGTTTTAAACAAGGGTTTAGACATTATTTACTCCAAAATCGCGTGCGCGCAAAAGCGCTGATGAGCGCAAAGCCATGCGCACGCCAGCGCACCCATAGACTGCAATGTTATTTTTTGCGCATAGCATGAGCACACATGCGCACGCGTTTTTTTAAAGTGGTTGGGCGGAAAAAAAATGCAACATGTAGCATCTAGTGCGTATGGGCGCACACCTGGAAAATGCGCAGCACACGCCAAACGCAGATGAACGCATGCAAGCGCTAGACCCTGCGCCCGCCATGTTAAAGATAAGGGAACATTGCGCATGAGTCCGATAGCGCACGATGCGCTGCGCAAAAAAACGCAAGTGTGAAAGTAGCCTAAGCCGCATATGTACGAGGTGCACGGAGCGGAGCCGCGCGTGTACGAGGTGCACGGAGTGGAGCCGCGCATGTACGAGGTGCATGGAGCGGAGCCACGCGTGTACGAGGTGGATGTAGCAGTGCTGTAGTGTGTACGAGGTGCACGGAGCGGAGCCGCGCGTGTACGAGGTGGATGTAGCAGTGCTGTAGTGTGTACGAGGTTTACGGAGCTGAGCCGCGCCGCGCGTGTACGAGGTTTACGGAGCGGAGCCATGTGAACGAGGTGGATGTAGCAGTGCTGTGTGTGTATGAAATGGAGCCCTGTGTGTGAAGTGTACGGAGCTGAGCCGCTCAGCTCCATACACACAGGGCTCCGTGCTTGAGCCGTGTGTGTACAGAGCGGAGCAGAGCCGTGTGTGTATGGAGTGGAGCCTCGTGTGTATGTAGCGGAGCCACGTGTGTACGAGATGTACGGAGCAGGACTGCGTGTGTACGAGGTGTATGCTGCAAAGCCGCATGTGTACAAGGTTTACGGAGTGGAGTCGTATGTGTACAAGGTGTACAAAGCGTGGCTGCGTGTGTACAAGGTGTACGGAGTGGAGCCTTGTGTATACTGAGTGGAGCCTTGTGTGTGCGAGGTGGACGGAGCTGAGCCGTGTGTACGAGGCATACAAAGCGGAACCGTGTGTGTTTGAGGTGTGCAGAGCCGTGCGTGTACAAGGTGTATGGTGGGGAGCATTCATACCTCCCAACCGTCCTGAATTCAGCGGGACACTCCCGATTTTGGGAGTCATGCCCCGCTGTCCCGGCCAGGAGCTTTTCCCGTGGACACAGGAGTACATGCCGGAGCCCCGAGGAGCACTTTAAAATTCGCACGTGATGTTCCACCAGAAGTGACGTGCTGGAAGATGACCGGAAATGAAGTAATTTCAGGAGGAGATTGTGACGGAACCATGGAGGCACTTCAGGGAATGCTTCAGATCCATCACCGTGTCCTCGCCTTGGAATCGGGGATGTCGGCCATGTGAGCGGATCATGATATGTCCTGCACCGGGAGGCTCGGGTGGGCACTACAATGGGAGCCGGGCTGCTATAGTATCTTTATAGAATCTTTATTTCTTTCTCTCTGTTTCTTTCTCTCTCTCTCTCTGTTCTTTCTTTCTGTTCTTTCTTTCCCACCTTTCTTTCTCTCTGTTCTTTTCTTTCTTTCTCTCTGTTCTTTCTTTCCCCTTTCTTTCTATCTCTGTTCTTTCTTTCCTTTCTTTCTTTCTCTCTCTGTTTCTTTCTTTTTCTCTATCTCTCTGTTCTTTCTTTCCCCTCTTTCTTTTTCTCTCTCTCTCTCTGTTCTTTCCCCTCTTTCTTTCTTCCTTTCTCTCTGTTCTTTTTTTCTTTCTCTCTCTCTTTCCCCTCTTTCTTTCTCTCTCTCTCTGTTCTTTCTTTCCCCACTTTCTTTCTTTCTCTCTGTTCTTTCTTTCTCTCTCTCTGTTCTTTCTTTCCCATCTTTCTTTCTCTCTGTTCTTTTTCTTTCTTTCTCTCTGTTCTTTCTTTCCCCTCTTTCTTTCTATCTCTCGGTTCTTTCTTTCTTTTTCCTCTTTCTTTCTTTCTCTTCTTTCTTTCCCCTCTTTCTTTCTCTTTCTCTTTGTTCTTTCTTTCCCCTCTTTCTTTCTCACTGTTCTTTCTTTCCCATCTTTCTTTCTCTCTCTGTTCTTTTTCTTTCTTTCTCTCTGTTCTTTCTTTCCCCTCTTTCTATCTCTTTGTTCTTTCTTTCTCTTTCTTTCTCTCTGTTTTCTTTCTCTCTGTTCTTTCTTTCTTTCTCTTTCTTTCCCCTCTTTCTTTCTTTCCTTCTGTTCTTTCTCTCTCTCTCTGTTCTTTCTTTCTCTTTCTTCCTCTCTCTCTGTTCTTTCTTTCCCATCTTTCTCTCTATCTCTATCTCTGTTTCTTTCTTTCTTTCTCTCTTTGTTCTTTCTTTCCCTTCTTTCTCTCTCTCCCTCTGTTGTTTCTTTACCCTATTTCTTTTTTTCTCTCTGTTCTTTTTTTCTGTCCCCTCTTTCTTTCTCTCTCTGTTTCTTTTTCTCTATCTCTCTGTTCTTTCTTTCCCCTCTTTCTCTCTGTTCTGTCTTTCCTCTTTCTTTCTCTCTTCTTTCTTTCCCATCTGTCTTTCTTTCTCTCTCTGTTCTTTCTTTCCCCTCTTTCTTTCTCTCTCCCTCTCTGTTCTTTCTTTCCCCTCTTTCTTTTTTTCTCTCTGTTCTTTTTTTCTGTCCAATTTTCTCTGCTCTTCTTTCCCGTCTTTCTTTCTTTCTCTCTCTGTCTTTCTTTCTTTCTCTTCTTTCTCTCTCTGTTCTTTCTTTCCCTCTTTCTTTCTCGCTCCTCTCTTTCTTTCTTTCCCCTCTTTCTTTCTCGCTCCCTCTCTGTTTTCTTTCCTCTTTCTTTCTCCGTCTCTGTTCTTCTCTTTCCCCCTTTCTTTTTTTTCTCCTCTTTTACTTTCTCTCGTGTTCTTTCTTTGCTTTCCCCTTCTTTTTTTTCTTCTCTCTCCCCTTTCTCTCTGTTCTTTCTTGCTTTCTCTTTCTTTCTCTTTCTCATACTCATGTTGCCCTACAGTACCAGTTCTGTTCTACCATCAGTCCCACCAGCACTGTAGATCACCAGTGCTAAATGGGTGTGGTTGGGGCGTGGACATGGGTGTGACTAGTTGGGAAGTGGGTGTGGTCGGGGCGTGTCCCTCTTTCCCGTCTTCAAAAGTTGGGAGGTATGCTATGACACTGCAGCAGAGAAGAGGGAGTGATGTGACACCTCCCATTCCTACTACTGTAATTCTTTCTTTACATTCACTTTTTCCTTTGACCAGCAGATGGCGGTGTTTGCTTGCAATTACTTAGCTAGGCACCAGCCCTTTTCTTCTCTTCTTACTTCCTCACAGAGGATAGCCCTTTATGCACATACAGTACGTTCTATGCAGAAAACACCACAAGAGTTACATATTTGGCAGAGAGACTCGCAATGACACAATTGAATGCATACTTTTTAATACATTTTTATATCTTTAAGAATGAAACTCTGGCAAAATACTTGACACAATTTTGTAATAAAAACAAGCTGTTTCCAATAAATACTTTGCAAGTAAAACACAGTAAAAAAATAACAAAGGCCAGAATAAAGGTACATATAATTTGGAATAATCCTGCAGCCAGTAATGCTCTATTCGCTTTCCTGCTTAGCCTAAGTGATATCTGATTTTTCTGCTGGTTTTAAGAAGCAAGAATAGCCTGCATTACCTTGCCATTTCTCCTATCAAAATGTGTAATAGATTCAAATTCAAATGGCATTTGTCACCAGGTTTTTGCGCCACCTAATCTGAGAGCAGCATAATGCAGGGACAGAGACCCTGATTCTGGTGATGTCACTTACTGAGCTGCTTAGTGCAGTTTTGATAAAAATCACTGTTTTATCAGCAGGAGATTATCACTAGAGGACTAGTAAACATGCTGCTGGGTAGTCAAGCATATTCAAAATCATGAGCCCCCCCATCACTGATTGGCAGCTTGTTGTGTTCATGGGCAGAAAGCTGCCAATCAGTGGTGTGGGTGGGGTTATACAGAGCTCTGTTATTTTATCAAAACTGCAGCAAGCAGCCCAGTAAGCAACACATTGCTGGAATCAGGGTTTCTGCCACAAAATTATGCTGTCACCAGACGGGGTAACAAGAACTTTCTGATTCTCTTTAAGGGGATCCATCAGGATTGATGAGAAACTATTGTAAATTGATCTTATAAAGCTAGTATGAATATATTAAAGGGAGTTGTCTCAATATTTTTCATCAGGAGTGCACTACTCCTTTCCTGGCTTCTTGCTTGTTGGGGGCTCCTGAATGAGTGACTATTCTTTGAGCCAGATCCAAGGTCAGGCTTCTAGCTTAAGCTGTACTGATAGTGCAAGCCGAGGCAGGTATAACTCCATAGTATTGGAAAGGCACAGGGGGCTGAGTGAATGAAGGCATTGTTTAAAAGCTAGATAGGAACTAGTTTGTAAGTGCTGATAACTTTGCCTAGTAGATCGTCCACCGCTCGCAGTATGCAGCGGTGGCCAGTAACCTAGGAAACAAGCACTAAACTTTAAAACTAAAAATCCCTCTGTTGGTGAGAATAAACCTATGATCACACTATCATGCACATAAAGGCCGGTCTCCACATCGGACTTTACTTTTCTGAATCCTGCTCATATAGGTACTATACACATGACCAGGTTTTTAAATACATCAGTTAGGGATTAAATACATTAGTCAGACTGCTCTGATACGGGTTATACCTTGATGTTTGGTAGAGCGGCTTAGTATACATTTTTTTGCAAAAAACTTATCAACCAAATACCCAGTGTTTTATCATCTTTTTACCAGCACTTGTTGTATACTGTTACTTTTTTATAACAGAGTATTTTTATACGTTTGTTTTACTGTGCTTTTTTGTGTTTCAGTTTTCTGGTGGTGTGAACAATGTCCCTACAGGCTTGTTCACTGTGTGCATGGCTCATGTGTTTGTAATTCACACTATCAGTATGTGATCAGAATGTCACATCAGTATTTGTATTTCAAAACCAGGAGAGGGTGATAAATACAGAAGTGGTGACGTGTTTCTATTATACTTTTCCTCTGATTGCTCCACTCCTAGTTTTCGCTTACAAAAACTCATGTGAAATACTGATCAAACACTGATTGTGTGACCATAGGCTAAAGAGGATTTTGTATAAGAGGTAAATTGCAAAGTTGCTTGCACATTTATAAGGTTGAAGAAAACCTTTAACAATTAGTCATGACATTAATGTGAACAGAGCTTTAGATAAAACACATGAGGAATAGCAGAGTATTACTGTAGAGTACAACATATTACGTGCAACATTTATATTTATCTATACAGGTGAACTTTGTAAGGGATGCCCAAAAATAAAAAATGGCCATTGTGCTGATGACAGTTTCATAACTTTATATTTGAAAGCAGTGATGTCCTTGTTTTATTATAGAACCAGTGGCTGAATATTAGAACAGCCTAAGGCCTTCTGCACATGTCCATGTTTAAACATATACGTGAAAAAACATGTCTGGTGCCATCAGTATATTCCAGCAGTGTGTCATCCGTGTGTCAGTGTTTTCTGCCAGTGTGTAGTCAGTGTGTCAATGTTTACCATCAGTGTGTCCGTGTTTACCATCAGTGTGTCATCAGTGTTTAGCCAGTGTATTCCGTCAGTGTGTAGTCAGTGTGTCATCAGTGTGTCCATGTTTACCATCAGTGTGTCAACCGTGTGTCAGTGTTTTCTGTCAGTGTGTGATCAGTGTGCATCAGTGTGTCCATGTGTACCATTAGTGTGCATCAGTGTTTATTTATTATGGGTAAAGAAAGAAATCACAAAGCTTCTCCTATACTTTGCAATGTTGAATACATACAGCACACGGATGACATCTATATGCTATAAGTGGTTTTCATGTACCCATAGACTCTTTTTGGCACTTCTCTTCTGTGCTGCTGGAAAAAAACGGACATGTCTCCTTGTGTTTTCCATGGACACACAATCAGTGCATAACACCATATGGTCTAATGGGTACACGTGGTATACGTGAAAAAAACGGATACCACACATACGTCTGAAGGAGGCCTAAAGAGGATATAACCTATGCAGGATTACAGCTACGGATTTTTTTTTACGTTAAATTTTGCTCGTATTTACACAGAAACAACCACACAAGGATGATCTGATGATCCAATACAGACTGGGCTTCCCATCACTATTGGTAAATGAGCCACTGCTTCTGGAAATGTGGCAGTATAATGTCAATGCGAAAGACATCCCTAGAACCTGCAAAATAAAACAGACATATTTAGTTACCAGTAGTTAAAGGGGTTTTCCAGGCTTAGGCAGGAGTCACACTTAACGCATGAAAAATCGATCCAAGTCTCCCTGCCGAGAGTCGCATGAGTGTTATGCAAGTGTCATGTGTGTGTCACACGAGTACAATCCGATTTTTTTCACCCTTAGCATCCAATTTACATCTAAATGCAGTGCGATTGCTATCAGACTGCAATGCGATTTTAGCATTAAGCTTTTACATAGAGCAATTCCCTGTCATTTACACATCGTTTTCAAAGGAAATATTCGTCAAAACACACACATATATATATATATAATATATATATATATAAATAAATAAAAGCCAGCAATTCATGTGCCGCATACAGTAAAATCACAGTGACAGGTTTGAAAAGAGTACAATAGATATAAACACAAAGAGTACATACTGTAGATATATAGATATCAGTGACATGTTCTGTAAAATCACTGCAGGAGCCGACAGGATAGAAGAGATGGATTACATACAGTAAATACAAATAGAATGGATAGATATATAGATGTCAGTGACAAATATAATTAGTACAGTGTGTGTGCAGCTTACTGTACATGTATATTTAATTAATAAAAGATAATGTTTTTGGAAAAAAATGGCGTGGGCTCCCACATAATTTTCGTAACTTGCAGAGGAAAAGCTGACGGCTGGGGCAGATGTTTATAGCCTGGGAAGGGGTAATACCCATGGAGCTTCTCAGGCTATTAATACGCTCGTATCAGCTAACAACTGTATTCATGATGTGACCATACAGCCTGCCATCCACCAGAGACACTGAGCACTGTGTGCTCAGTATCTCCCTGTGAACTCCTATTCCCTGTCTGAGGACACCACAAGCATGAGAAAGTTCTCCTGCTTGTGGTGCCATCAGACAAGACCTGCAAGTTCACAGCCAATGAACTCAGTTCACCTATGTGATGTCAATGCGAGCGCGGTGGGAAATTTCCCATGGCGCTCGCTCTGACGTCAGAAAGGTGAAGTGAGTTCACT
The DNA here is from genome assembly GCA_033576555.1 of Oophaga sylvatica. NCBI lineage: Eukaryota > Metazoa > Chordata > Amphibia > Anura > Dendrobatidae > Oophaga > Oophaga sylvatica. The sequence continues at coordinate 537,886,902 of JARQOD010000002.1, read as the reverse complement.
GTCTGTGAACTTGCAGGTCCTGTCTGACGGTACCACAAGCAGGAGAACTTTCTCACGATCACGGTGCTGTCAGACAGGGAATAGAAGTTCACAGGGAGACACTGAGCACACGGTGCTCAGTGTCTCTGGTGGATGGCAGGCGGTATGGTCACATCATGCAACCATGCAGCCTGCCATCTATATGTAGCAGAGCTAGACCCATTGTGGGACAAATGGTTAAGCAGCATCTATGCAGAAAGGTGAGGAATAGAGTTGAGCGATACTTCCGATATCCTAAAGTATCGGAATCGGAATGGTATCGCCGATATCACTAAAATATCGGCGATACCCGATACCGATACCGGAAGTCCCATGTAAGTCTATGGGAACAAAATATCGCAACTAAAAAAACCCCAATCTTTCCTTGTAAACACTAAATATACACACATAGAATACATATATATATATATATATACATGTCATTGTGACATATATATATACATATATGTATAGTTTATACACTTCTACATAGTAAAATATCCTTTGATTCAATTGCCGGGTAAAGCCGGCTTCAGTGAAAAGACAGAAGCACCCGACATGAAATGACACTTGGTGTACATAGGGTTAACCATGTCTTTTCATGTCGTTTGCTATCTGATTTGCACAAACAATTAAATCAGACTATGTGTGCAAAATTTCACACCTGTAGGGGTTAATTAAAGGTGTAAATTCGTTGTAAAAAAAACGGACTTTTTTGCTACGAATTTACATCTTTAATTAACCCCTACAGGTGTGAAATTTTGCACACATAGTCTGATTTAATTGTTTGTGCAAATTAGATAGCAAAGGACATGAAAAGACATGTTAACCCTATGTACACCAAGTGTCATTTCATGTCGGGTCACCCGACATGAAATGACACTTGGTGTACATAGGGTTAAACATTTCTTTTCATGTCCTTTGCTATCTAATTTGCACAAACAATTAAATCAGACTATGTGTGCAAAATTTCACACCTGTAGGGGTTAATTAAAGGTGTAAATTCGTTGTAAAAAAAACGGACTTTTTGCTACGAATTTACACCTTAATTAACCCCTACAGGTGTGAAATTTTGCACACATAGTCTGATTTAATTGTTTGTGCAAATTAGATAGCAAAGGACATGAAAAGACATGGTTAACCCTATGTACACCAAGTGTCATTTCATGTCGGGTTCTGCATTTTCACAAAAGCCGGCAATTGAATTAGCGGCTATTATACTATGTAGAAGTGTATGAACTACAAATAAAATATATATATATATGTGTCACAAATTCAATGACATGTATATATATATATGAGGTGTAAAATTGCTGAAAAAAAATGCGTGGGCTCCCGCCCTATTTTCGCAACCAGACAGACAAAGCCAGTGAGTGGGGGCAGATAATAATAGCCCAGAGAGGGACCATTATTTTTGCCCCCCCCCCGGCTACTAACATCTGCCCCCAGACACCCCAGGAAAGACAAATCTATAATTAGATTCGCCCTTTCTGGCACTTTGCCCGTCTATTCCCATTGCCCTGTAGCGGTGGCGAATGGGTTAATATGGGATTAAAGCCACCTTGCTATTGAAAGGTGACCTTAAGCCAGGTTAATAATTGAGAGCTGTCAATTAGACAACTATCAATTATTAATCCTATTGCATGAAATAAAAATAAAACACACACTTTAATTAAAAATCATTTTAATGAAATAAAGACACATGTTTTTGACCATCTTTTATTTTACTGCAAAAACCATTTCCTGTAATAAAAATAAAATAAAAAAGCAAAATTATTCTTACCTATCCCATGCACAGTCAGGTCCCACGGTGTAATCCTTCAGAAAGGGTTAATGTTTACTTCAGGGACCGCAGCTAATGCTGCAGCCTCACAGTAAACCCCAAATGAATGAGTTCCTCTCCTGCCTGACAGGAGAGTAAAGGCTGGGTGTCACATAACGATACACCAGCGATCCCGACAACGATATGCACTTGTCAGGATCGCTGGTGTATCGCTACATGATCGCTGCTGAGCTGCCAAACAGGCAGCTCAGGCAGCGATCTGGGACAGCGACACTGCGGGTAACATCGCTTAAGGGCCCGTCTCACATAGCGATATCGCTACCGAGATCGCTGCTGAGTCACTAGTTTTGTGACGCAGCAGCGAGCTCACCAGCGATATCGCTGTGTGTGACATTCAGCGACGATCAGCCCCCTGCCGGGTATCGCTGATCGTCGCAGAAATGTCAGGACCTTTTTTTGATCGCTGGTTTCCCTCTGACAGGCACACATCGCTGCGTGTGACAGGCGGGAGACCAGCGATCCGCTGGTAACCAAGGTACACAGCGGGTTTCCAGGCACCGCGCAGCGCTTGGAAACCCGCTATGTACCTTGGATACCAGCTCCCTGCATCAGGGCGCTGGTATCCAAGGTACACAGCGGGTTTCTAGGCACAGCCCCGCGCCTGGAAACCCGCTGTGTACCTTGGTTACCAGCGGATCGCTGGTCTCCCGCCTGTCACACGCAGCGATGTGTGCCTGTCAGCGGGAAACCAGCGATCAAAGGTCCTGACATTCAGCGACGATCAGCGATACCCGGCAGGGGGGCTGATCGTCGCTGAATGTCACACACAGCGATATCGCTGGTGAGCTCGCTGCTGCGTCACAAAACTAGTGACTCAGCAGCGATCTCGGTAGCGATATCGCTATGTGAGACGGGCCCTTAAGTGGAAAGCTTAATTGATTGCTTTCCACTTTCACTTCAGGTCAGCCAGGGACACAATCAGTGACGTCAGAGGGAACTGATTAACAAAAATAGGGTTCCCTTCGAAAAAAAAATGGCGTGGGGTCCCCCCTATTTTTGTTAACCAGCCAGATGAAGCAGACCGCTGAGGCCTGGATTTTCAGGCTGTTAAGGAGCCAAGATCCACGGACCTTGCAAGCCTGATAATACCAGGCCACAGCAGTCTGCATATCTTGGCTGATTAACAAAAATAGGGGATCCCCTCGAAAAAAATTGGCGTGGGGTCCCCCCTATTTTTGTTAACCAGCCAGATGAAGCAGACCGCTGAGGCCTGGATTTTCAGGCTGTTAAGGAGCCAAGATCCATGGACCTTGCCAGCCTGATAATACCAGGCCACAGCAGTCTGCATATCTTGGCTGATTAACAAAAATAGGGGATCCCCTCGAAAAAAATTGGCGTGGGGTCCCCCCTATTTTTGTTAACCAGCCAATGAAGCAGACCGCTGAGGCCTGGTTTTTCAGGCTGGTAAGGATCCAATATCCATAGACCTTGCAAGCCTGATAATACCAGGCCACAGCAGTCTGCTTAGCTTGGCTGGTTAACAAAAATAGGGGATCCCCTCGAAAAAAAAACGGCGTGGGGATCCCCCCTATTTTTGTTAACCAGCCAAGTAAAATGCAGACTGCTGCGGCCTGGTATTAAAAGACTGTCAAGGCCATGGATTTTGGCCCTCAACAGCCTGATAATACCAGGCTACAGCAGCCCCACATTTGGCGCATCAAAAGATGTGCCAATTGTGGCACTTTAACCCGGCTCTTCCCACTTGCCCTGTAGCGGTGGCAAGCGGGGTAATAAGGGGTTATTGTCACCGTTGATTGCACGGTGACAATAAGCCCGGTTAATAATGGAGAGGTGTCAATAAGACACCGATCCATTATTAATCCCAAAGTTATTAAATGTATAAAAAAAGACAAAGCAAGAAAAAAGTCTTTTAATGAAATGAAAGAGACAACACAGTTTTCATTAATTTTATTACTCTCTCATTCCTGCGACGCCATCGATCTCCTGTAAAAAAAGAAAAAAAACAAACCAACAGTATACCACCTGTCCGACGCAGTCCATAACGATAGTCCCACGACGATCCAGCTCTGCTACATCGCAATGACAGGCAGAGCCTGACATCCCGGCGCAGCACAGCTGATTACCTGCTTCCCCGGCGGTGACGTCATCGGACTGACTGCTTTAACGGCCGCGATTACCCAGCAGTCACTGCAGTTATCGCGAGAAACTGCATGTGACCGCCGGGGAAAGAAGATTGCGGCCATGAAGCAGTGCAGGACGTGACCGCCGGAGATCTTCTGCCGGGTAAGTGCCGCTGACTCCTGACAGACCCGACCGACGGACACTGACAGTGACAGTGACATCCCGATTCCGGTATCCGATAAGACGAAAATATCGGAACTCGGAATCGGAATTCCGATACAGCCAATATCGGCCGATACCCGATATTTGCAGTATCGGAATGCTCAACACTAGTGAGGAATATTGTTGTTTTTTATTTTTAACTCTTTTGCAGATGACAAGGCTGTTGAGGGAATGGGTGAGGTAATAAGTATGGTTAATTTAAGATTTATTAAAGGAGTCTGTATCATTCTTTCAATTTAAGGACTTTATTCTGGGAGTGTGTGTTTTCATACAATGTGACTATGGGGTTAGTAATCGGGGCATCTATTGATGCCTCTCCATTACTAACCTCGGGGCTTTATGTCACCTGACAATACAAGAAAACATCCACCCCCCAACTATCACCCCACCTGCCACCGCATGTGTCATTTTGACGCTGCGCTGAACTGCGTCAAACGCAACATGTTGCATTCTGTTGTGGTTGGCAGGCGCGTCAAAACAACGCATGCGGACACATCCACATACATACGCATGGCCTGGGTACCCAATGTTAAAGATAGGTACGCAGGACTCATGCAGATGTAGGCAGAGCTGAACGGAAGAGGTGCGACAGTGGCGGAGCTTAACGGAGGAAGTATGCAGCCCTCCGCAGCTCTGCCCAACGCAAGTGTGAAACCAGCCTTAGAGATGTGCCTTTTCTGGGTGGTTGAGAGCTGATGGCCAGTATCCATGCCCCCTTCCTAAGCTATTAATATCAGCCCGCAGCTGTCTTCATAACCTTTGCTGGTTATTAATTATAGGGGACCCTACATCATTTTTTTTAGGGTCACCCATTTTAATAGCCAGTAAAGGCTATGTATACAGCTGTGAGCTGATATTAATAGCCTGGGAAGCTCCATTGGTATTACCACCTTCCCAAGCTATAAACATCTTCCCCCAGCAGTCAGCTTTCCCTCTGCTAGTTAGGAAATTTATGCGGGAGCTCACGCCATTTTTCAGAAAAATTATCTTTTATTAATTAAATACATGTACAGTAAGCTGCGCACACATTGTACTAATTGTATTTGTCACAGATATCTGTATATCTACCTATTCTATGTGTATTTACTGTATGTAATCCATCTCTTCTATCCTGCTGGCTCCTGCAGTGATTTTACAGTACACGGCAGATGAATTGCCGGCTTTTTTTCTATCTATGTAAAATATATACATATATATGTGTGTGTGTCACTGACATCTATATCTATGTATTCTATGTATATAACTATTCTATCTATTCTATTCTAAACTTTCACTCTGTGATATTACTGTACGTGGCAGATGAATTGCCGGCTTTTCAAAGGACACGAGTGTGTAAAAATTGGGCAGCACTCGCATGGTCCGAGGGCTGTGCGATTATTTTCCTCACACCCATAAGCTTGCATTGGCGAGTCTCGGCCGAGTCTCGGTGACATTTACAGTATGCTGCGATTCTACATGCATACCTAATAGGGCTGAGAAAATTATTGCTGATGTGAGCTGCCCCATAAGATTAACCCCTTTCTGACACTGGACGTAATATTCAATCCGTGTGATCTGAGCCTATTTGACCATGGACGGAATATTATGTAATTTTTTTAATGCGACACTGCGACCAAAGTCGCGGTGATCGCATTAAAATTCCGGCAGCATCTTACCTTTGGGTAGATGGTGCCGCCATCCTGGGGGGGTGTCACCACCCTCCCACAACGACAATCGTTGTGATTGGCTGTTCAATTCTGAAATGCCAATCACAGCATTTCTCAGTGTTTCTGGCAATCAGATTGCCTGAAACACTCATGTTCCAGTCTACGATCGGTGCTCCAGGACTCTGGCGCGATCAATGATTACATCGATCAAATCAATCACTGGGCACAATCGCGGTGTGACTGCGCTGTGACCTGCCTAGGATCGGAGCTGTAAGAACACCGATCCTAGGCTGGTTCCTGGCAACACGAGGCATGGCCTGGACCCGTTGATTGGCGTTATCGATGATTACATCAATCGCACCAATGACAGGGTACAGCAGCGGTATGACCGCTCTGTGACCTGTCTGTGACCGCGCCACAGGTCCTCACAGTAGCTGAGGATTTCTGCAGTGTGGTCATGCTACAGGATCTGCTGCTGTGCTGGGCCTTGTGGTGCCACAGAAGCCTGTGACACCACAATACCTGCTGAAGAAAGAAGAAAAAAGAACAGAGAAGAAAGAAGACAAGAAAGAAGAAAGAAGAGAGACAACAACTGTAAGTGTTTTGATCCCTGATCCCTGCCAGTTCTCTCCTCATCCACCCCAATCCCCCTCTTTCCCTTTCCCCCTCTTTTTACCCCCTCCACCTTCTTTCCGCCACCCCATGCACACATTCAGCAGCCGCCGAGCGTTGATTGGTGACGCAGTTCATCCATCAGCACTCGTGCTTGCTGTTATCCACTTTTCTTTTTTGCCTCCCTTTTGCGCCACCCCATGCACACATCCCATCCAGCAGCTGCCGAGCTTTGATTAGTGATGCAATTCACTCATCAGAGCTTGTGTCTGCTATTTTAGACACTTTTATTTTTCGCCACCTTCGTGCGCACATCCAGCAGCTGCCGAGCTTTGATTAGTGACGTAGTTCACTCATCAGAGCTCGTGCCTGCTGTTTTAGACACTTTTCTTTTTTGCCAACTCCGTGCGAACATCCAGCAGCCGCAAAGCGTTGGTTGGTGATGCAGTTCACCGATCAGCACTCGTGCTCGTTGTTTTCCACTTTTCTTTTTCACCCCCCTTTGCGCCACCCCCGTGCACACATCCAGCAGCCACTGAGCTCTGATTAGTGATAAGTTCACTCATAAGAGCTCGTGCCTGTTGAGAGTTGCACAAGTGTTTTCCGTATAGTCATCCAGGTGTAATGCTTTTGCAATGCGATGATGCAATTTTCTCACACCTATGTATCCATATGACATCTGTATAACATGTGTATGGCTTTACATCTCACTGATTTTTCCCATTGAATTAAACGGCTCAATGGGCTGAAATGAGGAAAATGTGTGCGTATTTGTCGCAATCTACATGCTCCGTGTGGCGTCCGAGTTTTTCCCGCACCCATAGGCTTGCATTGGTGAGTCTTGGGTGATATACGCATACAATCGCAGCATGCTGCGATTTTACACGTACGTCGAATACGACTGAGAAAAAATTCAGTGATGTGAGCTGCCCCATAGATTAACAGCGGTCCGAGTGCTATGCAATGTTTTCTCGCATAGCACTCGCCCGTATTCTACGGTAGTGTGACTCAGGTCTTACAATGACTTCTTACCTCTATAAGAGAAGTACAGATCGTTGCTATCCCGACATAAAGAAAATTATTTTCAAACCATGTTCTGAGAATATCTGCACATCCCTGCAGAAGAAAATATGAATAGTCATCAGTCTATAGTTAGTTTCCAGTACATAAATTAAAATGAACATTTTTCTTCTTTTATATCTTTGTATTTGTTATTATTGACTCCTATGAGTAAGTTCACATGATGAGTATTTTATGCATTTCTGATGCTGCAAATTTTTCTTATTGTTATGACAGCATCACAAGAGGGGGTTTCCTCCTGGCTGACCCACTCTTGTGATGCTGTCATCGTAATAAGAAAAACCCACAGCAAACCTATGTTTATAAAAGGCAGAGCTTTCCACCTGTCTTCAGTGGTTTCCTGTCCTAGAACATGGAGACCTGCAGAGCCTCGGTGTGCCTGGGCATAAAGGGGATAGTCTTCCTCCGGTTGTGTTCTTTAGCTGAGGTCCTCAATGAGGGTAGATAGCGGGTGCACAATCTACCAGATGTAAAAAACCTGCTATGCAGCCCAAAAAAATCCCAGTGTTCTTCCAGGGGCCTTACGTCTTGGTGGGTGAAGTGTTAGGATGTGACCTCTGGAGGTCGTAGGACAGACTGTGCAGACTGGAAGTACTTCACCATATATTGCACAATGTTGCCAGAAAGAAGGTGCTGACCAGACTGAGAGCAGCAACACTGGTGATCACCATTTGTGCATGCTGATTCTTTTACTAATGTAGAAGGAAGGGCAAAATCATTACTAGTCAGCCCAGTGATTGTTGCATCTCATTTGTAAGGGTATGGACTGTATTGCCCTGTTCCTGTCTCTGAACACAACAATTGCATAATGTAAATAATGTTATGGGTATTCTTTTGCATGTTTGTGACACTTAAATGTTTCAGATCACCAAACAAATGTAAATATTAGACAAAGATTACACAAATAAAAACAAAATGCAGTTTTTAAAGGAAGATCTTTATTAATAAGGGAAAATGAAATCCAAACCTACAGAGGGCTGTATGAAAAAGTGATTGCCGCCTAAACCTAATAACTGGTTGGGCCACCCTTAGCAGCAACAATTATAACCAAGTGCTTTGGATAACTGCCAATGACTCTTTTTTGCAACGCACTAGAGGAATTTTGGCCCACTTATCTTCACAGAATTGTTGTAATTCAGCCACATTGGAGAGTTTTTGAGCATAAACCATCTTTTTAAGGTCATTCCACAGCATTTTAATTGGATTAAGGTAAGGACTTTGACTAGGCTATTCCAAAGTCTTAATTTTGTTTTTCTTAAGTCATTCAGAGGTGGACTGGCTGGTGTATTTTGAATAATTGTCCTGCTGCATAACCCAAGTGCACTTCAGCTTGAGGTCAAGAACAGATGGCCGGACATTCTACTTCAGGATATTTTACTAGACAGCAGAATTCAAGGTTCCATTTACTACATGTCTTCCAGCTCCTGAAGCATCCACAGACCATCACACTACTACCACCATATTTTACTGTTGGTATGATGTGCCTTTTCTGAATTGCTGTGTTACTTCTATGCCTACTATAATGGGACATACACGTTCCAAAAACTTAAACTTTTGTCTCGTCAGTCCACAGAGTATTCTCCCAAAAGTCTTGGTCATCAAAATATTTTCTTGCAAAACTGAGATGAGCCTTTATGCTCTTTTTGCTTAGCAGTGGTTTTCATCTTGGCACTCTGGCATGCAGGCCATTTTTGCCCAGTCTCTTTCTTATGGTGGAGTCATGAACATTGACATTAACTGCAGTTCTTTCGATGTTGCTGTGGGTTCTTTTGTGACCTCTTGGATGAGTTGTCGCTGTGCTCTTGGGGTAATTTTGGTCGGTTTGCCACTCCTGGGAAGGTTCATCACTGTTCCATGTTTTTGCCATTTGTGGATTTGTGGCTCTCACTGTGGTTCACTGGAGTCCCAAAGCTTTATAATTGACTTTATAATCGTTTCCAGACTGATAGATCTCAATTGCTTTGTTTCTGTCATCAGGTACATAGCCAAAATGAGGAAGAGATTCATTAAATAAAATTAAAATATATTTATTGAAAATAATCTTAAAAAAGAATTAAAAAAGCAGAAATGCCAAACAGGGGATGCTGCCGAGTCCTTCATATAAATGGTACGAGGTATTTCCAATGAAGCGGTTTTTATGATATGTTAATAAATGTGGTACCAGATAAATAATAATAAGCCTCGTGACCGTCTGTACTTGTATTGTTATACCATAAAATCATTAGGGTATCCCCTCATAAATGAAAAACTCAATATCAAAGGCAAAAAAATAGAATAGTGGCAGAATCTACTGACATTTTGTAAAAAGAATGGTAAATCAATAAATTGTCAGAATGATCAATACGTAGCAACATAGTCTCAATGAAGAAGGAATGAGATAAAGGATCTTATTGATATGTGCAATAAGATGAAAAAACACTATTCGAGGTGCCAAAAAATAGAACCCCCGTAGTAGTTTTAAATACCTTTAAGAACCGAGGAGTAGATACCCTGTAGTAGAGAAAATGAGGACCAGCACAGTGTGAGGGGTGAGGACGCTGAGCTGATCCTTATTTTCTCAATCCATCATGGATTCCTTATTTGACACTATTTTATCTTACTGCAAACCCTGTTCCCTCCTATTCTATAACTTGTTAATTTTTTTTACCTTTTGAAATACATTGTTTCCATTGCATTTCCTTTCTTCACAACATGATGAGGGAATGTCACTTTTCCAGTCTGATGAACCATTGATTCCACAGCATTGCAACTAGAAAAAAATATTGCTTAGTTATTACATTTATTGTAGGTTTCAGATACATTAATATTTCAACACACCAATACAGTTAACATAATTTAAGTTATGTTAAATTTATATTTCAACTATTAATGATGAAATAATTCTATTGCAGACACTTATTAATGACAGTATTATAAAAATGTTTATCGTACTTCCATGACAATGTTATACTGACATCTGAGTTGTCAATGGTCTGTTAATTCTTGAAGACACTCGGCAAATAAATGGCTTTCTCTCACTTCTATAGTGTTCAGCAACAAAAATAAAGCACTATTTTTTAACCAAAGTTTGCATTTCACATGAGCAGTGCAGACACACTAAGAAACAAAATAAAAGACCAGCACCTCCGAACCGAATAGATCAGTGAGCAATTTTCTTTTCCAATAATTTTATTCAAGTTTTCAAATTTTCAAGGACGGGAAGGGAAACAATAGGGAATAAGTAAGGGAAAGAGGGAGATAGAAGGAAAGGGAAAGGAAAAAGCAGGAAAGGCAGTGAAGGAGGAAACAATATGAAATTGTAACTATAGTACATTAGTGACAAAGTTTATAACATAAAATGAACTAATAAGAAAGAAAACAGACAAGTACATTTCGTATATTAGGGAAACAATTCCATCCATTTGGACCATTTTTTGAAGAATTTATCGCAGTGGTTATTAACCAATGCTAGTTTATATTCAAACGATTTATGAAGTGTGATTTTATCAACAATGTCTTGAAAAGAGGGTGATTTTTTCCAGTAGAGAGCAATGTTGTTTTTGGTTACCAGTAGGATGTGGACTATTAATAATCTCAAATGTGGGTCAATTTTTTCAGTGTTTAGTGTGAGAAGGGCCAATTGAGGTGTTAGTAGAATTTGTTTAGAAGAGATGGCATTAATAAGACCTCAAACTTTCTTCCAGAGGGGACGGATTTTCGGGCATTGCCAGAAAATGTGTAGGAGAAATCCATAACGACCACAGTTTCTCCAGCATTTAGGTGAGTGAATTTTGTTAATTTAGATAATCTAGCAGGAGTAAAATACCACCTTGTGAGGAGTTTGTGGTATGATTCTTGAAGGGCCATAGAGAGAGAAGATGCATAGGAAAACGTACATGCATATTCCCATTCAGAGTGGTCAAACGTTAAATGAAGTTCCGACTCCCATTTAACCATGTTTTGTGTTTTGACCAACTGCGTGCTGTGGTTAAACCATTGGTAAACGTAGTTAAGACTCAAAAAAATGTTATGATCTAAGTTGCAAAGTAAATTTAAAACGTGTTCAGAAATCCGAGGGTGCATTTGCAGGAGGACATTAATTTGTTCCTTGAGAATAACGTAGTGAAAAAATGATAGGGAGGATGAATGGAAATGTTCTTTAACCCCTTAACGACCGCCGATACGCCTTTTAACGGCGGTCATTAAGGGTACTTAAACCACAGCGCCGTTAATTAACGGCGCTGTGGAAAAAGTGAATAGCGCCCCCCAGAGGCGCATTTTCTCCGGGGTCTCGGCTACCGGGGGTAGCCGAGACCCCAGAGAACATGAATCGGGTCGGTTTTTACCGACACCGATGTTGCGATCGCCGTTATTAACCCTATAACGGCGACCGCAACAACAACAAAAAAAAAGTTGTGCCATTTAATTTCTCTGTCCTCTGATGTCATTGGACATCAGAGGACAGAGAAAAAGGGTCCCCAGGACCCCCATGTGGCCCCCAATAAGATCCATGTGGCCCCCGGGCCCTCCGGTGTCCCCGGTGCCGGCGCCGTTAAGACAATGGCGGGCGCATGCCCAGTGCGCCCGCCGCTATGTGCCGCTGTGCTGGTGGGGGGATGGGCAAATATTCTCTGGGTAGCCGAGACCCCAGAGAACATGATCCGGGTCGGTATTCACCGATCCCGGTGTTGCGATCGCGGCTATGCAAGCATAGCCGCGATCGCAAAAAAAAAAAAAAAAAAAAAAAGATTTCTCTCCCCTCTGATGTGATCGCACATCAGAGGGGAGAAAATGAGGGTCCCCCGGTCCCCCGATCGCCCCCCCATATACTTACCGGTGTCCTCCGTCCTCCCGCAGGCCCCAGGATCCCGGCTTCTTCTCCCTGCAAAAAAAAAATGGCGGCGCATGCGCAGTGCGCCCGCCGATCTGCTTGGCGGCAGATTCAAATTTTTTTTCATTCATTCTCATAAAAGTACATTTTGATCACTGTGATAAACTATCACAGTGATCAAAATAAAAAAAACAGTACATAACCCCCCCATTTATCACCCCCTTAGTTAGGGACATATAATAAAAAGTAGAAATTATATTTATTTTCATTTTTCTGTTAGGGTTAGGGTTATAATTAGGGTTAGGGTTATAATTAGGGTTAAGGTTATAATTAGGGTTAGGGTTAGCATTAGGCTGGTTTCACACATCCGGTGTGCGCCTGACGGCGCCCCCGGCATTTAGCCGCAGCGCCGCATCAGAAAATCTGATGCGCCGCATGCGTTTTTTTTGCATTGACTTGCATTAGCGCCGGATGGCGCCGCATGTCAATGCGTTGCATGCGGTTTTGTCCGGATGCAGCGCAAATGTACATTGCGGCGGCCGGACAAAACGCTGCATGTAACGTTTTTTGTTTTTGCCGGATGGTTTCTGATGTCTCCGGGCATCAGAAACCATCCGGCAAAAAACCGCATGCGGCCGCCGGCGGCGCATCAGGTTTTCTGATGCGGCGCTGCGGCAAAATGCCGGGAGCGCCGACAGGCGCCCGCCGGAAGTGTGAAAGCAGCCTTAGGGTAAGGGTTATAATTAGCGTTAGGGTTAGGCTGGGTTCATACTGCATAATGGCAGTCCGTTAGACGGACTGCATTACACCGCGGTATAACGCGGTGTAACGCAGTCCGTTAACGCTGCCATTCACCCCCATTTGAGGGCGCATCGCGACGCATGCCGTAAAGCATGCGTTTGCAACGTGCCATCATTCAGTGACGGAGCCTCGGACGCGGGCTGCAGCGTTTGGGCTCCGTCACCGCTAGCGCAGATGAATCATCTGCTGATTCCTCTGCACTAGCGGGTATAGCATAATGCGATCGCGTTATGCTATACCATTACCAGCCCGTCAACGCTATGTGTTGAACGGGCTGGTAAAACGCAAAATGAACCTAGCCTTAGGGTTAGGGTTATAATTAGGGTTAGAATTAGGGTTAGGGTTACAATTAGGGTTAGGGTTATAATTAAGGTTATAATTAAGGTTAGGGTTACAATTAGGGTTGGAATTAGGTTGGGATTTAGGTTAGGATTAGGGTTGGGATTAGGGTTAGGGGTGTGTTGGGATTAGGGTTGGAGCTAGAATTGAGGGATTTCCACTATTTAGGCACATCAGGGGGTCTCCAAACACGATGTGGCGTTCAAAAAGTCAAATGGCGCTGCCTCCCTTCCGAGCCCTGCCGTGCGCCCAAACAGTGGTTTACCCCAACATATGGGGTATCAGCGTACTCAGGACAAATTGCACACCAATTTTGGGGTTCTAATTTCTCCGATTACCCTTGGGAAAATAAAAAATAGCTGGCTAAAAAAATCATTTTTGAGAAAAAAAATGATTTTTCATTTTCACGGCTCTGCGTTTATAAATTTCTGTGAAGCACTAGGGGGTTCAAAGTGCTCACCACACATCTAGATAAGCTCCTTAAGGGGTCTAGTTTCCAAAATGGGGTCACTTGTGGGGGGTTTCCACTGTTTAGGCTCATCTGGGGCACTGCAAACGGAACATGACCCCACCAACGTCTGCATTCCAAAACGTTATTACTTCCTTTCCAAGCCCTGCTGTGCGCCAAAACAGTCCCCCCCCACATATTTGGTATCAGCGTACTCAGGACAAATTGGACAACAACTTTTGGGGTCCAATTTCCTTGTGAAAAATCAAAAATTTGGGACTAAAAAATCATTTTTGTGGAAAATTGATTTTTTTTTTTCACACCCAGGCATTATAAACTTTTGTGAAACACTTGGAGGTTCAAAGTGCTCACCACAGATCTAGATAAGTTCCTTATGGGGTCTAGTTTCCAAAATGGGGTCACTTGTGGGGGTTTTCCACTGTTTAGGCTCATCTGGGGCACTGCAAACGGAACATGACCCCCACCAACGTCTGCATTCCAAAACGTTATTACTTCCTTTCCAAGCCCTGCTGTGCGCCAAAACAGTTCCCCCCCCACATATTTGGTATCAGCGTACTCAGGACAAATTGGACAACAACTTTTGGGGTCCAATTTCCTTGTGAAAAATCAAAAATTTGGGACTAAAAAATCATTTTTGTGGAAAATTGTTTTTTTTTTTTTTTCACACCCAGGCATTATAAACTTTTGTGAAACACTTGGGGGTTCAAAGTGCTCACAGCAGATCTAGATAAGTTCCATAGGTGGTCTAGTTTCCAAAATGGTGTTACTTGTGGGGGTTTCCACTGTTTAGGCGCATCAGGGGCTCTCCAAACGCGACATGGTGTCCAATCTCAATTCCAGCCAATTTTGGTTTGAAAAAGTCAAACGGTGCTGCTTCCATTCCAAGCCCTGCCGTGCGCCCAAACAGTGGTCCCCCGCCATATATGGGGTATCAGCATACTCAGGACAAATTGTACAACAACTTTTGTTGTCCAATTTCTCCTGTTACCCTTGTGAAAATAAAAATTGGGGACTAAACGATCAGGTTTGTGGAAAAAATATGATTTTTTATTTTCACGCCCGGGCGTTATAAACTTCTGTGAAGCACTTGGGGCTTCAAAGTGCTCACCACACATCTAGATAAGTTCCTTAGGGGGTCTAGTTTCCAAAATGGGGTCACTTGTGGGGGGTTTCCACTGTTTAGACACATCAGGGCCTCTACAAATGCGACATGGCGTCCAGCCAATTCCGCGTTGAAAAAGTCAAACAGAGCTCCTTCCCTTGCGACCTCTGCCGTGCGCCCAAAAAGTGGTTTACCCCAACATATGGGGTATCGGCATGCTCAGGACAAATTGCACAAAAACTTTTGGGGTCTTGTTACCCTTGGGAAAATAAAAATTGGGGTGAAAAGATCATTTTTGTGGAAAAAATATGATTTTTTATTTTCACGGCTCTACGTTATAAACTTGTGTGAATCACTTGGAGGTTCAAAGTGCTCACCACACATCTAGATAAGTTCCTTAGGGGGTCTAGTTTCCAAAATGGGGTCACTTGTTGGGGGTTTCCACTGTTTAGGCACATCAGGGGCTCTCTAAACGCGACATGGCATCCAGCCAATTCTGCGTTGAAAAAGTCAAACAGCGCTCCTTCCCTTGCGACCTCTGCCGTGCGCCCAAAAAGTGGTTTACCCCCACATATGGGGTATCAGCATGCTCAGGACAAATTGCACAAAAACTTTTGCGGTCTTATTACCCTTGGGAAATTAAAAATTGGGGTGAAAAGATCATTTTTGTGGAAAATTTTTTTTTTTTTTTTTTCACGGCTCTAGGTTATAAACTTGTGTGAAGCACTTGGAGGTTCAAAGTTCTCACCACACATCTAGATAAGTGCCTTAAGGGGTCTTGTATCCAAAATGGGGTCACTTGTGGGGTCTTTCCACTGTTTAGGCACATCAGAGGCTATCTAAACGCGACATGGCATTCAGCCAATTCTGCGTTGAAAAAGTCAAACGGCGCTCCTTCCCTTGCGACCTCTGCCACGCGCCCAAAAAGTGGTTTACCCCCACATATGGGGTATCGAAGTATTCAGAAGAAATTGCACAACAAATTTTGTGGTTCATTTTTTCTTTTAACACTTGTGAAAATAAAAAAACTTGGTTCCGAAGTAAAGCTTTTGCAAAAAAAGTTAAATGTCAATTTTTTCCTTCCACATTGCTTCAGCTCCTGTGAAGCACTTGAAGGGTTAATAAACTTCTTGAATGTGGTTTTGAGCACCTTGAGGGGTGCAGTTTTTAGAATGGTGTCACTTTTGGGTATTTTCTATCATATAGACCCCTCAAAGTGACTTCAAATGTGATGTGGTCCCTAAAAAAAAAATGGTGTTGTAAAAATGAGAAATCGCTGGTCAACTTTTAACCCTTATAACTTCGTAACAAAAAAAAATTTTGGTCCCAAAATTGTGCTGATGTAAAGTAGACATGTGGGAAATGTTATTTATTAAGAAATTTGTGTGACATATCTCTCTGATTTAAGGGCATAAAAATTTAAAGTTTGAAAATTGTTAAATTTTCAAAATTTTCGCCATATTTCCGTTTTTTTCATAAATAAACACAAGTTATATCAAAGAAATTTTACCACTAACGTGAAGTACAATATGTCACGAAAAAACAATCTCAGAATCAGCGGTATTCGTTAAAGCGTTCCAGAGTTATAACCTCATAAAATGACAGTGGTCAGAATTGTAAAAATTGGCCCGGTCATTAAGCTGCAAAATGGCTCTGTCCTTAAGGGGTTAATAAAAGAATAAGGATGGAATTTAGAACCATCGTAGATATCTCCCAGTTTCTTAATACCCAATTTGAACCAGAGAGGGTCCAAGACCAATCCCCTAGATTCATGGATAAGAGATAATGGAATATTCTTGAGGATATGGATTTTATCACAACCCTTTTTTGGTTTAGCAAGCCTTTTCCAGGCCGCAATGGAGGGCTGGAGAATGGGGTGGGAACTAAAAGGAATTTGCTTGTTTAAGAGAAAATCTAATACTAACAAATGGGGAGGTTTGTTGTTGCTTAAAAAGAGTTCTAAATCATACCAGGCTGGAGGGTCTTTATGAGGCCACCAAAAACAGCTCTGTCTGATCAGATTAGCAGAGTAATAAGCTGAAATGTTCTGTAGTCCAGCTCCACCATAAAGTTTTTGATTGTAAAGAACATTTTGAGCCACTCTGGCTTTCTTCCTACCCCAAATAAAATTGATTAAGTGAACTTTGCAAACTGGTAAGGAATGAGGAGGAGATTTTCAGCGGGAGCGACCTGAATACATACAGTTAGGTCCATATATATTTGGACAGAGAAAACATTTATCTAATTTTGGTTCTAGACATTACCACAATGAATTTTAAACAAAACAATTCAGATGCAGTTGAAGTTCAGACTTTCAGCTTTCATTTGAGGGTATCCACATTAAAATTGGATGAAGGGTTTAGGAGTTTCATCTCCTTAACATGTGCCTGGGTCGTGTGGGTGGGAGAGTGTGATGGACAGTGTTGGAGATGTCGTGAAATTGCAGCCAACTGTCCAATAGAGGGGGAGCCTATATGTTGTGATGTTGGCGGATCCCTCTCTCCCTGCGCAGAGCCTGTGTGTGTGTCCACCTCAGCCGAAGAGACTGGACCACAGGGGTCCCCGGTGGTTGTAAATGACTGCCCAGCACAGGCCCTCTTGGACTCAGAGAGTCCAGTGACTTCCGTATGGGACAGCCTGATTGATAGGGACTTTATCCCTGATAAACACCTGAGTGTGGTGTGCGTCCATGGAGACACCAAAGTCTACCCAGAGACTGCCGTGGACTTGATCCCCAAACGCGGGGAGGTTTCATGTGAAGTGGGGGTAGTGAAAAACCTGGTGCACCCCGTCATATTGGGCAATGACTTTCCCCGGTCTAAGGATCTCTGGGGGAAAAATGTTTCTGATGGACAGTGTGATGAAGCTCCTACTGAGGGTGCGCAGTCCCGAGGGGCGGAACACAATGCTAGTGGGCCGTTAAACTTATGTGATAATGATGATGATGATGATGATGATAATGATAATGATGATCATGATAATGATGATGACCATGATAATGATGCTGATGCTGATAATGATAATGATGATGATCATGATAGTGATGATGATACTGATCATAATCATGATAATGATATTGATAATAATGATGACTGTGATAGAGATGAAATTCCTTTGCAGGTGATGGTGGGAGACGAGGATGGTGGTTCTCGGGAACCGAGTGTCCCTGACTTACCTGTGTCCTGTGACAATTTTGAGAGTGAACAATGGCGAGACCCCACTCTTAAAACAGCACAGGAAAATATAATTGTTCTAAATGAGGTTTCCCAAGAGCCTGGCGCTGAGGAGAGGTTTCCTCATGTTGCCATAAACACTCACCTGTTGTATAGGGACACTGAAGTCCAGGGAGAGGTCGTGAGCCAGCTCCTAGTACCTGAGCTATATAGAAGTATAGTGCTGGGGTTGTCACATAGTCACATACTTGAGGGACCAGATGGTGAAGTTAATGTTGTGGATGACATGTTAACTAAGGTTCCAGATCAGGATGTGAATGAGAATGAATTGTATAACCCTGAAAGTGAGCCGGATGTGGCTGAGAAAAAGGGGTCAGACAGGGGTAGTGATAGTGAGTCATCTGTTGACAATCAAGCAACCAGTGCAAATGAGGAAGGCATGGTAGCAGAGGAGGATGAGAGTCCTGAGAGGAAGGCTGATGCTGACCTTGCAGCCGGACAGAAGATGGCATCTGAAGATGTTTTACAGTTGGCCGGTTCCCTGGCGAAGACTAGGGTGAAAGGAGGAGAGCTGAGCTTTAAAGGCAGGACTCTGAAACTGAACACAGCACAAGTGGATGCTGTTGAAGATGAGAAGTTATCAATGTATGGTATGGAGCTGCATCATGCCCAGGACTCTGAAGGTAATGCTGCAGAGGTGGAAAAAGCCATGGAAGTGGTGGTCACCAAGCCAGATGCCTCATCAGAAGCTGAGGTCTCAAGTGAAGCTGTGAGGAACAAGACTGAAGATATGGGGGCTGACTCTGCCCAGGAATCTGTTTCGGCCAGAGACAGTGGCGTGGATGGTGTACTGTCCGGATCAGTAGCGGCAACTCGCAAAGTTCGGGCTGGCATTGGTGAGCTCAGGCGCACTTTCATGGAGTCTGCATCTGAGCCACGTCCCAACGAATGGGAGAAGCGATGTGTCGGTCCGTTGCCGCTGCAGATACACGGGAGCCCGGATGGGATGCAGAGCGTGGTGGAAGAGAAGAGCCAGGCGGGTTCTGAGTATACAGATGCAGCTATCAAGGAGAACTTGAAAGTTGAAATAAATGGAGATATTGGATATCATAATGATGTGCCTGAAGAGGTAGAATGTAAGACTGACGGTAGGGCTTCTGAGCATGTTCTACCAGAAGAGCTTGAAGAAGGGGCCGAAGACATAAAGGACATCCAACAGGTACCAGATGAATTGATTACTTCTCAGAAAAAACTCCAAACTGTGATGGAGTGTGATGAAAGCCATGAGCATCTTCGTGAGAAAGTCAATGAAGTAAAAGGAAGAATACAGGGAATCTCTTCGTTACAAGAGCAAATGCTGCTCAATAAGTCTAAGGCTCTATATAAGAATGCTGTTGTCACGGTAGAACATTACAATTCAGCTGGAGACTTAGCGGATGAATTATGTGTACTGCAAAAGAAAAACGTTCTGCTCCTTCTACAGTCCCAATCATTTGAACAGTGTAGCTTAAAATGGTCAGAGACCATAGCAGAGGAGCTTAAGGTCTGTGAAATAGACTTTATGAGTCAACCGATATTTAAGAAGAAGAATCAGCAGAGGTGTTCTGACGTGCCTGGTCGTACTTCTCTGAGGAGGCACTATACCAAACTGAGTCCGGCACTAAGGTCAAGATGAAACCGTGCAGGAGACCCGAGGCCCGCAGAGAGCATAGGCCTGGGAGGGTACAGGGTAGTACGGATGCTTCAGATGAAGAGAAAGCTCATGTTGGCTATGGCTCAGGTGAAGATACAAATGAAAATACTGAAGATGAAGCTGATGAGGGCCATGACTGGTCCAGAGTTCACTGTCTCTTTTGGATTGTTAACCAGCCCTCCGGTCTGGATGACCAGCCCTCCGGTCTGGAGAAGAGGGGGGGGATATGTGAGACAGTGAGGGTATGTGTGATGAATGGGGTGTACATTTCACCTAGGTACTTTGCTGACTGGTATAAAGGAAATGTATGGCTTTGTAAACCTAGTGGTAGAGAAAGGTCACTACACCTTACATTCATTACACACTTGCAGCTCAGGCCTGAAACTACTCAGGTGTTAATTAGGAGACCAGAAGTAGGTGTCTGCGAACACAGACAGAGAGCTCGCTTAGTCTGGACACAGGAGGGGTCCAGGCACAGAAGGTGGCTCCAGGAGTATGAGCTGTCTCAGTCTGGGTGCTCGATGTACCCCGGACACAGGAGTAGTCTCTGTGAGAATCCATGCGGATAGCTGCTGAATAGGAGGGGAGCTCTCTCAAGTCTGGACGTTGAAGGTGCCTTCAGACACAAGGAGGAGACTCTGTGAACCTCCATGCTGGTAAATGCTGAACATATGTGTTGTTTTGGCCCTGGCTGTTAGAGTCGGGACCCGGATAGATAGGGAAATCTATCTAAGTGTAATTAGTGGCTGGACAAGCCCAGGTCTTATGTTTATGATTTGTTTTTATCTGTTTGCTGTGGACTTTAATAAAGCTGGTTGCGGCCAGTTTTCATCAGAACTGCTGTCTGAATGAACTGTTTCTGTGCCACTTCGTCTACCCGGACGGCGATCTCAGAGCTATATCCCCTAAAAAGCTTACAATAGATTCAGTATTAATAAGTAATTAGTCAATGAGTACTTATAGAGAACTTGGGTAAGGTAATATAATATTAGAATAACCCAGTAGTAAAGATAGTAAGTTGACTATGTGGCTGACAAACTCAAGATGCTGTAATAAAAAAGATTAGACAGCAGGCAGTGAGATTAACAACTAACAATCAACCATGAATTTTGAGAAGCATAAAAGGATAAGGGAGGCCAGGGAGGACAACAAGCGCCAGCAATCCCACCTGTCAGGAAAACCAAAATAAAGTCAAGTTCAAAGTCTTACACTTTTGTTGAAAAGGAATCCGTATGGTGATAAATGGTGTAACAATGTTGTCATGAGTTTCCAATGGCAATATGGAGAAAAGGATCCTAGGAGCGTATATTGTTAACAGTGAGCCACCGTGGAAGAGTCCCTGCCAGCGTCGCCTGCCTCTTAACCCCTTCATGACCCAGCCTATTTTGACCTTGAAGACCTTGCCATTTTTTGCAATTCTGACCAGTGTCCCTTTATGAGGTAATAACTCAGGAACGCTTCAACGGATCCTAGCGATTCTGAGATTGTTTTTTCGTGACATATTGGGCTTCATGTTAGTGGTAAATTTAAGTCGATAATTTTTGCGTTTATTTGTGAAAAAAATGGAAATTTGGCGAAAATTTTGAAAATTTTGTAATTTTTAAATTTTTAATTTTTATTCTGTTAAACTAGAGAGTTATGTGACACAAAATAGTTAATAAATAACATTTCCCACATGTCTACTTTACATCAGCACAATTTTGGGAACAACATTTTTTTTTGTTAGGAAGTTATAAGGGTTAAAAGTTGACCAGCGATTTCTCATTTTTACAGCAAAATTTACAAAACCATTTTTTTTAGGGACCACCTCACATTTGAAGTCACTTTGAGGGGTCTATATGGCAGAAAATACCCAAAAGTGACACCTTTATAAAAACTGCACCCCTCAAGCTACTCAAAACTACATTCAAGAAGATTATTAACCCTTCAGGTGCTTCACAGGAACTAAAGCAACGTGTAAGGAAAAAATGGACATTTTAATTTTTCCAACAAAAATTTTCTTTTAGCATCAATTTTTTCATTTTTACATGGGCATCAGGATAAAATGGATCCTAAAATTTGTTGGGCAATTTCTCCTGAGTACACAGATACCTCATATGTGGTCATAAACCACTGTATGGGCGCACGGCAGGGCTCAGAAGGGAAGGAGCGCCATTTGACTTTTTGAATGGAAAATATGCTGGAATATTTAGCGGTTGCCATGTCACATTTGGAGAGTCCCTGTGTGCCTAAACATTGGAGCTCCCCCACAAGTGACCCCATTTTGGAAACTAGACCCCCTAAGGAACTTATCTAGATGCATAGTGATCATTTTGAACCCCAGGTGCTTCACAAATTGATCTGTAAAAAAAAGAAAGTACTTTTTTTTCACAAAAATTTTCTTTTAGCCTCAGTTTTTTCATTTTCACATGGGCAACAGTATAAATTGGATCCTAAAATTTGTTGGTCAATTTCTCCTGAGTACACAGATACCTCATATGTGGTCATAAACCACTGTTTGGGCGCATGGCAGGGCTCAGAAGGGAAGCAGCGCCATTTGACTTTTTGAATGGAAAATATGCTGGAATATTTAGCGGTTGCCATGTCGCATTTGGAGAGTCCCTGTGTGCCTAAACATTGGAGCTCCCCACAAGTGACCCCATTTTGGAAACTAGACCCCTAAGGAACTTATCTAGATGCATAATGAGAACTTTGAACCCCCAGGTGCTTCACAAATTGATCCGTAAAAAAAAGAAAGTACTTTTTTTTCACAAAAATTTTCTTTTAGCCTCAGTTTTTTTCATTTTCACATGGGCAACAGTATAAATTGGATCCTAAAATTTGTTGGGCAATTTCTCCTGAGTACACAGATACCTCATATGTGGTCATAAACCACTGTTTGGGCGCACGGCAGGGCTCAGAAGGGAAGGAGCGCCATTTGACTTTTTGAATGGAAAATATGCTGGAATATTTAGCGGTTGCCATGTCGCATTTGGAGAGTCCCTGTGTGCCTAAACATTGGAGCTCCCCCACAAGTGACCCCATTTTGGAAACTAGACCCCCTAAGGAACTTATCTAGATGCATATGTGAGCACTTTGAACCCCCAGGTGCTTCACAAATTGATCCGTAAAAAAAGAAAAGTACTTTTTTTTCACAAAAATTTTCTTTTAGCCTCAGTTTTTTTCATTTTCACATGGGCAACAGTATAAATTGGATTCTAAAATTTGTTGGGCAATTTCTCCTGAGTACACAGATACCTCATTTGTGATCATAAACCACTGTTTGGGCGCACGGCAGGGCTCAGAAGGGAAGGAGCGCCATTTGACTTTTTGAATAGAAAATATGCTGGAATATTTAGCGGTTGCCATGTCGCATTTGGAGAGTTCCTGTGTGCCTAAACATTGGAGCTCCCCCACAAGTGACCCAATTTTGGAAACTAGACGCCCTAAGGAACTTATCTAGATGCATAGTGAGCACTTTGAACCCCCCAGGTGCTTTACAGAAGTTTATAACGCAGAGCCGTGAAAATAAAATATCATTTTTTTTTCTCAAAAAATGATTTTTTAGCCCACTATTTTTTATTTTCACAATGGTTACAGGAGAAATTGGACCCCGAAAGTTGTTGTCCAGTTTGTCCTGAGTACGCTAGTACCCCATATGTGGGGGGGAAACCACTGTTTGGGCACACGTCAGGGCTCGGAAGGGATGTAGTGACGCTTTGAAATGCCAACTTGATGGAATGGTCTGCGGGCATCTTGTTACGTTTGCAGAGCCCCTGATGCGCCTAAACAGTAGAAACTCCCACAAGTGACCCCATTTTGGAAACTAGACACCGCAAAGAACTTATCTAGATGTGTGGTGAGCACTTTGAACCCCAAGGGCTACACAGAAGTTTATAACGCCCTGGCATGAAAATAAAAAAATCATATTTTTTCCACAATCAGGATCTTTTAGTCCCCAATTTTTTTATTTTCGCAAGGGTAACATGAGAAATTAGACCCCAAAAGTTGTTGTCCAATTTGTCCTGAGTATGCTGATATCCCATATGTGGGAGAAAACTACTGTATGGGCACACGTCGGGGCTCGGATGGGAAGTAGTGACCTTTTGAAATGCCCACTTGATGGAATGGTCTTCGGGCGTCATGTTACGTTTGCAGAGTCACTGATGTGCCTAAACAGTAGAAACTCCCCACAAGTGACCCCATTTTGGAAACTAGATCCCCCAAGGAACTCCTCTAGATGTGTGGTGAGCACTTTGAATCTCCAAGTCCTTCACAGAAGTTTATAACGCAGAGCCGTGAAAATATAAAATCATTTTTTTTCCACAAAAATAATTTTTAGTCCCCAATTTTTTTTCCCAATGTTAACAGGAGAAATTAGAACCCCCAAAGTTGTTGTGCAATTTTTCCCGAGTACGCTGATACCTCATATGTGGGGATAAACCACTGTTTGGGCATACGTCGGGGCTTGGAATAAAGGGAGCACTGTTTGACTTTTTGAACGCAAAATTTGCAGGAATCAATGGTGGCGCCATGTCGCGTATGGAGACCCCTGATGTGCCTAAATAGTGGAAACCCCTCAATTCTAACTCCAACCCTAACCCCAACACACCCCTAACGCCTACACACACCTAACCCTAATACAAACCCTAATCATAACCCTAACCCCAACACACCCCTAACCCAAATCCCAACTCTAACCATAAACCTAACTACAAGCCTAACCCTAATTCCAAACCTAACCCTAATTCCAACCCTAACCCAAATTCCAACCCTAACCGTAATTCTAACCTTAGCCCTAATGCTAACCCTAACCCTAGTTCTAACCCTAAGGCTGGGTTCATATTGCGTTTTACCAGCCCGTTCAACACGTAGCGTTGACCGGCTGGTAACGGTATAGCATAACGCGATCGCGTTATGCTATACCCGCTAGCGCAGATGAATCAGCAGATAATCAGCCGCGGATCAGCAGCAAAATCAGTCGCGGATCAGCAGCAAAATCCGCCGCGGATCAACAGCGAAATCCGCCGCGGATCAGCAGCGAAATCCGCCGCGGATCAGCAGCGAAATCCGCCGCGGATCAGCAGCGAAATCCGCCGCGGATCAGCAGCGAAATCCGCCGCGGATCCGCAGCGAAGTCCGCCGCGGATCAGCAGCGATGTCCGCCGCGGATCAGCAGCGAAGTCCGCCGCGGATCAGCAGCGAAATCCGCCGCGGATCAGCAGCGATGTCCGCCGCGGATCAGCAGCGAAGTCCGCCGCGGATCAGCAGCGAAATCAGCCGCGGATCAGCAGCGAAATCCGCCGCGGATCAGCAGCGAAATCCGCCGCCGATCAGCAGCGAAATCCGCTGCCGATCAGCAGCGAAATCCGCTGCCGATCAGCAGCGAAATCCTCTGCGGATCAGCAGCGAAATCCGCCGCCGATCAGCAGCGAAATCCGCCGCGGATCAGCAGCGAAATCCGGCGCCGATCAGCAGCGAAATCCGCAGCGGATCCGCCGCGGATCAGCAGCGATGTCTGCCGCGGATCAGCAGCGAAGTCCGCCGCGGATCAGCAGCGAAATCCGCCGCGGATCAGCAGCGAAATCCGCCGCGGATAAGCAGCGATATCCGCCGCGGATCCGCAGCAAAATCAGCTGCGGATCAGCAGCAAAATCCGCTAGGAAAAAAAAAAAATTCTTTATTTTTTTTATTTGTCCCTACCTATGATAAAGGGGGGGTTCATTTACTTTTTTTTATTTTGATCACTGTGACAGTTTATCACAGTGATCAAAATAAATTTTTGAACACTGGGGGGCGCACTGCGCATGCGCCGGCCGGCGGGCGCACTGCGCATGCGCCCGCCATTTTCCAATATGGCGGCGCCCATGAAGAGGCCCGGGCGGACGCCGGGCCCGATCGTGGGACATCGGTGGATGGGAGAGGTGAGTAGGGGGGTCGGAAGGCTGGGGGTGGGGGATAGGAAGTGGGGGCAGTGGACCAAAAGAGGAGGGGAGCTGTAAGTGACGGCGGTGACCGATAGCTGCCATCTTTCGGTGGCGGCGGCCGATCACCGCCGTGACTCGGTGTGGGGGGGGTCAGGGCTCGGTCTCCAGCCATGGCAGATGCTATTGCAGCATCGGCCATGGCTGGATTGTAATATTTCACCAATTAAATTGGTGAAATATTACACATTGCTCTGATTGGCTGTTTCACTTTTAACAGCCAATCAGAGCGATCGTGGCCACGGGGGGGTTAAGCCAACCCCCCTGTGGTGAAGCACAAAGGGTCCTGTAACTGCGGGTCGGGTGACCTTTGAGTGACCCCGGTCTCCCGGCCCGCAGGGACGAGATCCTTTCATGACGCCACATAGGCGTCATGGGTCGGATTGGCACTGACTTTCATGACGCCTACGTGGCGTCATGGGTCGGGAAGGGGTTAATGAGTCACAGGGCAACACCGGGAAACACCAGCCACGGCACCCTTATGGATTTTAGCAATAAAGACGTTGATGTGCCACTTCAAAATAAACTCCAGCACTAAGGGAACAAATTTTAATGTCTCAGAAGCTATCAAATGAGTCAAAAGCACTTGCAGAGTACACAAACTTTCTCCTCACACAGTGATGTTCCAGTTGCTGCACCGAATTATCAGCAGCCAGCCGCTGGGTTTTCTCTCAGCGCTGGACCCGCCACAGACTCCAGGAATTTCTCTGTCTAATAGGTCAGGAGGAACCGATGAGATCCATACAAGGTAGATTGTCGTCACGGTGAGATACATAAGGGGCCACACCGAAGCGCAAGGAAGGAGGCTCTCACCTCAGCCGCACCCGCCAAGTACTTGATTGCTCCGCTGTGATATGGAGAGTGCACACTAATGCACAGACCCGTTCAGGTATGGCTGCCCTCTGCCGCTGCTGCACGTGTTCAAAGCAATGCTGGCCAGCTGCACGGCGAGTCACAGGGAGCCACACAGGAGCACAAGAGAGGAGATTTTCACGTCAGCCGCTCCCGCCAAATATTTGAATCCTCTGTAATGCGGTGAGTGCGAGCACAAACCCGCTCAGGGACGGCAGCCTCCTGCCTCTGCTGCGTGCGCCCAGCTGCAACACAGTCTAAAAATAGCGCTTAATATTCTATTACCTCAGACGTCAGCATTTCAATAAAATAAGCCGACATGAACTGAGGGATTTTATGAGAGGAATATATCTCAAAGTCACTCCAGTAATTCTTGTGGGATGAAGGAAAAGAGAGAAAAAAGATTTTATTGTGAGGCTTTCACTGCGGCATTAGTCCAAGAGTTACTATTATAGGTGTCTGACAGGAATTGCCTTTCATGCAATACCATATCAAAAAATGGGCAATTTAGGTCCCAAAATGATCTTAGAATTAAAGTGTATATAGTTTGACTATAAATGAGAAAAAATAAAGCGTTTTTTTGTTGCTATTAGCAAGTTTGTGAGGATGTTACCTCAGAGCTCCAGGACCGCACATCTCACTCCATCGCAGTCCTAAGCCACGCCCCCATCAGTGAGCAATTTTCATGCACCAGTGGTGACTGTACAGACTCGGCGTCACCCCACACAAGGTGCAAAGCAGTAAATATTACAACAAATCTGAGGCACCAAGAAAAAATATATAGAGATAAAACATAGCTTATTCCATCCTTAAAATGACATAGCCAAGGTACAAAAATAAGGTAGACAATGCAACGTGTCAGTCCTTATCAAGCCAGAAATACAAATGCTAAAAATTCAGCCATAAGGTGTAGATGACACAGTTGGAGGTTTTTATACACCAGAGGACATGGGCTTCACCTCTTCCTCCTCCTCAGGGCCTATCCCAGTTGTCATGGCAGCTGTGTAATCATCAAAGTAT
Organism: Oophaga sylvatica; assembly: GCA_033576555.1. NCBI lineage: Eukaryota > Metazoa > Chordata > Amphibia > Anura > Dendrobatidae > Oophaga > Oophaga sylvatica. Next base: position 537,859,177 of record JARQOD010000002.1, on the reverse strand, counting down.
AAAAATGTGAACACTTAATAAAGTCAATTCCAAAATATACATATACAAACGTAGTCAAAATTGTTGGTACCCCTTGTTTAATAACAGAAAAACCCACAATGGTCACAGAAATAAATTGAATCAGACAAATGTAATAATAAATCAAAAATCTATCAAAATGAACAAATGAAAGTCAGACATTGCTTTTCAACCATGCATACACTTAATTAAAAAAAAAAATAAAACTCATGAAATAGGCCTGGACAGAAATGATGGTACCCTTAACTTAATATTTTGTTGCACAACCTTTTGAGGCAATCACTGCAATCAAACGATTCCTGTAACTGTCAATGAGACTTCTGCACCTCTCAACAGGTATTTTGGCCACTCCTCAAGAGCAAACTGCTCCAGTTGTCTCGTGTTTGAAGGTTGCCTTTTCCAGATGGCACGTTTCAGCTCTTTCCAAAGATGCTCAATAGGATTTAGTTCAGGGCTCATAGAAGGCCACTTCAGAATAGTCCAATGATTTCATCTTAGCCATTCTTGGGTGTTTTTAGCTGTGTTTTGCGTTATTATCCTGTTGCAAGACCCATGACCTGCGACTGAGACCAAGCTTTCTGACACTGGGCAGCTCATTTCTCTCTAGAATCCCATGATAGTTGTCATGATCCAGGCAGGGTTTTTGTCTTGTCTTTCCTTTCCCGGTCTGGTCATGTCAGGGATTAATTTTTCCTGCCTCGTTCCTGTGTCCAGTCTGCTATATCTCTCTACTGTAACCTGTATGCAGTGCCAATTATACTGCTTACCTTCTATGTATTTAGCTGGCTCTGGTGAGTTCCTGATCTGTCCTGCCGCATTCATTTGACCCTACCCGTGTCTGTTGACCTTCCTCCTACCAGACCCTGCTCCTTATTTCCTTATGTGTTTGGATTCCCCGGTAATTGACTTTAGCTCGTCCCTGACCTGATCCTGTCTCTCCCATCTGTTAGCTCAGCTACTGACCAGCACTGACCTTTTGCTCTCTTCTGACTCTGTGTTTTGGATTTCCCCTTGGTACTGCGTTATTCTCTGGTATCGACCCGACTCTCTGACTATTCCGCTGCCACCTAGTGGTTGCTTCGCTGTATTACTGCTGGTCTGCATCATTGCAGGATATTCAGCTCATTATCCTCTCTGCTGCCATCTAGTGGAGTTTGTGTCACTCTGCAGTAACCCTCAGTATTACAGCATGACAATAGTCTTGAGATTTCATTGTACCCTGCACGTATTCCAGACACCGTGTGCCAGATGCAGCAAAGTAGCCTCAGAACATAACAGAGCCTCCTCCATGTTTCACAGTAGGGACAGTGTTCTTTATTTGATAAGCTTAATTTTTCCGCCTGTGAACATAGAGCTGATGTGCCTTGCCAAAAAGACCCATTTTTGTTTCATCTGTCCATAGGACATTCTCTCAGAAGCTTTGTGGCTTGTCAACATGTAGTTTGGCAAATTCCAGTCTGGCTTTTTGATGATTTTTTTGCAACAATGGTGTCGTCCTTGGTCGTCTCCCATGAAGTCTACTTCGGCTCATACAACGACGGATGGTGCGATCTGACACTGATATTCCGTGAGCTTGAATTTCACCTTTACTCTGTTTAGAAGTTTTTCTGGGCTCTTTTGTTACCATTCGAATTATCCGTCTCTGTGATTTGTCTTCAATTTTCCTCCTGTGGCCACGTCCAGGGAGGTTGGCTACAGTCCCATGGAGCTTAAATTTCTGAATAATATGTGCAACTGTAGTCACAGGAACATCAAGCTGCTTGGAGATGGTGTTATAACTTTTACCTTTAACATAGTTGTCTATAATTTTCTTTCTAATCTCCTGAGACAACTCTTTCTTTCGCTTCCTCTGGTCCATGTTGAATGTTCTACACATCATGTCACCAAACAACAAAGTGAGTTTCTGTAGCCCTCTATACAGGCCCACTCACTGATTCCAAGATTGTAGACACCTGTGATGCTAATTAGTGGACACAACTTCCCTTTTGTCACATTATTTTCAGAGGTAGCATCATTTCTGTCCAGGCCTATTTCATGAGTTTTATTTTTTTTAAATTCTGTGGAAGCATGGTTGAAAAGCAATGTCTGACTTTCATTTGTTCATTTTCACAGATTTTTGATTTATTATTACTTTTGTCAGATTCAAGTTATTTCTGTCACCATTGTGGGTTTTTCTGTCATTAAACGAGGGGTACCAACAATTTTGACCACGTGTGTATACAGAAGCTGCACTAAAGAGAGAAAATGGAGGTACATCCATACCAAAGTGCCAGATAAGAAGTTTCAAGCATATCACGCTTGTAATTTATGTGAAAAAAAACAGACTTATAAATATATTACTATATATCTGCTAGAAACGTCACTGCTGCAAAACCATTTGATAACATCACAGACAGGCAGTAGGGACATTTCTATACATAGAAACTATGACTCGATTGGATATCGCAGCAACAATTGGAATTTTCTGCAGATATGTGGAAAAATTGCATCAAAAAGACTGGAGTGCCTTTTAAAAGAGTTCTTCAACATATGAAAGAGACTGAAAATGAAAATTTAAGGATATCTCTAACAGGAGATCTAAAATTCACAGGCTATGTGGATGTAGACTGGCCTGGTGACTTACATGATCATAAATCGACAAGGGACTATTTGTTCAAGCTTGGAGAAAGTTCAATATCTTAGTCTAGCAGAAAAACGTGTCTGTAGCCTTGTCATCTACAGAAGCAAAGTATGTGCCTGCCGCCGGCGCAAGTCAAGAAGTCGTTTCATTAAACCAATTATTAGGCATTTTGGAAAGCCATCAACTTAACCAACGGTGATTTAGGATGACAACCAAGGATGCACTTTATTCGCATTCAGTAAGAAGATCAATACGAGAGCCAAAAATTGACGTTAAGCATCATCACCTGCGTAATTTGATAGAATGTGGCATATGTGAGTTTGTTTGTTGCGAGACTGACCAGATGATGGCTGATGTTACAACAAAGCCACTTCCAAAAGCCAAATTTGAAGAATTCAGAACCACTATGAGAGTAACAGGATAAGTACCGTATATACTCGAGTATAAGCCGAGATTTTCAGCCCATTTTTTAGGGCTGAAAGTGCCCCTCTCGGCTTATACTCGAGTCATATACCAGGGGGTCGGCGGTGGAGGGGAAGCGCAGCTGTCCTATATACTCACCCCCTCCTGGCGCGGTCTCTGCAGCCCCTGCTCTTCTCCCACGGTCTCCGTCGCCTGTGTTCAGCGGTCATGTGGTACCGCTCATTAAAGTCATGAATATGCACATATTTATGACTTTAATGAGAGGTACCACGTGACCGCTGAAGTTAGGCATAGCTGCCGGAGACCGTGGGAGAAGAGCAGGGGCTGCAGAGACGACGCCAGGAGGGGGTGAGTATATGCGATATTCACCTGTCCCCTTTCCACCGCTGCGCACCACTGTGTCCTCGCGTCCTCTGGCTGTGAATGTTCAGGTCAGAGGGCGCGATGACGTACAGTAGTTAGTGCGTGCCGCGCCCTCTGCCTGAGCATTCACTGCCGGAGGACCCGGAAGACAGCGGCGTGCAGCGGTGGACCGGGGACAGGTGAATATTGCAGGTCCCGGGGCCTGAGCCAGTGGTGACACCAGCACCTGTCCCCATAGCGCGCCATTGTCCGCACCTCCTCAGGACACCGGCACCTGGCCCCCAGCAACAAGAGTAAGTATGTCATTTTTTTTTTATTTGCAGGGGCAGCATACTACCATATGGGGGCATAATCTATGGAGCATCTTGTGGGGCATAATACATGGGGCAGGATATGAGGCACAATCTATGGAGCATCATATGGGGCATAATACATGGGGCAGCATATGGGGCACAATCTATGGAGCATCTTGTGGGGCATAATACATGGGGCAGCTTATGGGGCATAATCTATGGGGCAGCATATGGGGCATAATATGTGGGGCAACAAATGGGGCATAATCTGTGGAGCAGCATATGGGGCATAATCTGTGGAGCAGCATATGGGGCTCCTGATTCAATATGGCTATTCAAAAACATTTAACCTACTATAATGTTATTTTTTTGGTATCTATTTTTATTTTTGAAATTTACCAGTAGCTGCCTCATTTTCCACCCTAGGCTTATACTCGAGTAGATAAGTTTTCTCAGTTTTTTGTGGCAAAATTAGGGGGTCGACTTATACTCGAGTATATACGGTAGCTGTTGAGGGGGATGTTGGAATAATGCTTATTATTGTATATATTGCATCAACTACTATTTACTGTTGTTTAATAGTGCATATGTTTCAGTCTCCAGCAGTGGTTTTATGTTGCCAATAATACATTGTTAAAAATAAAAAACAAATCCAAGAAGTTCCTGCTCACTATGTGTGTAGCTGAAGGACATTCATTTTACTTTCATTTTGCAAGCTGACAGACAAGATGCTAAGATCCTAAGCTATAAGAAAAAGTTGTAAGCTGTGTAATCTTTGTTCCAGAATAAATATATATTAACTGCTGAATGGCTTTACAGGACAGAGATTAATCTGCTGTCAACAGTCTTTCATTGTCTAGGGGACTGCCAGAGATAGTCAAGAAAATCTCTCAGCTTTTCCCGGTAGTTCCATAAGCAATAGATGGAGCTTTGTTGCGCTTGCTTTGTCAGGGCATTTGCTTTCATAATTCTTTGATATTTGTCAGTTATAATAAAATACTCACTTTTGTTTGGAAATTATCCCAAATTGTTGAATTCTCCTTCCTTTGTTTATGATCATCAAAACTTTTTCTGAGTTGTTCTGTAACATAAGGATCTATCTAGAAAACAAAATAAGAAGAATGAGCAGATTACTGAGTACCTGAATGCATAACTGGTGGAAATAAGGTAAAGTCAGAGGGTATTGCGTTGTGATTCAGGACTTTTAAAAAGGACTCTTTACCAAATTTTTCATGTTGAACTAGACACAATGTTTTAGTGGTTACAGAGCCATATAAAACGTGTTTTTCTTTTCCTTTTTTGAAATTTCACCTTTCCTTGCAGAGATATTAGCAATCAAAATATTGGCACATAATGAATTAACTCTTTCAAAGTCCAAGTGGGTGTTATCAGTGAGTTTTCAGTAGGGGCGTGTACATCTTCTGCCTGTATGAGTTGCCTAATTATAAGCAGGCAGCAACAATTTTTCAGATAAGGTCGATATGGGGAGTGGCAGGACAACATAGTTTAGCTGTGTCATACTGCAAACCTCTCTACTAGCTCTCCTGCTCTTAACTCCTTCATGACATTCGTCAAACATGTATGGCGCAGCGGGAAGAACATTCCACAAACTGCTGTGCATGTATAGCTGGATAATTGCATCAGCTCACTTGTGGAGCCAGCGCGATCATCAACAGGTGTCAGTGTCAGCGATTTATTATAGCTGACACCCTACAGTAAGGCCTCCAATTGGTGGTAACACCGATCACGGGCGTGTAACCCTTCGGATGCGACTGTCAAAAGCGACATCAGCATCAGTCATCGTCCAGAGGGAGGGAGCTGCCTTCCTGCTCTGATTGGCACATGCAGATGGTCTCCATGGAGACCCAGATCGAAAGATGGCTGTGGAGTCACCCAGGTACGGAGGCCAAGGTGTTGCCTTGAGCCGGAGCTGACACACCTCCCCATTGTGAGCGATTCACTGATTTAATGATAATGGAACAGCATTTCAGAATATTAGATCAGCGATCAGGGCAGAGAAAGTTGATGTCCCTTGAAGGGACTTGTTAAAAAAAGTGTAATGTATGTAGTACAGTTCATATAGCGTCTTGTGCTTGGGTGCGATGAACATACATGAGACACAGGTTTGATATAGAAAAGTCCTGTATTACTTCATACAAGTTGGCAGAAATAGTCACACAGTTTGCAGACACAGAAGCAGGAAACACAGCAGGCCAGAGTAAACTAAGCTCAGCAAATCACTCTCCAACACAGATTCAGGATCTTCTTCTCTGTTACAGTAAGTCCATGCAAACGTGGGTCTTTCAAAGAGCAGGGTTCAGAGTCCACAAGTGCTTCAGAGTTCCTCAGTAGGAATAGCTGGAGTACAAGGTCCAAGGCTTACAGGAGTCAAGTCACAGGTTCACTGCAGGCTAGATTCTGAAGCACTGATTGCTCAGCTGTGGCTGCTTAAGAAGCAAAGGAGAGAATCAGGGCGGGAACATGCAAGCTGGAAACTCCATTTTGACTGAGGGCAAGATAGCTACAGAAAGACAGAAAGTAAAATGGCTGACGAACAAACTGAGTTTCAGGAATATATACATAGAACCTTACATTACTCCCCCCTTAAGGACAACCTCCGGATGACCTCAGACCAGGCTTGTGTGGGTACCTCTGATGAAACTGACGGAGCAAGCGAGGAGCATTAACGTTATTGACTGGTTCCCATGAGTTGTCCTCCACTGGGTAGCCCTGCCATTAATAGATATTGTAACTGATTTCTATACAACCTGGAATCTAAAATTCTTTCCCACCAAATTCTTCCTGACCATCGACTAGCACTGGGTCAGGGCAAGGAGAAGAACGTCCAGGAAACGTATTGGGTGTTGCAGCCTTTAGTAGGGATACATGAAAGACAGGGTGGATTCTCAAGTTCTGGGCAGTTGAAGACGACAAGCAACGGCACTTATAATTTTACTGATTTTATAGGGTCCAATGTACTTATGTCCCAACTTAGACGATGGAATCCTTAACTTAAGATTTCTGGTTGACAGCCAGACCAAGTCTCCTACCTTGAAAGCTGGTGCAGGTTTACGAAATTTATCTGCTGCTTTCTTGTACCTTTCTTGAGCCGATTCCAGATTTTCCTTTAGAAGATCCATATTCTTCTGTAAAGACGTGATTCTTTCAGCCACTGCTGGTAAAGGCGTTTCTATGGGAAATCGTGGTAGAATGTTAGGATGATAACCTAGATTAGAGTAAAAAGGAGACTGTTTAGTGGAGGCACTCTGAGAGTTGTTATACGAGAACTCAGCTAATGGAAGTAGATCCACCCAATCATCCTGTAGGTGGCAGATAAAGCAGCGGAGATACTGCTCCAGGGTTTGATTGGTTCGTTCAGTCTGTCCATTAGTCTGGGGATGAAAAGCAGAAGAAAGGTTTACTTTAATGTCCAATGCTGCACAGAAATTTTGCCAAAACCTAGAAGTGAATTGCACCCCTCGATCCGAAATAACCTCATCCGGTACTCCATGTAAGCGAAACACATCTTTAATCATCAAATCTGATGTCTGTTTTGCAGTGGGTAAGCCGACACAAGGGATAAAATGAGCTGCCTTTGTTAGACGGTCAACCACCACTAAAATGGTGTTCTTTCCCTGAGAGGTTGGTAACTCCACAATGAAGTCCATAGAAATGGATCCCCACGGGCGGGACGGGGTGGGAAGAGGCTTTAACAGACCAGTTGGTGAGGAGCGAGGTGTTTTGCATCTTGCACAGACCTCACATGAAGTGACATAATTCAAAACATCCTTCCTGCAAGTGGGCCACCAAAAGAAACGAGAAAGAAATTCCTGTGTCTTTAGAATTCCTCTATGCCCAGCTATCTTGGAATCGTGAATGAGTTGCAATACTCTCAATCTGACTGTTTCAGGAATATACAGGCGTTGTCCCTGAATCCACACACCATTCTTAAAGACAAGACTTACGTCCCTTGGGGTTGTGCCAAAAAGGAATCCGCATGGTATGCTTCCTTGATGTCCTTAAGTAGGTCTTGATTATGAATTACTCCTAGGAATCTAGAGTCAGGAAGAATAGTCTTAGGAGGAGTAATTGGACGTGTCTCTGCTGAGTAAATCCTAGAGAGTGCATCAGCCTTTCCATTGCGCGATCCTGGTCTATAAGAAATGATAAAATTAAATTGGTTTAAGAAAAGATTCCAGCGAGCCTGGCGAGGAGTCAGACACTTAGCCGACCTGATAAACTCAAGGTTACGATGGTCTGTCAGGACGACTATTTGCTGTGCAGCTCCCTGAAGAAGGTGTCTCCATTCTTTGAAGGCGGCAATAATGGCCAACAACTCTCTATTGCCCACATCGTAGTTCCTCTCAGCCGAAGACAACTGCTGGGAAAAGAAGGCACAGGGATGCAAGACATTCTTCTCACCTGTTCTCTGAGAGAGTATAGCTCCAACGGCACAGTCTGAAGCATCCACCTCTATTATGAAGGCAAGCTCGGGGTTGGGATGTACTAGGATAGGTGCAGTGGTAAATTTATCTTTTAGACGGGAAAATGCTTCCTGGGCTTGGGGAGTCCAGGAGAACCTAGACTCTTTCCGGGTAAGTTGAGTGATAGGTGACACTACCTCAGAGAAATTTCTAATGAAACGTCTATAGAAGTTGGCAAACCCGATGAAGCGCTGTACCTCCTTCACATTTCTAGGACTTGGCCAATCCTTGATGGCTTGGGTTTTGCTTCCATCCATACTAATTCCTTGTGTAGACAGTACATACCCCAGAAATTGAATTTCGGTCCTATGGAATTCACACTTTTCAAGTTTGATGTAAAGATGATTTTGTCTTAGACGTTCCAAGACCATTCTCACATGTCCATGATGTTCCTCTGTGGAGTTAGAAAAAATTAGAATATCATCCAAATAAATTACCACGAATGTATCTAGGAGATCCCTGAAGATGTCATTCACCAAGTGTTGGAAAGTGGCTGGGGCGGTACTCAGACCAAAAGGCATAACTAAATATTCAAAGTGTCCATAGCGTGACCTGAATGCAGTCTTCCATTCATCCCCAGGTCTAATACGGACTAAGTTATAGGCCCCACGAAGATCTAGTTTAGAAAAAATTTTGGCATGTCGCACTCTCTCCAATAACTCAGGGATTAAAGGCAATGGATAACGGTTTCTAATAGTAACCTTATTGAGTTCCCTATAGTCTACGCATGGTCTCAGAGATCCATCTTTCTTCTTTACAAAGAAGATGGGTGCACCTGCAGGAGATGAAGAGGGGCGTATGAAGCCCTTGGCTAGATTTTCGTCTATGTAATCCTTTAAAGCCTTTAGCTCGGGCCCCGCCAGGGGGTAGATCTTACCAAAAGGTATCTCTGCTCCAGGCAATAATTCAATTGGACAATCATATGGATGGTGAGGAGGAAGCTGGTCAGCGTTCTTCTTGTCACATAAATCCACATAGTCCTGGTATACAGCTGGTAGTTCAGGGACTGACATGATTCCTTTAGGAACAGAGCAAGCTGAAACTTTTGGACTCATCTGTTTCTCTGGAAAGTGTAATTCCTTGGTCTCCCAGTTAATGGTAGGATTCTGAGCCTGCAGCCATGGTAGCCCTAGAATAATGGGAAAGTGGGGAGAAGAGATAAGCATAAAGGATAGTTTCTCTTGATGATCTTTACCCATAAGAACCTTCAAAGGCTCTGTTTCCTGATCCACTGGTCCAGAGGTCAGCAGGGAGCCATCCACAGTTTCCATCTGTACTGGAGTAGCCTTCTTCACTGAACGTATTCCCTGTTTCAGAGCAAAGGAGACATCCATAAAATTTCCACTTGCCCCTGAGTCGATCATAGCAGAGCTAGACACCCAAGCTGAGTCAACCCAGAGTTTGATGGAAAGAAAGCAATGAGAATTGTTTTTCTTACAACTCAGCTGGGACACCGCTGAGGAAACTTGAAAAATGGCAGCGTTTACACAGTCAACGTCCTCAGAGGTAACGGAGTTTAAGTCCGAGAAATCAAGATCTGTTGCTGCAGATCTCTCTGGAGCCTGAGGCTCGGACCTGACAGATCCCCTCTCGCAACACTCACAATGAATGAGTGCTGCAGTAGTCTTACGAGAACGGCTGGGGCAGTTTATAATGAAGTGCCCTGACTTACCACAATAGAAACATAGATTCTCCTTAAAACGATGTTCCTTGCGTGCATCACTAACCCGTCATTGTAAAGAGTCTACCTGCATGGGTTCAGGTTCAGGTTCCCGTGTAATCCTACTCAAAGGTTCCTTAGCTGGAGAGGAAGGTAGGAAAAGGTTAGTACGATTGCTTTCGAACCATCTCTCTTGCCTGCGTTCAGTCAGACGAGTATCAATACGGATGCAGTAGTTAATAAAGTCACCTAACGCAGTGGGAGGGTTTGGCACGAGCAAGTTCATCCTTAATCAGTGGAGATAACCCCTTTCGAAAAATAGATTTTTTGGCGGAACTGTCCCAGGTGGTATCAAGGGCCCATCTCCTGAAATCCAAGGCATATTCAGCTACCGAGTGCTTACCTTGGCGCAAAGCTAACATGGCTGCTTCAGCTGTTGCACCTCGATTGGGGTCATCAAACACCTGCCCCATGGCTGAAATAAAATCATCAAGGTGATTCAAACAATCATCCTCAGTCTCAATCAGAGGGTTTGCCCACATCAAAGCCTTGTTGGTAAGCAACATAATTATAGTAAGCACCTTAGATCGTTCAGTGGGAAATTGTGAAGCATGTGCAGAAAAAAAAAGATTGCATTGATTAATAAATCCCCTGAATTTCTCACGTTCACCGCCAAAACGAAAAGGGGGCAACTTGGGAATCCCAGCACTCGGGGCTACGGCAGGAGCCTGGACTCGCCCCTCTAGAACCTCAATCCTGGCTCGCAAATCCTGGGTAGTCTGTCCAACCACTTGCAAATTGTGATTATTGAGGTCCTGTAGATTTGTAAAACGGGTCTTTATATTCTGCAAATCTGCAAGGATATTATCAGTCACTCCGCAAAGTTCCTTTATGCGGGCCTCCATTTTCCAGATCTTTTAAGACAGGATTACTGGAAGAAGAGGAGAGGAGAAAAAAAAAACTATAGTGTTCACCTGTGGCAACACTGCAGAGAGAAAAAAAAATTAAGGGAACTGCTCACCTGGAATGGTTGTGAGAAGTCACAACCACTATCATCACAGAAAGTTTCAACCAGACATCTGATATCCAGAGTTACAGCAGACAAAAAAGAGAAAAGAAAAAAAAAAAACAATAGTGTTTACCTGTGATAACACTGCAGAAAGAAAAAACTTAAGGGAATTGCTCACCTGGAATGGTTGTGAGAAGTCACAACCACTGTCATCACAGAAAGTACAACCGGACGTCTGATATCCACAGTTACAGCAGACACAGCCTTCCAGACCCAGCAGACACTAACGTTTTGGCTTCAGAATCTTGTAATGTATGTAGTACAGTTCATATAGCGTCTTGTGCTTGGGTGCGATGAACATACATGAGACACAGGTTTGATATAGAAAAGTCCTGTATTACTTCATACAAGTTGGCAGAAATAGTCACACAGTTTGCAGACACAGAAGCAGGAAACACAGCAGGCCAGAGTAAACTAAGCTCAGCAAATCACTCTCCAACACAGATTCAGGATCTTCTTCTCTGTTACAGTAAGTCCATGCAAACGTGGGTCTTTCAAAGAGCAGGGTTCAGAGTCCACAAGTGCTTCAGAGTTCCTCAGTAGGAATAGCTGGAGTACAAGGTCCAAGGCTTACAGGAGTCAAGTCACAGGTTCACTGCAGGCTAGATTCTGAAGCACTGATTGCTCAGCTGTGGCTGCTTAAGAAGCAAAGGAGAGAATCAGGGCGGGAACATGCAAGCTGGAAACTCCATTTTGACTGAGGGCAAGATAGCTACAGAAAGACAGAAAGTAAAATGGCTGACGAACAAACTGAGTTTCAGGAATATATACATAGAACCTTACAAAAAGCTTTAAATAATTGTAAAAATATTTTAAAAGATCACAAAATAAAGAACAAAAGAAAGAAAAAAATACCAATACATATACTGATGTAAAAAAAAAGCAAAAAAGTATACATTTTGGTAACCCCAACCTACAGTACAAAACTGTCACACTAGATAAGCTCTTCAAACAACACCGTAAAGCTTTTTCATCATATCACCAGAGAAAAAGTGGAATAATTTGCGATCAAAAAGTCAAATGTAAATAAAAATGTAATAGCTGAAAATGTTATCTTGTCCCACCAAAAAACAATCTGCCATAGAGCTCCATCAGTAAAAAGTTAAAAACAACTGTAGCTATCAGAATATAGCGATGCAAAAACAATTATTTTCTTACAACAGTATTATTGTGTAAAAGCACCAAAATATTAGAATGTTACATAAATGTTGTATCTCTGTACTCGAACTGACTCAATGAAGAAAGCTTTCTTATCACTTTTACCATATGGTGAATGGCATAACAAAAAAAAAACAACTCCTGAATTGTTGGCTTTTGTTCATTCTGCCTCCCAAAAATTGGAGTAGAAAGCATTCAAAAAATTTTATGTGGTCAAAAATGGTACCAAAATAAACTTCAACCCATCCTGTAAAAAACAAGCCCTCACATGACTCTGTCGGCACAAATATAAAAAAATTATAGCTCTCAAAATATGGAGATGCAAAAACTTTGCTTTGTATAAAAGTGTCTTCTAGTCTGTGACAGCAGCCAAGCATAAAAAACTATATGAATCTGGTATCACTGTAATCGCATTAACCTGTAGAATAAAGCTGTCTAATCAATTATACAACATGAGGAACGGCATAAAAAAATACATAAAACAAATTCTTCAGATGCTGTTAATTTGTTTATTCTTCCTCCCAAAGATTCAGTAAGGCTCAGCTCACATTTATCCTGCGTTGTGCATTGAGCACTAACACCAAGGTTTTCTGTGTAAATCTCTGAAATACGTGAGCCAGAAGGAAACCCCAGTGGAAGACTCCCTAAAATGGGGCAGATGAACACACTTTGGATGTTGTCTGGCCTATGATCCAGCGGTGTCCGTCTTTTTAAACGTGTACAAAAGCGCAGTCACAAACCACAAACCTAACCATAACACACCCCTAACCCTAATCCCAACCCTAACCGTAATCTCAACCATAATCACAACCCTAGCCCAACCCTAATGTTACCCTAATCCTAACTTTATCCCCACCCCTAACTTTAACCCAACCATAACCCTAACCCCAACCCTAAACCTGGCCCAACTCTAACCCTAACTTTAGCCCAACCCTAACCCTAACTTTAGCCCAACACTAACTTTAGCCCAACTCTAACCCTAGCCCCAACCCTAAACCTAGCCCAACCCTAACTCTAACTTTAGCCCAACCCTAACTCTAACTTTAGCCCAACCCTAACCCTAACCCTAACTTTAGCCTAACTCACTTTATCCCAACTCACTTTAGCCCAACTCTAACCCTAATGGAAAAATGGAAATAAATACATTTTTACCTTAGGGTTGATAAAGGGTGGTTTGATTTACTATTTTTTTTATTTTAATCAATGTGATAGGGTCTATCCGAGTGATCCATAGTTAGCATTAGGGGTTTCCCAGCTGGGAGGAGTTACAGATGGGAGTAGTGTAGGGCAGTAGTATAGTTATGGGACTTCCTGGTTAGAGAGTAGTTGAGGTGCAGCAGTGAACAAAGACAGTTTGATAGCCATGAGGATAAGGTTGCTTCAGCATAAAGGGGCCCCAGGCTGAATGGCATGCAGGCGGTCACCAGCTTAAACGGTAACCATTCCGAAGATGATCCGGGGCCTACGGCCGGGACTAGGCAAAGCCTTTTATGCTTTCCTTTTTTAAACTGGACAAAGGGAATGGGAGGACACTGGTGAGCCTAATGGCACGGATGGGACAGGGATTGTCCAGGAAGAGCAGTGATTGCTAGGACGGGACAAGGATTTTCCAGGAAGAGCAGTGATTGCCAGGAAGACAGGGAAAGCCCTAAGAATGTCACTAAGTACGCACTGTGCCGCATCTGTATTGAAAACTCTGTTAATAAGTAAACTCTTACTATTTTGCATGGAATTCCTACAGAGAGTGCAGTGTTTTATATATTTCTATTGTGAGGATTTGATCCGTTACACTTGCACCTCGTCCCTTTAGAACCAGTGCACACCATTATTTCTTCATTTTAATAAGTAAAGTTGAACTGTTAAGAATGGACTTTGAATCCAGAGTTGTTTGTGAGAACCGTGGATCTGAATCCAGGATGATAGAAGCAAAGGGGAATCCAGCAATTAATGTGAGTTTTATGTTGTGCACGCTGCACATACAGAAGAAGCGACATTGTAATTCATTTGTGGGGTGCCAGGGTGTGGGAACACTACAGATCGTTGCCACGACTACCTTCCTGGCCGCCTTACAGGAACAGGACAATGAGGACAATGCAAAAACAGCAGGGTATGGATTTGTTATTGAACACAGAGTAAAGCCCATCTGTCGCCACTGACTATTATGAGCTCCGTCAACTTTCTGTCCAAGTGTCCATCATATTTCAAACCTAAATTATTATTCCTATAAGTCTACACTCAGGCTGTCTCCTCAGCATTCCTCTCTTCCCTCAGGCCATCTCCTCAGTGCTTCTGTCTGCAATCAACCCATCTCCTCAGTGTTGCTTTCTGCCCTCAGGCCATCTCCGCTCTCGTCTCTGCCCTTGGGTCATTTCCTCAGCACTCCTTTCTGCCCTCAGGATGTCTCCCCAGGGTTCCTATCTGCTCTCAGACTGGCTCCTCAAAATCCCTTTCTACTATCAGATTGTCTCCTCAGGACTCCTCTCTACCATAACCAATGCCAGACAATAACCAACTCCAGGACCCCACTGTTCAGCGACATGTAAATGTGACATTTTCCTCAATAACAAATTTAGATATCTGTGAACTGCATAGATTGTTAAATGAATAAGATGCCTTTGTCTGTACATAGTAATTCAAGTATATTGTGCCAAGTACGTACTGCTCATATAAGAGGGTGGTGGCCCACTCTTGTACTGTTTTCCTGTTGGCCAGTCTAAGCCTGCATAAGACTGTATCCTCAGTACTCCTCTGCCCTTGGGTGGTCTCCTCAACGTTGCTCTCTGCCCTGAGGCTGTCTATTCAGTGTTACTCTCTGCTCCCGAGTTGTCTCCTCAGACTCCTCAGCGTTCCTCTCTGCCCTCAGACCAAAGCAGATTGGAGCTTTGTCACAATGTGCCCTGACCAGAGGGCAGAGAAGAGAGTCTTAATAGGGATACCATCAGGTTATTATGATTGTGTGGACATTAAAATATAATTTTTTTGTTATTTAAAGGGAACTTTGGATAATGCTATTACCCTGTAGATATACACTCCCTGACAGAAGTAATGTCGCTTATCCATGTTATGTAAATAAAAGCTTATAACCTGATGTTAAATTCATCCATTGGTTGTATAAATTATTATTTTGAAAGCTGAAACCCTCCGAAATGTGGTTTTGGTTAAGAAAATAAATTGGCATCAATGCAGAAATATTGATCATTTAATGGACATAGAATGGTCAGATTTTGGCAAGACAAAAGTTTTGTCGCCCACAGAAAGTAATGTGATATTCAAACAAATAATTAGCTTAAAATACAAATATATGTTGCATAACATTGGTGAATGAAGTTGTGGTGCTATTAGAGTCATATTTAATATTTTGTGTGACTTCCATGAGCTTTGAGGACTGCATCCATGCGGTCCAACAATGATTCATACAATTTATTAATTAAGTCATCAGGAATAGCAGAGAATGCAGTCTTACATGCCTCCCAGAGTTCCTCTAGATTCTTTGGTTTTGTCTTCCAAGCTTCCTCTTTCATCCTACCACAAACATGCTCAATGATATTCATGTCTGGTGACTGGGCTGGCCACTGGCCAGTCATTGAGCACCTTGATCTTTTTTGCCTGGAGGAACTTTGTGGTAGAGATGGATGTATGAGATGCAGCACCATCCCGCTGCAGAATTTGACCCCTTTTATGATTTGGAATATAAGAGGTAGCAAATACTTCTTGATATTTTAGGCTATTGATATTGCCTTCCACCTTGCAAATGTTTCACACACCCCATACTGAATGTAACCCCAGACCATGATCTTTCCACCACCAAATTTAACTGTTTTCTGGGTGTATTTTGGATCCATATGGGCTCCAGTAGGTCTCCTGCAGTATTTTCATCAGCTGTGGTGTAATTCTACAGAAGATTCATCAGAGAAATCCACCTTCTGCCACTTTTCCAGCATCCATCTGTTTAGTAGGCTGTGGGACTTTGCAAATGCCACAAGGTTTTTTATTTGCCTTTTGTTTAGTGCTGGCTTCTGGGTACTGATTTGACCATGGAGGCCATTTCGAGACAGAATCCTACAAACTGTTCTAGTTGACACAGGGACTTGAGGTGACCAGGCCTGTTGGAGCTCTGCTGCAGTGGAAGAGGGGCTTCCTTTGGATTTTCTAACCAACAAATGTTCATGCTGAGCAGTTGTCTTGCGGGGTCTGCCAGACCTGGGCTTGTCAAACACATCTCCAGCCTCTTCAAATCTTTTTCTAATTCTTTGTACTTGACGCTGAGACACATTAAAGGTGCCAGCCACCTCTGCAGTGGATCTGGTCTTCAGCCTCTTGATAATCCAGGCTTTGGTCACAGGGTGGATTTTTGGCATGTTGTCAGAGCTCAAGTTGCAGCTCAGGTGATGGTCTGGGGTGCAGGGTTTCTTTATATACATACCCACTAATTAACCGATCATTTACTGAGGACAGGTGAGGATGTCAACTAGGATTGGGTGCATTATATGACCCGGCGACAAAACTTTTGCCTTGGCAAAATCTGACCATTCTGTGTCCATTAAATGATCAATATTTCTGCATTGATGCCAATTTATTTTCTTAACCTAAACCACATTTCAGAGGGTTTCAGCTTTCAAAAGAATAATTTATATAACCAATGGATGAATTTAACGTCAAGTTATTGTCACGACGTATAACAGATATATTCAAAGATAGCAACCTATATCTAATGTGACATCATTCTAAATTTCATATATTAGAGAAAATCAACATGTATACATAGTATCTGCCAGCAATGTCTTACCTGACATAATATCCTATGTATTGTGGGTCAATACGGTGTACGTGTCACGCTGTCTCTGGATAGAGGTGGACCGGGGTCTATGCTGACCCTGAACTGGGGTCCTGACTAGTCCCTCTACCTGGAGGTACTGTTAATGGTACAGAGGTCCAGGCCGCCAGCGTAACCCTGTCTCCTGTAGATCCCTGACCACTGTAATCTAGTCCTGAGAAGGACCCTGATTACCACCACAGGGAATGGGCAGGTCACAGCTTACACACAGTCTAAGACAAACGAGACAGACAAGGGGTAAAGAAAACACAGCCTTGCATACAACACTTCCACTACAGAGGAACACAAAAGGTTAAGGAGATAAACAGCGAGGAGAGGAAAAACCACAACAGGCACTCTTAGCTTAAGTCTTCTCAGAAACGATCCGCTCTGCTGGTCTGAATGAATGCTTTCATCGGCAACTTCCCCAGCAGACCAGCAGGTATATGAAGGAAGCTAATTAACAAAACATCAATCGCAGCTGGGCGAGGCTGGTCAGCCCAGCACCGAGAGAGAAAGAATTAACTCCCTCAGTGCCGAAAAACACCCAGCACCAGAAACTCAGCTGTGCGAAGTCAGGGTGTGTAATCGCGACGATCTCTGCCGCGACACACCCGTGACAGTACCCCCCTTCTACGAGGGGCCTCTGGACCCTCAGGGCCTGGTCTATCTGGGTGAGTAGTGTGGAAGGCCCGAACCAAACGGTCTGCGTTAATATCTGACGCAGAAACCCACATCCTCTCCTCAGGACCATACCCCTCCAATGAACAAGGTACTGAAGGGACCGGCGATTCAGACGTGAGTCAATGATCTTCGATACCTGAAACTCCAAATTACCATTGACCACCACTGGAGGAGGAGGTAGAGGTGACGGTATAACTGGTGCCACGTACCTCTTAAGCAACGATTTGTGGAACACATTGTGGATTTTAAATGTAGGAGGGAGGTCAAGACGGAAAGCCACCGGATTAACTATTGAACTGATCCTGTATGGCCCGATGAATCTGGGACCGAGTTTCCAGGAGGGAACCTTAAGTTTTATATTCTTGGTAGACAACCATACCAGATCGTTCACACTTAGGTCCGGACCAGACACTCTCCTCCTATCAGCCATACGTTTGTATCGGTTCCCCATAGTGCTCAGATTATTAAGCACTCCTCTCCACACTGAAGCAAGTGACGACGAAAATCGTTCCTCCTCAGGAACCCCAGAAGAGCCCCCCCCATTGAAAGTACAAAACTGGGGGTGAAAACCATATGCCCCAAAAAACGGGGACTTACTAGTGGACTCGCTCCGCCTATTGTTAAGAGCAACTCTGCCAGAGGTAAGAAAGAAGACCAGTCCTCTTGGTTCTCTGAGACAAAACACCGGAGATATGTCTCTAAGCTCTGATT
>JARQOD010000002.1:537803038-537840781 GCA_033576555.1 Oophaga sylvatica | reverse complement strand
ATACCATCAGGTTATTATGATTGTGTGGACATTAAAATATAATTTTTTTGTTATTTAAAGGGAACTTTGGATAATGCTATTACCCTGTAGATATACACTCCCTGACAGAAGTAATGTCGCTTATCCATGTTATGTAAATAAAAGCTTATAACCTGATGTTAAATTCATCCATTGGTTGTATAAATTATTATTTTGAAAGCTGAAACCCTCCGAAATGTGGTTTTGGTTAAGAAAATAAATTGGCATCAATGCAGAAATATTGATCATTTAATGGACATAGAATGGTCAGATTTTGGCAAGACAAAAGTTTTGTCGCCCACAGAAAGTAATGTGATATTCAAACAAATAATTAGCTTAAAATACAAATATATGTTGCATAACATTGGTGAATGAAGTTGTGGTGCTATTAGAGTCATATTTAATATTTTGTGTGACTTCCATGAGCTTTGAGGACTGCATCCATGCGGTCCCAACAATGATTCATACAATTTATTAATTAAGTCATCAGGAATAGCAGAGAATGCAGTCTTACATGCCTCCCAGAGTTCCTCTAGATTCTTTGGTTTTGTCTTCCAAGCTTCCTCTTTCATCCTACCCAAACATGCTCAATGATATTCATGTCTGGTGACTGGGCTGGCCACTGGCCAGTCATTGAGCACCTTGATCTTTTTTGCCTGGAGGAACTTTGTGGTAGAGATGGATGTATGAGATGCAGCACCATCCCGCTGCAGAATTTGACCCCTTTTATGATTTGGAATATAAGAGGTAGCAAATACTTCTTGATATTTTAGGCTATTGATATTGCCTTCCACCTTGCAAATGTTTCACACACCCCATACTGAATGTAACCCCAGACCATGATCTTTCCACCACCAAATTTAACTGTTTTCTGGGTGTATTTTGGATCCATATGGGCTCCAGTAGGTCTCCTGCAGTATTTTCATCAGCTGTGGTGTAATTCTACAGAAGATTCATCAGAGAAATCCACCTTCTGCCACTTTTCCAGCATCCATCTGTTTAGCAGGCTGTGGGACTTTGCAAATGCCACAAGGTTTTTTATTTGCCTTTTGTTTAGTGCTGGCTTCTGGGTACTGATTTGACCATGGAGGCCATTTCAAGACAGAATCCTACAAACTGTTCTAGTTGACACAGGGACTTGAGGTGACCAGGCCTGTTGGAGCTCTGCTGCAGTGGAAGAGGGGCTTCCTTTGGATTTTCTAACCAACAAATGTTCATGCTGAGCAGTTGTCTTGCGGGGTCTGCCAGACCTGGGCTTGTCAAACACATCTCCAGCCTCTTCAAATCTTTTTCTAATTCTTTGTACTTGACGCTGAGACACATTAAAGGTGCCAGCCACCTCTGCAGTGGATCTGGTCTTCAGCCTCTTGATAATCCAGGCTTTGGTCACAGGGTGGATTTTTGGCATGTTGTCAGAGCTCAAGTTGCAGCTCAGGTGATGGTCTGGGGTGCAGGGTTTCTTTATATACATACCCACTAATTAACCGATCATTTACTGAGGACAGGTGAGGATGTCAACTAGGATTGGGTGCATTATATGACCCGGCGACAAAACTTTTGCCTTGGCAAAATCTGACTATTCTGTGTCCATTAAATGATCAATATTTCTGCATTGATGCCAATTTATTTTCTTAACCTAAACCACATTTCAGAGGGTTTCAGCTTTCAAAAGAATAATTTATATAACCAATGGATGAATTTAACGTCAAGTTATTGTCACGACGTATAACAGATATATTCAAAGATAGCAACCTATATCTAATGTGACATCATTCTAAATTTCATATATTAGAGAAAATCAACATGTATACATAGTATCTGCCAGCAATGTCTTACCTGACATAATATCCTATGTATTGTGGGTCAATACTGTGTACGTGTCATGCTGTCTCTGGATAGAGGTGGACCGGGGTCTATGCTGACCCTGAACTGGGGTCCTGACTAGTCCCTCTACCTGGAGGTACTGTTAATGGTACAGAGGTCCAGGCCGCCAGCGTAACCCTGTCTCCTGTAGATCCCTGACCACTGTAATCTAGTCCTGAGAAGGACCCTGATTACCACCACAGGGAATGGGCAGGTCACAGCTTACACACAGTCTAAGACAAACGAGACAGACAAGGGGTAAAGAAAACACAGCCTTGCATACAACACTTCCACTACAGAGGAACACAAAAGGTTAAGGAGATAATCAGCGAGGAGAGGAAAAACCACAACAGGCACTCTTAGCTTAAGTCTTCTCAGAAACGATCCGCTCTGCTGGTCTGAATGAATGCTTTCATCGGCAACTTCCCCAGCAGACCAGCAGGTATATGAAGGAAGCTAATTAACAAAACATCAATCGCAGCTGGGCGAGGCTGGTCAGCCCAGCACCGAGAGAGAAAGAATTAACTCCCTCAGTGCCGAAAAACACCCAGCACCAGAAACTCAGCTGTGCGAAGTCAGGGTGTGTAATCGCGACGATCTCTGCCGCGACACACCCGTGACAGTACCCCCCCTTCTACGAGGGGCCTCTGGACCCTCAGGGCCTGGTCTATCTGGGTGAGTAGTGTGGAAGGCCCGAACCAAACGGTCTGCGTTAATATCCGACGCAGAAACCCACATCCTCTCCTCAGGACCATACCCCCTCCAATGAACAAGGTACTGAAGGGACCGGCGATTCAGACGTGAGTCAATGATCTTCGATACCTGAAACTCCAAATTACCATTGACCACCACTGGAGGAGGAGGTAGAGGTGACGGTATAACTGGTGCCACGTACCTCTTAAGCAACGATTTGTGGAACACATTGTGGATTTTAAATGTAGGAGGGAGGTCAAGACGGAAAGCCACCGGATTAACTATTGAACTGATCCTGTATGGCCCGATGAATCTGGGACCGAGTTTCCAGGAGGGAACCTTAAGTTTTATATTCTTGGTAGACAACCATACCAGATCGTTCACACTTAGGTCCGGACCAGACACTCTCCTCCTATCAGCCATACGTTTGTATCGGTTCCCCATAGTGCTCAGATTATTAAGCACTCCTCTCCACACTGAAGCAAGTGACGACGAAAATCGTTCCTCCTCAGGAACCCCAGAAGAGCCCCCCCCATTGAAAGTACAAAACTGGGGGTGAAAACCATATGCCCCAAAAAACGGGGACTTACTAGTGGACTCGCTCCGCCTATTGTTAAGAGCGAACTCTGCCAGAGGTAAGAAAGAAGACCAGTCCTCTTGGTTCTCTGAGACAAAACACCGGAGATATGTCTCTAAGCTCTGATTCATACGCTCTGTCTGACCATTGGTCTGCGGATGAAAAGCCGAAGAAAATGACAACTGCATCCCCCGACGAGAACAAAATGCCTTCCAGAATTTGGACACAAACTGAGACCCCCGATCCGACACCACATCGGAAGGCAACCCGTGAAGTCTCACAATCTTCCCAATGAACACCTGCGCCAGAGTTTTAGCAATAGGAAGAGCAGGAAGAGCAATAAAATGTGCCATTTTGCTGAACCTGTCAACTACAACTAGTATGACAGTTTTACCTGAAGACGGGGAAGGTCCTGTAATGAAGTCCATAGACAGATGGGTCCATGGACGCTCTGGGATTTTCAACGGTAAAAGGGCCCCAAACGGACGGGTATGTGGGGTCTTAGAGCGCGCACATACCCCACAGGACACGACAAAAGTTACCACCTCTTTATTTAAGTTAGGCCACCAAAACCGGCGAGAAACGAGATCTACAGTTGCTTTACTCCCTGGGTGTCCTGCCAAAGCAGAATTATGATGTGCCTCGATAACCTTTTGTCTTAACTGATCTGGAACAAACAGTTTCCCTGGAGGTCCTACAGGGGCGTCCCCCTGAGCCTCCAATACCTCCTCCTCAAGCTCAGAGCATACAGCCGACACCACAACTCCCTCCTGAAGAATAGGAACCGGGTCATCCATCTTCCCGGCCCCCGGGAAACTACGAGATAAGGCATCAGCCTTTACATTTTTTGACCCAGGACGATATGTGACGACAAAATTAAACCTGGTAAAAAACAACGACCATCTAGCTTGTCTGGAATTCAGACGTTTTGCAGACTCTAAATACAGCAGGTTCTTGTGATCAGTAATGACGGTGACCGGGTGGACTGCCCCCTCCAAAAAGTGACGCCACTCTTCAAAAGCCAACTTAATGGCCAAGAGTTCCCTATTGCTGACATCATAATTCCTCTCGGCGGACGACAATTTTTTAGAGAAGAAAGCGCACGGATGCCATTTACCAGGGGACGGACCTTGAGATAATACCGCACCCACTCCTACGTCAGATGCGTTTACCTCCACAATGAACGGTTGTGATGCATCAGGTTGGATGAGTATGGGTGCTGAAGCAAAACATTTTTTCAAGGAGGAAAATGCTTGACAAGCTTTGTCAGACCACCTAGAAAAATCCGTCCCTTTTTTTGTCATGTCAGTGAGAGGTTTGACAACAGATGAGAAATTACGAATAAATTTCCGGTAGTAGTTAGCAAACCCCAGGAAACGCTGCAGTGCTTTAAGATCCTCTGGCCGATCCCATTCAAGCACAGCCTTCACTTTCCCAGGGTCCATACGGAAACCGGAGGCTGACACCAAGAATCCTAAAAACTGAAGTTCTTGTACAGCGAATACACACTTCTCCTATTTGGCGTACAGTTTATTATCTCGCAAGATCTGCAACACTTGTCTCACATGCTCCTGATGAGACACAAGATCCGGCGAGTAAATTAAGATGTCATCTAGATAAATGACAACAAACTGTCCCACTAGGTGGCGAAAGATGTCATTAACAAAATGTTGAAACACCGCCGGGGCAGTAGTCAGACCGAAAGGCATGACAAGGTTCTCATAATGTCCCTCCGGAGTGTTAAACGCCGTCTTCCACTCATCCCCCTCCTTTATCCTAATCAGATTATACGCCCCCCTGAGATCCAACTTAGAGAACCATTTGGCGCCCACAATCTGATTGAAGAGATCAGGAATAAGTGGGACGGATACGGATCTCGGACCGTAATCCGATTAAGCTCACGGAAATCCAGGCAAGGGCGTAGGCCTCCATCTTTTTTCTTCACAAAGAAGAACCCCGCGGCCACTGGGGAAGATGAAGGTCTAATATGCCCCTTGGCCAGACTTTCCGAAATGTAATCCTTCATAGCTTGCCTCTCAGGACCAGAAAGGTTATGTAACCTAGATTTTGGTAACTTAGCATCAGGAAGCAATTTTATAGCACAGTCATATGCGCGATGAGGAGGTAATTCTTGACACCCTTCCTCTGAAAACACATCCTCAAAGTCCTCCAGAAAAGGAGGTAAGTTCTAGGCACGACCGTACCGATGACCGTGTTCATGCAGTTACTATTGCAAAATTCACCCCACTGGCTTATCTCTCTGGATTGCCAATTAATAACTGGGTTATGTTTAGTTAACCAAGGAAGTCCCAACACAATAGGAGTGGGAAGGCCCTCCAACACATAACAAGACAATAGTTCTTTATGTATTGCCCCCACTCGAAGGTCTATGTTATGCACGGCTTGCACAAAACTACCTTGACCGAGAGGCCTGGCGTCAATAGAGAATATAGGGATAGGTTTGGCCAATACACTCAGTTGCATACCTTGCACCTGGGCAAACCGAGCGTCCACCAGATTAGCCGCGGCCCCACTATCCAGAAGAACAGAAATCCTCTCAGTTCTCGTACCTACCACCACCTCCGCTGGTACGAGAAACTGAGACGGACTTGGGGACGAAATACATACTCCCAGATTGTCGTCCACCACACAACCTGGGATTAATAGTTTTCCGGCGACTTCTTGCTCAGTACAGTACGGGATGGACACCCCTCAATAAAATGTCCCTCTCTCCCGCAGAACAAACACCTTCTTGTTTTGCGGCGCACCGCCGATCCCCTCCCTCGGAATGATGTCCCTCCCAACTGCATAGGTTCCTCGGAACAAACCAGGGGAACCTCAATATTAGGGACTTTAGAAGGAGGTGGAGTCATCACAGGGGGCGGAGTTACCCCACACCTCTCCCTGAAGCCGTCTATCAATGCGAATAGCAAGAGCCATAGCGGCCTCCAGTGACGGGGGAGAATCATACTGAGCCAACACATCTTTTAATTTGTCAGATAAACCTTGACAAAACTGGCTCTTAAGAGCCGGGTCATTCCACTGAGTATCCGTGGCCCACCTACGGAACTCTGAAGAAAATTCCTCCGCCGGACGATCTCCCTGCTGTATCCTACGTAACTTCATTTCAGCAAGGGAGACCCGATCCGGGTCATCATATACCAGACCCAGGGCTGTAAAAAATCGGTCCACTGACTGGAGAGCCGGGGAGCCCGGGGGGAGAGAGAACGCCCAGGATTGAGGTCCCCTTGTAAGAGCGAGATGACAATTCCCACCCTCTGATCCTCACTCCCCGACGACTGCGGCCGCAGCCGAAAATACAATTTACATGCTTCCCGGAAAGTAAAAAACTTGTCCCGCCCACCAGTGAACCTGTCCGGGAGAGCTACTTTAGGTTCAAATCTGGTTTGCTCCCAGGGGTACAAAACCTTGGATTTAACGTCCGTCAGCTCCATGGACAAACTCTGCAACTGCTGAGCTAAATGGGCTACTGGATCCATGGTGGCTGGGGAGAATCTTTAGATGGCCGGTGAAAATGTCACGACGTATAACAGATATATTCAAAGATAGCAACCTATATCTAATGTGACATCATTCTAAATTTCATATAATAGAGAAAATCAACATGTATACATAGTATCTGCCAGCAATGTCTTACTGACATAATATCCTATGTATTGTGGGTCAATACTGTGTACGTGTCATGCTGTCTCTGGATAGAGGTGGACCGGGGTCTATGCTGACCCTGAACTGGGGTCCTGACTAGTCCCTCTACCTGGAGGTACTGTTAATGGTACAGAGGTCCAGGCCGCCAGCGTAACCCTGTCTCCTGTAGATCCCTGACCACTGTAATCTAGTCCTGAGAAGGACCCTGATTACCACCACAGGGAATGGGCAGGTCACAGCTTACACACAGTCTAAGACAAACGAGACAGACAAGGGGTAAAGAAAACACAGCCTTGCATACAACACTTCCACTACAGAGGAACACAAAAGGTTAAGGAGATAAACAATAAGCGAGGAGAGGAAAAACCACAACAGGCACTCTTAGCTTAAGTCTTCTCAGAAACGATCCGCTCTGCTGGTCTGAATGAATGCTTTCACCGGCAACTTCCCCAGCAGACCAGCAGGTATATGAAGGAAGCTAATTAACAAAACATCAATCGCAGCTGGGCGAGGCTGGTCAGCCCAGCACCGAGAGAGAAAGAATTAACTCCCTCAGTGCCGAAAAACACCCAGCACCAGAAACTCAGCTGTGCGAAGTCAGGGTGTGCAATCGCGACGATCTCCGCCGCGACACACCCGTGACAGTTATAAGCTTTTATTTACATAACATGGAGAAGCGACATAACTTCTATCAGGGAGTGTAGCATTAATCTGCAGGTTAATAGTGTTGTGAAGGTGCCTGACCGCTGTGTAAGAAGAAGGACTGTGCCACGGGTATCTATTTTGTGCCGGGTCTGGAACCTTCAGTGCTGTCTCCTCTGTTGTCCGGCGGAAAGCTTAAGAGACCAGACCAATCTTTGCAGGCAGAAGCAGGGGGCGTGACTAAGTGTTTACAGCCACAACGTGCGAGAAAATGGACAGACTTGGTGGAAACAGATAGTGCGCAGCAGGGGAAGCAAGTGCTCTGGCATCAGTACAGCGCAGACCCGTGAGGAGGGATGTGGTGTGAGCCAGTTGGTCTCCACGAAGCGAGGTGCCAAAAGCTCCGAGCTAGTGAGTACTGTATGTATACTGCCAAAGAGAGACCGGGTGCAGGACCGCCATCTGTGCTCCGATTCCCAGTGTATATTTGTCGGGCCACATTGGGCTCAGACAGTGCGGCGGCCCACTCTCCTCGGGCCACATCAGTATATGGACTAGGAGCTCAGCGGAAGATACCAGAGACCAACCGCTGCCGCCAGAAGATGGATCAGAGTTACCTTCCGGACCTCAACAGACAAGTGCCGCGCCAGCCGTTGTTGGCGCCATCACCTGCTCTGTGGCTCCCACATCTTGAGGAACGTCTGACTCTGATAAGTTGACTCAGCAAGAACTGTTAATACCTTTTCTACTGTTCTTCAACTCTGCATACTATTTACATTTTTGAACTGCTTATTCCTCTTTTAAACCATTTACCTCCCTGCATGGAGTATACCAGTATTAATTAAAACTGTTAACCCTTGCTCTGTCTCCTCTCCGTCACTGCATCCCGCAACCTGCTCACAGCTGTATTGAAAGTTCCGCCTACATCTGCAGGTTAATAGCATTACCTGATCAAACAGGTTCCCGTTAACATATGTAATAAAATGTTATTGCATTATTGTACCATATTATTTTTTGGGGGGAGGGTTCTTTATTTTTTTTCTATTTTATTAGATAGAGAGATAGATATATATGTGCTAAAATCAATACTTAAATATACAGGAAAGATATATATCTTTGTACAGTGTTAGCCAGTAGATAGAAAAAAATGTAGAATTGAGAGTCTTTGCCTGATGAAGAGACCTGAGTAGTCTTGAAAGCTTGCAATTTGTTGCCATCTTTTCAGTTAGTCATTAAAAGGTATCAACCACTGAGGACTCTCAATTCTAAATATTTAACGTAAAAATAGAGAGATATGTGATAAGATACATAATTTATTTTTACATAGTTTGTCTCCCATGAGCTCATAGCAGATCTCTGGAGGACACATATTTCTTTTTTTTATGTACTGTACACATTTTCCACAGTTGCTAAGGTGTTATGAATGTGCTAGAGATGGTTTCTGAGCAGAGGCTCCCTCTGGTGGTTACAGACAGTACTGAGCCTTTCAGCGAGGAATGGCAATCTGTGATCGCTGACTGGTCTGATATAAGGGAGGTTCCCTCCCATGATGGTTGCCAGTGATCAATTGTTCTTGTCTCAATTGTGGTTCCTGGTTCACTTGGAAGTTTGCTGAGTCTTGCCTGCATCTTCTGCTATCAGATAAGATATTTTCTGCTTTTATTTTTGTGCTTGCTTTTTGCATTGTTCCCTGCACTTCTGTGGAGGTCAGCCAGGTCCCCTCCGGGGGCTTGTGCTCCTCTCAGTTTATCTGAAGCCACTGTTATTTGTTCATTTGCTTTTTCTTGTTTTTTCAGTGGCTGCGGCTTAGTTTTGTTACACCAGAGATCTGATTTTAGGTGGTAGAGATCGTGTGATCTCAGGTGTTTTTGCAATCAGAGGAGTTGGTATTTTTTAGGGTTTTTTTTTGGATTGCAGTGAGTATCCTTTCCTATACTTTTCTGTCTAGACAGATTGGGCCCCAGCGTTTGCTCATTCTATTTTCTGTCTGTGTACGTGCTTCTTCTTTCTAACCGCCATTACATGTTTGGGGGCTTCCTATTTTCTTTGGGGATCTGCTCCGGGGCAGATAGCTTTCATCTTTCTGCCTTTAGGTGTAGTTATCTGTCAGGCTGTGACGAGGCGTCTAGGATCAACGTAGGAACGCTCCACGGCTACCTCTAGTTGTGTGGTTAGTTCAGGGTACTGCAATACAATAGGTTCCAGCCTCTATGGTGTATTGCCATTTTTTGCTTATTCTCCTTAGCTACCAAAACACAACACTAAGGCATCTCTAGGAGCCCCAGTTATATGGAATAAATCCAATGATTAGACACCAACATAGCTGATCTTGATGAGCTAGAACACAGCAGCTTGGTGTGAGGCGGAAAACCAGTGTTCATGTGACCACTTGGTCGGATAGGCTGTGCCGAAGCTTCTATTTGGCACATGTGGCTCACTGAGCATTTTGTGTCTGCAGGATAGAAGACAGAGTGGTGATAAGCCTCTTATTTTTTTCCCGGGGGTTTTCAGCGCTTAGCAGTGTGGGACACGTGGCTCACCGCCTGGGACAGAGAGCTGAATACAGTGCTGTCCTGTTGGATCTGGGACGGTTGGTACCTATTGATACAATACACAATAAGAAGCATAATTGAACCCATTGACCATGAATGAAATATAAATTTACCCTGATAGACTAACACACATGCATTGCTGTGTATCAGGATAAATTGAAATTCCATTCATGGTCTATGGTTCAATTAGAATATTATTATGTAGTGCATGATAGCTTATCAGGTTGTGATCTGTAGCAATGCTCAGGCTGCACTACCTGGTTCATGAACTGAATGCCAGAAGTATAGTAAAGACTGGCAAACATGTTTTGCTATGCATCAGTGCAAATTTAAATTTAATTTTGTATATTTTATTAATATTTCATTTAGTGGGATATAGAAAGTAGCATGGTGTATCGTCAGCTTCCTTGAACATATAAGGGAAACACTAGCTAAAGTGTTGTGCCCAATACTGCATGCTACAATCTGATAAACTGAGTTATGTGTGGCGTCTCCTGGAGATGGAGGCCTGGAGATAGCTGAGGCCTGCGGCCTA
Source organism: Oophaga sylvatica (assembly GCA_033576555.1). Taxonomy (NCBI): domain Eukaryota; kingdom Metazoa; phylum Chordata; class Amphibia; order Anura; family Dendrobatidae; genus Oophaga; species Oophaga sylvatica. The sequence goes on along the minus strand of JARQOD010000002.1, from coordinate 537,830,235 downwards.
CTAGTGAGCATGATGCACCCTACACCTATTAGCACATTGGGACTGAGACACGATTTTCCTGTAAAGTGCGGAAGGGGGGGCGTTCTGGAGCAGCAGCTAATCCACAGTTACCGCCCTCGTTCACTTTACAGTAGCACTTTGTCCTTTCATACCTCTCACAGGTTCACTATGAATGGTAATCGACTTTTTCTGACAGCCCCATAGAGAATGAATGCCGTTTTGTCATTGGGTTATAAGTAGATTACATTTAGAACCCTTACTAGATCACATAGCTTACCTCTTTTTCATATATGAAGAGGACAATGGCCAGAACAACTTCTGTCAACAGAATCAGCAGGAGCAAAATGAAGAACTAAGACAAATTGAAATGAAAAGTCATTAAATTCAATGCTCATTTCTAATAGAAATCTCAGTGGGGCCCGTATTTGAGCGCTGACCTTGATGCAGTACATTTGATGGCAGATTGCTGTAGATATCAATATTTTTTCCTTAATAAATCTTATTTTTATATAGGTAACATATTCCGCAGCGCTTTACAGTTTGCACACATTATCGTCCTGTCCAATGGTCAATCTAGATCCTATCATATTTTTGGATGTGAGAACGAGTGCCGAGAAACCACGCAAAGGAACATACAATCCTTGCAATGTTGTCCGTGGGATGAACCAGGACTCCAGCTGCAACTGCAGTGCTTCCACTGACACGTCGCCCTTCATATTATTTGAAATATTCTTAGGATTTCAGTGTATGGACCTCAGATGTCACTGATAAATAAGTTCAGTGTGACCTAACACCAAAGATGGCCATATACATGTTTTACACATCCACGTTTTGTGGTCCGTACTTGGTCTGCAATGCATGGATTGGTTGCAAGTCTACTACTAGGATGTCGAGCTTGAGTCAGGAAATCTGCAGCCAGTAAGTGCTTTCACAGTGTGAAACTTCTTGACATCAGATCTTTGTGAAAAAAAGGATGAGGCTGTTGGATTTCAGTATGCACAATTCTTTTATTCTCTATGGAGCTGAGTGGTACCTGGCAGCAGCTTACTCCCATCTTCTAATATAGATCATATACACACTCGGCCAAGAGAAGAGCTGCCGAACAAACATTTGGCAATAAGTATCTAATGTGTGTCTTACCTAAGTCATATATGATGCAAATTGTGCCACATAACAAAGTAATAATAATAATGTATTCTGTGAGAAACTTATTAGCTGCTCACCCCAATAGACTGTAAAGTGAAATCTCAAATATACAAGTAGACTGGGCAACTGAAGTGGTAAAGACTTTCTGAACTGGTCCCACCACCAGTTTCCAATAATTTCCATTGCTGCTAGTTACAAGGCTTGATTTGCCTATAGAGCTCTGTCTGAGTATACACATGGCTTTTTACTCTTCTTGTAGGGGAAGTTGCATAAATAGGCTGAGTTTTATAAACCAAACTTAACTTCTTACTCAGCAATGGTCCAAAAATATCTCAATGACTGAGTTAATCAATTTTACAAAATATCACATATACGGTATATCCTTATGAAAATAAATTCCATTTTCTGATTGTATTACAATAATTAAGAATGCACCAATACTCACAGTAAGAAGTAAGCATTTATTCTCTTTTATTGCTCCCATACATCCTAGAAATCCGAATACCATTATAATGCAGCCAAATAAAATGAGGACATTGCCAATTGTAATAGAGGGGATACCAGGAAACAGGGTCCCGTAAACGTTGTGCACAACAAAGTAGATTCCAATGGCGATGATGGTACATCCAGTAACCTACAGAAAGTGGACAGTATCAGAACCGGCTTAGACTTAATGAATGACTCCTATAAAATAGCAAGTACAAAGACAGGAGTGCACACAATATCATGTACCAACAAAACTAATAGTGTAAAACTAGTTGAGTAATGTAACCTACTCACTGTATGTTTGGTAAACCATAAAGGAATCTACAAATAGCTTTACACTACCTACAAACCTGAACACCTACATCAAGAATTATATATTAGATATAAAGAATAAGGGCGCAGTACCAGTGGAGAATGGTCACCTAGAAAGGCTAAAATATAAAAGAAGGTGCTACAAGGGTAGTAATGATAATGCAATGGAAACAAGAAGAAGAAAGGACTACCCAATGGATGCGCACACTCCCATATAGAATGCAAACACTTTTATTATAACTGACACTATACAAAAACAGTTAAAAAAAAGTTAAAAATAGGAGAGAAACAATTAGGGGAAAAGTATAATAGAAACACGTCACCATGTCTGTGTTTATCACACACTCCTGTTTTTTTTCTCACAAATAAACTCCTTAACAAATACTGATCATGTGAACATGGCTTTGATCTGCAGTGTTTCTCCTGCTCTATATCATGCTGCCCATAGTTAGGGCACAGTGTCTTATGTGACAAATCCCATTTAACTACAGGCTTTGGTTGACTACATCTACTTTTAATGCTGATATGAGAACTAGTGATGAGCGAGTATACTCGTTGCTCGGGTTTTCCCCAGCATGCTCGGGTGGTCTCAGAGTATTTGGAAGTGCTTGGAAATTTAGTTTATGTTGCCGCAGCTGCATGATTTGCGACTGCTAGACAGACTGAATATATATGTGGATTCCCTAACAAACAGGCAATCCCCACATGTATTCAGGCTGTCTAGTAGCCGCAAATCATGTGTCTCGACCACGCACCACAATTGTGGGTTTCCAGGGCAATGGGGTACTCAGAGCCGAGCCCGTAGAAGTCTATGGGATTGTCACAGGTAGCGGTGGCTCGGTCTGTGGCCCTGGCGGTCAGGCGTATGTTGGGGGGTATATTTACAGGGGATATATATATACAGTTCGTGACGCCACCTGTAGTCTCTGGTAATTTGTACCAGCGCTGCTGTAGATCTCTGAGGGATGGTGAGGCAGCTAGATGTCGGGTCCCCTACAGGTGGGACTCTTCCCTCAGGTCGATAGTAATGATAGGGTAGTGCAGGAATGCAATCAAATAACACAGTCTCACACATCAGCGTCTTTCCATACCTTTACTTCAAGTTATTCAGGCAGGTCCCAGGGAGGCTGATGGGGTTGATGGAGGATGAGCTTTGAGGCAACGGCTAAGCAAGTTAGGGGCCTCCTTTACTTTCAAATGATGATGAGTACAACCAGCATGAAGCGTAGTTCCCTCTATAATCTCCAGCTTTTCCAAAGCTGTGCTGCCCGGTCAGTTTTGTGGTTGGAGCCTTCTTCTGAGAGAGCTGAGTTCCAATTCCTGTCGTGCACTGACTCAAGGTTCTCACTCTCCCTGACCCCAGTTACGTACTGACTCTTCAGGGGCTGCTTTCCGTTACCTAAGGTCCGGTAAGCCTCTGGGTTTCCTACCACCATGCATGAAGCTATGGTGATGCTTCGGTCTCCAGTGACCGGTAACAATATGCAGGTATTCTATACCGATGGCACTTTTCTGTTCTCTTCCACTATGCCCTTCGATTTGCTCAGACTCTCAACAGATGTCTCAGTCCGTCCTCTAGTGGGGCACAGCTCTGACCAGGCTGAGGTGAACTGGCTCACCTTTACTGGACTCCACTTTCTGAACTGCACAAAGACTGCACTTCCTAACTCTTTCGAGTCACTGACTGAACTGAACTCGACTACTCAGCACTCCCCTCCACACCCCTGCTGGGTGTGTCCGAAGTGTACATGATATCATGGAGAGCCCTTAACCGTTACCTCTCCACTCATCCTCCTGGTATTGTGTACCAGGGCTACACACATGCAGCTGCGGCGACAGAAACTAAATCTCCCAGCACTTCCAAATACCCGGAGACCACTCGAGCATGCTCGGGAAAACCCGAGCAGCGAGCATACTCACTCGTCAATAATGAGAACCAAATAAGATGTCACTACCTCTTTAAAAATATCTTGAGATTTGCTGGTTATCTATGACTTATCTTCTATTTGGAATGACTGTATATTGAACTAATTAAACTTACCCAAAACAATAAATTGAAGACAAATAGTATATACTTCAGCATTTGAATATACTTTCCCATGTTTACTGTGATGTATAACTGCAAAATATAAAAAGAAAAGATGACATGAAATATACTGTACTTACTCTTATTAGCCTTGTTTTATTATCTTATTTTATAAACTGCATGATGCAGTTGATGTGTCATGTAAGGACACGGGCACAAGGAACAGCTGAGATGCCACCACTATAGACCTGAAAATTGTGATTTTAAAATTGATTATTAAAAGTTTGTTAATTGATTTGGCAGCATAAGGCCGGAGTCACACAAGTGTATAACATGGCTGTATTCAGAGGTGTAGCCGTGGGGGAGGGTGCAGTCAGGACGCCTAATGCGGCGGTCCGCAGTGTCTCCACCGGCAGCTGCATTCTGCCATCTCCCGGACTGGTAGTCGGCCGTTCTCTGTGCTCGGAAGGGAAGGAGCGCTATTTGACATTTTGAATGTAGAATTTGCTGTAACAATTAGCAGTTGCCATGTTTCCTTTGGAGAGTCCCTGATGTGCCAAAACAGTGGAAACTTCTCACAAGTGACACCGTTTTGTAAACTAGATACCTCAGGGAACTTATCTAGATGTGTGGTGAGCACCTTGAACTCTCAGGTTCTTCACAGAAGTTTATACCGTTGAGATATGAAAATAAAAAAAAATCAATTAAGGGTAACAGGAGAAATTGCACAATAAATGCAGACTTTGATGGAATAGTCTGGCTGTGTTATATCTTTCTTCGAGAGCCCCTGATGTGCCTAAACAGTGGAAAACCCACCATTTTTGAAACTAGACCCCTCAAGGAATGCATCTAGATGTGTGGTGAGTAGAGTTGAGCGAATTTGTTCGGGTTTTGTTCCGAATACGATCGGAATCGAATATTGATTTTGCAACATTCGTCGAACACAGCCGAACGTCATTAGAGTCAATGGGAAGAGAAATTATCGAATATGTTTGGAACGATCATCAAATATACATTCGGCACGAATAGGGTTCGAATATGGAACGAATATGGAAAATTCAGATTCAGTGACCAAATTCGAACAAATTTGCTCAATTCTAGTGGTGAGCACCTTGAACCCCTAAGTGCTTCACAGAAGTTTATAACGTAGAGCATTTATTTATTAAATACTGGGTACACTCATGTGAATGGATGTGATGAAATTTTAATACATACAGTAGTCATTAGTTACAAATGTTTCGGTCGCAAAGGACCTTCATCAGTGTACTAGATGTCAGGGATGCAGTGATCATATTGATACCACAGGTGGGTCACATAATTTTATGCCATTGGGCACTGAAGAAATAATAATTACATTCGTAACACTAAAATTTGATTTTAGCCCCAGATTCTATATTTTCAGCACAGGATCACTGTGCATGATCTATGGTAACTAACTTGCTAGTGCTTCTTGACTCGGATGTCATCATGGCCCCCGCTATGACTTCACCAGGGCTCCAGTCCAAAGGCAGAGGGGCTTTCATCCCTATATATATACAGTACAGACCAAAAGTTTGGACACACCTTCTCATTCAAAGATTTTTCTGTATTTTCATGGCTATGAAAATTGTAGAATCACACTGAAGGCATCAAACCTATGAATTAACACATGTGGAATTATACATTACACTTTACAAAAAAGTGTGAAACAACTGAAAATATGTGTTATATTCTAGGATCTTCAAAATAGCCACCTTTTGCTTTGATTACTGCTTTGCACGCAGAAAAGGTGAACGGATGGATTCTACATGCCTGATTCCAACGTTAAGCATGGAGGAGGTGGTGTGAAGATGCGGGAGTGCTTTGCTGGTGACACGGTTGGGAATTTATTCAAAATTAAAGGCATAGTGAATCAGAATGGCTACTACAGCATCTTGCAGCAGAATGCTATTTCATCAGTTTTGCGTTTAGTTGGACCATCATTTATTTTTCAACAGGACAATGACCCCAAACACACCTCCAGACTGTGTAAGGGCTATTTGACCAAGAAGGAGAGTGTTGGGGTGCTACGCCAGATGACCTGGCTTCCACAGTCACCAGACCTGAACCCAATTGAGATGGTTTGGGGTGAGCTGGACCGCTCACCGCTTCAATTTTTAATAAATCACCAACAGTGTCACCAGCAAAGCACCCCCACACCATCACACCACCTCCTCCATGCTTCACGGTGGGAACTAGGCATGTAGAGTCCAGCCATTCACCTTTTCTGCATGCAAAGCTGTAATCAAAGCAAAAGGTGGCTACTTTGAAGAACCTAGAATATAAGACATATTTTCAGTTGTTTCACACTTTTTTGTAAAGTGTAATGTATAATTCCACGTGTTAATTCATAGTTTTGATGCCTTCAGTGTGATTCTACAATTTTCATAGCTATGAAAATACAGAAAAATCTTTGAATGAGAAGATGTGTCCAAACTTTTGGTCTGCACTGTATATATGTGTGTGTTTATTCCAGCTGCTTTCAAAATAATATTAAAAATCCTGGAAAAAAAGCACCTGAAACTCTGACACATGATAAGGTTTTTAATATTAGACAGTGTAGGAGCATCCTACGTTATGTTTATTTTGCTTCTTGTAGGTCATGATGGAATTAACACCACAGGTTGCAAAAAAAAATGCTTAGAAATAAAAGATGGTTAAATGAAAACTCTGCAAAACCAAGACCTAAACCACATAAAAATCATTTCACACTTTGTGCCCACAATGTTAAATTTTGGTTGTTTTCCTGAAGCAACTTTGGCAATGACCTTGTCAACATTCTTGTGGCCGCCGCAGGTGTCATTTACTCTACTCAGTAAGAAATAGAAAGTGGTGGCTTCCAAGCGGTAGCTGTCCAATGAATGATCATGTCACTTCATTTAACCACTTCAAGGTTTCCAAACTGCAAAGCGGTTAAAAGACGTGGCATCAGATGGAACATGGGCACAGCAAAGTCCTTTTGACTTTGCTGTGCATAATGTTCAGTTTATGGGGCGCTTTTACTGCAATTTTTCAGGTGGATTCTGGGCAGAATCTGCCTGAAAAAAGTCATTGCTTGCACATGCACATACTCTCAGGACTGAACACTTTATTAAAAAACATGGATTCTGACATAGTTTTCTCTTGAAAACCAAGTAATATTTTTCTGCCTTAAAAAAATTCCATGTGAACATTCCCTTAGGGTAGGTATGAAAATCTGCCAACAGATTTAAGTACAATTCTGTGGAGGGTTCACAGGAATATCCACTTATAACATGCAAATTTTGTGGCAGATTTCACCCTCTAGGCCGGAGTCACACTGGCTCCCAGTATCCGATTTTTTGTGGTCCGTTTTAAACGTCCGAGTGCAATCGCAGCATGCTGCGATTGTCACCGATTGTGGGTCGACTATCGCCAATGCAAGTCTATGGGAGCGATGAGAAATCGGATTAAAAACGGACTGCACGTGTGACTTGCGATTAAATTGCACCTGTGTCCTTTAGAAAAGCCGGCAATTCATCCCCGGCTATACTGTAAAATCACACTGACAGCTTTAATAAAGAATAGAATCAATACATATACACACATAGAATACATATATATATATATATATATATATGTCATTGTGACATATAAATATACATACTGTATATTTATAGTTCATACACTTCTACATACTGTAATAGCCGCTAATTCAATTGCCGGCTTTTGTGAAATTACCAAACCCGACATGAAATGACACATGGTTTACATACAGTTAACCATGTCATTTCATGTATTTTGATATATGGTTTTCACTAACAATTACATGAGTGTATGTGTGTGAAATTTCACACATGTAAGGGTTAATTAAAGGTGTAAATTCGTTGAAAAAAAATGCGTGGGCTCCCGCTGTATTTTCTCCACCAGACAGACAAAGCAAGTGAGTGGGGGCAAATAATAATAGCCCAGGGAGGGTGATTTATTTTGTGCCCCCCCTGCCTACTAACATCTGCCCCCAGACACCCCAGAAAAGGCAAATCTATTATTAGATTAGCCCTCTCTGGCACTTTGCCCGTCTATTCCCATTGCCCTGTAGCGGTGGCGAATGGGTTAATAATGGGTTAAAGCCACCTTGCAATTGAAAGGTGACTTTAAGCCAGGTTAATAATTGAGAGATGTCAATTTGACAACTATCAATTATTAATCCTATTGTATGAAAGGAAAAAAAACACACTGTTTAGGTATTTAGCTAATGCAGAAATAAAAAAAATGGCTTGAGGTTCCCCTTATTTTTAATGCCCAGTTGAGGGACAACAGACAGCTTGGGGCTGGTGTTATTATTCTGGGAATATGGCAATAAACATGGAGCTTCCCAGGCTATTCATATCAGCTCACAGCTATCACAAAGATTAAGCAGACAGCAGCGGGCTGATATTAATAGGCTAGAAAGGGGCCATGGCTGTTGTCTCCTTCCCACACTAATAACACCAACCCTCAGCTGCCCCAGAAAAGGCACATCCATTAGATGCAACAATTCTGGCGCTTAGCCTCAGCTCTTCCCGCTTGCACTGGTTTGTTGGAAAGCATGGTAATAGTTTTGGGGTTGATGTCAGCTGTTTTATGTCCGCTGACATGAAGTCCAGGGGTTAGTAATCGAGAGGTATCTATCAGACATGCCTATTACTAACCGCATAGTCAAAAGTAATAAAGACACACAGAGAAAAAAGTGTTTTAATTGAAAAAATCACTCCCTGGCAATTCATCTCATATACTCATTTATTAATTTAAAAATACAAATTCAAAGTAATCCTCCCCTGTCCGCTGTAAATCCATAATAAGGAGGTCCCATGACGATCCCCAACTCTGCTACATCCAGTGTATTGATCTCAATTCAAAGAATGAAGCAACATACACTGGAGTAGCAGCAACTGTTGGATGTCACGCTGCCCTACGAGAGACCCGGCTTTTGTGAACTGAAGTGACATCAGTAAGGTTATCTCAGTTCACAGCTGCTTTTCATAGCTGAACTGGAGCGGGTGCAGAGAAAAGCGACCAAGGTTAATAGAGAACTGGGGGGTCTGCAATACCAGGACAGGTTATTACACTTGGGGTTATTTAGTTTGGAGAAACGAAGGCTTAGGGGTGATCTTATTACAATGTATAAATATATGAGGGGACAGTACAAAGACCTTTCTAATGATCTTTTTACTCTTAGACCTGTGATGTGGACAAGGGGGCATCCTCTACGTCTGGAGGAAAGAAGGTTTAGCCATAATCACAGATGAAGATTCTCTACTGTAAGAGCAGTGAGACTATGGATCTCTCTGCCGTCTAATGTTGTAATGAGTGATTCCCTACTAAAATTTAAAAAGGGCCTGGATGCCTTTCTTGAAAAGTATAATATTACAGGCTATATTCACTAGTTTCCTAGATATTGCGTTGATCCAGGGAGCTAGTCTGATTGCTGTATGTGGAGTCGGGAAGGAATTTTTTTCCCCAATGTGAAGCTTACTGTTTGCCACTTGGGTTTTTTTTGCCTTCCTCTGGATCAACATGTTAGGGCAGGTTAGGATAGGATATGGGTTGAACTAGATGGACTTAAAGTCTTCCTTCAACCTTAATAACTATGTTACTATGTTACTATGTAACCTTAATGAGGTCACCTCAGTTTATAACAGCCGAATCGCAGCGCCACATACAATAGTTTCTCACACTGTGAACGCTGACATCTGTAAGGTTACCGCAGTTCATCAGCTATGAACTGCAATAACTTTACTGATACACAATTATAGAAAGGAAAAATGATGCAGCACTCACCTGTGAGCTGTAAATATCCTGTATTCAACCTTCATCGGTGAAAAAGTTACAAGGGACAGGCAGGTCAGGGAGGCATGCAGGGAAAAGAAAGACGACGGCCGTTTCGCGTATCCAACGCTTCCACGGCTCCAGGTGTCAGAGTAAAAATAAAAAGTCAACGTGGTAACCCTGATCACAACCATTATCAAAACTTACAGTGGTGAAATGGCTTTGGGTTTGTTCTGGTGCAGAACAATGCCTGGCCTCATGTGGCCAGTGTGTGTTGGTAGTTACTGGATTATGAAGCCATTGATGCCATTAACTGTCCCTCACGTTTCTGACCTAAACCCAATTAAGGACTTCTGAGATTTTGTCTCATTGTATCTGATGACAAAATGTGGCACTACAAACTGTATAGGAACTCACTGATGCCCTGATTCAGGTCTGGGAGAACATCTTCCAGGACACCATCAGGAGTTATAGGCCAAACGAACTACTAGGTCGCAACTTGCTTTGACGTGGTAACTTCATGCAAATTGGATCCACCAGAGACGTCAGTTTTTCACTTTAATCTTTGTGGTGGTTTGGGTTCAAGACCTCAATTGGTTTATAACTTTGGTTTCCACCAACCATTGATACTTCATTTTGTACTAAGTAAAACGTTCACCATGAATCTTTTATTCAATGAGATCCGATGTCTGACTTGTGTTCCTGTCATTTTTGAGTAGCATATGCAAAACTTACTCCCTTTGTCAGAGATTGCAAACTATTGTACATTCCAAATATAAAAATATACGGTATAAAAAACATGAGAATTACAAAATTACGAAATAAAATTTTCTAAATGATTTGCCTACAAAAATTCCCACTTATAACATATAATCTTTAAAGTCATATTTAGTATTCTCTTTGTTTTGCATGAAAGAATCCACTGATCCTTTTCATATTATTGAAAAGTGGGTTTGTAAGCTTTTTTACTTTGAATTATGATGAAGAAAGTTGAAAAATACCCTGAAAAGTGTGCCTTACTAGAAACAAAAATTAGATTATGAATTCTTACGTTTTCTACGGAAGATTGTCACAGATCATACCTGTTGTTAAAATTGGAGTATTATACAGGAATAGATAATTGCAACAAATTAATGGCAGACACTTTTGCTCTTTTGTAGGACCCCTCCGCTATATATCATATCCTCTAAGGCAGTGTATAAAGAACAATACAATGTACTGCAGTAGCTATCAGGCTGGAGTCACACACAACCACAAAAAATCGGTCCGTTTTAGACGGTCGACAATCGGATCAAAATAAAAACATCACACATCCTTCTGGCATCCGATTTTCCTTCAAAGATGCGATTTAATCGCATGTGTGTGTACCTTGTAACATCCGATTTTCATCCGACTTGCGAGATTTTCTCGCAGGCTTGCAAAACTGACATATAATGGATCCAAAAGAATAGTATTTAAATGCCAAAAGAAAGAATAGATATATACACATAGAACACATATATATATATGTATATGTCATTGTGACATATATATATATACATATATTTATAATTCTTACACTTCTACATACTGTAATAGCCGCTAATTCAATTGCCGGCTTCAGTGAAATCACAGAAGCCGACATGAAATGATACATTGTTTCCACACATTTAACCATGTAATTTCATGTATTTTTATATATGTGTGCTAAATTTCAGACATGTAGGGGTTAATTAAAGGTGTAAATTCGTTGAAAAAAAATGCGTGGGCTCCCGCTGTATTTTCTCCACCAGACAGACAAAGCAAAGCGAGTGGGGGCAGATAATAATAGCCTAGGGAGGGTACATTTTTTTGTGCCCCCCCTGGCTACTAACATCTGCCCCCAGACACCCCAGAAAGGGCAAATCTATAATTAGATTCGCCCTTTCTGGCACTTTGCCCGTCTATTCCCATTGCCCTGTAGCGGTGGCGAATGGGTTAATAAGGGTTAAAATGACCTTGCAATTGAAAGGTCACTTTAAGCCAGGTTAATAATTGATAGCTGTCAATTAGACAACTATCAATTATTAATCCTATTGTATGAAAGAAAAATCAAACACACACAGTTTAATAAAAATAAGTTTAATTAAATAATCACACAGTTTTTGACCATATTTTATTTTCCTGCTAAAACCATTTCCTGTAATAAAAATAAAATAAAAAAGCAAAATTATACTTACCAATCCGATGTACAGTCAGGTCCCACGGTGTAATCCATCAGAAAGGGTTAACAGGTTACAGGTCGCAGAGAGCTAATAATGCTGTCTCAGACCTGTATTCCCCTGAATGAATAAGTTCCTCTCCCAGCGAAAGTAGAGGAATAGATTCATGAATGGAGCTTAATTGATTTATTGCCAATTTAACTGTAGTGACCTGACCTAAAGGGAAAGTAGACACAATCAATTAAGCTTCATTCATGAAACACATCCTCTCCTGTCGCCAGGAGAGGAACTTATTCATTCAGGAGCTTTGAGCTGAGCATGCAGGATTACTTGCACAGCTTGGCTCAAAGCTAGTTAACCCTTTGTGAAGGATTACAGCGTGGGACGTGACAGATCGGCGGAATAGGTAAGAATAATGTTGTTTTATTTCTTTTTCTTTATTTTAGGAGATCAATGGCTTCGCACGGATTAAGTGTAAAATAAAATATGGTCAAAAAAATGTGTTTTTATTTCATTAAAATTATTTATTCTTAAAGTGTGTGTGTTTTTTTATTTACTTCAATAGGATTAATAATTGATAGTTGTCTAATTGACAGCTATCAATTATTAACCTGCCTTAAGGTGACCTTTCAATTGCAAGGTGACAGTAAGGTGAGATTAACCCATTCGCCACCGCTACAGGGCAATGGGAATAGACGGGCAAAGTGCCAGAAAGGGCGAATCTAATTATAGATTTGCCCTTTCTGGGGTGTCTGGGGGCAGATGTTAGTAGCCAGGGGGGGCACAAAAAAAATGCACCCTCCCTGGGCTATTATTATCTGCCCCCACTCGCTTTGCTTTGTCTGTCTGGTGGAGAAAATACAGCGGGAGCCCACGCATTTTTTTTCAACGAAATTACACCTTTAATTAACCCCTACATGTCTGAAATTTTGCACAAATACACTCATGTAATTGTATGTTTCAAACATATATAAAAATACATGAAATTACATGGTTAAATGTGTGGAAACAATGTATCATTGCATGTCGGCTTCTGTGATTTCACAAAACCCGGCAATTGAATTAGCGGCTATTACAGTATGTAGAAGTCTAGGAACTATAAATATATATATATGTATGTGTTACAATGACATGTATATATATATATATATGTTCTATGTGTATATATCTATTCTTTCTAGTCTTTATTAAAGCTGTCAGTGTGATTTTACAGTATAGCCGGGGATGAATTGCCGGCTTTTCTAAAGGACACCGATGCGATTTCATCGCAAGTCACACAGTGTGGTCCGTTTGTAATCCGATTTTTCATCGCTCCCATAGACTTGCATTGGCGATAGTCGACCCACAATCGGTGACAATCGCAGCATGCTGCGATTGTACACGGACGTTTAAAACGGACCACAAAAAATCTGATACTGGGAGCTGCTCCATAGATTAACATAGGTCCGACTGCAATGCGATATTTCATCGCATTGCAGTCGTCCGATTTTGTCGCCAGTGTGACTCCGGCCTCAGTGTCATGATGGCTGGGGATCACATAACAGTGCCATACAAAAATTTAGATAAATCACTATGATAAACAGTGCTGCTATGTCCATACATGTCAAAGATAGTATATTTATGCAATGCTGTTCAATGATCATATTAATACCTCCATAGAGGACTGAAATTATGCCAACACAAGTGACCAACTAATATCTTTAAATTTCTAAATAAGATTACTAGACAATTAATGGCAAGTTATGAGAAAACCTCAGGCCCATCTATTGGACATCCTTTGTAAATATAAGAAATATGCAATTTCTTTTTTATTAAAATTTTCAGCCATCATTGAAATATTGACAATTTTTTTATTATTTACAGTTCGGTGCCTTGGAGATCAACGACCGCTGGTGGGCAGCAGAAAATGTACAGTGCTTGCAAGCCCTTTTCTATTGAGCTTGTAAGCAATGCTTTGAAGTTGATGGGATCCTTGGAGTGAGCAATGACTTAATCCCAGCCAGCTCTAGTACATGGCTTACATGCTAGACATCAGCAGGTGGTCTGTTTCCTAGTCAATAAACTGTAGATGAAAGATACGTGTTGATATCTGAAGAACTGCTAAAATTTTTAATAAGCAGTAAATTGCAAAAGTGCTGGTTTTTGTAAACAATATTCAGCAATATTCATCTATAAATTTAGTTATCTTTGATGTGCCCTATGTGACCATAAGACGAGAAGACCAGTCATGGTGGCGGTACCTACATTTATGGGTGGCAACTGTATATTACTAACATGTACCAACTAAATATTTCCTAAGAAGATCTCTTCATATTAAGAATGGGCTTCACTGATGGTATAGAACTAATGGTACTCGTACCGCAAAAAAACAAGCTCTTATATGGTTATATTGACAGGAATAAATCAGTTATGGTTTTTGGAAGAAGGGGAGGAAAAATGAAAATTCTTTTGTTAATAACTGTTTCTAAATATCTAGTCTGGCAATTCTTTCTTTTTAGGAAATGTATTAAAACTATCACATCTTGAAAATTATCTTTAGCCTTAATGAAAAATAAGTCTGTAGATTTAAATGTGTTGTTTCAATGTTTTCAAAGTAAAAATAGATTAAACTTAAAGACAACCTTTTACATGAGCACTCAACACCAATCAATTTGACAGGCTTATCTTTTAATGACCCCACAGAGCTTTTTAACAGGGAGATTAAATTTTGCTGTTCAGTCTGGAAGTGCATTACGCCATGTAGATGCAGTTACAGCTCCTAAGTATCCGCTGTATTCCTGAACTAGCAGCATCCTCCCCTGACTGACTGACAGGTCATTTATGCTGGTACATTGGCCACTGACTTCTCAATCAGCCAGGGGAAGGTACTGCTTGTTTGTGAATCCAGCAGAAGCAAAGGAGCTTGTAAGCGCATCATCTTGTCCTAATGCACTTGACTGAACTCAAAATGCAATGTCTTGCTGCTGAAGCAGATTGTTGGGGTCATAATGGGAACAACTGGCTTGTCTTTTAACCCCTTAACGACCGCCGATACGCCTTTTAACGGCGGTCATTAAGGGTACTTAAACCACAGCGCCGTTAATTAACGGCGCTGTGGAAAAAGTGAATAGCGCCCCCCAGAGGCGCATTTTCTCCGGGGTAGCCGGGACCCCAGAGAACATGAATCGGGTCGTTTTTTACCGACACCGATGTTGCGATCGCCGTTATAATCCCTATAACTGCGACCGCAACAACAACAAAAAAAAGTTGTGCCATTTAATTTCTCTGTCCTCTGATGTCATCGGACATCAGAGGACAGAGAAAAAGGGTCCCCAGGAACTCCATGTGGCCCCCGATCCCCTGCATGTGGCCCCAGGGCCCTCCGGTGTCCCCCGGTGCCGGCGCTATGAAGAAAATGGCGGGCGCATGCTCAGTGCGCCCGCCGCTATGTGCCGCTATGTGCTGGGGGATGGGCAAATATTCTCTGGGGTCTCGGCTACCGGGGGTAGCCGAGACCCCAGAGAACATGATCCAGGTCGGTATTCACCGATCCCGGTCTTGCGATCGCCGCTATGCAAGCATAGACGCGATTGCAAAAAAAAAAAGATTTCTCTCCCCTCTGATGTGATCGCACATCAGAGGGGAGAAAATGAGGGTCCGTATGTCACCCTGAACCCCCCTGTACCTGCCGGTGTCCTCTGGCAGGTCCTCCTGGCCTCCGATCCTCCCGGTCTTCTTCCTGGAAAAAAAAAATGGCGGGCGCATGCGCAGTGCGTCCGCCGATCTGCTTGACGGCAGATTCAAATTTTTTTTCATTCATTCTCCAGAAAGTGCATTTTGATCACTGTGATAAATTATCACAGTGATCAAAATAAAAAAACAGTACATAACCCCCCCATTTATCACCCCCTTAGTTAGGGACATATAATAAAAAATAGAAATTATATTTATTTTCATTTTTCTGTTAGGGTTAGGGTTATAATTAGGGTTAGGGTTAGCATTAGGGTTAGGGTTATAATTAGCGTTAGGGTTAAGCTGGGTTCATACTGCGTTATGGCAGTCCGTTAGACGGACTGCGTTACACCGCGGTATAACGCGGTGTAACGCAGTCCGTTAACGCTGCCATTCACCCCCATTTGAGGGCGCATCGCGACGCATGCCGGTTAAGCGGCATGCGTTTGCGACGTGCCATCATTCAGTGATGGAGCCTCGGACGCGGGCTGCAGCGTCTGGGCTGCGTCACCGCTAGCGCAGATGAATCATCTGCTGATTCCTCTGCGCTAGCGGGTATAGCATAACGCGATCGCGTTATGCTATACCTTTACCAGCCCGTCAACGCTATGTGTTGAACGGGCTGGTAAAACGCAAAATGAACCTAGCCTTAGGGTTAGGGTTATAATTAGGGTTATAATTAGGGTTAGAATTAGGGTTAGGGTTAAAATTAGGGTTAGGGTTACAATTAGGGTTAGGGTTACAATTAAGGTTAGGGTTATAATTAGGGTTGGAATTAGGGTTGGGATTTAGGTTAGGATTAGGGTTGGGATTAGGGTTAGGGGTGTGTTGGGATTAGGGTTGGAGCTAGAATTGAGGGATTTCCACTATTTAGGCACATCAGGGGGTCTCCAAACACGACGTGGCGTTCAAAAAGTCAAATGGCGCTCCCTCCCTTCCGAGCCCTGCCGTGCGCCCAAACAGTGGTTTACCCCAACATATGGGGTATCAGTGTACTCAGGACAAATTGCACACCAATTTTGGAGTTCTAATTTCTCCTGTTACCCTTGGGAAAATAAAAAATAGCTGGCTAAAAAAAAATCATTTTTGAGAAAAAAAATGATTTTTTATTTTCACAGCTCTGCGTTTATAAATTTCTGTGAAACACTTGGGGGTTCAAAGTGCTCACCACACATCTAGATAAGTTCCTTAAGGGGTATAGTTTCCAAAATGGGGTCACTTGTGGGGGGTTTCCACTGTTTAGACACATCAGGGGGTCTCCAAACACGACGTGGCGTTCAAAAAGTCAAATGGCGCTCCCTCCCTTCCGAGCTCTGCCGTGCGCCCAAACAGTGGTTTACCCCAACATATGGGGTATCAGCGTACTCAGGACAAATTGCACACCAATTTCGGGGTTCTAATTTCTCCTGTTACCCTTGGTAAAATAAAAAATAGCTGGCTAAAAAAATCATTTATGAGAAAAAAAATGATTTTTTATTTTCACAGCTCTGCGTTTATAAATTTCTGTGAAACACTTGGGGTTCAAAGTGCTCACCACACATCTAGATAAGTTCCTTAAGGGGTCTAGTTTCCAAAATGGTGTGATTTGTGGGGTTTTTTGACTGTTTAGGCGTATCAGGGGCTCTCCAAACGCGACATGGCGTCCAATTTCAATTCCAGCCAATTTTGGTTTGAAAAAGTCAAACGGCGCTCCTTCCCTTCCAAGCCCTGCCGTGCACCCAAACAATGGTCCCACCCCACATATGGGGTATCAGCGTACTCAGGACAAATTGGACAACAACTTTTGTGGTCTAATTTCTCCTGTTACCCTTGGGAAAATAAAACTAATACTAAACGATCAGGTTTGTGGAAAAAATATGACTTTTTATTTTCATGCCCGGGAGTTATAAACTTCTGTGAAGCATTTGGGGGTTCAAAGTGCTCACCACACATCTATATAAGTTCCTTAGGGGTCTAGTTTCCAAAATGTTGTCACTTGTGGGGGTTTCCACTGTTTAGACACATTAGGGCCTCTACAAACGCGACATGGCATCCAGCATGCTCAGGACAAATTGCACAAAAACTTTTGGGTCTTGTTACCCTTGGGAAAATAAAAATTGGGGTGAACAGATCGTTTTTGTGGAAAAAATATGATTTTTTATTTTCACGGTTCCATGTTATAAACTTCTGTGAAGCACTTGGAGGTTCAAAGTGCTCACCACACATCTAGATAAGTTCCTTAGGGGGTCTAATTTCCAAAATGGGGTCACTTGTGGGGGTTTCCACTGTTTAGACACATCAGGGCCTCTACAAACACGACATGACGTCCAGCCAATTCTGCGCTGAAAAAATCAAACGGCGCTCCTTCCCTTCCAAGCTCTGCCATGCACCCAAACAGTGGTTTACCCCCACATATGGGGTATCAGCATGCTCAGGACAAATTGCACAAAAACTTTTGGGGTCTTGTTACCCTTGGGAAAATAAAAGTTGGGGTGAAAAGATTGTTTTTGTGGAAAAAATATGATTTTTTATTTTCACCTCTACAAACGCGACATGGTGTCCAGCAAATTCTGCGTTGAAAAAGTCAAATGTCGCTCCTTACCTTGCGACCTCTGCCGTGCGCCTAAAAAGTGGTTTACCCCCACATATGGGGTATCGGCTTATTCAGGAGAAATTGCACAACAAATTTTGTGGTTCATTTTTTCTTTTAACAGTTGTGAAAATAAAAAAAATAGGTTCCGAAGTAAAGTTTTTGCAAAAAAAGTTAAATGTTAATTTTTTCCTTCCACATTGCTTCAGTTCCTGTGAAGCACGTAAAGGGTTAATAAACTTCTTGAATGTGGTTTTGAGCACCTTGAGGGGTGCAGTTTTTAGAATGGTGTCACTTTTGGGTATTTTCTATCGTATAGACCCCTCAAAGTGACTTCAAATGTGATGTGGTCCCTAAAATAAAAATGGTGTTGTAAAAATGAGAAATCGCTGGTCAACTTTTAACCCTTATAACTTGTAACAAAAAAAAATTTTGGTCCCAAAATTGTGCTGATGTAAAGTAGACATGTGGGAAATGTTATTTATTAAGAAATTTGTGTGACATATCTCTCTGATTTAAGGGCATAAAAATTTAAAGTTTGAAAATTGTTAAATTTTCAAAATTTTTGCCATATTTGCGTTTTTTTCATAAATAAACACAAGTCATATCAAAGAAATTTTACCACTAACGTGAAGTACAATATGTCACGAAAAAAAAAAATCTCAGAATCAGCGGGATTCGTTAAAGCGTTCCAGAGTTATAACCTCATAAAGTGACAGTGGTCAGAATTGTAAAAATTGGCCCTGTCATTAAGCTGCAAAATGGCTCTGTCACTAAGGGGTTAAACATCTACACAGTCTTATAAACTTTTTCTCGATGTGGACAAATTCCATTTTTGCATTTTCATTTTTCCTCCCCTTCTTCTCAGAGCCATACCTTTATATTTTATTATCCACATAGTATATGAGGGCTTGTTTTTTTTTCCAGGAGACAAGATGTACTTTTACTCTTTATTACTTTTTTTTTTATATAGCGCTAACATATTCCACAGCAATTTACAGTTTGCACACATTATCATCGCTGTCCCCAATGGGGCTCACAATCTAAATTCCCTATCAGTATGTCTTTAGAATGTGGGAGGAAACCGGAGAACCCGAGGAAACCCACACAAGCACGGGGAGAACATACAAACTCCTTGCAGATGTTGTCCTTGGTGGAATTTGAACTTTTGGATAATACCATTTATTTTACCACAAATGTACTGGAAAACGGGAAAAAAATTCCGAGGTGAAATTGTGAACAATAACGCAAATTCTGACATTGTTATATGGGAATTGTTTTTACAGCGTACATTATGTGTTCAAAATCATCTTGGAATATTATTCTCCTCATCAGTATAATAACGGAGATACCAAACATGTCCAGTTTTTTTGTTATTTTAGTGATAAAAAAGGAACTGTTCACAGTTCACAATAACTGAAGCAATGTCAAAGGAAAAAATGAACATTTTACTTTTTTTCACAAAAATTTGACTTAGGACCCAGTTTTTTTATTTTACAAGGGCATCAGGAGAAAAATTACTTTTTTCTAACAAAAATAATCTTTTAGCCCCAATTTTTCTACATCTACAACGGTAACAGAAGAAAATGGACCCCAAAAAATGTTGTGCAATTTCTTCTGAGTATGCCGATACCCCACGTGTGGAGGAAAACCACTGTTTAGGCTCACGGCAGGGCTTGGAATGGAAGCAGCCTGTGAAGTGCATAAACAGTGGGAACCCCCATAAGTGACCCAATTTTTGAAATTAGACCCCTAAAGGAACTTATCTAGATGTGTGGTGAGCACCTTGAACCCCCAGGTGCTTCACAGAAGTTTTAAAATACAGAGCTGTGAAAATAAAAAAAATCAAACTTTTTCCACAAAAATGACATTTTAGCACTAGAGTTGAGCGATACTTTCCGATATCCAAAAGTATCGGAATCGGAATGGTATCGCCGATACCATTAAAATATCGGCGATACCCGATACCGATACCGGAAATCCAATGTAAGTCTATGGGAACAAAATATCGGAACTAAAAAAACCCCATTCTTTCCTTGTAAACACTAAATATACACACATAGAATACATATATATATATATAATATATATACATGTCATTGTGACATATATATATACATATATGTATAGTTTATACACTTCTACATAGTAAAATATCCTCTGATTCAATTGCCGAGTAAAGCCAGCTTCTGTGAAAAGACAGAAGCACCCGACATGAAATGACACTTGGTGTACATAGGGTTAACCATGTCTTTTCATGTCCTTTGCTATCTGATTTGCACAAACAATTACATGAGTGGCTGTGTGCAAAATTTCACACCTGTAGGGGTTAATTAAAGGTGTAAATTCGTTGTAAAAAAAAAGGACTTTTTTGCTACGAATTTACACCTTTAATTAACCCCTACAGGTGTGAAATTTTGCACACTTACACTCATGTAATTGTTTGTGCAAATCAGATATCAAAGTACATGAAAAGACATGGTTAACTCTATGTAAACCAAGTGTCATTTCATGTCGGGTTCTGCATTTTCACAAAAGCCGGCAATTGAATTAGCGGCTATTATACTATGTAGAAGTGTATGAACTATAAATATATATATATATGTGTCACAAACTCAATGACATGTATATATATATATATATATGAGGTGTAAAATTGCTGAAAAAAATGCGTGGGCTCCCGCCCTATTTTCGCAACCAGACAGACAAAGCCAGTGAGTGGGGGCAGATAATAATAGCCCAGAGAGGGATCATTATTTTTGGCCCCCCCGCTACTAACATCTGCCCCCAGACACCCCAGAAAGGGCAAATCTCTAATTAGATTTGCCCTTTCTGGCACTTTGCCCGTCTATTCCATTGCCCTGTAGCGGTGGCGAATGGGTTAATAAGGGGTTAAAATGACCTTGCAATTGAAAGGTCACTTTAAGCCAGGTTAATAATTGAGAGCTGTCAATTAGACAACTATCAATTATTAATCCTATTGTATGAAAGAAAAATCAAACACACACACTTTAATAAAAAAGAAGTTTAATGAAATAATCACACAGTTTTTGACCATATTTTATTTACCTGCTAAAACCATTTCCTGTAATAAAAATAAAATAATAAAGCAAAATTATTCTTACCAATCCGATGCACAGTCAGGTCCCACGGTGTAATCCTTCAGAAAGGGTTAATGTTTACTGCAGGGACCGCAGCTAATGCTGCAGCCTCACAGTAAACCCCCAAATGAATGAGCTCCTCTCCTGGCTGACAGGAGAGGAAGTGGAAAGCTTAATTGATTGCTTTCCACTTTCACTTCAGGTCAGCCAGGGACACCATCAGTGACGTCAGAGAGAACTGATTAACAAAAATAGGGTTCCCTTCGAAAAAAAAATGGCGTGGGGTCCCCCCTATTTTTGTTAACCAGCCAGATGAAGCAGACCGCTGAGGCCTGGATTTTCAGGCTGTTAAGGAGCCAAGATCCATGGACCTTGCCAGCCTGATAATACCAGGCCACAGCAGTCTGCATATCTTGGCTGATTAACAAAAATAGGGGATCCCCTCGAAAAAAATTAGCGTGGGGTCCCCCCTATTTTTGTTAACCAGCCAGATGAAGCAGACCGCTGAGGCCTGGTTTTTCAGGCTGGTAAGGATCCAATATCCATGGACCTTGCAAGCCTGATAATACCAGGCCACAGCAGTCTGCTTAGCTTGGCTGGTTAACAAAAATAGGGGATCCCCTCGAAAAAAAAAAACGGCGTGGGGATCCCCCCTATTTTTGTTAACCAGCCAAGTAAAATGCAGACTGCTGCGGCCTGGTATTAAAAGACTGTCAAGGCCCATGGATTTTGGCCCTCAACAGCCTGATAATACCAGGCTACAGCAGCCCCACATTTGGCGCATCAAAAGATGTGCCAATTGTGGCACTTTACCCGGCTCTTCCCACTTGCCCTGTAGCGGTGGCAAGCGGGGTAATAAGGGGTTAATGTCACCGTTGATTGCACGGTGACAATAAGCCCGTTAATAATGGAGAGGTGTCAATAAGACACCGATCCATTATTAATCCCAAAGTTTTTAAATGTTTAAAAAAAAGACACAGCAAGAAAAAAGTCTTTTAATGAAATAAAAGAGACAACACAGTTTTCATTTTTTTTATTACTCTCTCATTCCTGCGACGCCATCGATCTCCTGTAAAAAAATAAAAAAAACAAACCAACAGTATACCACCTGTCCGACGCAGTCCATAGTAACGACTGTCCCACGACGATCCAGCTCTGCTACATCGGAATGACAGGCAGAGCCTGACATCCCGGCGCAGCACAGCTGCTTACCAGCTTCCACGGCGGTGACGTCATCGGACTGCTTTACGGCCGCGATTACCCAGCAGTCACTGCAGTTATCGCGAGATACTGCATGTGACCGCCGGGGAGAAGAGGATGGCGGCCATTAAGCAGTCCGGGATGTGACCGCCGGAGATCTTCTGCCGGGTAAGTGCCGCTGACTCCTGACAGACCCGACCGACGGACACTGACAGTGACAGTGACATTCCGATTCCGGTATCCGATATGACGAAAATATCGGAACTCGGAATCGGAATTCCGATACAGCCAATATCGGCCGATACCCGATACTTGCGGTATCGGAATGCTCAACCCTATTTAGCACCAAATTGTTTATTTTGTGAAAGGGTAACAGGAGAAAATGGACCATAAAACTTGCGAAATTTCTTCCTACATGTAATTGGGAACTACTTTTGAGGCATAGTGCAAAGCGCAAACGGGAAGAAGCGCAAGGGTAACAGGAAAACATGGACCCCAAAAATTGTTGTGCAATTTTTCCTGAGTATGCCGACACTGCATTGTGTGGAGGTTTGACTTTTTGAATACAAACTTGGCTTGAATAGAGTGGACGCCATGTCGCGTTTCGAGAGCCCCCAATATGCCTAAACAGTGGAAACCCCAACAAGTGACCCCATTTTGGAAACTAGACCCCTCAAGGAACTTATATAGATGTATGGTGAGCACATTGAACCCCCAGGTGCTTCACAGAAGTTTATAACGTAGAGCTAAGAAAATAAAATACCGTATATACTCTCATATAAGCTGAGATTTTCAGCCCATTTTTTAAGGCTGAAAGTCCCCCTTTCGGCTTATACGTGAGTCATATACCGGGGGTCGGCGGGGGAGGGGGAGCATGGGTGTCAGAGATCATAATCACCCCCTCCTGGCACAGTCTCTGCAGCCCCTGCTTCTCGCAAGGTCTCCGGCGCCTAGGTTCAGGGTTACGTGGTACTGCTCATTAAAGTCATGAATATGCGCATATTCATGACTTTAATGAGCGGTACCACGTGACCGCTGAAACCTGAAAGAGCAGAGGCACTGAGACCATGGAAGAAGCAGGGGCTGCAGAGACCGTGCACCAGGAGGGGGTGAGTATGACGAGGGGAGGACGGGGAGCAGAGCAATATTCATCTGTCCCCGTTCCACCGCCGCTCTGTCCTCTGCGTCCTCTAACTGTGATGTTCAGGTCAGAGGGCGGATGACGTAGTCAGTGCGCGCCCTCTGCTGAACGTCACTGCAGAGGACCTGGGAGACAGAGTGGTGCGCAGCGATGGAACGGGGACAGGTTATCATCTCCCGCCTCGACTACTGCAACCTCCTACTCTCTGGCCTTCCCTCTAGCACTCTGGCACTACTCCAATCCATCCTGCACTCTGCTGCCCGACTAATACCCCTGTCTCCCCGTTATTCCCCAGCCTCTCCTCTCTGCCAAGCCCTTCATTGGCTTCCTATCGTCCAGAGGCTCCAGTTCAAAACCCTAACCATGACCTACAAAGCTATCCACAATCTGTCTCCTCCATACATCTGTGACATGGTCTCCCGGTACATACCCACAAGCAACCTACGGTCCTCTCAAGATCTCCTCCTCTACTCCCCTCTTATCTCTTCTTCCCACAACCGCATACAAAACTTCTCCAGTGCCTCTCCCCATACTCTGGAACTCTCTACCTCAACACATCAGACTCACTCCTACCATGGAAACCTTCAAAAAGAACCTGAAGACCCACCTCTTCCGACAAGCCTACAACCTGCAGTGATCCTCAGTCTACTGAACCACCGCACGACCAGCTCTACCCTCTCCTAATGTATCCTCACCCATCCCTGTAGACTGTGAGCCCTTGCGGGCAGGGTTCTCTCTCCTTCTGTACTTGTGTGTGCCTTGTATTGCTCACGTTTATTGTACTTGTCTATATTTTGTCCCTTTTCACATGTAAAGCGCCATGGAATAAATGGCGCTATAAAAATGTATAATAATAATAATAACGCCAGTGCTGGGGGCCTGAGCCAGCGGTGACACCGGCACCTGGCCCCCATAGCACGCCGGTGTCCCCGCCTGCTCAGGGCATCGGCACCTGGCCCCCAGCGACGAGTGGTGAGTATGTCATTTTTTTTTTTAAAATTGCAGCAGCGGCAGCAGCAATGTATGGGGGGTATTTATCTATGGAGCATCTTGTTGGGCCACCATTAACCCTAGTGCAGCATTTTATGGGGGTACTTATCTATGGAGCATCTTTTTGGACCACTATTAACCCTTGTGCACATTTTATGGGGGTAATTATCTATGGAGCATCTTTTGGACCACCATTAACCCTTGTGCAGCATTTTATGTGGGTATTTATCTATGGAGCATCTTCTACTTTTGAGGCACAGTGCAAAGCTCAAAAGGGAAGAACTGCCATATTATTGTTCTGATTTTACTGTTATGGTTTGAGAGTGCCATGACCCACTGGGAGAGCCCCTGGGGTGCCAGAACAGCAAAATCCCCCATAAGTGACCCCATTTTACAAACTAAACCTCTCAATTAATTCATCTAGGGTTTAGTGATCATATTGACACCACAGGTGTGATAGAATTTTATACCAGTAAAGAAAAAATAATTACATTTTTACCACAAAAATTTAGCTTTAGCCCCAGATTTTACATTTTCACATGCGAAAAGGTGTAAAAATGGCACCAAAATATGTCTCACAAATTTTGCTGAATGTAGAAATAGATCATATGTGGCCATACAGTACTGATTAGCCACATGGCGAGACTCAGGAAGGACGGAGCACTGTTGGCCTCCTGAAGCGCAAACCCCATTTTGGAAAGTGTACCCCTGCTAAACATGTGGACGCTAAAGATGGTTTATGCCCACTGGAGTTTAGAAGGGAGGGGGGAATTTGGATTTGGGAGCACAGAATTAGCTAATTTTCTTTTGCGGGGCGGGAGCAATTTCACTTTTTCAGAGCCTTTGTACTACCAGTAACACGGAAGCCCCCTATAGTTCACGAACCTGAGTGAGGACTTTCTTTTTTGTGGATTGAGTTGAAGCTTTTATTGGGAACATTTTACATAACGTTTGAGATCACATTTATCTGGCTCTCTACATTGTGCACTTACTTTGGGGTTTCCATCTAAATCTCTGAGTAAAGTGATTCAGGTGAAACTCCCGAGGGATCAAATCACTATAATGAGAGAGCAGAGTTACTCTGGACTCCGCCTGACCTCTGTTCACTCTATTTCAAAAGTACACAAAACTGTGGCTGACCACCTAAAAAGATGGACACCGCTGAATCCCAGGTCAGATGGCATCCACAGTGCCTCCATCTGCCTCATTATAGGGAATCTTCCATCGGGGCTTCTGTCTGAATCACGTATTTCAGAGATTTTCACAGAAACCCCGGTATAAGTGCTCAGCGTAGAGCGGAGGATAAATGTGAGCCGAGCCTTACTGCGATTTTTGGGTAGCAGAATGAACAAATCAATAGCAGGTGAAGAATTTGTTTTATATATTTTTTACACCGTTCCTTGTGATGTATAAGTGATTAAATGACTTTATTCATCAGATCGGTCCGATTACAGCGATACCAAATTTATAATCACGTTTTTTATGTTTGTGCTGCTGTCACACACTAAAAGATGCTTTTTATTGCATCGCCATAATTTGAGAGCTATGATTTTTCCATATTTCGGCTGACAGTCATGTGACAGCTTGTTTTTTGCAGAATGAGTTGACGTTTTTATTCGTACTAATTTTGGTCACATGGCATTTAAGATTTCTTTCTATCCTGATTTTTGTAGAGGCAGAATAAGCAAAAGCCAGCAATTCAGGAATTCAGGAAATCTTTGGGTCAGTACGATTACAGCAATACCACAGTTATATAGTTCTTTATGTTTTGGCGCTTTACACAAAAAATCTTTTATAAAAAAAATATATTTTTGCATTGCTTCATTCTGAGAGCTATACCTTTTTTATTTTTCCACTGACAGAGCGGTATGGTGGCTTGTATTTTGAAAGACAAGATGACATTTTCAGAGATACCTTTTTTATTTACATTCGTCTTTTTGATCACGTTTTACTCCACCCTTTTCCAGCAGTATGATAATAAAGCATAGTTCGCTACTTTTTTTGTATTTTTTTACGGCGTTCACTGAAGGAGTTAACTCGTGTGACACTTTTATAGATCAGGTTGTTCCAGACTCGGCGATACCAAAAAGTGTACTTTTTTTGTTCATTAATTTTTTTACATAAAAATGTGTATTTATTTGTGTGATTTTTTTTATTATTATTTTGTAATTTTTTTTTTTGTACATATTTTTACATATTTTTTTTTGCTTAGTTCCTTTATGGGACCTTCACTTTTTTTACTTTGATTGCAGGTATAATGCATTGCAATGCAGCAGTAATGCAGTGATTATACCTATACTGAAAACTTCTGACACAATGCTGTGAGCATGGTCTCAGAAGCTTTCCATAGCTTGGTGAACTGGGGTCACTATAGCAACAATTGGACCCTCGCTATGATGTTGCGTGGGTGCCGATCTGAAGTCAAGGGAGATCCCATTTCTGGAAAGCTGTCAAATTGTTTTTTTTTCCTGGTGAAGGTATATTTCAATATTAAATGGAGTAGCTTTATGATATGATTGTGTTTTACAGTACTATATTTCTGCAAAAAACT
>JARQOD010000002.1:537786747-537802938 GCA_033576555.1 Oophaga sylvatica | reverse complement strand
AGGTTGTCTGTAGTAAGTGTGGGCGGGGGAAATTCCCCATGATCTCTAAGACAAAGTGGGTAGTGCCAGTTCTGTCTGGGGGTACCCTTTTTTGGAGCCTAAAGTTGAATGCCTCAAGACAAAACAAACCAGTTGAATTAAAGACTGCCTGTATCTCTTGTTTAGATATGCAAAAAATCCATGGGGAATAAAAGTTATAATGGCAAAAAATTTTTTGGAAAAATATTTATTAGGGATTTACTAGTTATGCAGACTTTCATCTGGTCGCCCACCCAGTTTCTTGACCACTTCTCAGCCTGGCTGCCGCACTTCATGTCCTCAGAACTACCAACCCTTATCCTTGGAGACTTCAAGATCACCATTAACAGTCCTACTTCCACATCTGCATCTCAGCTTCTATCACTAACCACTTCTCTAGGCCTCTCACAGCTTTCAACCTCTGAGACACACAAGAATGGTAACACCCTTGACCTGGTCTTTGTCCGCCTCTGTTCAATCTCCCACCTAAATAACTCACCGCTTCCACTCTCTGACCACAACATTCTCTCCTAAATCCTCGACCACCCCAGCGCACTCCTACCTACCACACATTCAGAAATCTACAAGCCATTAACCCTCAGACACTTTCAGACTCCCTACACTCATCGCTGTCCCCAATCTCCTCTTTTTCTTGTCCTAATCTGGCTGTTCAGCACTACAATAACACTCTTAGAAGCACCCTTGACCAAGTAGCACTGTTCACCCTCAGAACTTCCAAACACACAGTAAAACAGCCCTGCCTCACATCGCAAACTCACCTTCTCCAGCGATGCTCTAGGAGTGCTGAACACCTTTGGAGAAAAACCCACACACCAGAAGACTTCATCCACTTTAAATTCATGTTAAGAACTTATAACGCTGCCCTTCACCTCGCCAAACAGACCTACTTCACCACCCTGATCTCCTCACTAGCCAACAACCCCAAGAAACTTTTTGACACTTTTCACTCCCTCCTCAGGCAAAAAGCACAAGCCCCTATCACAGACATTTGTGCTGACGATCTGGCCTCCCACTTTATAGAAAAAATAGATGCTATCAGTCAGGAAATCTGCTCTCAACCACCAAGTGCTGTGACTCCCATCCCTCCCTGCATTTCCCCTGGCTCAATTTCCACATTTGATCCCATAACAGAAGAAGAAGTCTACAAACTCCGCTCTTCCTCTCGTCCGACTACATGCACTACCGACCCCATTCCCTCACACCTCCTCCAGTCTCTCTCTCCAGTTGTCACAACTCACCTAACTACAATCTTTAATCTCATACTCTCCTCTGGCATTTTCCCATCCTCCTTCAAACACTCCATCATTACTCCATTACTAAAGAAACCCGCTCTCGACCCTTCCTGCACAAACAACTACAGACCGGTCTCCAATCTCCCCTTCATCTCTAAACTTTTGGAGCGCCTAGTCTACTCCAGCCTCACCCGTTACCTCTCCACTCACTCCCTCCTAGACCCTTCACAGTCTGGCTTCTGACCCCTACATTCGACTGAAACTGCACTCATCAAAGTGACAAATGACCTTCTGACAGCAAAACGTAATGGTGACCACTCTATGCTCATTCTTCTCGACCTTTCTGCAGCTTTCGACATGGTTGACCACCGTCTCCTACTGTCTAGGCTCCAGTCACTAGGTATTAAGGACACTGTTCTCTCCTGGTTCTCCTCCTATCTTTCTGACCGCTCCTTCAGTGTTTCGTTCTCTGGCTCCATATCATCTCCTCTTCCTCTCACTGTCGGTGTACCCCAGGGCTCAGTCCTTGGCCCCCTTCTCTTCTCTCTCTACACGGCTACAATTGGACAGACCATCAGCAGATTTGGCTTTCAGTACCATCTTTATGCTGATGACACACAATTATAAAAGTCATCCCCCGACCTTACACCCGCTGTACTACAGAACACCACCGACTGTTTGTCCGCAGTCTCCAACATCATGTCTGCTCTCTATCTGAAACTTAACCTCTCCAAAACTGAACTTCTTCTGCTCCTGCCGTCTACTAACCTCCCTAAATCTGACATTTCCCTCTCCGTGGGCGGCACTGTTATGAATGTTTTAGAAATGAATTCTGAGCAGAAGCTCCCTCTGGTGGTTACAAACAGTACTGAACCATTCAATGAGGATTGGCAATCAGGAATTACAGACTCGCTGGATATAAGGGAGGTTTCCCCCCATCATGGCTGCCGATGATCAATTGTTCTTGTCTCAACATTGTTTCCTGGTTCACTTGGAAGCTTGCTGAGTCTTGCCTCTTCTCCTGCTCTCAGATAAGATATTTTCTGTTTTTTGTTTTTGTGCTTGCCATTTGCATTTTTCTCTGCATTTCTGTGAGGTTGGCCAGGTTCCCCTCCCCGGGGGGCTTGAGCTCCTCTCGGTTCCTCTGGAGCCACTGTTGTTTGTTCATTTGCCTTTTCCAGTTTTTTCTGTGGCTGTGGCTTAGTTTTGTTACACCAGAGAACTAATTTAGGTGGTAGAGGTCGTGTGATCTCAGGTGTTTTTGCAATTAGTAGCGTTGGCTTTTTTTAGGGTTTTTTGGAATTGCAGTAAGTATCCTTCCTATCCTTTTCTGTCTAGGCAGATTGGGCCCCAGCGTTTGCTCATACTATTTTCTGTCTGTGTCTGTATTCCCTCTTGTCTAACCGCCATTACATGTTTGGGGGCTTCCTATGTTCTTTGGGGATCTGCTCCGGGGCAGATAGCTTTCCTCTTTCTATCTTTAGGTGTAGTTAGCCTCTCAGGCTGTGACGAGGCGTCTAGGACCAACGTAGGAACGCTCCACGGCTGCCTTTAGTTGTGGTGGTTAGTCAGGGTACTGCAATCCAGTAGTTTCCAACCTCTCTGGTGTATTGCTGTTTTTGCCTGCTCTCCTCAGCTACCAAAACATAACAGTATCACCGGCCCAAACTGAAATTATATTGTACTCACAGAAGGGAAAAATAATGTGGAAAGAAAAAAGTTGTCAGAGTTGTCAGAGATTTTTTTTTTTTTTTCCTCTGCATTTTTTTTCCCCTTTTTTTCTCTGGGTGCTGAGGAGGATTTTTTTTTCTCTCAATTGAGTTTGCACAGTTGTCTGGCCGTGTGGATCAGCTTGCCACTGAAGTTCGGAGTATTGCTACCTATCTTGCAGGGCTGCCGTTGTGGAACCTAGGATCCCCATGCCAGATTTGTTTTGGGGGGATTGAGCTAAATTTCTGAATTTCAAAAATAGCTGTAAGTTGTTTTTTGCCTTAAAACCTACACTACTGGTCAAAAGTTTAGGGTCACTTAGAAATTTCCTTATTTTTGAAAGAAAAGCAGTTTTTTTCCAATGAAGCTAACATTAAATGATTCAGAAATACACTCTATACAGTGTTAATGTGGTAAATGACTATTCTAGCGGCAAACGTCTAGTTTGTAATGCAATATCTTCATAGGTGTATAGAGGCCCATTTCCAACAACCATCACTCCAGTGTACTTATGGTATTTTGTGTTCGCTAACTGTGTAAGAAGGCTAATAGATGGTTAAAATACCCTTTAAAACCCTTGTGCAAGTATGTTAACACAGCTGAAAACCGTTTGTTTGATTAGAGAAGCTATAAACCTGACCTTCCTTTGAGCTTGTTGAGAATCTGGAGCATTACATTTTTTGGTTCCATTAAACTCTCAAAATGGCCAAAAAAAAGAACTTTCTTGTGAAACTCGACAGTCTATTCTTGTTCTTAGAAATGAAGGCTATTCCATGCGAAAAATTACCAAGAAACTGAAGAATTCATACAATGGTGTGTAGTACTCCCTTTAGAGGAGTGCACAAACAAGCTCTAACCAGAGAAGAAAGACAAGTGGGAGGCCCCGCTGCACAACTGAGCAACAAGACAAGTACATTAGAGTCTTTAGTTTGAAAAATTGACGCCTCACAGGTCCTCAACTGGCAGCTTCATTAAACAGTACACATTAAACGCCAGTGTCAACATCTACAGTGAAGAGGCGATTTGGGATGCTGGCCTTCAGGGCAGATTGGCAAAACAAAAGCCATATTTAGACTGGCTTAAATGAAAGGAAAAGATAATATGGGCAAAGAACACAGACATTGGACAGAGGAATATTGGCTTTTGTTTTGCCAATCTGCCCTGAAGGCCAGCATCCCCAAATCGCCTCTTCACTGTAGATGTTGACACTGGCGTTTAATGTGTATGTTTAATGAAGCTGCCAGTTGAGGACTGTGAGGCTGTCAATTTTTCAAACTAAAGACTCTAATGTACTTGTCTTGTTGCTCAGTTGTGCAGCGGGGCCTCCCACTTGTCTTTCTTCTCTGGTTAGAGTTTGTTTGTGCACTCCTCTAA
Source organism: Oophaga sylvatica (assembly GCA_033576555.1). Taxonomy (NCBI): domain Eukaryota; kingdom Metazoa; phylum Chordata; class Amphibia; order Anura; family Dendrobatidae; genus Oophaga; species Oophaga sylvatica. The sequence goes on along the minus strand of JARQOD010000002.1, from coordinate 537,798,583 downwards.
AGGAGTACTACAACATTGTATGAATTCTTCAGTTTCTGGTAATTTTTCGCATGGAATAGCCTTCATTCTAAGACAAGAATAGACTGTCGAGTTTCACAAGAAAGTTCTTTTTTTTTGGCCATTTGAGAGTTTAATGGAACCAACAATGTAATGCTCCAGATTCTCAACAAGCTCAAAGGAAGGTCAGGTTTATAGCTTCTCTAATCAAACAAACGGTTTTCAGCTGTGTTAACATACCTTGCACAAGGGTTTTAAAGGTATTTTAACCATCTATTAGCCTTCTTACACAGTTAGCGAACAAAATACCATAAGTACACTGGAGTGATGGTTGTTGGAAATGGGCCTCTATACACCTATGAAGATATTGCATTACAAACTAGACGTTTGCCGCTAGAATAGTCATTTACCACATTAACACTGTATAGAGTGTATTTCTGAATCATTTAATGTTAGCTTCATTGGAAAAAAACGGGTTTTCTTTCAAAAATAAGGAAATTTCTAAGTGACCCTAAACTTTTGACCGGCAGTGTATGTCCTCAGGGAATGCAGCACAGCAGGTTCAAATTGTTATCTCTCTCCTGCGCGGCGATCCTCAGGATTGGGCTTTTTCCCTGACACCTGGGGACCCTGTTTTGAGTAATGTTGATGCATTATTCTGGCTCTGGGGTTATTGTACGATGAACCTAATGTCACTGATCAAGCTGAAAAAACCTTGTTGGCATTAAATCAGGGGCTTGAGGACGCTGAGTTGTACTGTCAGAAATTCTGAAAGTGGGCAGTTCTGACCAAATGGAATGATGATGCTTTGGCAGCCCTTTTTCAGAAGGGTCTGTCAGAGAATGTAAAAGATGTTATGGTGGGTTTCCCTGCTCCCTCTGGTCTCAATGATTCTATGTAATTAGCGATTCAAATTGACAGACGTTTGCGTGAGCGTAGAGGTATGCGTGGAATAGTGTTGCCTTGTGAACCAGCTTCTGAGCCCATGCAGTGTGATGGAGTGGCTTCTGGGGCACAGCGTCATGAGTTTCGAAAACGCAATGGGTTATTTTTCTACTGTGGTGATGCCTCTCATGCTATTTCAGTCTGCCCTAAGCGGGGAAGACGTTTTGCACGCTCAGTTGTCTTGGGTAGTGTTCAGACTAAATTTCTGTTGACTGTTACCCTGATTTGCTCCCTGTCCACATTTTCTGCTCAGGCTTTTGTTGATTCGGGAGCAGCTATTAACCTGATGGATTTTGATTTTGCTAAACGTTGTGGGTTTCCCTTGATACCCCTATGGAAGTCTATTCCCCTACTGGGGATTGATTCTACCCCTTTGGCTGAGAATAAACCCCAGTTCTCTACTCAGGTGATAATGAGGGTTGAACCTGATCATCAGGAGAGTTGCAAATTTTTGGTGCTGTATAATCTGCATGACATTATTGTACTAGGTTTCCCTTGGCTGCAGTCTCATAATCCTGTTTTGGATTGGAAATCTGTGTCTGTAACCAGTTGGGGCTGCCAATGTGTTAATGCCAACACTCCTGTTTTTTCTGCCTCTCCCCAGGCTCAAGATGTGCCTGACTTTTTGACTGATTTTTCTGATGTGTTTAGCGAAAGTAAATCTGCATCCTTGCCCCCCATAGGAGCTATGACTGCGCTATTGAATTAGTGCCTGGTAGTAAATTCCCTAAAGGTCGCCTTTTTAACTTGTCTGTACCTGAACATGACGCTATGCGGTCTTAAATCAAGGAGTCTTTGGAGAAGGGTCATATCAGACCATCCTCTTCACCCTTGGGTGCTGGTTTTTTCTTTGTGGCCAAAAAGGATGGTTCATTAAGGCCGTGTATTGATTATCGTCTCTTGAACAATATCACTGTGAAATATCAATATCCGTTACCCTTGATTTCTGACCTGTTTTCCAGGGTGAAAAGTGCTACTTGGTTTACCAAGATTGACCTCAGGGGGGCGTATAACCTTATTCGCATTAAGCACGGGGATGAATGGAAGACGGCGTTTAATACCCCAGAGGGGCATTTTGAGCCCTTTGGGCTTACTAATGCTCCTTCCGTCTTCCAGTCCTTCATGAATGACATTTTCAGGGATTTTGTGGATAAATTTCTGATTGTTTATTTGGATGATATCTTGATTTTTTTCAATGACTGGGACTCTCATGTGAAACATGTTCGGACTGTGTTCCAGATTTTGAGAGAGAATGCTCTGTATGTGAAGGGATCAAGTGTCTTTTTGGCGTACAGAGGATCTCATTTCTGGGATTCATTTTGTCCCCATCTGTTATTGAAATGGACCCGGTCAAGGTTCAGGCCATCTGTGATTGGGTCCAACCTACTTCATTAAAGGCTCTTCAGAGATTCTTGGGTTTTGCCAATTTTTATCGTAAATTTATTGGTAATTTCTCTGTTATTGTTAAACCATTGACTGATTTGACCAAAAAGGGTTCTGATGTGGTGAATTGGCCTCCTGAGGCAGTCTCTGCGTTTCAGGAACTTAAACAGAGATTCACTTCTGCTCCTGTTCTACGGCAGCCTGATGTTTCTCTGCCATTTCAGGTGGAGGTTGATGCCTCTGAAATTGGGGCAGGTGCCGTTTTGTCCCAAAGAGATCCTGAGACCTCTAAAAGTAACCCTTGTGCTTTTTTCTCTCGAAAATTTTCTCCAACTGAACGTAATTATGACGTGGGTAATCGGGAGTTATTGGCCATGAAGTGGGCTTTTGAAGAGTGGAGACATTGGCTGGAGGGAGCCAAACATCAGATGGTGGTCCTCACGGACCATAAGAATCTGGTTTATCTGGAATCAGCCAAGCGACTTAATCCTAGACAGGCCAGGTGGGCCTTGTTTTTCACACGTTTTAATTTTGTGGTTTCCTTTCTTCCTGGCACTAAGAATGTTAAGGCGGATTCCCTCTCGAGGAGTTTCCTTGCGGACTCTCCTGAGTTATCTGATCCTGCTGTTATTTTGAAAGAGGGTGTAGTTCTTTCCGCCATCTCGCCCAATTTGAGACTGTCTCTGGAGGGGTGTCAGGAGGATAAACCCAAGCGCTGCCCTGTTGGGAAATTGTTTGTCCCAGACCAGTGGAAGAAGAGTGTGATGTCTGAGATTCATTGTTCCGCGTTGGCCGGTCATCCCGGAATTTTTGGTACCAGAGACTTGGTGAGTCGGTCCTTTTGGTGGCCTACTTTGTCTCGTGACGTCAGGGAGTTTGTGCAGTCCTGTGGGACTTGCTCTCGCTCCAAGCCTTGCTCTCACTCTAGTGGTTTGTTGATGCCATTGCCTGTGCCCAAGAGACCATGGACCCATATCTCTATGGATTTTTATTTCCGACCTCCCTGTTTCTCAGAGAATGACCGTTATCTGGGTGATTTGTGATAGGTTTTCCAAGATGATACATCTTGTGCCATTACCTAAGTTGCCTTCCTCCTCCGAATTGGTGCCTTTGTTCCTTCAGCACGTGGTTCGGTTACACGGCATTCCTGAGAACATTGTGTCTGACAGAGGAGTCCAGTTTGTTTCCAGATTTGGAGGACTTTTTGTTCTAAACTTGGTGTTCAATTGTCTTTCTCCTCTGCTTTTCATCCTCAGACCAATGGACAAACTGAGAGAACAAACCAGACATTGGAAACTTATCTGAGATGCTTTGTGTCTGCTGATCAAGATGACTGGGTCTCTTTTTTGCCTTTGGCTGAGTTTGCTCTTAATAATAGGGCAAACTCTGCCACTTTGATGTCTCCATTTTTCTGCAATTTTGGGTTTCACCCTCGATTTTCTTCAGGACAGACGGAGGCTTCTGTCTGTCCGGGTGTTGACTCTGTTGTGGAGCGTATGCAGCAGATTTGGGACCAGGTAGTGGAGAGGTTATCCCTCTCTCAGGAGAAGGCCCAGCGGTTTGCCAACCGGCATAGGACTGATGGTCCTCGGTTTAAAGTGGGGGACTTGGTCTGGTTGTCCTCAAGAAATATCCCTATGAGAGTTGCATCTCCTAAGTTTAAGCCTAAGTTCATTGGACCTTATAAGATCATGGAGATTCTTAATCCTGTTTCCTTTAGTTTACTTCTTCCAGGGACATTTAAGATCCATAATGTGTTCCACAAGTCCTTATTGAAGAGGTTTGTCGAGCCAGTGGTTCCTATGGCTGCGCCCCCTGACCCTGTTTTGGTTGAGGGCAATCTGGAGTATGTGGTTGAGAAAATATTGGATTCTCGTTTTTCTAGACGGAAACTCCAGTATTTGGTTAAGTGGAGAGGTTATGGTCAGGAGGACAATTCTTGGGTTTTTGCTTCGGACATCCATGCTAGGAGACTGATCCGTGCGTATCACAGAGCTCATCCTGACCGACCTGGTTGCACAAATGAGGGTTCGGTGACCCCTCCTCAAGGGGGGGGCACTGTTATGAATGTTTTAGAAATGAATTCTGAGCAGAAGCTCCCTCTGGTGGTTACAAACAGTACTGAACCATTCAATGAGGATTGGCAATCAGGAATTACAGACTGGCTGGATATAAGGGAGGTTTCCCCCCATCATGGTTGCCGGTGATCAATTGTTCTTGTCTCAACGTTGTTTCCTGGTTCACTTGGAAGCTTGCTGAGTCTTGCCTCTTCTCCTGCTCTCAGATAAGATATTTTCTGTTTTTTGTTTTTGTGCTTCCATTTGCATTTTTCTCTGCATTTCTGTGAGGTTGGCCAGGTTCCCCTCCCGGGGGGCTTGGGCTCCTCTCGGTTCCTCTGGAGCCACTGTTGTTTGTTCATTTGCCTTTTCCATTTTTTTCTGTGGCTGCGGCTTAGTTTTGTTACACCAGAGAACTAATTTAGGTGGTAGAGGTCGTGTGATCTCAGGTGTTTTTGCAATTAGTAGCGTTGGCTTTTTTTTTAGGGTTTTTTGGAATTGCAGTAAGTGTCCTTCCTATCCTTTTCTGTCTAGGCAGATTGAGCCCCAGCGTTTGTCATACTATTTTCTGTCTGTGTCTGTATTCCCTCTTGTCTAACCGCCATTACATGTTTGGGGGCTTCCTATGTTCTTTGGGGATCTGCTCCGGGGCAGATAGTTTTCTTCTTTCTATCTTTAGGTGTAGTTAGCCTCTCAGGCTGTGACGAGGCGTCTAGGACCAACGTAGGAACGCTCCACGGCTGCCTTTAGTTGTGGTGGTTAGTCAGGGTACTGCAATCCAGTAGTTTCCAACCTCTCTGGTGTATTGCTGTTTTTGCCTGCTCTCCTCAGCTACCAAAACATAACACGGCACCATAATAACACCCCGGCAGCAGGCTCGCTGTCTGGGTGTTATATTTGACACCAATCTCTCCTTCACCTCCCATATACAATCTCTTGCCCGCTCTTGACGCCTACACCTAAAGAACATCTCTAGAATCCGCCCTTTTCTCACCATGGAATCAACAAAAACCCTCACTGTAGCATTGATCCACTCCCGCCTGAACTACTGCAACGCTCTATTACTTGGCCTCCACATTACTCGACTATCCCCTCTCCAGTCCATCCTTAATGCAGTAGCCAGGGTCATCCATCTGGCTAATCGGTACTCGGACGCGTCCGCTCTTCGCCAGTCCTTACACTGGCTGCCCATTCATTATAGGATCTAATTCAAAGTACTGGTTCTCACCCACAAAGCTCTCCACAGTGCAGCACCCCCCTACATCTCCTCCCTTATTTCTATCTATCGGCCTAACCGACTGCTGCGCTCTGCAAACGACTTTCGACTAACCTCTGCACTAATCCGTACCTCCCACTCCCAACTCCAAGACTTCTCCCACGCTGCGCCAATCCTCTGGAATGCTATACCCCAAGAAATTAGGACTATCCACAATTTGCATGGTTTCAGGCGCTCCCTCAAAACACATCTGTTCAGAGCGGCCTATCACATTCACTAATCAAAGTCATTCTATGTGTAAGTATGTGTGTGCAGCCCATTCACTATTTCCATCCATCCCTCACTCCCTCAAGATGGCTGGACCATCATTGTAAATGCACCATTGTATATACACACCTGTACTTTGTATTTCCCCCACCTCATTGTAGATTATAAGCTCTCACGAGCAGGGTCGTCTTATTTTGCTTTAATTATTGTATTGTTAACGTTGTTACTTATGACTTGTGTTTTGAAACTGTTAAACTGTAAAGCGCTGCGGAATATGATAGCGCTATATAAATAAAGATTATTATTATTATCTCTTCATCTTCTATAGATCCTCCATCTTTAGACATAATCATAATAGAGCTGACAGTAGGGTCTATTGTTCAGGTTGGACAGAGATAACTCAAAACTAAAAATAAAAGACTTTTCAATCCTCCAAAGAAACTGAGTACAAGTACCTTTAAAATTTGGAGTCACTGGGGTTGTGCACTGCTTGCACCAGACATTACCACTGCTGGCAATTTAAACAATAAATATAGTATACTGTTGTTTTTACATTTAGTCATTTGTCAGTTTATTATATGATCGGAAAACCCTTTAAAAACACGTAGTCCTGCTCCTCTGAATTGACTTTTAGGTGGTTTCTGAATGTCTTGGTATAACTACGCAGAGCACGACACATTTCAGTATATACAGTATTGTCGCTGTTGCAATCTACTTCCTCTTTACACAGGAAAACCTTTACACTTTTTTTTATAATTTTCACACAAAGAAGGTCTTGTAGCAGTAAATCAAGCAGCAGTTTGCTGGATCTCACTCATTTCTGAAGAGTTAAAGGTAAGATGACTTCTATATCGGATTTATTGGGTTTTAAAAGATCTGCTTCTCACCCAGAAAATGTAAGCGAAAAAGGTTGTAATAAATGTATATACAAAGTAGACGGAAATAATTGTTATGCTAATGGTACCCAAGTTGCAGCACTGACATATTTTAGACCCTACTGATACATTTTCTTGGTTGGTCTACTCTTTATATGGCGGTTCGGATGCATTTTATAAATGACAACATATTCACATTTCATGCTGATGCAGGGATCATGAAACTGTTATACACATTTCAGTTAGGTTCGTAATATTAATTTGTAATTATGTAGAACTTGTTCTCAATCTTTAGTATATAAAAACCAGGGAGCACTTACAATGTATCTAGGGGAACTTGGTCTGTGGTCATGTCATGATTTTCATAGGTAGCATGTGTGATTATCTTGTGTAGTGTTTCCAAAACTCCAGATCATGACTTAGCAGAAAAAACTAACATGGACAGCACCTGGTAGACCATAGCTCTAGTGAAGCACTGAGCTGTGAATCAGTTACCAGAACATTTTCTCCATTGTCTACATTAAGAATCAAACTGTAATAGTGAGTATAAAGGGATGAGTGGACCCATGGAAGTTCGGGTTCGACCAAAAATTTTAATACAAAGTTTGGTTCCGTCAGTCTCTCTCTCTCTTGCCTCTGGACTTCTCCAATGCTGCAGAGGCAAAACTGCTCGTGCTTGCAGCATGGGAGAGAGCACAATTTGGGCTAGGGGTCCAGCCATACCTCTGGTCTGAACTGTCAATCACCAGAAGCACACCGGTCCCCGCAAAGCAGGAGGCCGGGAGGCAGAGGAACAGCTCAAACCTGAAGGTAGAAGATGAGGACATCCTTTAACAAGATTTTTAGCAGCAAATATAGTACTGTAAAACAATCATCATCATCAAGCTACTCCATATTAATATTGAAATATACCTTCACCCAGGTAAAAAAACAATTGACAGCTTTCCAGAAATGGGATCTCCCTCTGACTTCAGATCGGCACCCACGCAACATCATAGCGAGGGTCCAATTGTTGCTATAGTGACCCCAGTTCACCAAGCTATGGAAAGCTTCTGAGACCATGCTCACAGCATTGTGTCAGAAGTTTTCAGTATAGGTATAATTCACTGCATTACTGCTGCATTGCAATGCATTATACCTGCAATCAAAGTAAAAAAAAGTGAAGGTCCCATAAAGGAACTAAGCAAAAAAAATATGTAAAAATATGTACAAAAAAAAAAATTACAAAATAATAATAAAAAAATCACACAAATAAATACACATTTTTATGTAAAAAAATTAAATGAACAAAAAAAGTACACTTTTGGTATCGCCGAGTCTGGAACAACCTGATCTATAAAAGTGTCACACGAGTTAACTCCTTCAGTGAACGCCGTAAAAAAATACAAAAAAAGTAGCGAACTATGCTTTATTATCATACTGCTGGAAAAGGGTGGAGTAAAACGTGATCAAAAAGACGAATGTAAATAAAAAAGGTATCTCTGAAAATGTCATCTTGTCTTTCAAAATACAAGCCACCATACCGCTCTGTCAGTGGAAAAATAAAAAAGGTATAGCTCTCAGAATGAAGCAATGCAAAAATATATTTTTTTTATAAAAGATTTTTTGTGTAAAAGCGCCAAAACATAAAGAACTATATAACTGTGGTATTGCTGTAATCGTACTGACCCAAAGATTTCCTGAATTCCTGAATTGCTGGCTTTTGCTTATTCTGCCTCTACAAAAATCAGGATAGAAAGAAATCTTAAATGCCATGTGACCAAAATTAGTACGAATAAAAACGTCAACTCATTCTGCAAAAAACAAGCTGTCACATGACTGTCAGCCGAAATATGGAAAAATCATAGCTCTCAAATTATGGCGATGCAATAAAAAGCATCTTTTAGTGTGTGACAGCAGCCAAACATAAAAAACGTGATATAAATTTGGTATCGCTGTAATCGGACCGATCTGATGAATAAAGTCATTTAATCACTTATACATCACAAGGAACGGTGTAAAAAATATATAAAACAAATTCTTCACCTGCTATTGATTTGTTCATTCTGCTACCCAAAAATCGCAGTAAGGCTCGGCTCACATTTATCCTCCGCTCTACGCTGAGCACTTATACCGGGGTTTCTGTGAAAATCTCTGAAATACGTGATTCAGACAGAAGCCCCGATGGAAGATTCCCTATAATGAGGCAGATGGAGGCACTGTGGATGCCATCTGACCTGGGATTCAGCGGTGTCCATCTTTTTAGGTGGTCAGCCACAGTTTTGTGTACTTTTGAAATAGAGTGAACAGAGGTCAGGCGGAGTCCAGAGTAACTCTGCTCTCTCATTATAGTGATTTGATCCCTCGGGAGTTTCACCTGAATCACTTTACTCAGAGATTTAGATGGAAACCCCAAAGTAAGTGCACAATGTAGAGAGCCAGATAAATGTGATCTCAAACGTTATGTAAAATGTTCCCAATAAAAGCTTCAACTCAATCCACAAAAAAGAAAGTCCTCACTCAGGTTGTGAACTATAGGGGGCTTCCGTGTTACTGGTAGTACAAAGGCTCTGAAAAAGTGAAATTGCTCCCGCCCCGCAAAAGAAAATTAGCTAATTCTGTGCTCCCAAATCCAAATTCCCCCCTCCCTTCTAAACTCCAGTGGGCATAAACCATCTTTAGCGTCCACATGTTTAGCAGGGGTACACTTTCCAAAATGGGGTTTGCGCTTCAGGAGGCCAACAGTGCTCCGTCCTTCCTGAGTCTCGCCATGTGGCTAATCAGTACTGTATGGCCACATATGATCTATTTCTACATTCAGCAAAATTTGTGAGACATATTTTGGTGCCATTTTTACACCTTTTCGCATGTGAAAATGTAAAATCTGGGGCTAAAGCTAAATTTTTGTGGTAAAAATGTAATTATTTTTTCTTTACTGGTATAAAATTCTATCACACCTGTGGTGTCAATTGATCACTAAACCCCTAGATGAATTAATTGAGAGGTTTAGTTTGTAAAATGGGGTCACTTATGGGGATTTTGCTGTTCTGGCACCCCAGGGGCTCTCCCAGTGGGTCATGGCACTCTCAAACCATAACAGTAAAATCAGAACAATAATATGGCAGTTCTTCCCTTTTGAGCTTTGCACTGTGCCTCAAAAGTAGAAGATGCTCCATAGATAAATACCCACATAAAATGCTGCACAAGGGTTAATGGTGGTCCAAAAGATGCTCCATAGATAATTACCCCCATAAAATGTTGCACAAGGGTTAATAGTGGTCCAAAAAGATGCTCCATAGATAAGTACCCCCATAAAATGCTGCACTAGGGTTAATGGTGGCCCAACAAGATGCTCCATAGATAAATACCCCCCCATACATTGCTGCTGCCGCTGCTGCAATTTAAAAAAAAAATGACATACTCACCACTCGTCGCTGGGGGCCAGGTGCCGATGCCCTGAGCAGGCGGGGACACCGGCGTGCTATGGGGGCCAGGTGCCGGTGTCACCGCTGGCTCAGGCCCCCAGCACTGGCGTTATTATTATTATTATACATTTTTATAGCGCCATTTATTCCATGGCGCTTTACATGTGAAAAGGGACAAAATATAGACAAGTACAATAACGTGAGCAATACAAGGCACACACAAGTACAGAAGGAGAGAGAACCCTGCCCGCAAGGGCTCACAGTCTACAGGGATGGGTGAGGATACATTAGGAGAGGGTAGAGCTGGTCGTGCGGTGGTTCAGTAGACTGAGGATCACTGCAGGTTGTAGGCTTGTCGGAAGAGGTGGGTCTTCAGGTTCTTTTTGAAGGTTTCCATGGTAGGAGTGAGTCTGATGTGTTGAGGTAGAGAGTTCCAGAGTATGGGAGAGGCACTGGAGAAGTTTTGTATGCGGTTGTGGGAAGAAGAGATAAGAGGGGAGTAGAGGAGGAGATCTTGAGAGGACCGTAGGTTGCTTGTGGGTATGTACCGGGAGACCATGTCACAGATGTATGGAGGAGACAGATTGTGGATAGCTTTGTAGGTCATGGTTAGGGTTTTGAACTGGAGCCTCTGGACGATAGGAAGCCAATGAAGGGCTTGGCAGAGAGGAGAGGCTGGGGAATAACGGGGAGACAGGGGTATTAGTCGGGCAGCAGAGTGCAGGATGGATTGGAGTAGTGCCAGAGTGCTAGAGGGAAGGCCAGAGAGTAGGAGGTTGCAGTAGTCGAGGCGGGAGATGATAACCTGTCCCCGTTCCATCGCTGCGCACCACTCTGTCTCCCAGGTCCTCTGCAGTGACGTTCAGCAGAGGGCGCGCACTGACTACGTCATCGCGCCCTCTGACCTGAACATCACAGTTAGAGGACGCAGAGGACAGAGCGGCGGTGGAACGGGGACAGATGAATATTGCTCTGCTCCCCGTCCTCCCCTCGTCATACTCACCCCCTCCTGGTGCACGGTCTCTGCAGCCCCTGCTTCTTCCATGGTCTCAGTGCCTCTGCTCTTTCAGGTTTCAGCGGTCACGTGGTACCGCTCATTAAAGTCATGAATATGCGCATATTCATGACTTTAATGAGCAGTACCACTAACCCTGAACCTAGGCGCCGGAGACCTTGCGAGAAGCAGGGGCTGCAGAGACTGTGCCAGGAGGGGGTGATTATGATCTCTGACACCCATGCTCCCCCTCCCCGCCGACCCCCGGTATATGACTCACGTATAAGCCGAAAGGGGGACTTTCAGCCTTAAAAAATGGGCTGAAAATCTCAGCTTATACGAGAGTATATACGGTATTTTATTTTCTTAGCTCTACGTTATAAACTTCTGTGAAGCACCTGGGGGTTCAATGTGCTCACCATACATCTATATAAGTTCCTTGAGGGGTCTAGTTTCCAAAATGGGGTCACTTGTTGGGGTTTCCACTGTTTAGGCATATTGGGGGCTCTCGAAACGCGACATGGCGTCCACTCTATTCAAGCCAAGTTTGTATTCAAAAAGTCAAACCTCCACACAATGCAGTGTCGGCATACTCAGGAAAAATTGCACAACAATTTTTGGGGTCCATGTTTTCCTGTTACCCTTGCGCTTCTTCCCGTTTGCGCTTTGCACTATGCCTCAAAAGTAGTTCCCAATTA
>JARQOD010000002.1:537762119-537786647 GCA_033576555.1 Oophaga sylvatica | reverse complement strand
ATATTGCAAAACTAGCCAGGTAGTAAAAGAAGGGACATGTTATGATTTGGTAGGACAGTAGCCAAAATAGCCAAGGCAACCAGACACCCAGAGAGGTTGGTAACTAGCAGATTACAGACCCCTAAACTGACAGCACAACTAGAAGCAGCCTTGGGGCGTACCTACGGTGCCCTAGATGCCTCGACACAGCAGGAGAGTTAGCTAAGCCTAAAGAGAGAAAAGGGAAAGCTAACTTCCCCGGAGTAGAGCCCCCAAAGGAATAGGTAGCCCCCAAACATATATTGGGGGTGAGACAAGATGAAATACAAACACTGGCAGAAAATAGAGCAAGCAAATGCTGGGGCCCAAACTGTCTAGATAGAACAGGACAGGAAAGAATACTGTCTGCAATTCAGCAAAAACCCTAAGAAAAAACTCCAACACGTCTTATATACAAAAATACTGAGAACACATGATCTCTCCCCCGCTAGATCAACACTCTGGTGTGAACTGGTAGCAAATAGCGATACTGAAATAACAGGGAACTGAAAATACATAAACTGTCTCTGGTGTGAACTGGTAGCAAATAAGCAGATACTGAAATAACAGGGAACTGAAAATACATAAACAGTGGCCAAAGTGAACAGAGTCCAGCGCACGCCCCCACAGGGGAACCTGGCTGTACTACCACCAGAAGGGCAGAAACTGAGATGGACAAAGACAAATGTCACAGAAATAAACAGCAAATAACTTATCTGATAGTTGCAGGCAAGAGCAAGAAGCAAGCTGACTTCCAAAAGGGACCTGAAAGCAACAAATCACCGGTGAAGATCATGGGAAGGTAGCTCATTTATATCTCCCCAGTCAGTCTCACCTGATTGCCACTCATCGCCCCAGGTGATGGACTTCTGTTAGCCAAAGCAGCTTCATTACTATCAGCAGCCACCAGAGGGAGCCCAAACTCAGAAGTCAGATCCAGGGTGTTCACAACAGGACAGCACCATTGACAGAATCACAAGATAAAACCGTAATCAGGGAAACAGTTGCAGTCAGATGCCAGGTAGTAAACCAAAGTAAAGTTAGCATTGCAGGGTCAGAGTCAGGATGATTATAGAACAATAGATCCAAAGACATACTGATAGGGAATTTAGATTGTGAGCCCCATCGGGGACAGCAATGATAATGTGTGCAAATTGTAAAGCGCTGCGGAATATGTTAGCGCTATATAAAAGTAAAGATTATTAAAATAAAGATTATTATTATTAAATAGAACAAACATGGTCAGGATACAAAAAGGCTCAGAATCAGAATAAGAGCACTATTAGTAGCACCAGTAAACCAGGCAAAATCTAAGCCGGGGTTCCCCAACTCCAGTCCTCGAGGCCCACCAACAGGTCATGTTTTCAGGATTTCCTTAGTAATGCCCAGGTGATAATTCCATCACCTGTGCGATACAAAGGAAATCCTGAAAACATGACCTGTTGGTGGGCCTTGAGGACTGGAGTTGGGGAACCCTGATCTAAGCAATAACTGGCAATTCTCAACAGTATGCTGGAGACTAAGAAGTATGAATTTGTGCCCCATTGACATGAGCAGGAAGCTAAATAACTGCTACTGGACATCACACACACCCTATCTGTCGGTTGATCACAGGTCCCAGCCACATCAATATCCCTGGCTGGACAGTGCTTGGATATGGCAGTACCTGCTGACAGAGGAAGACATCACTGGAGAAGTTCCAGGTAGAGAAGAAACATCAACCAAACAATCATAGAGTAGATCCAGGCTACAAAGAAATAACTGTGTTTTAACAAGAAATCTTCCATTACAAGCTTTTTCATTATTATGTTACTATACTTGTGAGTCTGACAAAATTCTGTGTTTAGACATTGAGAAATTGTCACCCAGCAGTGTCTAAAAAGTCTTGCCCAAACTAGGTCCTGCAATGCCTCTTTTAGAAGATAAAAATCTTAAAAGTCTTACTTGTCAAGGTGCACTCAGACATTGCGGTTATAATATATTTTTTCTTCCAATTTTCATGAAATAGCTGTGGTTTTGATGTGATTCTCTTCTTGTAAAAGTCCTAGGTTATTAGTGCTTGTCGTTCATCAATTAAATGGGATCTGACAGCAGCTAGAACCACAGGCAGCATGAATCAAACACTGGCTGTGCTATTGTAGGCTATTATGTTTTACTATGAAACATCATAGCATTTCAGAGAAAGCATATTTTGAATAGCAGCTAGGGACCACTCATTTCAGGTTGACTCCTCTATAAGATCAGTCCCCGAATGCTATACTCCACCCTGCTCCCTTAGATTGACAAGTTCCACCTTATATACATACATAAGGAGAGACCTGTCAGTCTAGGGGAGCGCGATGTAGAGGAGCTGCTGCGGACCTGCTTATTGGACCAGTCATCCGAGATGCATAGTCCGCAGTTGGCTTCTTAAAGTAAGTTTTCTCTGAAGCGCTACAACGTTTTAGTGTAAAACATACATGCGTGCAATAGTAAAATTTTTAAAAAACATTCCATTCCTATCATTTTTTGCTTTAAAATCTCTTGGTAATTCTCTAATTTCATGATTCCTGTGATACTGTCAATGCCTTCAGTACCAGACGCAGCAAAGCAACCCCACAGCATTATGGATCCTCCAACATGCTTAACTGTTGGTAGGGTGTTCTTTTCCTTATAAGCTTCCTTGAGCCATCCGTAAACAAACTGTCGCTTTGCGATTGCCAAAAACCTCCTTTTTTGTTTCATCTGTCCACAGAAGATTTTCCCATAAGGATTGTGGTTTGTCAAGGTATTCTTTGGCAAAGATCAGTTGTTCCTTTTTATGTATTTACTTCAGCAATGGTTTCTGCCTTGGCCTTTGCTCATAAAGCTCTGCTTGGTTTAGTGTTCGGTGTATGGTACTTGTTGAAACTATAACCCCAGACTGTTCCAGGTTGGCTTTCGGGTCAATGAATGTTAGGGCCTGTGCACACGTTGCGGATTTGCCTGCGGTTCCGCTACAGTTCTGCAGGCAGGGCACTGTGTAATGTAAATCTATGGAAAAAAAAAAAGCTGTGCACATGATGCAGAATTTTCCACGCAGATTTGGTGCGGTTTAAAACCGCAGCATGTCAATTCTTGTGCGTTTCGCGCGGTTTTACACCTATTCCATTATAGGGGAAAACCGCAGGGCAAATCCGCACAAAACCGCATCAAAACCGCACGCGTTTTTGCCAGAGTGGGATTCTGTGCAGAAAATCCGCAGGCAAATCCGCACGTGTGCACAGGCCCTTAGACTGGTGTTTTTTACACCATTCACACCAACCTTTGAAGACATCTTTGTCAATTTTCCTCTTCCCTATGTCAGGGAGGTTCTTGAAAGGTCCATGCATGGCATACTTCTTAATAACATTGCACACCATTGAATCTGGGATACCAAGGTATTTGGAGATGGTCTTAACCCTTTGGAAGTCTTGAATTTGCTAATAATAGCAGTTCTCATGACCTCAGACAGTTCCTCTGTCTTCACCATTGATGCAAAGGAACAGACCTACCATGTGGCTTTTTAAAACAATGAAGTCATCATTCAATGGCTAATTCATGTCACATGGGCACTGACAATTAATCACAGGTGATTCTCATTTACGATTTACCACAGTGAGTCAAAATGTGTTTCAATATTAATAAAAGTATGTAAAGGGTGACAATACCAGTGTCACAGCAAGCTTTAGGTTTTTCTATTTTTCCCCTCGCATTGTTTTTTGTTTTAAATTATTGTTTAGCATTTGCTCTTTTGTATTTAACACGAGTGCTCTATACAAAAAAAACTGTTTCACTTCTTTCATTTTTTCAGGAGATATTCCACATTATGTACTTAAACTTCATGAGTGCCAATAATGATAAGCAGAGCTGTATGTACAGTAAGGTGCAGAAATATTTGGACAGTGACACATGTTTGGGCATTTTATCTGTTTACCAAAACATATTGAAGATAAAGCTATATAATAAATATGGTCATAAAGTGCAGACTCTCAACTTTAATATGAGGGTTTCAGATTCAAATTTGAGTAAGGGTTAAGGAATTACAGTTCTTTAATGTCTAGCTGCCTATTTTTCAAGTGATCAAAATTAATCGGACAATTATCTCAAATGCTCTTTAATGTGCTGCATGAGCTTTCCCCTCATTAATCCAGCATCAATTAAGTAGGTAAAAGGTCTAGAGCTGATTCCAGATTCAGTATTTGCATTTGCAAACTGTTGCAGTGAACCCACAACATGTGGTCAAACTATCTGTAAATGGAACTTTCTGAAAGCAAATACAGTGGGTTCACCACAAGGTGCAAACCACTAATTAGCCTTAAAAATAGAAAAGCCAGATTAGATTTTGCAAAAAATTCTAAAGAAGCCAGCCCAGTTCTAGAAAAGCATTCATTGGACAGATGAAACTAAGATCAACCTGTACCAGAATATGGGAATATGAAAGTATGAAGAAGGTTTGGAACAGCTTATGATCCAAAGCACACCATATTCTCTGTAAAACATGCTGAAGGCAGTTGTTACATGGAAATGCATGGCTTCCAATTTCACTGGGTCACTAGTGTTTACTGATGATGTGTCTGAAGACAGAAGCAGCCAGATAAATTCTGAATTGTACAGGGTGATACCTTCTGCTCAGATTCAACTAAACACAGCGAGGTTGATTGGACAGCGTTTCATAGTGCAGATGAACAATGACAAAAAGCATACTTCAAAAGCAACCTGGGAGTTTTTAAGTCAAAGAAGTGGAATATTCTTCAATGGCTAATTCAATCACCAGATCTCATCCCCGTTGAGCATGCATTTTCACATGCTTAAGACAAAATGTAAAGCAGAAAGACCGCCAAACAAGCAACAACTGAAGTCCTGGTAAAGCATCAACTAGGAGGAAACCCAATGTTTGATAGTGTCAATGGCTTCCAGACTTCAGGCAGTTATTGCCTGCAAAGGATTCTCTACAAAGTATTAAAAATGAACATTTTGTTTATTATAATTACTTTTGAGCCACTGAAATAAGGAGGCTTTGTCGAAAGAGGGTTTCAATTCCTAAATGTTTCATAGGATATTTGGTTCAACTTCTTTAATTAAACCTGAAAGTCTACACTTCCATTGCATCTCAGTTGTTTCATTTTAAATCCAAAATGGTGGCATGGTCACAAAAATTCTGTCACTGCCCAAATATTTGTGGACATAATTGTATATGCAATAGTGTAGTGGTCCCTTCAGCCCATGACTTGAATGGGCCTACCTGAAACTACTGCCATCCTCAACTGTATCTGAGTGTTTGAATGTAATTAGGATAGCTGTAAACATGGTTGCCTGTTTAGGGATCCAATCAGATGCTTCACTCCTCCTGAACTGAACCACTAGCTACGCCTTTGTGCATAAGGATAAAACATAATCTCAATCTGGGACCATTTAAAAAGTTTTCTTTGGACCTATGGATAGAAGTAAAATATACTGTAAATGTATACATCTGCTATAAACTGTGCTTACGTTTCTTTTCTTTTTACTCAGTTGGAGACATCAGGATCCTTAAAGGGAATCTGTCATCCGCTGGATGCTTTTAAGCTATTACTATGTGCATGCAGGTGATAGAATTGTTAAAATTGTCTTTCCTGTATGCCTCATACTACATAGTTGTGGAGAATTAGAGTTTTAATGTTTTATATTAATGATCTTTTCCAGGCTCCGGGGTGTACAGTGCCACTCCGGTCCTACACAGCTATCTTGTGATAGCAACTTCTGACTGACCGGAAATCGGAGGTAACGATCACAAGATTTCAATGTAAGTCTATAAGAGTCTTGTTCTAACCTCGTTCTGGCTCTCATAGACTTACATTGAGTTGTGACTTCCAGCTCTCCCAGCAGACACTGTAGCGATCCGGCAGGTCACAAACCGCAGAGGAGCAGAGTTGATAAAAGATGAAGACGGTGGCTGGTGAGTATAATACTAGGGCAGGAAACTTAGATTAGAAACACCACTCCAGCACTGCAATAAAATAAAAAATGCTGGAGTGGTGCTCTGATGAATTTGAGGCATTGTACTCCAGCGAGCCTTTCATTAAGACTATTGTGCACAATCCCAGTGTTAATGAATCAGACCCTTTATTATACATTCAAGTAAAAGAATTGGGTAATATATTAGAGATTTTGGATAATGCATTACGTAACTTTCAGATGGTAATATCATCATTAATAAACCATAATAGTGGGAAAAATCTGTCACAGGATCTTCATTAGCTAAAAATTTGTAGAGGTAGCATTAGTAAAAAGGCTGTAAAGCTTGGAGAGCAGTAGATCATTGTTTTATCAGATGAAAATTCCGTTATAAAAATTTGATTTTGAAGGTTTGAAGGTTATTTTGGAATATCAGTAACATGTTTGGTGAACCACATTACCTAGCAGCTGTAGATGTATATTTGATGCAACCGGACATTGTTCATTCAACCTGCATATTTTAGGTTGTTTTACTTCCTCCTTCTGGGTTTTATATATGCACAGCTTCTCTCCTACGCTTGCTTAATGAGCTGTTACCTCCTGTTGTGATATATAAGCGGTAGTTCTTGCTGTAAGGCAATATACCTAAACATAGTATCACCAAAGCTATAACAATACACTGTGCTTCCCCTTAAAGGGAACCTGTCAAATCAGAAATAGTATTTACCTGCAGATATAGAGTTCATATGCAACTAAATAGTGTTTAAATCTGGGGTAACCGGCTTAATTGAGCAATGGCTACAGGAAGAAAAGAAAGTTTTATTCTCCCTGCACCCACTGAATTCTAGTAATAGGGACGGTGCAGGTAGTAGTTACAGTCATTGATATCTATACAGTGAGCACTCTGTAATCACTCCTCAGCTCTTGATTGAAAGGCTGTCTTGGAGTGCGCGTGCAGCATATATGTTAATCAATGGTAATGTAGTGATTATTGATGAGCGAACGTGCTTGGATAAGGTGCTACCTGAGCATTCTCATGTGCTAACCTATGGTCTTTGGCGTGCTCGAAAAATATGTTCGAGTCCCTGCAGCCACATGTCTCGCGGCTATTGACAGCTGCAACACATGCAGAGATTGCTTGTTTGTTAGGCAATACATCGAATACCTTAGAGCATGCTGACGTCACTCGGTTAGCACCAGAGCATACTCAGGTAACACCTTATCTGAGCACGTTTGCTCATCACTAGTAGTGACCTGTGACTGTTACAGTTTTCTGTGCTTCCCCAATAACTGGAATCAAACAGTGGCAGGAAGAATACAGCTTAATTTTCTTACTGAAACTGCCACTTCAATAAACCGGCTAGACAGGATTTAAATGCTGTTTACTTGCAGATTTCCAACATATCTGCAGGTAAATAGCATTTCTAGACAACACAAGTTCCCTTTTAATAAAGAAGACAATGGCAGATGGAATAAACTCAAACAATTCAACTTTATTAAATAAAACTGCAGATATATTGGTAAAAAAGTGTCTTGGTCAATTTGACTGTAACAGATACAATATACATAGTTCACTCAGGTCTGTGCTCATTTCACAGAGGCCATCCAAACAATATAAAAACTCACACAATCTTATACTGCAATTTCCACTGTGTAAGGTATACAGAAAGTCTCTCACACAGACTTAAATCTTTATGTCTCTGTCACTGTTCTTTGTATCCAAATGGGTCAGTCTTCACTCAGTCTTTATCTTCACCAGGGTTTTCTCAAAGGTTCCATCTCTTTGTCACCACTTCCTGAGTCTCAAGACCTCAATCTCTATGTAAAATTTCTTTAGTTCACAGGTTGTTCTGTTTCCCTTAGGTCATCTTCAAGTCTAGTAGAGAGTGTAACCTATTGGATACAGTCACTATAGAGTCTCATGCTTGGGTGCGAGGGAATGCAGGAAACACAGGTTTGTTTAGGAAGTTCTTGAAGTACTTCATACAAGTATGCATACCACAGAGGAAAAGTTTTACACAGTTGCAGGTACAGAGGCAGGAGACAATGCAGGTAGGAATAAACCCTCAAATCCAGCATAAGTTGCAGAAATAAGTTCGATGTAAGTCTCTCTCTTACTTCCCTTGCAAATGTTGATGGCAGGGCAGAAGGATTCCTGTGTCCACAAGTATTCCAAGGATCCAAGTAGGGAAATGTGAATGACAGGGTGAATTCTCATAGCTCTGGGCAGTTGAAGATAACAAGCAATGGCACTTACATTTTTGCTGATCTTTTAGCGTCCAATGTACTTATGTCCCAAATTGGATGATGGGATTCGCAACTTAAGGTTGCTAGTTGACAGCCAGACCAAGTCTCCTACCTTGAAGGCTGGTGCAGTTTTACGAAACTTATCTGCTGCTTTCTTTTACCTTTCCTGAGCCGATTCCAGATTCTCCTTTAGAAGATCAACATTCCGTTGTAGAGAAGCGATTCTGTCAGCCACAGCTGGCAAAGGCGTATCTATGGGAAATCGAGGAAGGATGTTAGGATGATAACCCAGATTAGCGTAAAAAGGAGACTGCTTAGTGGAAGCGCTCTAAGAGTTATTATAAGAAAACTCAGACAGTGGAAGTAGATCCACCCAATCATCCTGTAGGTGGCAGATAAAACAGCAGAGATACTGCTCCAGGGTCTGGTTGGTCTGTTCAGTCTGTCCATTAGTCTGGGGATGAAAGGCAGAAGAAAGGTTTACTTTAATATCGAATGCGGCACAGAAATTCTGCCAAAACCTTTTTGTGAATTGCATCCCGCGATCAGAAATTACCTCATCTGGTATTCCGTGCAAGCAAAACACATTTTGAATAATTAAATCTGATGTCTGTTTGGCAGTGGGTAAGCCGACACAGGGAATAAAATGAGCTGCCTTTGTTAAATGATCCATCACCACCAGAATGGTGTTCTTCCCTTGAGAGTTTGGCAACTCCACAATGAAGTCCATAGAAATGGATCCTCACGGATTGGATGGGGTGAGTAGGGGTTGTAATAGGCCCATCGGTGAGCAACATGGTGAAGTGACATAATGTAGAACATCTCTTCTGTAAGTGGACCAAAGAAATAAATTTTTGAGTCTTTAGAACTCTTCTATGTCCAGCTATCTTTGAGTCATGGATGAGTTGCAGTACTCTCAATCTGCCCGTTTCAGGTATATACAGATGTTGCCCCTGAATCCACACACCATTCTTATAGATAAGATTTACGTCACTAGAAGGTTGTGCCAGCAAAGGATCCGAATGGTATGCCTAATTGATGTCATAAGTAGATCTCGATTATGAATCAGGAAGGATAGTCTTAGGAGAAGTGAGTGGAAAGGTCTCAGTTGAATGGATCCTAGAGAGTGCATCAGCCTTTCCATTGTGTGATCCTGGCCTATAAGAGATTAGAAAACTGAATTGGTTTAAGAAAAGACTCCAACGAGCCTGGCAAGGAGTCAGGCACTTAGCCGACCTGATAAATTCAAGATTGTGGTGGTCGGTCAGGACAATTATCTGTTGTGCAGCTCCCTGATGATTGCGTCTCCCCACTCCTTGAAGGCAGCAATAATGACCAACAATTCTCTATTGTCCACGTCGTAGTTCTTTTCTGCCGAAGACAACCACTGGGAAAAGAAAGCACAGGGATGCAAGACATTCTTCTCACCCCTTCTCAGGGAGAGTATAGCTCCGATGGCACAGTCTCAGGCATCCACCTCTATTATGAAGACAAGTTCAGGGTTGGGATGCACGAGGATAGGTGCTGTGGTAAATTTACTCTTCAGACAGGAAAATGCTTCTTGGGTCCAGGTGAAAATAGACTTTTTACGGGTAAGTTGTGTGATAGATGACACTACCTCAGAAAAGTTCCTAATAAAATGCCTGTAGAAATTGGCAAACCCGATGTAGGGCTGCATCTCCTTCACATTCTTAGGAACTGGCCAGTTCTTGATGGCTTGGGTCTTAGAATCATAGAATCATAGAATCATAGAATGGTAGAGTTGGAAGGGACCTCCTGGGCCTTCTGGTCCAACCCCCTGCTCAAAGCAGGATTCTCTAAATCATCCCAGACAGATGTCTATCCAGCCTCTGTTTGAAGACTTCCATTGAAGGAGAACTCACCACCTCTTGTGGCAGCCTGTTCCACTCATTGATCACCCTAACTGTCAAAAAGTTTTTTCTAATATCTAATCTGTGTCTCCTCCCATTCAGTTTTATCCCATTGCTTCTAGTCTTTCCTTGTGCAAATGAGAATAAAGATGATCCTTCTACAATGTGACAGCCCTTGAGATATTTGTAGACAGCTATTAAGTCTCCTCTCAGTCTTCTTTTTTGCAAGCTAAACATTCCCAAATCCTGCAACCGTTCCTCATAGGACATGGTATGCAGACCGGTCACCATTCTGGTGGTTCTTCTCTGAACTTGCTCCAGTTTGTTGATGTCTTTTTTAAAATGTGGTGCCCAAAACTGGACACAGTATTCCAGATGAGGTCTGACCAAAGAGGAGTAGAGGGCAATAATGACCTCACGTGATCTAGACTGTATGCTTCTGTTGATACATCCTAGAATTGCATTTGCCTTTTTTGCTGCTGCATCACACTGTTGACTCATGTTAAGTCTGTGATCAATTAGTATACCCAAGTCTTTTTCACATGTGCTGTTACTTAGCCCTATTCCTCCCATTTTGTATATGCTTTTTTCATTTTTATTGCCCAGATGTAGTACTTTGCATTTTTCCCTGTTAAAATCCATTCTTGCTTTCATCCACACTAATTCCTTGTGAAGACATTACATATCCCAAAAATTGAATCTCGGTCCGATGGAATTCACAGTTTTCAAGTTTGATATAAAGATGGTTCTGTGGTAGGCGTTCTAAGACCATACTCACATGTCCATGCTGTTCCTCTGTAGAGTTAGAAAAAATATCAAAATATCATTTAGATAAATCACCATGAATGTATCCAAAAGATCCCTGAAAATGTCATTCACTAAATGTTAGAAAATACACAGACCGAATTGCATAACTAAATATTCAAAATGTCCGTAGCGTGACCTGAATGTGGTCTTCCATTCATCCTCGGGTCTAATACGGACCAAATTATAGGCCCCACGGAGATCAAGTTTAGAAAAAATGTTGGCATGCCGTACTCTCTCTAATAACTCAGGGATCAATGGCAGTTGGTAACGGTTTCTAATAGTAACCTTATTGAGCTCCCAAAAATCTATGCAGGGACTAAGAGATCCGTCTTTCTTCTTCACAAAGAAGATGGGTGCGCCTGCAGGAGATGAAGAGTGGTGCATGAAGCCCTTGGCTAGGTTTTCATCAATATAATCCTTCAAAGCTTTTAGCTAGGGCCCTGCCAAAGGGTAAATCTTACCAAAGGGCATTCCTGCTCTGGACATAGTTCAATTGGACAATCTTATGGACAGTGAGGGTGAAGCTGATCAGAGTTCTTTTTGTCACTTACATCAGCATACTCATGGTATATTGCTGGTAGCTCAGAGACTAACGTGGGTATCTTAGGAACAGAACAAGCTGAAACTTCTGGATTTACCTGCTTCTCTGGAAAGTGCAGCTCTAAAATAATGGGAAATGGAGAGAAGAGATAAGCATAAAAGACAGTCTCTCTTGATGATCTTTACCCATGAGGACCTACAAGGGCTCCGTCTCCTGATGCACTGGTCCAGAGTTTAACAGGGAGCCATCCACAGTTACCATCTGTACAGGAGTAGCCTTCTCCACTGAGCATATCCCATGTTCCTGGGCAAAGGAGATGTCCATAAAATTGCCACTTGCCCCTGAATCAATCATAGCAGAGCTAGACACCCAGACCGAGTCAACCCAGAGTGTTATGAACATTTTTAATCTGACTTCTGAGTTTGAGCTCCGTTTGGTGGTTGCTGCTGGTAATGAAGCTGCTCTGGCTAACAGAAGTCTCTCAACTAAGGGGGATGACTGGCGGTCAGGTGTTTCTGACTGGGGAGATTTAAGTGAGCAGCCTTCCCATGATTCTTGCCAGTGATTTGCTTTCTTCCTGAGCCATTTGGAAGTCTGCTTGCTCCCTGCTGTGTCCTGCATCTTTCAGATAAGTTCTTTGGCTGTTTATTACTGTGGCATTTTGTTCCCTTTTGCTTTTTCTGCTCTCTGCCTTGCTGTGTGAGTTCAGCCGGGTTCCCCGGCTGGGCCCCTGTTGGACTCTGTTTTCATTGCCACAGATTATGTTAGGCTATCCTCTGTATTTTAGTTCCCTGTTATTTCAGTACCTGCTGTTTTGCATCCAGCTCACACCAGAGTTCTGACATAGTGGGGGAGAGGTCATGCGGCCTCAGTATTTTTGCATTTCAGACGTGTTGGAATTTTTCTTAGGGTTTTTGCTGATTGCAGACAGTATCCTTTTCTGTCCTGTTCTATTTAGACAGTTTGGGCCCCAGCATTTGCTTACTCTATTTTCTGTCTGTGTTTGTGCTTCATCTGACTCACCAGCAATATACACTGCTCAAAAAAATAAAGGAAACACTCAAATAACAGATCCTAGATCTAAATGAATTTAATATTCTCATTGAATACTTTGTTCTGTACAAAGTAGAATGTGCTGTCAACATAATCGCACAAAAATCATCAATGGAAATCAAATTTTTTAACCAATGGAGGCCTGGATTTGGAGAGACCCCCAAAATGAAAGTGGAACAAGTAGAAATGAAAATCAAAACAAGACAAAATTAAAGTGGAAACAAGTCAAAATGATGCTCAGCATTGTGTGTGACCTCCTCATGCCTGTATGACCTCCCTACAATGCCTGGGCATGCTTCTGATGAGGTTGCGGATGTTCTCCTAAGGGATCTCCTCCCTGAACTGCACTAAAGCATCCTTCATCTCCTGGACAGTCTGTGGTGCAACGTGACATTGGTGGATGGAGCGAGACATGCGGGCAGGCCAGTCCATAGTTTCAATACCTTCATCTTGCAGGATGCCTGCAACATCCTTCAGCATGACCGGTTTGGCAGTGGGTCAGTAATGGTGTGGGGTGGCATTTCTTTGGAGGACCACACAGCCCTCCATGTGCTTGCGAGAGGTAGCCTGACTGCCATTAGGTACCGAGATGAGATCCTCAGACCCCTTCCTTGTGAGACCATATGCTGGTGCGGTTGGCCCTGGGTTTCTCCTAATGCAGTACAATGCCAGACCTCATGTGGCTGAAGTGTGTCAGCAGTTCCAGCAAGATGAAGGCATTGAAGCAATGGACTGGCCTGCCCATTCCCCAGACCTGAATCTGATCGAGCACATCTGGTACAGCATGTCTCGCTCCATCCACCAACGTCATGTTGCACCACAGACTGTCCAGGAGTTGATGAATGCTTTAGTCCAGGTCTGGGAGGAGATCCCCTAGGAGAACATCCGCAACCTCATCAGGAGCATGCCCAGGCATTGTAGGGAGGTCATACAGGCACGTGGAGGCCACACAATGCTGAGCATCATTTTGACTTGTTTCCACTTTAATTTTGTCTTGTTTTGATTTTCATTTCGACTTGTTCCACTTTCATTTTGGGGATCTCTCCAAATCCAGGCCTCCATTGGTTAAAAAATTTGATTTCCAGTGATGATTTTTGTGTGATTATGTTGACAGCAAATTCAACTTTGTACACATCAAAGTATTCAATGATAATACACACCTCCCAACGTCCCGAATTGAGCGGGACAGTCCCGATTCTAACCCTCCCACCCACTGTCACGGTCGGGACACTATGTGTCCCGCAGTGAGAGAAGCCACCACGCCCTCCATGCACCCCTTTCCCGCATTAGAATCGTACATGTGGAAACCCCGGGGACCTCCCACATGTTTTGGCAGCCACGCCGGAAATGACCTCTGACCTCATTTCCGGCGGTCAGCTTACAGCAGCAGGTACTGTAACTCGTTCTCGGGAGAGTCTTCAGAATGGCGACGCATCGAGCCACGGGATCTGTTGGAGTGAGATCCGGTATTGTATGGAGCGCTGCATACAATACCCGGCTCTCACTCAGCGAGACAGGCAGGATCTGGGGATCTCATCATGGGATCTGTTCAACAGATGATGAGATCCCCAGATCCTGCCTGTCTCGCTCAGTGAGAGCCTGGTATTGAATGGAGCACTGCATAGCTGATGAGATCCCCACATCCTGGGGAAATGAGGTCAGCGGTCATTTCTGGCGGTCAGCTGACTTACAGCACGTCACTTCCGGTGGAACTTGACGTGTGGCTGCGAGAACGTGTGGGAGGTCCCCGGGGTTTCCACATGTACGATTCTAATGTGGGAAAGTAAACCTCCTGGCCGGGACAGCGGGACAGGGAGCCGAAATCGGGACTGTCCCGCTGAAACCGCAACTGTTGGGAGGTATGTGTTTATAATTATTGTTTATGAAACAGTGTGATCAGCAGTGCTAAATAGGTGTGGTCGGGGCATGGATATGGGTGTAACCAGTGAAATGGGTGTGGCTAGGGAGTGACCTAACATTTGTACGGTCTGTCCCTCTTTCCCTTCTTTAAAAGTTGGGAGGTATGATAATATTTCATTCATTTAGATCTAGGATGTGTTATTTTGAGTGTTCCCTTTATTTTTTTGAGCAGTGTATGTTTGGGGGCTATCTATTCCTTTGGGGATCTACTCAGGGGAAGTTAGCTTTCCCATTTCTCTCTTTAGGCTTAGTTAACTCTTTGGATGTGTCGAGGCGTCTAGGTCATCGAAGGTATGTCCCACGGCTAATTTTAGTTGTGTTGTCAGTTTAGGGGTCTGCAATCCACTAAGTTACCAACCTCTCTGGGTGTCTGGTTGCCTAGCCTATTTTTGCTATTGTCCTCCTCGGTTACCGAATCATAACACCAGAGCTTGATGGAAAGAAAGTCATGAGAATTGTTCTTCATACAGCTCAGTTGAGACACTGCTGGGGAAACTTGAAAAACTGCTGCATTTACACAATCATCGGGCTCTGAAATAATGGAGTTCAAGTCCAAGTAATCAATATCTATAGCTGCAGATCTTTCTGGGGCCTGAGGTTCAGACATGACAGATCTGCTTTCGCAGCACTCACAGTGTATGACTGTTGCAGTAGTCTTATGAGAACGGCTGGGCGAGTTTGTAATGAAGTGCCCTGATTTACCACAATAGAAATATAGATTTTCCTTTAGTCAATGTTCCTTGCGTGCATCACTAACCTGTCTCTGTAAGGAGTCCACCTGCATAGGATCAGGTTCTGGTTCTCGCATGATCCTGCTCAAAGACTCCTTAGCTGGAGAGGAAGGCAGGAAATGTGTTGGCAGCGGTTTGTTCAGGATACTCTCCAAGCGTGTGACAAAAGAGCTTCTTTATTCAGGAACAATATATGATAAGCTTATTATATCAGGAATAAATCATTTGTGTGTCTCTAGCTGTGCAGCATCTATAGCAGGCTGCTTCTCTCATACACAGACACAGGAAAACAGGAAATACATTCACATGCTATCCCTGTGTGAGCCTCTGGGAGTTTTTTTTTTGTTCTAACTTTATGAGCAGCATACAAATCTAGCAACTAAACATTCATAGACAGGAATGGAGTTGTTGCACCAAACATTCCAACAAAATGATTAGTGCGATTAATTTTGGACAATCTCTCCTGTCTGTGTTCAGTAAGACAGGCATCAATACAAACGCAGTTGTTAATAAAGTCTCCTAAAGCGGTGGGAGGGGTCGGCATGAGCAAGTTCGTCCTCATTCATGGGAGACAATCCTTTCCGGAAGATACTGTAGATCTTTTGACAGAACTGTCCCAAGTGGTATAGAGAGCCCATCTCCTCAAATCCAAGGCATATTCGGCTACTGATCACTTACCTTGATGCAAAGTCAACATGGCTGCTTCAGCTTTCGCACCTCGGTTTGGGTTGTCAAACACCTGCCCATGGCTGAAATGAAAGCTTCAAGATCATTTAGATATAGGAAAGATGTGTATCTTCGTACCGTGTTAGCCAGTAGATAGAAAAATATTTAGACTTGAGGACTCTCAAGTCTAAATATTTTTCAAGATCATTTAGACATTCATCCTCAGTATCAATCAAGGGTTTGCCCAAATAAGAGCTTTGTTGGAGAGCAGCATGATTATAGTTAGCACTTTAGATCGTTCAGTGAGGAATTGTGGTGCATGAGCAGCAAAAACAGTTTGCATTGATACATAAATCCCCTGAAATTTTTTCAATTCACTGCCAAAGCGGAAAGGTGTTAACTTGGAAAATCCAGACCCCAGCAGTGAAGATGATGCCTGGATTGGTTCCTCCAGAATCTCATTTCTGGCTTGTAATTCCTGAGTATTCTGTCCAAAAACTTGTAGATTGTGGTTATTACGATCCTGCGGGCTTGTAAAGCTGGTCTATACAGCCTGTATATCTGCAAGAATTATATCAGTAACGCCACACAGGTCTTCATCGCGACAATCCATCTTCCCAGATCCTTTAAGGCAGAAATGCTAGAAGAGAAAAAAGGTGCACAATAATGTTTACCTGTGGTAACACATGTGACTGAAAAAGAAGGGAATGCGCTCACCTGAAATGGTTGTGAGAAGTCACAACCACTGTCATCACAGATGGTATCAATTGATATCTTGAATCCACGGTCTGCAGCAGACTCAGAGTTCCCAGATCCAGCAGACACTAACGTTGGCTTCTGAATCTTGTAACGTATTGAATAGTTTATATAGTCTTGTGCTTGGGTGCGAGGGAACACAGGAAACACAGGTTTGCTTAGGAAGTTCTTGTATTACTTCATACAAGTAAGCATACCACAGGGGAAAGGTTTAACACAGTTGCAGGTACAGAGGCAGGAAACACGGCAGGCCGGAATGAACCCTTAAATCCAGCATAAGTCGCAGTAATAAGTTCAAAAGTCTTTCTCTTACTTCCCTTGCAAATGTTGATGGCAGAGCAGAGGGATTCCTGTGTCCACCACAAGTATTTCAAGGATCCAAAGTAGGATATGGCTGGAATAATATGTCCAAGACTTCCAGGAGCCAGGTCACATCACAGGCTAACTGCAGACATGATTCAGTAGCACTGATTAAACAGCTGAGGCTGCTTAAAAGGGCAAGTGGCAGAGAACAGGGTGGAAACATAGAAACTGAAAACTATACTGATTGAGAGCAAGGTACTGTAGATGCAGCAGGACAGAAAGCAAAATGGCAGATGGGAAAAACTAGATTTAAACAAACAAAAGAAATAACAGCACATATGGCAAAGAGTCTGAGAACCCTACAGAGAGTCTCATTGATGGAAACACAAACCGCTCTCCAAACTCACTCCAATCTCACTCTGACAACTATGTAGTTGGCTAATGGCTCGTCTCTCAAATGCTCCCACTGTGCTTCCCTTTCCACTCTCTCTCCGAGACAGTCTAGTCATGGGCGGACATACCACCGGTTCAACCGGTGCGACAGCACCGGGGCCCAGAGGCTCCAGGGGGCCCCTGCTGGGCGGCTAATAATGAGGGCAATCTTGCCGGTTTCTCTGGGCCTGAGGCTCCGGGGGCCCCTGGCCAGATTGCCCTCATGTGCGGCAGGCAGGGAGCGATCCCAGCAGCTCCGCTGCCTGCAAGAGAAAATATCAGGAGCGGAGCTGCAAGGATCCGTCCTGCTTCGTGCCCGGCCTCCTGCGCTTCCTGTCTCTGATACAGAGAGCTATGCCGCTGGATGATGTTATCATTCAGCAGCCATCTGTGCCAGAGCGAGGAAGCGCCGGCGATTCTGCGGCTGAGGACAGGTGAGAGCCGAGGTGCTGTGTGTGTGTGTTTTGTATGTATGTGTGTGTGTGTGCTTTGTATATGTGTGTGTGTGTAGAGATGAGTGGTGGTGTGTGTGTGCGTGCTTGCATGCGTAGCGCTGCAGTGCAATATGCTGAGAGGTCAATGGTGCTATGTGGAGGAGAGGGGAATGATGGGGGTGATGGGAGAAGGCAATGATGGGGTGATGGGGAGAAGTCAATGATGCTGGTGATGGGGAGAAGGCAATGATGGGGGTGATGGGGAGAAGGCAATGATGGGTGATGGGGAGAAGGCAATGATGGGGAGAAGGCAATGATGGGGGTGATGGGGAGAAAGCAATGATGCGGGTAATGGGGAGAAGGCAGTGATGGGGAGAAGGCAATGATGCGGGTAATGGGGAGAAGGTAATGATGGGGTGATGGGAGAAGGCAGTGATGGGGAGAAGGCAATGATGGGGTGATGGAGAAGGCAATGATGGGGGTGATGAGGAGAAGGCAATGATGGGGTGATGGGGAGAAAGCAATGATGGGGTGATGGAGATGGGAGTGATGGGGAGAAGACAATGATGGGGTGATGGGGAGAAGGCAATGATGGGATGATGGAGATGGGAGTGATGGGGAGACGGCAATGATGGAAGTGATGGGGAGAAGGCAATGATGAGAGTGATGGGGAGAAGGCAATGATGCTGGTGATGGGGAGAAGGCAATGATGGGAGTGATGGAAGAAGACAATTATGGGAGTGATGGGGAGAAGACAATGATGGGGTGATGGGGACAAGGCAATGATGGGGTGATGGAGATGGGAGTGATGGGGAGAAGGCAATGATGGAGTTGATGGAAAGGGCAATGATGGGTGGGGGAAAAATAGATGATGGGGGTGGGGGGAGAATGCAATGATGGTGGTGGTGGAAAGGGCAATAATGGGAGTGGTGGGGGAGGAGGAAATGATGGAGATGATGGAATGGGCAATGATGGGAATGATGGGGAGAAAGCAAAGACAGTGTTGGGGAGAAGGCAATGATGGAGGTGGTAAACAGGGCAATGATGGGGTGGGGAGAGGACAATAATGGGATGCAGGGGAGGAGGACAATGGGGGTGTGGGGGATTGGGATGGGAGGAAGGGGGACTTATAATAGCCTTAGGAACAGGGGGAGGTGGAGGAAGACATTATCATTTATTATGATTAACACAGTCCCTTAGTATATAGTGTACTCACTTACTATGTCTAACAAGGTCCCTTAGTATATAGTGTATGTACTTATTATGTATAACACAGTCCCTTAGCATATAGTGTACTAACTTATTATGTATAACACCATCCTTAGTTACATAGTTTCCTCTTTTATTATGTATAACACCGTCCCTTATTACGTACCATCCTCTCTAGTTATATATGGTGCCGTCCCTTATA
Organism: Oophaga sylvatica; assembly: GCA_033576555.1. Lineage (NCBI taxonomy): Eukaryota > Metazoa > Chordata > Amphibia > Anura > Dendrobatidae > Oophaga > Oophaga sylvatica. The sequence goes on along the minus strand of JARQOD010000002.1, from coordinate 537,767,523 downwards.
TAGCTTCCTCTGCTGTTATGTATAGTGCTGTCTCTTACATAGTGTATTCTTGTTAATTTTGTTATTCACAGCGCCCTCTTTTATTACATAGTCCCCTCTCTTTTTAGATATAAAATGACTGCTGATCAAGGAGCCAGTGACAAGACTACCAGTCCATCAGCTCCTCCATTAGAAAGGAAGCTTTCCCATTCTCCATCAGCCATTATTCATTATACAGCTAACAAGACAGGACGGTATGTAATAAAAAACAGGGCTCTATATAATCCAGTAATCCAATCTGTAAGGGACAGTACTGTACATAACAAGAGGGCACTGTAAAAAGGACAGCAATATACATAATAAAGGAGACTATGTAATATATATATATACATGTGTGTGGCTATATATATATATATATATATATATATATATATATAGCTTTGTCGCCATAAAATGAAGGGGGCCCAGACACATTTCTTGTACAGGGGCCCCAAGCTGTCAGTGTCCGCCTCTGAGTCTAGTATAATTCAAAACTATTATACCAAGCAACACCACAGGCCAACAGGATAATCAGATGTCACTGTAGTCTTTATTAGCCCACAAAGATCCTATCCTATTTTGTTTTTTCCCCAGCCTAAAAATAAAAGCTTACAGCCTCCCCCCAATTGAAGCATCAAATAGCTGGGTCTGTTTGTGATATTTGGCCTGCTGTTCTCAATTTCCCTGGTACATTCGCAATTGGTGGAATAGTTTATGGGATTCATGTCAGTTTTGTAATGTCAGCTGGTATCAAGCCCAGGGTTTAAGGGTATGCCACACTAAACGAGATCGCTAACGAGATCACTAACGAGATCGCTAAAACGTCACTATTTAGCGATCTCGTTAGCGACCTCGTTGTGTGTGGCATGTAGCAACGATGTGGCCCCTGCTGTGATGTCGCTGATCGTTCACTAGCGTTCTGGACCGTTTTTTGATCGTTGGTGTCCCGCTGGTGAGCCTATATCGCTGTGTTTGGCACCTTTTGCGAACGACGAGCGACCTCGTTTGTGACGCATATGACAGCGGCGCAGGCGGGACTAGGGTTTTTAGCGTCACGGAGTGGATCGCAATATCTGTAAGTTCTCTTTTGCGTCACAGAGAGGATCGCAGCATTTGCAAAGCAGGCTAGCAGGACGCAGAGAGCAGGAGCGATGCTGGAAATTCCTATGAATCAGAAGCGCTCAGTACATGCTAATGACATTCTAACGACCGCCAAAGTCGTTAAAGAGATCGCTGACCGCTGATGTGTCATTTATGAGATCTGTTTGGCAGCTACTAGCGACCTAAAAGAGATCACACCAACGATCTCGTTAGCTTGCGTCGTTATCGTGATCGCTAACGAGATCGCTAAGTGTGGCAGTACCTTAAGTAATGGAGTTGCATCTATCAGATACTCCCATTATTAACCCAGTAATCATTAAACAAAAACACACACAAGAAAAAATAGTTTACCGTATTTTAACCCCTTCACCCCCAAGGGTGGTTTGCACGTTAATGACCGGGCCAATTTTTACAATTCTGACCACTGTCTCTTTATGAGGTTATAACTCTGGAACGGATCTTCGCGATTCTGAGATTGTTTTCTCGTGACATATTGTACTTCACGTTAGAAGTAAAATTTCTTCGATATAACTTGCGTTTATTTTTGAAAAAACGCAAAATGGCAAAATTTTTAAAATTTTGCAATTTTCAAACTTTGAATTTTTATTCCCTTAAAACAGAGAAATATATCACACAAAATAGTTAAGAAATAACATTTCCCACATGTCTACTTTACATCAGCACAATTTTGGAACCCAAATTTTTTTTGTTAGGAAGTTATAAGGGTTAAAAGTTGACCAGCGATTTCTCATTTTTACAACAAAATTTACAAAGCCATTTTTTTTAGGGACCACCTCTCATTTGAAGTCACTTTGAGGGGTCTATATGGCAGAAAATACCCAAAAGTGACACCATTCTAAAAACTGCACCCCTCAAGGTACTCAAAACCACATTCAAGAAGATTATTAACCCTTCAGGTGCTTCACAGGAACTAAAGCAACGTGGAAGGAAAAAATGAATATTAACTTTTTAGTCACAAAAATGATCTTTTACAAACTTTTTTTTTATTTTTTACAAGGGTAAAAGGAGAAAATGGACAGATAACGTTGTTATGCAATTTCTCCTGAGTACGCCAATACCCAATATGTGGGGGAAAACCACTGTTTGGGCACACGGCAGAGCTCGTAAGGGAAGGAGCGCCGTTTGACTTTTTCAAACTAAAATTGGCTGGAATTGAGATTGGACGCCATGTCGTGTTTGGAGAGCCCCTGATGCGCCTAAACAGTGGAAACCCCCACAAGTGACACCATTTTGGAAACTAGACCCCCTAAGGTACTTATCTAGATCTGTTGTGAGCACTTTGAACCCCCAAGTGTTTCACAAAAGCTTATAATGCCTGGGTGTGAAAAAAAAAAAAACAATTTTCCACAAAAATGATTTTTTAGTCCCAAATTTTTGAATATTCCCAAGGAAATTGGACCCCAAAAGTTATTGTCCAATTTGTCCTGAGTACGCTGATACCCCATATGTGGGGGGGGGAAACTGTTTGGGTGCACGGCAGGGCTTGGAAAGGAAGTAGTAACGTTTTGGAATGCAGACGTTGATGGGGGTCATGTTCCGTTTGCAGTGCCCCAGATGAGCCTAAACAGTGGAAACCCCCCACAAGTGACCCCATTTTAGAAACTAGACCCCCTAAGGAACTTATCTAGATCTTTGGTGAGCACTTTGAACCCCCAAGTGCTTCACACAAGTTTATAATGCCCGGGCATGAAAATAAAAAATCCTATTTTTTTCCCACAAAAATTATCTTTTAGTCACTAATTTTTTATTTTCCCAAGGGTAACAGGAGAAATTGGACCACATAAGTTGTTGTCCAATTTGTCCTGAGTACGCTGATACCCCATATGTGGGGGGGAACCACTGTTTGGGTGCACGGCAGAGCTCGGAATGGAAGGAGCACCATTTGACTTTTCCAACCAAAATTGGCTGGAATTGAGATTGGATGCCATGTTGCATTTGGAGAGCCCCTGATGTGCCTAAACAGTGGAAACCCCCCACAAATGACCCCATTTGGGAAACTAGACCCCCTAAGGAACTTTTCTAGATCTTTGGTGAGCAATTTGAACCCCCAAGTGCTTCACACAAGTTTATAACGTAGAGCCGTAAAATTTAAAAATCATATTTTTTCCACAAAAATGATCTTTTCACCCCAATTTTTATTTTTCCAAGGGTAACAAGACTCCAAAAGTTATTGTGCAATTTGTCCTGAGTGCGCTGATACCCATATGTGGGGGTAAACCACTGTTTGGGTGCATGGCAGAGTTTGGAAGGGAAGAGCGCCGTCTGACATTTTCAACGCAGAATTGGCTGGACGCCATGTCGTGTTTGGAGAGCTCCTGATCTGCCTAAACAGTGGAAACCCCCATAAATGACACCATTTTGGAAACTAGACCCCTCAAGGAACTTATCTAGATGTGTGGTGAGAACTTTTAACCCCCAGGTGTTTCACTAAAGTTTATAATGTACAGCCGTAAAATAAAAAATCTTTTTTTTTTTTTACAAAAATTATTTTTTTCGCCCCCAAAATTTTATTTTCACAAGGGTAACAGAAGAAATTGGAACCCAAAAGTTGTTGTCCAATTTGTCCTGAGTACGCTGATACCCAATATGTGGGAGAAAACTACTGTATGGGCGCACGTCAGGGCTCGGAAGGGAAGTAGTGACGTTTTTGGATTGCAGACTTTGATGGAATGGTCTGGGGGCGTCATGTCACATTTGGAGAGCCCCTGATGCACCTATACAGTGGAAACCCCCCACAAGTGACCCCATTTTTGCAAATAGACCCCACAAGGAACTTATCTAGATGTGTGGTGAGCACTTTGAACCCCGAAGTGCTTCACAGAAGTTTATAACGTACAGCCGTAAAAAATAAAAAATCTTTTTTTTTTTTTACAAAAATGATTTTTTCGCCCCCAATATTTTATTTTCACAAGGGTAACAGGAGAAATTGGACCCCAAAAGTTGTTGTCCAATTTGTCCTGAGTACGCTGATACCCAATATGTGGGAGAAAACTACTGTATGGGCGCACGTCAGGGCTCGGAAGGGAAGTAGTGACGTTTTGGATTGCAGACTTTGATGGAATGGTCTGGGGGCGTCATGTCGCATTTGGAGAGCCCCTGATGCGCCTAAACAGTGGAAACCCCCCACAAGTGACCCATTTTGGAAAATAGACCCCACAAGGAACTTGTCTAGATGTGTGGTGAGCACTTTGAACCCCGAAGTGCTTCACAGAAGTTTATAACGCACAGCCGTAAAAATAAAAAATCTTTTTTTTTTTGCAAAAATTATTTTTTTGCCCAATATTTTATTTTTACAAGGGTAACAGGAGAAATTGGACCCCAAAAGTTGTTGTCCAATTTGTCCTGAGTACGCTGATATCCAATATGTGGGAGAAAACTACTGTATGGGTACACGTTGGGGCTCGGAAAGGGAAGTAGGCGTTTTTGGTTTTCAGACTTGATGGAATGGCTGGGGGCGTCAGTCGCATTTGGAAAAAGCCCCTATGCCCAAACAGTGGAAACCCCAAAAAGTGACCCCATTTTGGAAAAAATACCCCCCCAAAGAACTTATCTAGATGTTGGGTGAGGCTATGGGGAACCCCAAGTGCTTCACAGAATTTATAAGTAAGCCGTAAAAAAAAAAAAATAATTTTTTTGTAAAAAATGATATTTTTCCCCCCATTTTTTATTTTCCCAAGGTAACAGAGAAATAGGACAAATTTTCACAAAACTCTTTGGGGTCCAGAGTACGCTGAACCCCTTTGGGGGGGAAAAATACTGTTTGGACGCATGGCAGAGCTGAGAAATGAAGAGCCCCGTTTGACTTTTTTAACCAAATTTCTGGAAATTGAGATCAAACGCCATTTCCATTTGAGAGCCCCTAGTGCCTAAACAAGCGGAAACCCCCAAATCAACTCCCAAACCCAACCCCCAACACCCCCAACCCTAGTCCCAAAACCCCAACCCCAAACCCAAACCCCAACACAAAACCCCCAATCCCAACCCAACCCTAATCCTCTTTAGCGCCAAACCCCAACCCTACTTTGGGCCGCAACCCTAACCCTAACCCAATGAGAAAATGAAATAAATACTTTTTTTTTTTAAATTTTTTTATTTTTTCCCTTTCTAGGGGGATAAAGGGGGGTTTGATTTACTATTTATAGCGGTTTTTATGATTGGCAGCTTCCCCCGCTAAAAAAACGCTTTTTATTTCAAAAATAGTTTTTGCATATCACTTTTGAAGCTATAATTTTTTGCATATTTTTGGCCCCCAAGTCATGTGACT
>JARQOD010000002.1:537720350-537762019 GCA_033576555.1 Oophaga sylvatica | reverse complement strand
GTGCTTGATTTTTGCATTTTGTCCTGCACTTCTGTGGGGGCCTTCAGGGTCCCTTCTGGGGGCTTTTGCCCTCTCAGTTCAGTTCAGCCACTGATGTTTGTACATTTGTTTTTTCCAGTTTTTTCAGTGGCTGCTGTTTTGTTTTTGGTTACACCAGAGAACTAATTTAGGTGGTAGAGGTCGTGTGATCTCAGGTGTTTTTGAAATTAGTAGAGTTGGTGCTTTTCAGGGTTTTTTGGGATTGCAGTAAGTGCCCTTCCTATCCTTTTCTATTTAGTAAGTTTGGGCCCCAACGTTTGCTCATACTATTTTCTGTCTGTGTCAGTATTTCTTCTTGTCTAACCGCCATTACATGTTTGGGGGCTTTCTATGTTCTTTGGGGATCTGCTCCGGGGCAGATAGCTTTCCTCTTTCTATCTTTAGGTGTAGTTAGTTTCTCAGGCTGTGACGAGGCGTCTAGGACCAACGTAGGAACGCTCCACGGCTGCCTCTAGTTGTGGTGGTTAGTCAGGGTACTGCAATCTCATAGTTTCCAACTGCTCTGGTGTATTTCCTTTTTTGCCTGCTCTCCTCAGCTACCAAATCATAACAGTATCACCGGCCTAAACTGAAAATTATATGGTACTCACAGAAGGGAAAAATATTGTGGAAAGAAAAAAGTTGTCAGAGTTGTCAGAGATTTTTTTTTTTTTCTGTTTGTTGCATTTTTTTTTCCCTCTGTATCTCTGGGTGCTGAGGAGGATTTTTTTTCTCTCTCAATGGAGTTTGCACAGTTGTCTGGCCGTGTGGATCAGCTTGCCACTGAAGTTCGGAGTATTGCTACCTATCTTGCTAGGTTGCCTGTTGTGGAACCTAGGATCCCCATGCCAGATTTGTTTTTAGGGGATCGAGCTAAGTTTCTGAATTTCAAAAATAACTGTAAATTGTTTTTTGCCTTAAAATCTAAGTCCTCAGGGAACGCAGCGCAGCAGGTTCAAATTGTCATCTCTCTCCTGCGCGGCGACCCTCAGGATTGGGCTTTTTCCCTGACACCTGGGGATCCTGTTTTGAGTGATGTTGATGCGTTTTTTCAGGCTTTGGGGTTATTGTACGATGAGCCTGATGTCGCTGATCAAGCTGAAAAAACTTTGTTGGCATTAAGTCAGGGGCTTGAGGACGCTGAGTTATACTGTCAGAGATTCCGTAAGTGGGCAGTCCTGACCAAATCAAATGACGACGCTTTGGCAGCTCTTTTTCGGAAGGGACTGTCAGATAATGTAAATGATGTTATGGTGGGATTCCCTGTTCCCTCTGGTCTCAATGATTCTATGTCATTAGCGATTCAAATTGACAGATGTTTGCGTGAGCGGAAAGGTATGCGTGGAATAATGTTGCCTTGTGAACCTGCTTCTGAATCCATGCAGTGTGATAGAGTGATTTCTGGGGCACAGCGTCATTATTTTCGAAAGCGCAATGGGTTATGTTTCTACTGTGCTGATGCTTCTCATGCTATTTCAGTCTGCCCTAAGCGGGGAAGACGTTTTGCACGCTCAGTTGTCTTGGGTAGTGTTCAGACTAAGTTTTTATTAACTGTTACCCTGATATGCTCTCTGTCCTCATTTTCTGCTCAGGCTTTTGTTGATTCTGGAGCAGCTATTAACCTGATGGATTTTGATTTTGCTAAACGTTGTGGGTTTCCCTTGATACCCCTACGGAAATCTATTCCCCTACTGGGGATCGATTCTACCCCTTTGGCTGAGAATAAACCTCAGTTCTCTACTCAGGTGATAATGAGGGTAGAACCTGATCATCAGGAGAGTTGCAAATTTTTGGTTCTGTATAATCTGCATGACATTATCGTACTGGGTTTCCCTTGGTTACAGTCTCATAATCCTGTTTTGGATTGGAAATCTGTGTCTGTTACCAGTTGGGGCTGCCAATGTGTTAATACCAACACTCCTGTTTTTTCTGCCTCCCCCCAGGCTCAGGATGTTCCTGACTTTTTGATTGATTTTTCTGATGTGTTTAGCGAAAGTAAATCTGCATCCTTACCTCCCCATAGGAGCTATGACTGCGCTATTGAATTAGTGCCTGGTAGTAAATTCCCTAAAGGTCGCCTTTTTAACTTGTCTGTACCTGAACATGACGCTATGCGGTCTTATATCAAGGAGTCATTGGAGAAGGGTCATATCAGACCATCCTCTTCACCCTTAGGTGCCGGTTTTTTCTTTGTGGCCAAAAAGGATGGTTCATTAAGGCCGTGTATTGATTATCGTCTCTTGAACAATATTACTGTGAAATATCAATATCCGTTACCCTTGATCTCTGATCTGTTTTCCAGGGTGAAAAACGCTACTTGGTTTACCAAGCTTGACCTCAGGGGGGCATATAACCTTATTCGCATTAAGCACGGGGATGAATGGAAGACGGCATTTAATACCCTGAAGGGAATTTTGAGTACCTTGTGATGCCCTTTGGGCTCACTAATGCTCCTTCTGTCTTCCAGTCCTTCATGAATGACATTTTCAGGGATTTTGTGGATAAATTTCTGATTGTTTATTTGGATGATATCTTGATTTTTTCCAATGACTGGGACTCTCATGTAAAACATGTTCGGACTGTGTTCCAGATTTTGAGAGAGAATGCTCTGTATGTGAAGGGATCAAAGTGTCTTTTTGGCGTTCAGAGGATCTCATTTCTGGGATTCATTTTGTCCCCATCGGTTATTGAAATGGACCCGGTCAAAGTTCAGGCCATCTGTGATTGGGTCCAACCTACTTCATTAAAGACTCTTCAAAGATTCTTGGGTTTTGCCAATTTTTATCGTAAATTTATTGGTAATTTCTCTGTTATTGTTAAACCATTAACTGATTTGACCAAGAAGGGTTCTGATGTGGTGAATTGGCCTCCTGAGGCAGTCTCTGCATTTCAGGAACTTAAGCAGAGATTCACTTCTGCTCCTGTTCTACGGCAGCCTGATGTTTCTCTACCATTTCAGGTGGAGGTGGATGCCTCTGAAATTGGGGCAGGTGCCGTTTTGTCCCAAAGAGATCCAGAGACCTCTAAAAGTAACCCTTGTGCCTTTTTCTCTCGAAAATTTTCTCCCACTTAACGTAATTATGACGTGGGTAATCGGGAGTTATTAGCCATGAAGTGGGCTTTTGAAGAGTGGAGACATTGGCTGGAGGGAGCCAAACATCAGGTGGTGGTCCTTACGGACCATAAGAATCTAGTTTATCTGGAATCTGCCAAGCGACTTAATCCTAGACAGGCCAGGTGGGCCTTGTTTTTCACACGTTTTAATTTTGTGGTTTCATTTCTTCCTGGCACTAAAAATGTTAAGGCGGATGCCCTCTCGAGGAGTTTCCTGGCGGACTCTCCTGAGTTATCTGATCCTTCTGTTATTTTGAAAGAGGGTGTAGTTCTTTCCGCCATCTCGCCCAATTTGAGACTGGCTCTGGAGGGGTGTCAGGAGGATAAGCCCGAGCGCTGCCCTGTTGGGAAATTGTTTGTCCCGGACCAGTGGAAAAAGAGTGTAATGTCTGAGATTCATTGATCCGCGTTGGCCGGTCATCCCAGAATTTTTGGTACCAGAGACTTGGTTAGTCGGTCCTTTTGGTGGTCTACCTTGTCTCGTGATGTCAGGGAGTTTGTGCAGTCCTGCAGGACTTGCTCTCGCTCCAAGCCTTGCTCTCGTTCTAGTGGTTTGTTGATGCCATTACCTGTGCCCAAGAGACCATGGACCCATATCTCTATGGATTTCATTTCCGACCTCCCTGTTTCTCAGAGAATGACCGTCATCTGGGTGATTTGCGATAGGTTTTCCAAGATGATACATCTTGTGCCATTACCTAAGTTGCCTTCCTCCTCTGAATTGGTGCCTTTGTTCCTTCAGCACGTGGTTCGTTTACATGGCATTCCTGAGAACATTGTGTCTGACAGAGGAGTCCAGTTTGTTTCCAGATTTTGGAGGACCTTTTGTTCTAAAATTGGTGTTCAATTGTCTTTCTCCTCGGCGTTTCATCCTCAGACCAATGGTCAAACTGAGAGAACAAACCAGACATTGGAGACTTATCTAAGATGCTTTGTGTCTGCTGATCAGGATGACTGGGTCTCTTTTTTGCCTTTGGCTGAGTTTGCTCTTAATAATAGGGCTAGCTCTGCCACTTTGATGTCTCCATTTTTCTGTAATTCTGGGTTTCACCTCGATTTTCTTCAGGACAGACGGAGGCTTCTGTCTGTCCAGGTGTTGACTCTGTTGTGGAGCGTATGCAACAGATTTGGGACCAGGTAGTGGAGAGGTTGTCCCTCTCTCAGGAGAGGGCCCAGCGGTTTGCTAACCGGCATAGGACTGATGGTCCTCGGTTTAAAGTGGGGGACTTGGTCTGGTTGTCCTCAAGAAATATTCCTATGAGAGTGGCATCTCCTAAATTTAAGCCTAGGTTCATTGGACCTTATAAGATCATGGAGATTCTTAATCCTGTTTCTTTTCGTTTGCTTCTTCCAGGGACATTTAAGATCCATAACGTGTTCCACAAGTCCTTGTTGAAGAGGTTTGTTGAGCCAGTGGTTCCTACTACTGTGCCTCCTGACCCTGTTTTGGTTGAGGGCAATCTGGAGTATGTGGTTGAGAAAATATTGAATTCTCGTTTTTCTAGACGGAAACTCCAGTATTTGGTTAAATGGAGAGGTTATGGTCAGGAAGACAATTCTTGGGTGTTTGCTTCGGACATCCATGCTAGAAGACTCATCCGTGCTTATCATAGAACTCATCCTGACTGACCTGGTTGCTCAAATGAGGGTTCGGTGACCCCTCCTCAAGGGGGGGGTACTGTTGTGAATAGGCTGGAAATGAGTTCTGAGCAGAAGCTCCCTCTGGTGGTTACAAACGGTACTGGACTGTCCAGTGAAGATTGTGAGGATTGGGAATCAGGTGTTACTGACTGGTCTTATATAAGGGAGTCGCCTTCCCATCAGGGTTGCCGGTGATCAATTGTTCCGGTCTCAATCCTTGATTCCTGTTTCCTTGGCAGCCTGCTGTGTCGTGTCTGAATCTCCTGCTAACAGATAAGACATTTTCTTCTTTTTGTTTTTGTGCTTGATTTTTGCATTTTGTCCTGCACTTCTGTGGGGGCCTTCAGGGTCCCTTCTGGGGCTTTTGCCCTCTCAGTTCAGTTCAGCCACTGATGTTTGTACATTTGTTTTTTCCAGTTTTTTCAGTGGCTGCTGTTTTGTTTTTGGTTACACCAGAGAACTAATTTAGGTGGTAGAGGTCGTGTGATCTCAGGTGTTTTTGAAATTAGTAGAGTTGGTGCTTTTCAGGGTTTTTTGGGATTGCAGTAAGTGCCCTTCCTATCCTTTTCTATTTAGTAAGTTTGGGCCCCAACGTTTGCTCATACTATTTTCTGTCTGTGTCAGTATTTCTTCTTGTCTAACCGCCATTACATGTTTGGGGGCTTTCTATGTTCTTTGGGGATCTGCTCCGGGGCAGATAGCTTTCCTCTTTCTATCTTTAGGTGTAGTTAGTTTCTCAGGCTGTGACGAGGCGTCTAGGACCAACGTAGGAACGCTCCACGGCTGCCTCTAGTTGTGGTGGTTAGTCAGGGTACTGCAATCTCATAGTTTCCAACTGCTCTGGTGTATTTCCTTTTTTGCCTGCTCTCCTCAGCTACCAAATCATAACAGTGGCCAATGTCAGGCAGCTGCTGCCAAGGCAAATAAAATAATGGGATGCATTAAAAGAGGCATAGATGCTCATGAGGAAAACATAATTTTACCTCTATACAAGTCACTGGTGCGACCACACTTAGAATACTGTGTGCAGTTCTGGTCTCCGGTGTATAAGAAAGACATAGCTGAACTGGACGGGTGCAGAGAAGAGCGACCAAGGTTATTAGAGAACTGGGGGGTCTGCAATACCAAGACAGGTTATTACACTTGGGGTTATTTAGTTTGGAAAAACGAAGGCTTAGAAGGTGATCTTATTAGAATGTATAAATATATGAGGGGACAGTACAAAGACCTTTCTAATGATCTTTTTACTCTTAGACCTGTGACGGGGACAAGGGGGCATCCTCTACGTCTGGAGGAAAGAAGGTTTAGCCATAATCACAGACGCAGATTCTTTACTGTAAGAGCAGTGAGACTATGGAACTCTCTGCCGTCTAAAGTTGTAATGAGTGATTCCTTACTAAAATTTAAGAAGGGACTGGATGCCTTTCTTGAAAAGTATAATATTACAGGCTATATTCACTAGTTTCCTAGATACTGCATTGATCCAGGGAGCTAGTCTGATTGCCGTATGTGGAGTCGGGAAGGAATTTTTTTCCCCAATGTGAAGCTTACTGTTTGCCACTTGGGTTTTTTTTTGCCTTCCTCTGGATCAACATGTTAGGGCAGGTTAGGATAGGATATGGGTTGAACTAGATGGACTTAAAGTCTTCCTTCAACCTTAATAACTATGTTACTATGTTACTATGTTAGATATCTGATTCTTCTCTCTCTTCACCGCTCTCAAAGCGTCGGCACGCTTGCTCACTGAAACTACACTCAGTTGACTCAGTTCTGACCAGACTGAAGTGGCTATCTTTCTCCACTCGTACTAGCCTCCACACATTGAGGTTCTCTCAAACTCTTCAGGTTCTCTCACAACTCTCTTGTCTAGGCGTAGACTGACACACTCTCTCAACTCTGAGGTGACTAGACTGACTCGTTCTCAGCTAGACTTAGACTGCACTCGTTCTCAGCTAGACTGCACTGAGCTCTCTGCTGTGACTTCACTACCCTTATATACTGCAAAAGGGCTCCCTCTGGTGGCTCTAGGGAATAGTGAAGGTTTGTTGTGTGCATATCAGGTCTCTGTGGGTGTTACATAGAATCATGATGTAGAGTGGAAGGACCTCCTGGGCTCGTCAACCCTGTCAAGCAGGATCTCTAAATCACCAGACAGATGTCTATCCAGCTCTGTTGAGACTTCATTGAAGTAGACTCACACCTCTTGTGGCAGCCTGTTCACTCCTTGATCACCTAACTGTCAAAAGTTTTCTAATATCTAATCTGTGTCTCTCCATTCAGTTTATCCATGCTTCTAGTTTCTTGTGCAATGAGAATAAAGATGATCCTTTACATGTGACAGCCTTGAATATTGTAGACAGCTTTAAGTCTCCTCTCAGTCTTCTTTTTGCAAGCTAAACATTCCAAATCTGCAACGTTCTATATGTTACCTTTGGCATCCTCCTGGTAATGAGATTCCGGCACAGCTGGCTACACAGCAGTGTCTTTATTTACATACAACTATATGATTGTAAGGATAGTGCTTAGACGCTTCACATTATAAGCAGTGGGCTGATGTACCTGACAATACAAGGTACAGATGGAGGCACAACTGAAGTTTCCACATTAAAAAAAAAATTTTCACACACCACTAAAGTGGCATCAATTTCCACAGTGATGAAGCAGTATAATAGGCCACTGATACACCTTCCACTACAGGCAACCCACAAGATGGAGACTCAACTTGGAATCTCCACATTTAAAAAAATTATTGTCACACACCACTAAAGTGGCATCAATTTCCATAGAGTAGAAATAGTATAATAAACCTCTGATACACCTTCCACTACAGAAAACTCACATCAAGGAGACCCATCTTGGAGTCTACACATTTCAAAAAATTATTGGAACACACTACTAAAGTGGCATCAATTGCTATAGAATAATAACAGTAAAAACAAAAAATTGTTTGTAACATCAGCAGCAGTAGCAATAGGTGGCACACACTGCAATAAAGCAAGATAAATGCATGACACTAAAAACTATACCCACTGTGAAAAGGCAGCGACAGCACTACGGAGGTTCTTGAGGGATGCACGCTTTAAATCCAGGGATCCAAATGAATCAGTAATTCCATAAAAAACAAAAGGAGCAACATCCAATCCAGGTGAAATTTAACAAAAATCCTTTATTCTGCCATCGTCAAATAAAGAGTTTCGGCCATTATGTGGCCTTTTTTTTTACTAAAAACTATACCATTGCCCAGTATTCCCAGTCTACGACTGGGGTGCAAAAGTTATTGGAGACCCATTGACTTGTCCATCTTGATGAAAGTTAGGCAGTCTACTCTTTCAGGGGACAGCTGGAAGTGTTTATCCATCAGGACACCACCAGCAGTGCTGAAGACCCGTTCTGAGAGAACCTGGCTGCCGAGCATGACAAAACCTCCAAGGCATGACAGATGAGCTCACGCCACTCTTCCATTTTTGAAGACAAAAATGCAAAAAGGTTTAAACCCCCTTGATGGCATTGATATTGAGCTCCAAATACTTCTGCACCATCCTCTTCAGTTGTTAACAATGTGTCAGACTTGTACTCGGTTCTGATGGTGCACGGGCTGGTCTAAAAAATGTGTGAAATGACTCACAGAAATTGCTTATGCCTTATGCTTACCTTCTGCCGCTAATGTTTTTGCAATGATGCCTTGACGTTATCGGGGTTGGACGTCTAGAACTGGAATGAACATTGTGCGCCATACTACTGTCTTGGGGAAAACCACTGTTAAGATTGTCTACAAGCATGTTTCGATACTAAGCATGCGCGCATCCCTTTCCAGGGGGAAAAGCATCTGGCTAAATTTACTCCCTTACCGTGTATCTACTCCAGTAGTCAGCACTACTTCTAACACTAAGAATGCAGGCATCATGTTGAAGATATCGCAGCATAAGGCACTCATGTGTCAGGCTCTTCCATGAGGTCCAAGTTCATGGTGTGTTGGTGGCGGGGTAACACTCAAGGTTGCTTCCTCCATCCCCTCCCGCCAAAAACGGACAACAGAGAGGGGATCATTATCCTCTTCATCTTCTGACTGTTGCGCGTCCATCATCTCATCCTTCTCTATTTGTTCCTCAGCTCCGGCACCTTCACTAAAGGGTATGCCACACTAAGCGAGATCGCTAGCGAGATCGCTAACGAGATCGCACCTGCGTCACCATTTATGATGCAGTAGCGATCTCGTTAGCGACTTTAGCTGTGTGTGACATGTAGCAGCGATGTGGCCCCTGCTGAGATGTCGCTGATCGATAATGAACGTTCTGAGCCGTTTTTTGGTCGTTGGTGTCCCGCTGGTGAGCCTGAATCGCTGAGTGTGACACCCTTTATGAACGACTTCACCAGCATCGCAGGTGGGACTAGGTTTTCCCAACGACTGCAGAGGTCGTTATACAGATCGCTGATGAGATGTGTTTGGAATCACAGATCGCTGATGAGATGTGTTTGGAATCACACAGCTAAGTCGCTAACGAGATCGCTACTGCGTCATAAATGGTGACGCAGGTGCGATCTCGTTAGCGATCTCGCTTAGTGTGGCATACCCTTTACAGTTTGTCTGGTACCATGAGCCCCCATCGATCACTGTAAGCCACCTCTAATGGCACCCACCTGTGCCATGACAGTCCAGAAATTTGACATATTGCTATCCCTTACGCATCCGCCTCTGCTTCCAACTCTTCCTGTGATGACCACCTCCTCACGCAGACTATTGAAAGTGTGCTACAGCATGTAGATGAACAGAATAGTGATGTTGATGATGGCATCATCCAGGGCCGGCGTCAGCACCCGGCATACCCGGGCAAGTGCTGGGGCCCCGAGCAGGTGGGGGGCCCACTCGCCGTCGGGCACCCCGGCGCCCGTTAGTGGATGAGAGCGGTACCAGCGCCGCCACTGGGCCCCCCTGCTTCTCAGGGCCCCGGCAGCAGCCGGCGCAATACTTACCTCTCCCCGTGACTCCGCAGCTCCGGGCTCCAGGGGGACAGGTGAGATGTGAGGTGTATGTGTCTGTGTCTGTCTGTGTGTATCAGTGTGTGTGTATGTAGTGCGGTGCTTTGTGTGTGTGTGTATGTGAGAGAGTGCTGCGGTGCTGTATGTGTGATGGTGGTGGGGGGAGGCAGTGATGGTGGTGAGGAGCCGGATTCAATGATGATGATGATGATGGGGAGGCGATGATGATGGGGAGACAATGATGATGATGAGGAGGCAATGATGATGCTGATGGGGAGGCAATGATGATGATGATGGGGAGTCTTTCCACAGCGCCCTTTCCTGAGCCGTAGTAGCGCAGAACGCAGCACAGTGCAGAGTAGAGCTCCATATTTGTATGGAGCATTATATGGGGACCAGTATTCTGTATGGAGCATTATTTGGGGTCTAATATTCTTTATGGAGCATTTTATTTGGCCCATAATACTGTATGGAGGACTATGTGGTGCCCATAATATTGTATGGAGGACTGTACTGTCCATTCTGTACTGTGCGCTGTGAGGATTTGGCGGTTTTTGAGCTATTGTAGAATTTATAATAGACATCACTCATGTAATGTAAGAAGTGAAATCTGGCATTGTACTATACCCATATTTCTCTGCAGTATCTGTGCATCATGAATCGTGGTCTGTGTTAAAGGGGCCCACTGAGACTCTTTCGCCCGGGCCCATAAAAACCTGGAGCCGGCCCTGGCATCATCAGTGCTATACATATTAGTAGCCATTTCAAAACTGTGAAGAAAGGAGCAGAGGTCCTTCATTTGTGCCCACTCCGCAAGCGTGGTTTGCACCATGTCCATACTTCATTGACCAAGGCTATGCAAAAGGACATACTGCACCAGGGCTCGTTACTACTTCCACAGTTGCTGCAACATGTTCAGAGTGGAACTGCACCAGGTTGGAACATCCCAGTCAAGCGGTTAACCACTAGGTCGAAAGACCTCTGTAGCGATGCAAGTCGATGACATGCAAGGTGCGAATGTCATAAGTGAGCACACAGCAACCATGCTTTCTGCAGCAGAGCATCCAGGTTTGGATAGTGGCTGAGAAATTGCTTTAGCACCAGGTTGAGGACATGAACCATGCAAGGCAAGTGTGTGAGGTTGCCCCGGCGTAGGGCTGCCACCAGGTTTGCACCGTTATCGCACACGGCCTTCCCTGGCTCCAGGTTCAGTGGAGACAGCCGTTGCTCTAACTCAGCCTGAATAGATGTCCACAACTCTTGAGTTGTGTGACTGCAATTTCCAGGGTATATTAATTTGAACACTGCGTGATTACGGTGAGCCATGGCTGCGCAGAACGGAGGTGAGGGGGATTCTATCTGCACTGTTGGAATGTGTGTCTGATTAAGGGAAAGGTTGAGGGCGCAGATGGAGGCCTAGAGGAGGTGGAGGTGTCAGAAGCTGTAGAGGAAAAGTTAGATACAGAGGTTTTTCCTGCAAGCCTTGGGGATTCCAAGACTTGTGGAGTAGCCCTTTGACCGCCTGCCCCCACAGCCACCAGAGTCACCCAGTAAGCTTTAATGCCCCTGCCCATGTTTGTTTGTTTAGGTGTCAGTGGTGAAATACACTTTGGCAGATTTTTTCAGGGAACGGGTAATGTTGTCTGCGCCATGCTGGTGCAGTGCAGGAACAGCTTTCTTAGAGAACTAATGGTAGCTAGGCAACTGGTATAGGGGGACAGCAACGGCCATCAACTTTCTGAAACCATCTGTATCCACCAGGTGGAAAGGCAGCATTTCTGGGGCCAACAAATTGGAGATGGTGAAGTTCAAGCTCTTTGATTTGACATGTGTAGGAGGAAACATTCTTTTACATGCCCACAACTGTGGGACCGAGGGTTGACTGCTGTGCTGAGAAAATATGGAGTACGGTAAACAGGACAAACTGCTGGACTGTGAGTAAGGTGCAGGTGGAGATATTATGGTGGATCTCACTCACTCTGACTGTAGGGGGGAAACAAGCGGAGTTTCTGCAGCCGGAGAACTGTGTGAAAATCTTGACATGGTGACGGAGGAAGAAAAAGCAGCAGATGTGGTTGATGGGATGGCCGGTGGTTGACGAGGACCACTAGTCGGCATTTTAGTGCAGTGAGATTCCCACACTAAAGCATGTTGATCGTGCATGTGCTGGTTCATGCATGAAGTTGTCAAATTATTCCAATTTTTTTTTCTTGAAAATTTTGCCAATAACGTGATTTGGGTCATCCTTTGCGGTCTCAAAAAAGGCCCATGCTAGTCAACCCTTGCTGCCCCTGCAAACTACACATTCGTGACCAGTGCTGGCCACAGTCAGACTTGGGGCTGAGGATGCAGAGCTTATCATGGTTGCATCATTCTGTGTCTGTGTTGGAAGACACAACATAACCTACTCGTCTTCCTCCTCCACCTCCTCTGTTGAGCTACTCAGCTGTGTACCTCTGATTTCACATGGAGTGGGATCTACAACCTTATTGTCATCCTCTCTGTTCTCACACTCCTCACCCTAAGAGTCACTTTCCTCCTCTTTCTCCCCTGACACTACAGTACAGTCCTCGTGAGCCTCTAGTATCTAAGTCTCATCAGGATCACCTCCAACCCCGGTGGTTAATATCTGGTGAACAGGGTTTGAATTCTGCTCTGACCCTATTTCGTCCAGCCCAGGATCCAACATGAAAAAATTTTGGGCATTGGTACAGATGCTTTCCTTCTCTGGATTGTGTGAATCTTTGGAGCAGACCTCTGATGCCCATGTAATAGAATGTGTGAACAATTCTGCAGAGTGGCCCATCTGTGGTTCCCTTTAGTCAGTTGGGTGTTTGGAAATTTGTGACGCGGGGGAAAAAAGGGTGATTGGTGTTTCACCACTGAGTATTGTACTGTGTGTGAATGTTAAGGTGGAGGAAGAGGAGGAGAGGTCACTTGATGCAGCGCTTGCCATCCACTGGACCACATGGGGCTCGTAGCAATCTGGCAATGACAACCATAAAGGTCTGCTTCAGACCTCTGGTTATCATGCTGACCTATCAGTGACCCACAATCATGTGATGTGACCATGATGGGCGGGATTAGTCACTCGCTTCCGGTAAGCGTAAGATAAATGACGCTGTCAGAGATTGACAGCGGCATTTAACTAGTTAACAGCTGTGGGTGGATCGCGATTCCACCAGTGCCTGTTGCGAGCACATTAGCTCTACAGATCAGCTGTCATGGGCCCGAAAAAATGTGAGCTCAGCGCCGGAGCCCACATCACACAGGGGAAGTCAGACATCGGTTTATTATTACTCCCAATGTCAGAAAGGGGTTAAAAGATACCATACTGTCTGTGTGAAAACACTTGGGCTGTGTGCCCATGATCAGGTATAGTAGCGTTTTAGATCGTATTTTTGTCATGTCCAAAGCATTGAATTCTACATTACAAGCACAGTGGATGGAATTTACAGGGATTTGGCATGTCATGGTGGCAGGGGGAGGGACCTGCCTTGGGGCGTTAGGAGAGCTTAAGGACAGGCACATGTTGGTGCCAGGAGGTGTCCGTTCCCTCGCTCCCTACCTTTAGGGCCTTCCTCTCCTTTTTCCATCTTGTTATATTTAAATGCTGTGTTGTCTGCCGGACTTACCCGTGTCTGAGCGTGACATTACCATCTCCATTGACATGATTGTTAGGGCTGGCATTACCATGGAGGCAGCCTGGGACCAGATAAAGGTCCCCAGGCTTTATGTTGTTACTCAACCTAACAGGGGCCTGTGCATTTTTCTATATTGGCAAATATGAGTATGGCAGTATAATGTAATACAAAATATATTATATGATAGTTCCTTTAACAACTTTCAGGAAGGGAGGTAAATAATAATAAGGAAATTATGCAAAAAAGTTCTCTAGAACAGATGTTTCAAAATCCAGTGCTTGATCTTACTCACACAATTACTCATGACTTATGATTTTATAGAAGTTTAAACAAAAAGATAGACTTTCCCAATACGTGATGCAGGATTGTTGATACTGCTAGTTTGGGTTGCTAAACCTATGGTCAGGCTAGGATTTGAGGTTAAGTCGGTGGTCACACGAGTGATGATTAATAAGAGAGAATCGGCTCGATTATGTTAATGACACTCAGATCAAACTCTGGTGTGGAGAGGATGGAGAATGTAATTTACCTATCTTCTCCATTGTCTGAGTCTGTGGATATCAAACTCTGCTTGGATGACATCTGAGTGCAGCCTGATGTTTCACATAGACTTGTCTAAGTGCAAGTGATATGAATTCCGGAGCCACTCGCAGCATGCTGCAATTTTTTTTCTTTTGCTAAATTAGCATAAGAAAATAATCACAGAACCGCACTGCCCCATAGTATAAGATATGACCAATCCAATAAAACATCAGATAGCATTCGGCCCTGTTAAATGCTCGTGTGAGCAAGCCCTCAAATGTAGGGCTAAAAATGCTTTTGTTAGGCATTTTAGGATTTGGGTCATTTTTTACAGATTTTAACCCCTTTCTAATGTCAGACGTGATGATCCATGTGCCCTGGGCCAATTTGACCATGGACGGATCATTACATCTAAGCGATAGGCCGCGCTCTTGGGGGGCAGCCGATCACGGCCGGGTGTCAGCTGATTCTGACAGCGGACACCTGGCACTTTAAGCCCCAAAATACTGTGATCTAACAAGATCGCAGCATTCCAGGAGCCGGCACAGAGGCTGACAGCCCCTCTGCCTTTGGATCGGAGACCCAGCAGCGTGACGCGGGGTCCCGATCGTTGCCATGGTGACCCAGATGTCGTCATGACGACATCTGGCTCACCAGAGCTAAGTAAACTTGCTGTTCATGCGCAGTGCATGATCAGCAAGTCTCCCTGTCAGTGCAGAGCTGACAGTTTCTATAGCATGCAGATGGCGCTGCATCTGCATGTTATAGAATCTATCAGCCTGCGAAAAATGATTGTCCCATAGTGGGACAAAGTAAAAAACTTAGGAAGAAGAAAATTTTTTTTTTTAAATAATTGTAAAAATATTTTGGAAAAAAATCAAAAATAATAAAAAAAACAATATATATTCTATCATAAATAAATATTTGAAAGATAAAAAATCTAAACAATAAAAGTACACACATTTGGTATTGCCAAGTCCGCAACGACACGACCTATAAAACTTTCCCACTAGTTAACCCCTTTAGTGAACACCATAATAAAAAACAAGGCAAAAAATAATGCTTTATCATTATACTGCCAAACAAAAAGTGGAATAACTCTCGATCAAAAGACAGATATAAATAAGCATGGTACCGCTGAAAACTTCATCTTATCCCGCAAAAAACGAGCCATGATATAGCTCCATCAGCGGAAAAATAAAAAAAGTTATAGCTCTCAGAATAAAGTGATGCAAAAATAATTATTTTTTCTATAAAATTGTTTTCATTATATAAAAGCGCCAAAACATAACAAATGATATAAATGAGGTATCGCTGTCATCGTACTGAACTGAAGAATAAAACTGCATTATCAAGTTTACCACACACGGAATGGTATAAATCCCCCCCCAAAAGAAATTCATGAATTGCAGGTTTTTGCTCATTCTGTCTCCCAAAAATCGGAATAGAAAGCGATCAAAAAATGTCATGTGCCCAAAAATGGTACCAGTAAAAACGTCAACTCATCCTGCAAAAAGCAAGACCTCACATGACTCTGTGGGCCAAAATATGGAAAAATTATAGCTCTCAAAACATGGTGATGCAAAAACTATTTTTTGCAAAAAAAAGCGTCTTTTAGTGTGTGACAGCAGCCAAACATAAAAACATTCGTTTTCAACCTGGACAGTGCCAAGATGCGACTGTCCAAGCTGAGAACCACTGGTGAATGAGCTGCTGGGAATGCAGTGTCAGTAACCAGGGGTGACGTCATAGAGGTTACCTCCGGTCACTGGGCTCCATTCCCAGCCGGGCTGAGCTGCGGTGAGATCTGGTGAGATTCCCACTAGCATGGCTCATGGTGCTAGCGAGGAACTCACTGAAGTCACCGCAGTTACATCCGGTCACTGGGCTCTGTTCCCAGCTGGGCTGAGCTGCGGTGAGATCCGGGTCAAGTATAAAATTCATATACCAGGAAACAGTAGATTAGTTAAAAAATGGGGCACTTGTTGGGCAGTGCCACTGTCAAGGCACATCTAAATAAGTTCCTTTGGGAGTCTAGTTTCCAAAATGTGGTTACTTGTGGGGCATTTCTTCTGTTTAGGCACATCAGGGGCTCTCAAAATGCGACATGACGCCTGTAGACCATTCCATTAAAGCCTACATTCCAAAATGTCACTACTTCCCTTTCGAGCCCCGATGTGTGCCCAAATAGTAGTTTTCTCCCACATATGGGGTATCAGCATACTCGGGACAAATTGGACAACTTTTGGGGTCCAATTTTTCCTGTTATCCTTGGAAAAATTAAAAATTGTGGACTAAAAGATCATTTTTGTGGGAAAAAAATGATTTTTTATTTTCAGGGCCGGGCGTTATAAACTTTAGTGAAACACCTGGGGGTTCAAAGTTCTCACCACATATGTAGATAAGTTCCGTGGGGGGTCTAGTTTCCAAAATGTGGTCACTAATGGGGGATTCCTCTGTTTAGGCACATCAGGGGCTCTCCAAACATGACATGGTGTCAAATCTCAATTCCATCCAATTTTGCATTGAAAAAGTCAATGCGCCCAAACAGTGGTTTACCCCCATATATGGGGTATCAGCGTACTCTAGACAAATTGCACAATAACTTTTGGGGTCCAATTTCTCCTGTTATGCTTCGGAAAATAAAAAATTAGGGGTGAAAAGATCATTTTAGGGGAAAAAATATGATTTTTTAATTTTACGGCTCTACGTTAATAAACTTCTGTGAAGCCCTTGGGGTTCAAAGTGCTCACCAAACATCTAGATAAGTTCCTTGGCAGGATCTAGTTTCCAAAATTTTGCATTAAAAAGTTAAACGGCGCTCCTTCCCTTCCGAGCTCTGCCATGCGCACAAACAGTGGTCTACCTGCAGATATGTGGTATCACCGTACTCAGGACAAATTGCACAATAACTTTTGGGGTCCAATTTTCCTATTACCTTGGTAAAATAAAAAAAATTGGATCTGAAGTAAATTTTTGGTGAAAAAAGTTAAATGTTCATTTTTTTTAAATGTTGCAAAAATTCTTGTGAAGCACCTGACGGGTTAATAAACTTTTTGAATGTGGTTTTGAGCACCTTGAGGGGTGCAGTTTTTAGAATGGTGTCACGTTTGGGTATTTTCTATCATATAGGCGTCTTAAAGTGATTTCAAATGTAATGTGGTCCTCAAAAAAATGGTGTTGTAAAAATGAGAAATCGCTGTTTAACTTTTAACCCTTATAACTTCCTAACAAAAAAAAATTTGGTTCCAAAATTGTGCTGATGTAAAGTAGACATGTCAGAAATGTTACTTATTAATTATTTTGTGTGACATATCCCTGTGATTTAACCCCTTTATTCCACCAGATGTACTATTCCGTCCATGTGACCTGGTACTTAATTCCCATGGACGGAATAGTACGTCATATGCGTTCAGCTGCGCTCCCTGGTGTCAGCTGTTTATCACAGCTGACACCCGGCACTATGTGTCAGGAGCGGTCATGGACCGCTCCCGGCACATTAACCCCTGGCACACAGCGATCAAACATAATCGCCGTGTACCGGGGGCACAGGGGAGCATCGCGCAGGGAGGGGGCTCCCTGCGCGCTCCCCTGAGACCCTCAGGACAGCGCAATGTGATCGCGCTGTTCTGAGGGCTTCCTCCATCACAGGACCTGGATCAAAGATTGCGCCGGGCTCCTGGAGGGAGGCGGCTTCCTCAGTGCCTGCTGAGAGCAGGCGCTGAGGAAGCCTGTAGTGATGCCAGAGCGATCGCTGGTCTCACAGAGTGCTGTGCACACTGGGAGACCAGCGATCTGATAAAATACAGTGATGTCCCACCCTGGGACAAAGTAAAAAAGTTAAAAAAATAAAAAGCGTTAAAAAAATCATAAAAAAAAAAATATTCCCCAATAAATTCATTTCTTCCTGTAAATAAAATAAACAAAACAATAAAAGTACACATATTTGGTATCACCGCGTCCGTAATGACCCCCCTATAAAACTGTCCCACTAGTTAACCCCTTTAGTGAACCCCTTAAAAAAAAACAAACAAAGCAAAAAATCAATGATTTATCATCATACCGCCGAACAAAAAGTGGAATAACACGCGATCAAAAAGACCGATATAAATAATCATGGTACCGCTGAAAACGTCATCTTGTCCTGCAAAAAACGAGCTGCCATACAGTATCATCAGCGAAAAAAATAAAAAAGTTATAGCTCGCAGAATAAAGCAATGCAAAAATAATAATTTTTTATATAAAATTGTTTTTATTCTATAAAAGCGCCAAAACATAAAAAAATGATATAAATGACCCGAAGAATAAAACTGCTTTATCAATTTTACCACAGGCGGAACGGTATAAACACCCCCCCAAACGAAATTCTTGAATTGCTGATTTTTGTTCATTCTAACCTCCCAAAAATCGAAATAAAAAGCGATCAAAAAATGTCACGTGCCCAAAAATGGTACCAATAAAAACGACACCTCGTCCCGCAAAAAATAAGACCTCACATGACTCTGTGGGCCAAAATATGCAAAAATTATAGCTCTCAAAATGTGGTGATGCAAAAAACTACTTTTTGCAATAAAAAGCGTCTTTTAGCGTGACAGCTGCCAATCACAAAAACCCGCTATAAATAGTAAATCAAACCCCCTGTATCACCCCCTTAGTTAGGGAAAAATAATAAAATTAAAAAAATTTATTTATTTCCATTTTCCCATTAGGGTTAGGGTTGCGGCTAAAGTTAGGGTTAAGGTTGGCGCTAAAGTTAGGTTTAGGGTTAGGGTTGGGATTAGGGTTAGGGGTGTGTTAGGGTTAGGTTTGTGGTTAGGGTTGGAACTAGGGGTAGGGGTGTGTTGGGGTTAGGGTTGGAGTTAGAATTGGGGGGTTTCCGCTGTTTAGGCACATCAGGGGCTCTCCAAATGTGACATGGCGTCTGATCTCAATTCCAGCCAATTCTGCGTTGAAAAAGTCAAACGGTGCTCCTTCACTTTTGAGCTCTGTCATGCGCCCAAACAGTAGTTTACCCCCAAAAATGGGGTATCAGCGTACTCAGGACCACAAGAGTTATTGTGTAATTTGTCCTATTTCTTCTGTTACCCTTGGGAAATAAAAAACTGGGGGCGAAAAAATCTTTTTGTAAAAAAAAATGATTTTTTGGTTTTTACGGCTGTATGTTATAAAACTTCTGTGAAGCACTTGGGGCTTCATAGTGCTCACCACACATCTAGATAAGTTCCTTGTGGGGTCTATTTTCCAAAATGGGGTCACTTGTGGAGGATTTTCCACTGTTTAGGCGCATCAGGGGCTCTCCAAATGCGACATGATGCCCCCAGACCATTCCATCAAAGTCTGCAATCCAAAACGTCACTACTTCCCTTCCGAGCCCCAACGTGTACACATACAGTAGTTTTCTCCCACATGTTGGGTATCAGCGTACTCAGGACAAATTGCACAACAACTTTTGTGGTCCAATTTATCCTGTTACCCTTGTGAAAATAAAAAATTAGTGACTAAAAGATAATTTTTGTGGGAAAAAAATAGGATTTTTTATTTTCATGCCCGGGCATTATAAACTTGTGTGAAGCACTTGGGGGTTCAAAGTGCTCACCAAAGATCTAGATAAGTTCCTTAGGGGGTCTAGTTTCCAAAATGGGGTCACTTGTGGGGGGTTTCCACTGTTTAGGCTCATCTGGGGCACTACAAACGGAACATGACCCCCATCAATATTTGCATTCCAAAACGTTACTGCTTCCTTTCCAAGCCCTGCCGTGCGCCCAAACAGTTTCCCCCCCCCCACATATGGGGTATCAGTGTACTCAGGACAAATTGGACAACAACTTTTGGGGTCCAATTTCCTTGGAAAAAATAAAAACTTTGGGACTAAAAAATCATCTTTGTGGAAAATTGTTTTTTTTTTCCACACCCAGGCTTTATAAACTTTTGTGAAACACTTGGGGGTTCAAAGTGCTCACAACAGATCTAGATAAGTTCCTTAGGGGGTCTAGTTTCCAAAATGGTGTCACATGTGGGGGTTTCCACTGTTTAGGCACATCAGGGGCTCTCCAAACACGACATGGCGTCCAATCTCAACTCCAGCCAATTTTAGTTTGGAAAAGTCAAACGGCGCTCCTTCCCTTACGAGCTCTGCCGTGTGCCCAAACAGTGGTTTTCCCCCACATATGGAGTATTGGCGTACTCAGGAGAAATTGCACAACAACTTTATCTATCCATTTTCTCCTTTTACCCTTGTGAAAATAAAAAAAAGTTTTAACAGATCATTTTTGTGGCTAAAAAGTTAAATATTCATTTTTTCTTCCACGTTGCTTCAGCTCCTGTGAAGCACCTGAAGGGTTAATAAACTTCTTGAATGTAGTTTTGAGTACCTTGAGGGGTGCAGTCTTTAGAATGGTGTCACTTTTGGGTATTTTCTGCTATATAGACCCCTCAAAGTGACTTCAAATGTGAGGTGGTCCTTAAAAAAAATGGCTTTGTAAATTTTGTTGTAAAATGAGAAATCGCTGGTCAACTTTTAACCCTTATAATTTCCTAAGAAAAAAAATTTGATTCCAAAATTGTGCTGATGTAAAGTATACATGTGGGAAATGTTATTTCTAATCTATTTTGTGTGACATATTTCTCTGTTTTAAGGGAAAAAAAAAATCAAAGTTTGAAAATTGCAAAATTTTCAAAATTTTCGCCATATTTGCGTTTTTTTTCAAAAATAATCGCAAGGTATATCGAAGAAATTTTACCACTAATGTGAAGTACAATCTGTCACGAGAAAACAGTCTCAGAATCGCAAATATCCGTTTAAAGCGTTCCAGAGTTATAACCTCATAAAGAGACAATGGTCAGAATTGTAAAAATTGGCCTGGTCATTAACATGCAAACCACCCTTGGGGGTTAAGGGGTTAAGGGCACGAAAACTCAAATTTGGAAAATTGCGAAACTTTAAAATTTTTTCACAAATAAGCGCAAGTCATATCAAAGAAATTTTACCACTATCATGAATTACGATATGTCACGAGAAATCAATGTCAGAATTACCGGGATCTATGGAAGCGTTCCAGAGTTATTACCTCATAAAGGGACAGTGGTCAGAATTGTAAAAATTGGCCCAGTCATTAACATGCAAACCACCCTTGGGGGTAAAGGGGTTAAAATGAATAAGTCAAAAAAGAAAAAGTTTGCATGGAAGTCATTGGAAATGTTAGACATTTTTGCAGAATTTTAGCTGCAGCTTGGCATATTTCTCATGTTTCCATTAGGGATATACTGAACATGAGGCAAGTTGAGGATATTTTTTTGTGATGGCAGTGTTTTCTGTCTGCTGGGTGCACTAATTTGACTGATGAACTGTACAATCCTCTCATGTACTTTCCCCATCTGAAATGTCTGTTTTGAATTTCACATTTTCTCTTCAGATAACAAAAAGGCTAAAAGGACCTTGGAAACTGCAACAAATTGGCATTATGTATTTTCATTAAAATCACAAACATTAAAGATTACTTTTTAACATCTCTATTATTTTACCGAATTATCAAAACTGACAGTTACTACTTTTGATAATTGGGTCTTAAAGCCTAAATAATTAAAATTATGAATCATTATTTTCACCCATTACTATACTTTCTTAAAATACATGTATTACATTTACTTTGCAGCTACTTTTCCTAAATTATGAGCTAATAGATCAGGCACACATAGCAATAATATAAAAAAATATCAGCCTCCTCCATAACCCCTCAAGCTGTCCTTTCCATCTTCAAAAGAAGTGTGTTTTCTGCCACCTGAGGCAAAACAAAAAGTTAGTCCATTTGCTTATAATTTAGGAAAGCTAATTTTAATGTAATCTTCACCCTTTGGATTTCATCTAGACTTTGTACTGGGTAGTATTATGGGTATTTGTAAAACCACTAAGTTTTTAAAGAAAATGTTCAACATTATTCAAATCTGACCACAAAGCAGGCAATATGTTAAACTCACAAACAGCTAGATTTTACCTAAAAACTGCCTGCCGCTATCACACTGTTGATATGATGGTCCTGCATTGTTTTGAAGACTGTTTTGTAGGACTTTTGAGCTGACCATACACAGGTTACAGCTATCCGCAATCCCTGACTTCACCATTGATGTTAAAATGGTACATGACTGCATTGGCCATTGACTAGCAATATATGTCCCGAGGATATGTTGGGACAAAATTGCTGCAGTCCATTTTAACAAGGACCAGCAGGACAACTGGGCCGGTGATGCTCAAATTTATTTGTGGATTTACAAGGTAAGTAATAATTTTAACTACTAATTCCTCTGTTTCCATATCTTAAAATCCTACACAGTTTAAAATGTACATATCACTTCTGCATGCAGAAGATAATCACTGCAGGCCACGTAACAAAGGCTGATGGCATTACCGGAGTGGCAGCATGGAATCATAGGTGATTTAAAAGAGAAGTAATAATTGTTGGTTATTTACTATTCCTTGTACATTATTTTTTTTTACAAGTCCTGGACAAGCACATAAAAATGTACCTACAACTTATGTACAGAACAGCTGTCAGACACAACACATTCAATAGCACAATAATAATCTATGAGTAAAAACATGGTAACACATCATCTTTAGATTTTCATAATTAAAACATACTTAGAGTTATAACAGACTAAGAAGCTTAAAAATAAGTTACTTCCACTACCTTAAAGATTACTTTTTAACATCTCTATTATTTTACCGAATTATCAAAACTGACAGTTACTACTTTTGATAATTGGGTCTTAAAGCCTAAATAATTAAAATTATGAATCATTATTTTCACCCATTACTATACTTTCTTAAAATACATGTATTACATTTACTTTGCAGCTACTTTTCCTAAATTATGAGCTAATAGATCAGGCACACATAGCAAAAATCTAAAAAAATATCAGCCTCCTCCATAACCCCTCTAGCTGTCCTTTCCATCTCCAAGAGAAGTGTGTTTTCTGCCACCTGAGGCAAAACAAAAAGTTAGTCCATTTGCTTATAATTTAGGAAAGTTAATTTTAATGTAATCTTCACCCATTGGATTTCATCTAGACTTTGTACTGGGTAGTATTATGGGTATTTGTAAAACCACTAAGTTTTTAAAGAATTTGTTCAACATTATTCAAATCTGACCACAAAGCAGGCAATATGTTAAACTCACAAACAGCTAGATTTACCTAAAAACTCCCTGCCGCTATCACACTGTTGATATGATGGTCCTGCATTGTTTTGAAGACTGTTTTGTAGGACTTTTGAGCTGACCATACACAGGTTACATCTACAGGCAATCCCTGACTGCACCATTGACGTTAATATGGTACATGATGCATTGGCCATTGACTAGCAATATCTGTCCCGAGGATATTGTTGGGAGAAAATTGCTGCAGTCCATTTTAACAAGGACCAGCAGGACAACTGGGCCGGTGATACTCAAATTTAATTGTGGATTTACAAGGTAAGTAATAATTTTAACTACTCTGTCCTGTTTCCATATCTTAAAATCCTACACAGCTTAAAATGTACATATCACTTCTGCATACAGAAGATAATCACTGCAGCCACGTAACAAAGGCTGATGGCATTACCGGAGTGGCGGCATGGAAATATAGGTGATTTAAAAGAGAATTAATAATTGTTGGTTATTTACTACTCCTTGTACATTATTTTTTTTACAAGTCCTGACAAGCACATAAAAGTACCTACAACTTATGTACAGAACAGCTGTCAGACATAACACATTCTTTAACACAATAATAATCTATATAAAAACATGGTAAACATCATCTTAGATGTCATAATTAAAACATACTATAGAGTATAACAGACTAAGAAGCTTAAAAATAAGTTACTTCCACTACCTTAAAGATTACTTTTTAACATCTCTAATATTTTACTGAATTATCAAAACTGACAGTTACTACTTTTGATAATTGGGTCTTAAAGCCTAAATAATTAAAATTATGAATCATATATTTTTCACCCATTACTATACTTTCTTAAAATACATGTATATTACTTTGCAGCTACTTTTCCTAAATTATGAGCTAATAGATCAGGCACACAGCAAAAATCTAAAAAAAATCAGCCTCCTCCATAACCCCTCAAGCTGTCCTTTCCATCTCAAAGAAGTGTGTTTTCTGCCACCTGAGGCAAAACAAAAAGTTAGTCCATTTGCTTATAATTTAGGAAAGCTAATTTTAATGTAATCTTCACCTTGGATTTCATCTAGACTTTGTACTGGGTAGTATTATGGGATTTGTAAAACCCTAAGTTTTAAAGAAATGTTCAACATTATTCAAATCTGACCACAAAGCAGGCAATATGTTAAACTCACAAACAGCTAGATTTTACCTAAAAACTCCTGCCGCTATCACACTGTTGATATGATGGTCCTGCATTGTTTTGAAGACTGTTTTGTAGGACTTTTGAGCTGACCATACACAGGTTACAGCTACCGGCAATCCTGACTTCACCATTGATGTTAAATGTACATGACTGCATTGGCCATTGACTAGCAATATCTGTCCGAGGATATTGTTGGGACAAAATTGCTGCATCCATTTTAACAAGGACCAGCAGGACAACTGGGCCGGTGATGCTCAAATTTATTTGTGGATTTACAAGGTAAGTAATAATTTTAACTACTAATTCCTCTGTTTCCATATCTTAAAATCTACACAGCTTAAAATGTACATTCTGCATACAGAAGATAATCACTGCAGGCCACGTAACAAAGGCTGATGGCATTACCGAGTGGCGCATGGAATCATAGGTGATTTAAAAGAGAAGTAATAATTGTTGGTTATTTACTATTCCTTGTACATTATTTTTTTTACAAGTCCTGGACAAGCACATAAAAATGTACCTACAACTTATGTACAGAAAGCTGTCAGACACAACACATTCAATAGCACAATAATAATCTATGAGTAAAAACATGGTAACACATCATCTTTAGATGTTCATAATTAAAACATACTATAGAGTTATAACAGACTAAGAAGCTTAAAAATAAGTTACTTCCACTACCTTAAAGATTACATTTTAACATCTCTATTATTTTACCGAATTATCAAAACTGACAGTTACTACTTTTGATAATTGGGTCTTAAAGCCTAAATAATTAAAATTATGAATCATTATTTCACCCATTACTATACTTTCTTAAAATACATGTATTACATTTACTTTGCAGCTACTTTTCCTAAATTATGAGCTAATAGATCAGGCACACATAGCAAAAATCTAAAAAAATATCAGCCTCCTCCATAACCCCTCTAGCTGTCCTTTCCATCTCCAAGAGAAGTGTGTTTTCTGCCACCTGAGGCAAACAAAAAGTTAGTCCATTTGCTTATAATTTAGGAAAGCTAATTTTAATGTAATCTTCACCCATTGGATTCATCTAGACTTTGTACTGGGTAGTATTATGGGTATTTGTAAAACCACTAAGTTTTTAAAGAATTTGTTCAACATTATTCAAATCTGACCACAAAGCAGGCAATATGTTAAACTCACAAACAGCTAGATTTTACCTAAAAACTCCCTGCCGCTATCACACTGTTGATATGATGGTCCTGCAGGTTTTTGACAACTGTTTTGTACGACTTTTGAGCTGACCATACACTGGTTACAGCTACCGGCAATCCCTGACTTCACCATTGATGTTAATATGGTACATGACTGCATTGGCCATTGACTAGCAATATCTGTCCCGAGGATATTGTTGGGACAAAATTGCTGCAGTCCATTTTAACAAGGACCAGCAGGACAACTGGGCCGGTGAAGCTCAAATTTAATTGTGGATTTACAAGGTAAGTAATAATTTTAACTACTCTGTCCTGTTTCCATATCTTAAAATCCTACACAGCTTAAAATGTACATATCACTTCTGCATACAGAAGATAATCACTGCAGGCCACGTAACAAAGGCTGATGGCATTACCGGAGTGGCGGCATGGAAATATAGGCGATTTAAAAGAGAATTAATAATTGTTGGTTATTTACTATTCCTTGTACATTTTTTTTTTTTTACAAGTCTTGGACAAGCACATAAAATGTACCTACAACTTATGTACAGAACAGCTGTCAGACATAACACATTCAATAATACAATAATAATCTATAAGTAAAAACATGGTAACACATCATCGTTAGATGATCATAATTAAAACATACTGTAGAGTTATAACAGACTAAGAAGCTTAAAAATAAATTACTTCCACTATCCTAAAGATTACTTTTTTACATCTCTATTATTTTACCGAATTATCAAAACTGACAGTTACTACTTTTGAAAATTGGGTCCTAAAGCCTAAATAATTAAAATTATGAATCATTATTTTCTCCCATTACTATACTTTCTTAAAATACATGTATTACATTTACTTTGCAGCTACTTTTCCTAAATTATGAGCTAATAGATCAGGCACACATAGCAAAAATCTAAAAAAATATTCAGCCTCCTCCATAACCCCTCTAGCTGTCCTTTCCATCTCCAAGAGAAGTGTGTTTTCTGCCACCTGAGGCAAAACAAAAAGTTAGTCCATTTGCTTATAATTTAGGAAAGCTAATTTTAATGTAATCTTCATCCATTGGATTTCATCTAGACTTTGTACTGGGTAGTATTATGGGTATTTGTAAAACCACTAAGTTTTTAAGAATTTGTTCAACATTATTCAAATCTGACCACAAAGCAGGCAATATGTTAAACTCACAAACAGCTAGATTTTACCTAAAAACTCCCTGCCGCTATCACACTGTTGATATGATGGTCCTGCATTGTTTTGAAGACTGTTTTGTAGGACTTTTGAGCTGACCATACACAGGTTACAGCTACCGGCAATCCCTGACTTCACCATTGATGTTAAAATGGTACATGACTGCATTGGTCATTGACTAGCAATATCTGTCCCGAGGATATTGTTGGGACAAAATTGCTGCAGTCCATTTTAACAAGGACCAGCAGGACAACTGGGCCGGTGATGCTCAAATTTATTTGTGGATTTACAAGGTAAGTAATAATTTTAACTACTAATTCCTCTTTTTCCATATCTTAAAATCCTACACAGCTTAAAATGTACATATCACTTCTGCATACAGAAGATAATCACTGCAGGCCACGTAACAAAGGCTGATGGCATTACCGGAGTGGCGGCATGGAATCATAGGTGATATAAAAGAGAAGTAATAATTGTTGGTTATTTACTGCTCCTTGTACATTATTTTTTTTTAGAAGTCCTGTACAAGCACATAAAAATGTACAACAACTTATGTTCAGAACAGCTGTCAGACATAACACATTCAATAGCACAATAATAATCTATGAGTAAAAACATGGTAACACATCATCTTTAGATGTTCATAATTAAAACATACTATAGAGTTATAACAGACTAAGTAGCTTAAAAATAAGTTACTTCCACTATCTTAAATATTAGATTTTAACATCTCTATTATTTTACCGAATTATCAAAATTGACAGTTACTACTTTTGATAATTGGGTCTTAAACCTAAATTAAAATTATGAATCATTATTTTCACCCATTACTATACTTTCTTAAAATACATGTATTACATTTACTTTGCAGCTACTTTTCCTAAATTATGAGCTAATAGATCAGGCACACATAGCAAAAATCTAAAAAATATCAGCCTCCTCCATAACCCCTCTAGCTGTCCTTTCCATCTCCAAGAGAAGTGTGTTTTCTGCCACCTAAGGCAGAACAAAAAATTAGTCCATTTGCTTATAAATTAGGAAAGCTAATTTTAATGTAATCTTCACCCATTGGACTCATCAAGTCTTTGTACTATGTAGTATTATGGGTATTTGTAAAACCACTAAGTTTTTAAAGAATTTGTTCAACATTATTCAAATCTGACCACAAAGCAGGGAATGTGTTTAAACTCACAAACAGCTAGATTTTACCTAAAAACTCCCTGCCGCTATCACACTGTTGATATGATGGTCCTGCAGGTTTTTGACAACTATTTTGTAGGACTTTTGAGCTGACCATACACAGATTACAGCTACCCGCAATCCCTGACTTCACCATTGATGTTAATATGGTACATGACTGCATTGGCCATTGACTAGCAATATCTGTCCCGAGGATATTGTTGGGACAAAATTGCTGCAGTCCATTTTAACAAGGACCAGCAGGACAACTGGGCCGGTGATGCTCAAATTTAATTGTGGATTTACAAGGTAAGTAATAATTTTAACTACTCTGTCCTGTTTCCATATTTTAAAATCCTACACAGCTTAAAATGTACATATCACTTCTGCATACAGAAGATAATCATGCAGGCCACGTAACAAAGGCTGATGGCATTACCTGAGTGGCGGCATGGAAATATAGGTGATTTAAAAGAGAAGTAATAATTGTTGGTTATTTACTACTCTTTGTACATTATTTTTTTTACAAGTCCTGGACAAGCACATAAAATGTACCTACAACTTATGTACAGAACAGCTGTCAGACATAACACATTCAATAACACAATAATAATCTATAAGTAAAAACATGGTAACACATCATCTTTAGATGATCATAATCAAAACATACTATAGAGTTATAACAGACTAAGAAGCTTAAAAATAAGCTACTTCCACTACCTTAAAGATTACTTTTTAACATCTTTATTATTTTACCGAATTATCAAAACTGACAGTTACTACTTTTGATAATTGGGTCTTAAAGCCTAAATAATTAAAATTATGAATCATTATTTTCACCCATTACTATACTTTCTTAAAATACATGTATTACATTTACTTTGCAGCTACTTTTCCTAAATTATGAGCTAATAGATCAGGCACACAGCAAAAATCTAAAAAATATCAGTGTAATGTATGTAGTACAGTTCATATAGCGTCTTGTGCTTGGGTGCGATGAAAACACAGGAGTCACAGGTTTGATATAGAAAAGTCCTGTATTACTTCATACAAGTTGGCAGAAATAGTCACACAGTTTGCAGACACAGAAACAGGAGACACAGCAGGCCAGAGTAATCCAAGCTCAGCAATCACTCTCCAATACAGATTCAGGATCTTCTTCTCTGTTACCGTAAGTCCATGCAAACGTGGGTCTTTCAAAGAGCAGGGTTCAGAGTCCAACAGTGCTTCAGAGTTCCTCAGTAGGAATAGCTGGAGTACAAGGTCCAAGGCTTACAGGAGTCAAGTCACAGGTTCACTGCAGGCTAGATTCTGAAGCACTGATTGCTCAGCTGTGGCTGCTTAAGAAGCAAAGGAGAGAATCAGGGCGGGAACATGCAAGCTGGAAACTCCATTTTGACTGAGGGCAAGATAGCTGCAGCAAGACAGAAAGTAAAATGGCTGACGAACAAACTGAGTTTCAGGAATATATACATAGAACCTTACATTACTCCCCCCTTAAGGACAACCTCCGGATGACCTCAGACCAGGCTTGTGTGGGTACCTCTGATGAAACTGACGGAGCAAGCGAGGAGCATTAACGTTATTGACCGGTTCCCATGAGTTGTCCTCCACTGGGTAGCCCTGCCATTTAATCAGATATTGTAACTGATTTCTATACAACCTGGAATCTAAAATCCTTTCCACCACAAATTCTTCCTGACCATCGACTAGCACTGGGTC
This sequence comes from Oophaga sylvatica, assembly GCA_033576555.1. Lineage (NCBI taxonomy): Eukaryota > Metazoa > Chordata > Amphibia > Anura > Dendrobatidae > Oophaga > Oophaga sylvatica. The sequence continues at coordinate 537,732,473 of JARQOD010000002.1, read as the reverse complement.
AGGGCAAGGAGAGGAACGTCCAGGAAACGTATTGGGTGTCGCAGCCTTTAGTAGGGATACATGAAAGACAGGGTGGATTCTCATAGTTCTGGGCAGTTGAAGACGACAAGCAACGGCACTTATAATTTTACTGATTTTATAGGGTCCAATGTACTTATGTCCCAACTTAGACGATGGAATCCTTAACTTAAGATTTCTGGTTGACAGCCAGACCAAGTCTCCTACCTTGAAAGCTGGTGCAGGTTTACGAAATTTATCTGCTGCTTTCTTGTACCTTTCTTGAGCCGATTCCAGATTTTCCTTTAGAAGATCCATATTCTTCTGTAAAGACGTGATTCTTTCAGCCACTGCTGGTAAAGGCGTTTCTATGGGAAATCGTGGTAGAATGTTAGGATGATAACCTAGATTAGAGTAAAAAGGAGACTGTTTAGTGGAGGCACTCTGAGAGTTGTTATACGAGAACTCAGCTAATGGAAGTAGATCCACCCAATCATCCTGTAGGTGGCAGATAAAGCAGCGGAGATACTGCTCCAGGGTTTGATTGGTTCGTTCGGTCTGTCCATTAGTCTGGGGATGAAAAGCAGAAGAAAGGTTTACTTTAATGTCCAATGCTGCACAGAAATTTTGCCAAAACCTAGAAGTGAATTGCACCCCTCGATCCGAAATAACCTCATCCGGTACTCCATGTAAGCGAAACACATCTTTAATCATCAAATCTGATGTCTGTTTTGCAGTGGGTAAGCCGACACAAGGGATAAAATGAGCTGCCTTTGTTAGACGGTCAACCACCACTAGAATGGTGTTCTTCCCCTGAGAGGTTGGTAACTCCACAATGAAGTCCATAGAAATGGATCCCCACGGGCGGGACGGGGTGGGAAGAGGCTGTAACAGACCAGTTGGTGAGGAGCGAGGTGTTTTGCATCTTGCACAGACCTCACATGAAGTGACATAATTCAAAACATCCTTCCTGCAAGTGGGCCACCAAAAGAAACGAGAAAGAAATTCCTGTGTCTTTAGAATTCCTCTATGCCCAGCTATCTTGGAATCGTGAATGAGTTGCAATACTCTTAATCTGACTGTTTCAGGAATATACAGACGTTGTCCCTGAATCCCACACCATTCTTAAAGACAAGACTTACGTCCCTTGGGGGTTGTGCCAAAAAGGAATCCGCATGGTATGCTTCCTTGATGTCCTTAAGTAGGTCTTGATTATGAATTACTCCTAGGAATCTAGAGTCAGGAAGAATAGTCTTAGGAGGAGTAATTGGACGTGTCTCTGCTGAGTAAATCCTAGAGAGTGCATCAGCCTTTCCATTGCGCGATCCTGGTCTATAAGAGATGATAAAATTAAATTGGTTTAAGAAAAGATTCCAGCGAGCCTGGCGAGGAGTCAGGCACTTAGCCGACCTGATAAACTCAAGGTTACGATGGTCTGTCAGGACGACTATTTGCTCTGCAGCTCCCTGAAGAAGGTGTCTCCATTCTTTGAAGGCGGCAATAATGGCCAACAACTCTCTATTGCCCACATCGTAGTTCCTCTCAGCCGAAGACAACTGCTGGGAAAAGAAGGCACAGGGATGCAAGACATTCTTCTCACCTGTTCTCTGAGAGAGTATAGCTCCAACGGCACAGTCTGAAGCATCCACCTCTATTATGAAGGCAAGCTCGGGGTTGGGATGTACTAGGATAGGTGCAGTGGTAAATTTATCTTTTAGACGGGAAAATGCTTCCTGGGCTTGGGGAGTCCAGGAAAACCTAGACTCTTTCCGGGTAAGTTGAGTGATAGGTGACACTACCTCAGAGAAATTTCTAATGAAACGTCTATAGAAGTTGGCAAACCCGATGAAGCGCTGTACCTCCTTCACATTTCTAGGACTTGGCCAATCCTTGATGGCTTGGGTTTTGCTTCCATCCATACTAATTCCTTGTGTAGACAGTACATACCCCAGAAATTGAATTTCGGTCCTATGGAATTCACACTTTTCAAGTTTGATGTAAAGATGATTTTGTCTTAGACGTTCCAAGACCATTCTCACATGTCCATGATGTTCCTCTGTGGAGTTAGAAAAAATTAGAATATCATCCAAATAAATTACCACGAATGTATCTAGGAGATCCCTGAAGATGTCATTCACCAAGTGTTGGAAAGTGGCTGGGGCGGTACTCAGACCAAAAGGCATAACTAGATATTCAAAGTGTCCATAGCGTGACCTGAATGCAGTCTTCCATTCATCCCCAGGTCTAATACGGACTAAGTTATAGGCCCCACGAAGATCTAGTTTAGAAAAAATTTTGGCATGTCGCACTCTCTCCAATAACTCAGGGATTAAAGGCAATGGATAACGGTTTCTAATAGTAACCTTATTGAGTTCCCTATAGTCTACGCATGGTCTCAGAGATCCATCTTTCTTCTTTACAAAGAAGATGGGTGCACCTGCAGGAGATGAAGAGGGGCGTATGAAGCCCTTGGCTAGATTTTCATCAATGTAATCCTTTAAAGCCTTTAGCTCGGGCCCCGCCAGGGGGTAGATCTTACCAAAAGGTATCTCTGCTCCAGGCAATAATTCAATTGGACAATCATATGGACGGTGAGGAGGAAGCTGGTCAGCGTTCTTCTTGTCACATAAATCCACATAGTCCTGGTATACAGCTGGTAGTTCAGGGACTGACATGATTCCTTTAGGAACAGAGCAAGCTGAAACTTTTGGACTCATCTGTTTCTCTGGAAAGTGTAATTCCTTGGTCTCCCAGTTAATGGTAGGATTCTGAGCCTGCAGCCATGGTAGCCCTAGAATAATGGGAAAGTGGGGAGAAGAGATAAGCATAAAGGACAGTTTCTCTTGATGATCTTTACCCATAAGAACCCTCAAAGGCTCTGTTTCCTGATCCACTGGTCCAGAGGTCAGCAGGGAGCCATCCACAGTTTCCATCTGTACTGGAGTAGCCTTCTTCACTGAACGTATTCCCTGTTTCAGAGCAAAGGAGACATCCATAAAATTTCCACTTGCCCCTGAGTCGATCATAGCAGAGCTAGACACCCAAGCTGAGTCAACCCAGAGTTTGATGGAAAGAAAGCCATGAGAATTGTTTTTCTTACAACTCAGCTGGGACACCGCTGAGGAAACTTGAAAAATGGCAGCGTTTACACAGTCAACGTCCTCAGAGGTAACGGAGTTTAAGTCCGAGAAATCAAGATCTGTTGCTGCAGATCTCTCTGGAGCCTGAGGCTCGGACCTGACAGATCCCCTCTCGCAACACTCACAATGAATGAGTGCTGCAGTAGTCTTACGAGAACGGCTGGGGCAGTTTATAATGAAGTGCCCTGACTTACCACAATAGAAACATAGATTCTCCTTAAAACGATGTTCCTTGCGTGCATCACTAACCCGTCGTTGTAAAGAGTCTACCTGCATGGGTTCAGGTTCAGGTTCCCGTGTAATCCTACTCAAAGGTTCCTTAGCTGGAGAGGAAGGTAGGAAAAGGTTAGTACGATTGCTTTCGAACCATCTCTCTTGCCTGCGTTCAGTCAGACGAGTATCAATACGGATGCAGTAGTTAATAAAGTCACCTAACGCAGTGGGAGGGTTGGCACGAGCAAGTTCATCCTTAATCAGTGGAGATAACCCTTTCGAAAAATAGATTTTTGGCGGAACTGTCCCAGGCGGTATCAAGGGCCCATCTCCTGAAATCCAAGGCATATTCAGCTACCGAGTGCTTACCTCGGCGCAAAGCTAACATGGCTGCTTCAGCTGTTGCACCTCGATTGGGGTCATCAAACACCTGCCCCATGGCTGAAATAAAATCATCAAGGTGATTCAAACAATCATCCTCAGTCTCAATCAAAGGGTTTGCCCACATTAAAGCCTTGTTGGTAAGCAACATAATTATAGTAAGCACCTTAGATCGTTCAGTGGGAAATTGTGAAGCATGTGCAGAAAAAAAAGATTGCATTGATTAATAAATCCCCTGAATTTCTCACGTTCACCGCCAAAACGAAAAGGGGGCAACTTGGGAATCCCAGCACTTGGGGCTATGGCAGGAGCCTGGACTCGCCCCTCTAGAACCTCAATCCTGGCTCGCAAATCCTGGGTAGTCTGTCCAACCACTTGCAAATTGTGATTATTGAGGTCCTGTAGATTTGTAAAACGGGTCTTTATATTCTGCAAATCTGCAAGGATATTATCAGTCACTCCGCAAAGTTCCTTTATGCGGGCCTCCATTTTCCAGATCTTTTAAGACAGGATTACTGGAAGAAGAGGAGAGAAAAAAAAACAATAGTGTTCACCTGTGGCAACACTGCAGAGAGAAAAAAAATTAAGGGAACTGCTCACCTGGAATGGTTGTGAGAAGTCACAACCACTATCATCACAGAAAGTTTCAACCAGACATCTGGAATGGTTGTGAGAAGTCACAACCACTGTCATCACAGAAAGTACAACCGGACGTCTGATATCCACAGTACAGCAGACACAGCCTTCCAGACCCAGCAGACACTAACGTTTTGGCTTCAGAATCTTGTAATGTATGTAGTACAGTTCATATAGCGTCTTGTGCTTGGGTGCGATGAAAACACAGGAGTCACAGGTTTGATATAGAAAAGTCCTGTATTACTTCATACAAGTTGGCAGAAATAGTCACACAGTTTGCAGACACAGAAACAGGAGACACAGCAGGCCAGAGTAATCCAAGCTCAGCAATCACTCTTCAATACAGATTCAGGATCTTCTTCTCTGTTACCGTAAGTCCATGCAAACGTGGGTCTTTCAAAGAGCAGGGTTCAGAGTCCAACAGTGCTTCAGAGTTCCTCAGTAGGAATAGCTGGAGTACAAGGTCCAAGGCTTACAGGAGTCAAGTCACAGGTTCACTGCAGGCTAGATTCTGAAGCACTGATTGCTCAGCTCTGGCTGCTTAAGAAGCAAAGGAGAGAATCAGGGCGGGAACATGCAAGCTGGAAACTCCATTTTGACTGAGGGCAAGATAGCTGCAGCAAGACAGAAAGTAAAATGGCTGACGAACAAACTGAGTTTCAGGAATATATACATAGAACCTTACAATCAGCCTCCTCCATAACCTCTCTAGCTGTCCTTTCCATCTCCAAGAGAAGTGTGTTTTCTGCCACCTAAGGCAGAACAAAAAGTTAGTCCATTTGCTTATAAATTAGGAAAGCTAATTTTAATGTAATCTTCACTTTTTGGACTCATCTAGACATTGTACTGGGTAGTATTATGGGTATTTGTAAAACCACTAAGTTTTTAAAGAATTTGTTCAACATTATTCAAATCTGACCACAAAGCAGGGAATGTGTTAAACTCACAAACAGATAGATTTTTACCTAAAAACTCCCTGCCGCTATCACACTGTTGATATGATGGTCCTGCAGGTTATTGACAACTGTTTTGTAGGACTTTTGAGCTGACCATACACAGGTTACAGCTACCCGCAATCCCTGACTTCATCATTGATGTTAATATGGTACATGACTGCATTGGCCATTGACTAGCAATATCTGTCCCGAGGATATTGTTGGGACAAAATTGCTGCAGTCCATTTTAACAAGGACCAGCAGGACAACTGGGCCGGTGATGCTCAAATTATTTGTGGATTTACAAGGTAAGTAATAATTTTAACTACTAATTCCTCTGTTTCCATATCTTAAAATCCTACACAGCTTAAAATGTACATATCACTTCTGCATACAGAAGATAATCACTGCAGGCCACGTAACAAAGGCTGATGGCATTACCGGAGTGGCGGCATGGAAATATAGGCGATTTAAAAGAGAATTAATAATTGTTGGTTATTTACTATTCCTTGTACATTTTTTTTTTTTTACAAGTCTTGGACAAGCACATAAAATGTACCTACAACTTATGTACAGAACAGCTGTCAGACATAACACATTCAATAATACAATAATAATCTATAAGTAAAAACATGGTAACACATCATCGTTAGATGATCATAATTAAAACATACTATAGAGTTATAACAGACTAAGAAGCTTAAAAATAAATTCCTTCCACTATCCTAAAGATTACTTTTTAACATCTCTATTATTTTAACCGAATTATCAAAACTGACAGTTACTACTTTTGATAATTGGGTCCTAAAGCCTAAATAATTAAAATTATGAATCATTATTTTCACCCATTACTATACTTTCTTAAAATACATGTATTACATTTACTTTGCAGCTACTTTTCCTAAATTATGAGCGAATAGATCAGGCACACGTAGCAAAATTCTAAAAAAAATATCAGCCTCCTCCATAACCCCTCTAGGTGTCCTTTCCATCTCCAAGAGAAGTGTGTTTTCTGCCACCTGAGGCAAAACAAAAAGTTAGTCTATTTGCTTATAATTTAGGAAAGCTAATTTTAATGTAATCTTCATCCATTGGATTTCATCTAGACTTTGTACTGGGTAGTATTATGGGTATTTGTAAAACCACTAAGTTTTTAAAGAATTTGTTCAACATTATTCAAATCTGACCACAAAGCAGGCAATATGTTAAACTCACAAACAGCTAGATTTTACCTAAAAACTCCCTGCCGCTATAACACTGTTGATATGATGGTCCTGCATTGTTTTGAAGACTGTTTTGTAGGACTTTTGAGCTGACCATACACAGGTTACAGCTACCGGCAATCCCTGACTTCACCATTGATGTTAAAATGGTACATGACTGCATTGGTCATTGACTAGCAATATCTGTCCCGAGGATATTGTTGGACAAAATTGCTGCAGTCCATTTTAACAAGGACCAGCAGGACAACTGGGCCGGTGATGCTCAAATTTATTTGTGGATTTACAAGGTAAGTAATAATTTTAACTACTAATTCCTCTTTTTCCATATCTTAAAATCCTACACAGCTTAAAATGTACATATCACTTCTGCATACAGAAGATAATCACTGCAGGCCACGTAACAAAGGCTGATGGCATTACCGGAGTGGCGGCATGGAATCATAGGTGATATAAAAGAGAAGTAATAATTGTTGGTTATTTACTGCTCCTTGTACATTATTTTTTTTTAGAAGTCCTGTACAAGCACATAAAAATGTACAACAACTTATGTTCAGAACAGCTGTCAGACATAACACATTCAATAGCACAATAATAATCTGAGTAAAAACATGGTAACACATCATCTTTAGATGTTCATAATTAAAACATACTATAGAGTTATAACAGACTAAGTATCTTAAAAATAAGTTACTTCCACTATCTTAAATATTAGATTTTAATATCTCTATTATTTTACCGAATTATCAAAATTGACAGTTACTACTTTTGATAATTGGGTCTTAAACCTAAATTAAAATTATGAATCATTATTTTCACCCATTACTATACTTTCTTAAAATACATGTATTACATTTACTTTGCAGCTACTTTTCCCAAATTATGAGCTAATAGATCAGGCACACATAGCAAAAATCTAAAAAATATCAGCCTCCTCCATAACCCCTCTAGCTGTCCTTTCCATCTCCAAGAGAAGTGTGTTTTCTGCCCCCTGAGGCAAACAAAAAGTTAGTCCATTTGCTTATAATTTAGGAAGCTAATTTTAATGTAATCTTCATCCATTGGTTTCATCTAAAACTTTGTACTGGGTAGTATTATGGGTATTTGTAAAACCACTAAGTTTTTAAAGAATTTGTTCAACATTATTCAAATCTGACCACAAGCAGGGAATATGTTAAACTCACAAACAGCTAGATTTTACCTAAAACACCCTGCCGCTATACACTGTTGATATGATGGTCCTGCATTGTTTTGAAGACTTTTTGTAGGACTTTTGAGCTGACCATACACAGGTTACAGCTACCGGCAATCCCTGACTTCACCATTGATGTTAAATGGTACATGACTGCATTGGTCATTGACTAGCAATATCTGTCCCGAGGATATTGTTGGGGGCAAAATTGCTGCAGTCCATTTTAACAAGGACCAGCAGGACAACTGGGCCGGTGATGCTCAAATTTATTTGTGGATTTACAAGGTAAGTAATAATTTTAAACTACTATTCCTTTTTTCCATATCTTAAAATCCTACACAGCTTAAAATGTACATATCACTTCTGCATACAGAAGATAATCACTGCAGGCCACGTAACAAAGGCTGATGGCATTACCGGAGTGGCGGCATGGAATCATAGGTGATATAAAGAGAAGTAATAATGTTGGTTATTTACTGCTCCTTGTACATTATTTTTTTTTAGAAGTCCTGTACAAGCACATAAAATGTACACAACTTATGTTCAGAACAGCTGTCAGACATAACACATTCAATAGCACAATAATATCTGAGTAAAAACAATGGTAACACATCATCTTTAGATGTTCATAATTAAAACATACTATAGAGTTATAACAGACTAAGTAGCTTAAAAATAAGTTACTTCCACTATCTTAAATATTAGATTTTAACATCTCTATTATTTTACCGAATTATCAAAATTGACAGTTACTACGTTTGATAATTGGGTCTTAAACCTAAATTAAAATTATGAATCATTATTTTCACCCATTACTATACTTTCTTAAAATACATGTATTACATTACTTTGCAGCTACTTTTCCTAAATTATGAGCTAATAGATCAGGCACACATAGCAAAAATCTAAAAAATATCAGCCTCCTCCATAACCCCTCTAGCTGTCCTTTCCATCTCCAAGAGAAGTGAGTTTTCTGCCACCTAAGGCAGAACAAAAATTAGTCCATTTGCTTATAAATTAGGAAAGCTAATTTTAATGTAATCTTCACCCATTGGACTCATCAAGACTTTGTACTTGTAGTATTATGGGTATTTGTAAAACCACTAAGTTTTTAAAGAATTTGTTCAACATATTCAAATCTGACCACAAAGCAGGGAATGTGTTAAACTCACAACAGCTAGATTTTACCTAAAAATCCCTGCCACTATCACACTGTTGATATGATGGTCCTGCAGGTTTTTGACAACTTTTTGTAGGACTTTTGAGCTGACCATACACAGATTACAGCTACCGCAATCCCTGACTTCACCATTGATGTTAATATGGTACATGACTGCATTGGCCATTGATCAGCAATATCTGTCCCGAGGATATTGTTGGGACAAAATTGCTGCAGTCCATTTTAACAAGGACCAGCAGGACAACTGGGCCGGTGAATGCTCAAATTTAATTGTGGATTTACAAGGTAAGTAATAATTTTAACTACTCTGTCCTGTTTCCATATTTTAAAATCCTACACAGCTTAAATGTACATATCACTTCTGCATACAGAAGATAATAATGCAGGCCAAGTAACAAAGGTGATGGCATTACGGAGTGGCGGCATGGAAATATAGGTGATTTAAAAGAGAAGTAATAATTGTTGTTATTTACTACTCTTTGTACATTATTTTTTTTTACAAGTCCTGGACAAGCACATAAAAATGTACTACAACTTATGTACAGAACAGCTGTCAGACATAACACATTCAATAACACAATAAAATCTATAAGTAAAAACATGGTAACACATCATCTTTAGATGATCATAATTAAAACATACTATAGAGTTATAACAGACTAAGAAGCTTAAAAATAAGCTATTTCCACTACCTTAAAGATTATTTTTAACATCTCTATTATTTTACGAATTATCAAAACTGACAGTTACTACTTTTGATAATTGGGTCTTAAAGCCTAAATAATTAAAATTATGAATCATTATTTTCACCCATTACTATACTTTCTTAAAATACATGTATTACATTTACTTTGCAGCTACTTTTCCTAAATTATGAGCTAATAGATCAGGCACAATAGCAAAAATCTAAAAAAAAAATCAGCCTCCTCCATAACCCCTCTAGCTGTCCTTTCCATCTCCAAGAGAAGTGTGTTTCTGCCACCTGAGGCAAAACAAAAAGTTAGTCCATTTGCTTATAATTTAGGAAAGCTAATTTTAAAGTAATCTTCACCCATTGGATTTCATCTAGACTTTGTACTGGGTAGTATTATGGATATTTGTAAAAACCGCTAAGTTTTTAAAAAATTTGTCAACATTATTCAAATCTGACCACAAAGCAGGAATGTGTTAAACTCACAAACAGCTAGATTTTACCTAAAAACTCCCTGCCCTATCACACTGTTGATATGATGGTCCTGCAGGTTTTGACAACTGTTTTGTACGACTTTTGAGCTGACATACACTGGTTACAGCTACCGGCAATCCCTGACTTCACCATTGATGTTTAATATGGTACATGACTGCATTGGCCATTGACTAGCAATATCTGTCCGAGGATATTGTTTGGGACAAAATTGCTGCAGTCCATTTTAAACAGGGGCCAGCAGGACAAAATGGGCGGTGAAGCTCAAATTTATTTGGGATTTACAAGGTAAGTAATAATTTTAACTACTAATTCCTCTGTTCCATATCTTAAAATCCTACACAGCTTAAAATGTACATATCACTTCTGCATACAGAAGATAATCACTGCAGGCCACGTAACAAAGGATGATGGCTTACAGGAGTGGCGGCATGGAAATAAGGTGATTTAAAAGAGAAGTAATAATTGTTGGTTATTTACTACTCCTTGTACATTATTTTTTTTTACAAGTCCTGGACAAGCACATAAAATGTACCTACAACTTATGTACAGAACAGCTGTCAGACATAACACATTCAATAACACAATAATAATCTATAAGTAAAAACATGGTAACACATCATCTTTAGATGATCATAATTAAAACATACTATAGAGTTATAACAACTAAGAAGCTTAAAAATAAGTTACTTCCACACCTTAAAGATTACTTTTTAACATCTCTATTATTTTACCGATTATCAAAACTGACAGTTACTACTTTTGATAATTGGTCTTAAAGCCTAAATAATTAAAATTATGAATCATTATTTTCACCCATTACTATACTTTCTTAAAATACATGTATTACATTTACTTTGCAGCTACTTTCCTAAATTAGCTAATAGATCAGGCCACATAGCAAAAACCTAAAAAAAAAAATCACCTCCTCCATAACCCCTCAGCGTCCTTTCCACTCCAAAGAAATGTGTTTTTCTGCCACCGGGGCAAAACAAAAAGTTAGTCCATTTGCTTAAAATTTGGGGAAAGCAATTTTAAAGTACCTTCCCCTTGGATTTCATCTAATTTGTACGGGTAGTATTATGGATATTTTTAAAACCACTAATTTTTAAAAATTTTTTTCAACATTATTCAAATCGACCAAAAAAGCAGCAATGTTTAAACTCAAAAACAGCTAGATTTTCCTAAAAACTCCCTGCCGCTACACACTTTATATGATGCCTGCATTTTTTGAAGACTTTTTTGTGGGTTTTTTTAGCGGGGCCAACACAGTTACAGCTACCGGCAACCCCCGACTTCACCTTTTTTGTTAAAATACATGACGCATTGGCCATTGACTACAATACCCCGAGGATTTTTTGGGGCAAAATTACGCAGTCCATTTTTAAAAAAAAGGGCCACGGGGCAACGGGGCCCCGGGGATGCCAAATTTATTTTTTGGGTTTACAAGGTAAGTAATAATTTTTTAAAATACTAAATTTTCCCTGTTTCCCCATCTTAAAACCCCCCAGCTTAAAGTACAATCACTTCGCATACAGAAATAATCACTGCAGGCCACGTAACAAAGGCTGAGCATTACCGGAGGGCAGCATGGAACAAGTTGATTTAAAAGAGAAGTAGTAATTTTTTGGGGTTTTTTACTATTCCTTTTTCATTATTTTTTTACAATCCTGGACAAAAAATAAAAATGTACTACAACTTATTTTAAACGCTGTCAGAGATAAACATTTTAAAAGCACAAAAATAATCTATGAGTAAAAACAAGGTAACACACATCTTTTGTTCATAATTAAAAATACTATGAGTTATAACAACTAAGAACTTAAAAATAATTTCTTTTCCCTACCCCTTTAAAATTACTTTTTTTAATTCTCTTTATTTAAAAACCAATTATCAAAAAAGACAGTTACACTTTGATAATTGGGGGGTTAAACCTAAATAATTAAAATTGAACATTAATTTCACCCTTCTATACTTTCTTAAAATACATGATTACATTTCTTTGCAGCTACTTTTCCAAATTTTACTAATAGATCAGGCACACAT
>JARQOD010000002.1:537613257-537720250 GCA_033576555.1 Oophaga sylvatica | reverse complement strand
CCATGCATACCAGGATAGGGATGAGGAGGCCATGCATAACCTGTATAGGGATGAGGAGGCCATGCATACCAGGATAAGGGATGAGAAGGTCATGTATACCAGGATAGGGATGAGGAGGCCATGCATACCTGTATAGGGATGAGGAGGCCATGCATACCAGGATAGGGATGAGGAGGCCATGCATACCAGGATAGGGATGAGGAGGCCATGCATACCTGTATAGAGATGAGGAGGCCATGCATACCTCTATAAGGATGAGGAGGCCATACATACCTGTATAGTGATGAGGAGGCCATGCATACCTGTATAGGAATGAGGAGGCCATGCATACCAGGATAGGGATGAGGAGGCCATGCATAACCTGTATAGGGATGAGGAGGCCATGCATACCAGGATAAGGGATGAGAAGGTCATGTATACCAGGATAGGGATGAGGAGGCCATGCATACCTGTATAGGGATGAGGAGGCCATGCATACCAGGATAGGGATGAGGAGGCCATGCATACCAGGATAGGGATGAGGAGGCCATGCATACCTGTATAGGGATGAGGAGGCCATGCATACCTGTATAGGGATGAGGAGGCTATGCATACCAGGATAGGGATGAGGAGGCCATGCATAACCTGTATAGGGATGAGGAGGCCATGCATACCAGGATAGGGATGAGGAGGCCATGCATACCAGGATAGGGATGAGGAGGCCATGCATACCTGTATAGGGATGAGGAGGCTATGCATACCTGTATAGGGATGAGGAGGCTATGCATACCAGGATAGGGATGAGGAGGCCATGCATACCGGGATAGGGATGAGGAGGCCATGCATAACCTGTATAGGAACAAAAACAGCTACTAGACACAATCAGCAACAAATATATAGTAGCATTAGAATGCATTGCTGAAATGAATAGACATGGAGCTATAGGAAAGGGCAGTCGCACAGAACATGCGCAGAACAATTGAGTCACCTCAAAAAACACGACTAAAAAGCCCAAGTATGAAAAAGAGTACAAAACTTTATTGAACAAAGATATATAGAACACAATAATTAATACAATAAATGAACAGGAAAATCAAGAACAGGAGGAGAAAATGAGAGTGCAGCCATGGCACATCAAAGGCATGTCATAAAAACGACCCAGAAATTGTCCGGTGAAGTCCACCATGAGAGGAAATGAAGGTATATAAAAATAAATATACCTAATAGAATATATTAAGTATTGCCACTAAATCAGTTGCCGACCAGGATAGTAACTAGTTAGAAAACCAATGCACTAAGTAGTGACCGCACATGGATATAAATGATAAGATCAAGTGTGGCACAATATAATATATGATAGCCCACAACCATATCCTAGCACATAATAGCGCACAGCCACAACTGATGAAAATGGAACAAAACCAAGCGGCCATATTACCTGGAAGGGGAGGACAAGTCGGAGCAATACCGGGTCGGGAAGGGAGCCCGACGCGCGTTTCGGATACAAGATCCTTCTTCGGGGACAATTTCTGGGTCGTTTTTATGACATGCCTTTGATGTGCCATGGCTGCACTCTCATTTTCTCCTCCTGTTCTTGATTTTCCTGTTCATTTATTGTATTAATTATTGTGTTCTATATATCTTTGTTCAATAAAGTTTTGTACTCTTTTTCATACTTGGGCTTTTTAGTCGTGTTTTTTGAGGTGACTCAATTGTTCTGCGCATAACCTGTATAGGGATGAGGAGGCCATGCATACCAGGATAGGGATGAGGAGGCCATGCATACCAGGATAGGGATGAGAAGGCCATGCATACCTGTATAGGGATGAGGAGGCCATGCATACCTGTATAGGGATGAGGAGGCTATGCATACCAGGATAGGGATGAGGAGGCCATGCATACCCGTATAGAGATGAGGAGGCCATACATACCTGTATAGGGATGAGGAGGCCATGCATACCAGGATAGGGATGAGGAGGCCATGCACACCTGTATAGGGATGAGGAGGCCATACATACCTGTATAATGATGAGGAGGCCATGCATACCTGTATAGAGATGAGGAGTCCATGCACATCAAGATAGAGATGAGGAGCCATACATACCAGGATACTGATGAGGAGGCCATGCATACCAGGATGGGATGAGGGAGTAATGCATACCAGGCTTATACTCGAGTCAATAAGTTTTCACAGTTTTTTTGTGGTAAAATTAGGTGCTTTTGCTTATATTCGGGTTGGCTTATACTCGAGTATACAGTATATGGTAGTTACCTACATCACATCTCGTTAGAGCAATAATCATATCCATTACAGGGTTAAAATATTACCGCTAAAAAGCAGTTGAGTATAAATCACAATGTAGTATTCATTAAAAATTAAATTTTTGACTGACAAAAATTTCACCCAGTTATAATTTCTCGTAGATAGATGCTGGATGCACTCATGTGGCAAGTATCATGAAGCTGCCGTGTTGACATATGCAACTCTTTTCCTCCTATGAAGTGGATCAAGACTTTGTGCAAATTGCCTGTTGTCTATTTGGTCTCTAAATTAATACAATATTACTCTACACCATCATAACACTGCAATTACTATTACAGTGTATTCTCATATTACCTTCCATGGTGGACAGGATGTAGCTGTGTGAGATTCACAAGTCAATGGGTGATTTAAATAGTCAATATCTGAGTCAGATGTAAAGCAAATCTGACAGGCAGAAAATATTACCAGACTGTCTGGGACACTTATGGAAGAACACAATAGAGAGAATGTTTGAAAAGCAAATAAGTTCAGGCAAAACCAGATCAAGAACTCTCTACTTCCATTCTGTCGCTTCTCAATGTCTGTAAAATGTTAGCTTTCAAGAGTCACCAGAGGCCTGATTTGCAGAAATTATCTCAGTTAATTTGGAAAGTGAAAGTATCAATCCCCTTTTGACAATTGCATAGTGGGGATTGTTATAGAGGGACCCTATGTAAGGTGTCAGAGGGTGAAAGCCGTATGTCACGAGGATCCCACCCTCCGTATGTCACGAGGGGGGGTCAGAAGATTGCGGTTGTCTGGCTATGTGTGCACCTACACTGGTTGGATCTGCTGTGCCTTGCAGTTAGCTGTGTACATTTCCAGTGCTCTGTTCTTGCAGGTACTGATCAGTTCTGTTTGTCTCCTAGAGCTCTACGTCGTGAGTTATGTCAGATGTTTTGAATTTTCCACACCCCTCTGGTATAAGGACTCCCCTCTTATCTTGAGTAGTTGCCAATAATAGTGTCACACCTGCAGGTGGCACACATGGTTCGTGGAATCACTGTGCCACAGGGCCGGGCTTACCTAGGAAGGGGTGTAGCTAAACAGTTACCTGGTGTTCAGGCTCGAGCTGCAGGTAGCCGCGAGGTACCACTCCTAGGCAGTCCCCGGTACTGCGGCTGCTAACGCCAAGAGTCACGTACACTGACACGGACTCGGGGTCTGTTGAGACTACTCAGGTTCTGGATTCTGTGGCACAGAGTCACACACAGGGCTTGATTCGGAGACTGATTGTAGCAGTTCGGATATATGGGGTACACGTTCAGACACTGGCTGCAGTAGGACAAGATGGCAAGGTTCAAGCGCTAGCCACACACCGACCAGGGGACAAGGTTCAACCGCTGGCCACACATGAACCAGTGGACGAGGTTCAGGAATGGCCACACATAGACTGGTCCCAGCTGACTACTTCCCTGGACCGCCAATCTATGACTGGGTTGTGTTTTTATAACCAAGGGAGGCCTAAAACGATGGGATTTGGTATTCCCTCCAAGACGTAGCACGACACTCTTCATGACGAGTCCCTATATGCAGGTGTATATCATCTACGACTTGAGTCACCCTCCCCTGGCTGAGTGGGACAGAGTGAATGGCCTGAACGCTTAGGGGTCTTGCCAGCGTCTCACCCATCAGGCCATGGGTTTGAACAAAGCGAGCATCCACCAAATTGATTCCTGCTCCACTGTCCACAAGAACCGGTACAGTCTCAGTAACCCTGCCAACCACCACTTCAGCTAGGATAGTGTACTGAGATGAGAAGATGGAGGAAGTAAACACTTAGTTTATTAACACTCTCTGCTGCAAAGCACTGCACCGCCGAAGAAAGGCACCAGGACCACGAACGCCACGAAACCAGCATATTCACCACTGCAACCAGAGAGCTCCTATCTCCAGGTTTGGTCAACATAGATTGCTCTATCACCAACAGTCAGCTGATGCATCATGTGACCTTTTAAAGGATGGTGGGAGTGGTCACCGCCCACATCAGCTGACCCAGCAGCACTGCAATTACACAAGATTGCCAGCAGGGAAAAACTGACATTAATTCCTGCTGGCCTGAAAGGAAAAAAAGTTTTACCTGAGTGGAACCAGAGCTTCCACAAATCCAAAAATGGATCGTGACAC
This sequence comes from Oophaga sylvatica, assembly GCA_033576555.1. NCBI lineage: Eukaryota > Metazoa > Chordata > Amphibia > Anura > Dendrobatidae > Oophaga > Oophaga sylvatica. The sequence goes on along the minus strand of JARQOD010000002.1, from coordinate 537,715,842 downwards.
ATTCCTTCAGCCCCCAGGAATTTCCAATCCGGCTCCGCAGTATTTCAGAGAAGCACTGCGTTTCCTCATGTGGTTCCACTGTACGGAAGGGGTTAAGGAGATCTCCGTAGCTCCAGATCTTGCAGTAATGTCCGCAGAGAATTAAAATCCTGTACCGCTCAGACCAAAACATACTGTCAGTGCTATCAGCTCACTGAACCTTAACCTTGACCTTGTCTGTAATGATCCATTTTTGGATGTGTGGCAGCTCTGGCTCCTCTATAATTTAACTGTAGCTTTTTTCCTTTCAGGCCAGCAGGGAAATGTCAGTTTCCCTTACTGACAGCGGCTGCAGCTGCTGAATTGCTAGATCAGCTGAGGTGGGCTGTGACCACTCCACCATCCTTTAACTAGTCACCTGATGCATCAGCTGACTGTTGGTGATAGAGTTACTCAGTCTATAGAGACCAGCCTTGCAGTTGCAGCTCTCTGGTGTTAGCGCTGTATCAGCTTCTTCTGGAATTTGGAGTCCGGTTTCTGTGTCCTATGCAGTGTGGAGTCTGGAAGCTAAGTTGGTGTTTTTACGTTGTCTGTCTCGTGCTTGTCACCACCCCCTGTGTTGTACCATCGGCAGAGGTGAGGATAGCGCCCTTGCCGGCCAGTGCACTAGCCAGGGCAGTGCGAGGTGACAGCGAGGAGCAAGACTCGTGACAGTGTCGGGAGTAAGGACCCGCTTAGGGCATTAGGGAAGTGCAGGGACAGGCTCAGGTTCGAGCTCATTAAGTATCCCATCCTTCATTACTTATCAGTAGGGCCTTCCTCTCCATTTCAATCCCGTTGAGTGTGTTTTGTGCCGTCCACTGACCGACTCTCTGTTGGGTCATTACATATTGTGACATCACCAACCAGTACTTTTTTTCTGGTGAACCAATGGCTCAAGCACAGACTTTTGCTCACCTGATCCAGACCCTCACAGATGAGGTTAACAGAGCTGTGGTCTCAGGTGGTACAGCAGCTTCAGGAGTTGTCTGGGTTCATGGTCTCGGCTCATGCCTTGTCTCAACCAGAACACAAGATATCTTTCCCTGACAGGTTCTCCGGAGGGAAAGATACATTTTTTTTTTTTTAAGGAGGCCTGTAAGCTATATTTCCATCTCCACACTCGTTCTTCAGGGAGTGAGGAACAGCATGTGGGGATTATAGTCTCCCTTCTCAAGGGTGATCCACAATTCTGGGCCTTCTCCCTGGTGATTGATTCCCCATCTTTGCGGTCGGTGGACGAGTTTTTTGCAGCATTGGCACTGGTGTATGGGGATCCTGATGGCGTCTCCCTGGCTGAGTCTAGACTTCGTAAAATCAAGCAGGGGGGCCGGCCAGAAGAGGAGTACTGCTCATAGTTTAGGAGATGGGCCACTGACACGCAGTGGAATGACCCTGCTCTTAGGAGCCATTTTTGACAGGGTCTGTCAGCTAGGCTTCAGGATACTATGGTGCAGTATCGGTAGGGCCTTCCGCTCCCCATTTCCATCCCGTTGAGTGTGTGTTGTGCCGTCCGCTGACCGACCCACTGTTGGGTCATTCCATATTGTGACATTATCACCAACCAGTACTTTTTTCTGGTGAACCGATGGCTCAAACACAGGCTTTTGCTCTCCTGATCCAGACCCTCACAGATGAGCTTAGCGGAGCTGTGGTCTCACACTGTTGGGTCACTACATATCGTGACATTGTCACTTTTCACCAATGAACTCTCTCACAAACTGACTAAACCAGGAAGTGGTTCCCTTTTACTGGACCTAACCCCTCCAACTGTGGGCTAGACCAATAATTAAATGTCTCTTTACTCTGTCTGCCCCAGCAGTCTGTTGCTGTGCAGACTTAACCTTACACCTACTTAAATACAGTCACTATCTTCGAAAAGTATGCACTAAGCATATTACACTTGCAATGCCTATCACACTCTATCTTATGTCCTAAATCTTATCCAGTGCTCACCCTATGCTCATGCTCACTCAAGTACATTAATCACACTAGGCATTGTCTTTACAGTACCCCAGAGTAGAACCATTACCTAAAACATTATGCAATCTCCATCTCTAATTGTCATTTTGTCCTTAAGGCCCCGTCACACTTAGCGATACACCAGCGATCCCGACAACGATATGCACTTGTCAGGGTCACTGGTGTTGCTACATGATCGCTGCCTGAGCTGCCAAACAGGCAGCTCAGGCAGCGATCAGGACAGCGACACTGCGGGTAACGTCGCTTAGTTACCCGCAGTGTATGTTGGAACCAGCCCGCTGATGCAGGGAGCTGGTAACCAAGGTACACATCTGGTTTCCAGGCGCTGCACAGTGCCTGGAAACCCGATGTGTACCTTGGTTACCAGCTACCCTGCAGCAGCGCGCTGGTATCCAACGTACACATCGGGTTTCTAGGCACCGCCCCGTGCCTGGAAACCCGATGTGTAGCTTGGTTACCAGCTGACAGCTGGTCTCCTGCCTGCCACACGCAGCGATGCATGCTGGCCAGCGGGAGACCAGCGATCAAAAAAATGTCCAGGACATTCAGCAACGATCAGCGATACCCAGCTGGGGGGCTGATCCTCGCTGAATATCACACACAGCGATATCGCTGGGGAGATCGCTGTTGCGTCACAAAACCAGTGACTCAGCAGCGATCTCGCTAGCGAGATCGCTGTGTGTGACGGGGCTTTAGCCAAAGGAAATAGTGGCTATGATGTCTGCTATATGTAGATCACAGGGAGAATATTTGATTATGCTCCCATATCAATATGTCGCACAGTTTCAGAAGCAGCCGCATGGAGGACATTGTATAAATGATCAGTTTAGGAGACGGGGAGAAGAAACAAAATGTGGCTCATAAGTGTAGAAAGATGCTTTGGTCTCCAGTGAGATAACAATGCAAAATTTTGCTTGTACCTTAGATCTACCATATACATTTTTTAAACAACATTGGCCATTTAAAGTTAATATATCTATGAATCTATTCATGCGTCTGTTGTTAACATATTTGCTTTTTCATGCTAAAAAGATGACATGATGACTGTACACAAATTCAGTAACAAAGCTATATATTGTAAGTTCTTCTTGTCACCTGCAATGATGTTTGCATATACGGTAAGCTGCACTTGGCACAAGCCATGGCTAGACTTTTGTTTGTCACAGCATTATTTGCATAGTAGGAACATTGTTGTTTTTCAGCATATTAATCTTCAGAATATTTGCTTATTTAAAACAGCATTGATTCTGACAATGCATGATAGGTCAAGTTTGGAAATATTTAACCCCTTAACCCCAAAGCTTTTTTCAGTTTTGCGTTTTTGTTTTTCGCTCCCCGTCTTCCCAGAGCCATAACTTTTTTATTTTTCCGTCAATATAGCCATATGAGGGGTTGTTTTTTGTGGGACAAGTTGTACTTTTGCACAATATCATTGGTTTTACCATGTCATGTACTAGAAAATGGGAAAAAAATTCCAAGTGCGGTGAAATTGCAAAAAAAGTGCAATCCCACACTTGTTTTTTGTTTGGCTTTTTTGCTAGGTTCACTACATGCTAAAACTGACTAGCTATTATGATTCTCCAGGTCATTACAAGTTCGCAGACACCAAACATGTCTAGGTTCTTTTTTATCTAAGTGGTGAAAAAAAAATCCAAACTTTGTTAAAAAAAAAGTTGCGCCATTTTCCAATACCCGTAGCGTCTCCGTTTTTCATGATCTCAGGTTGAGTGAGGGCTTATTTTTTTGCACGCCGAGCTGACATTTTTAATGATACCATTTTGGTGTAGATATGATCTTTTGATCGTCCGTTATTGCATTTTAATGCAATGTCGTGGCAACCAAAAAAACGTAATTCTGGCATTTTGACTTTATTTCTCGCTACGCTGTTTAGCGATCAGGTTAATCTGAACATGGCGATACCAAATATGTGTATGTTTGATTTTTTTATTGCTTTATTTTGAATGGGGCGAAAGGGGGGTGATTTGAACTTTTATATATTTTTTATTTTTTTATATTTTTAAAAACATTTTCTTTTTACTTTTGGCATGCTTCAATAGTCTCCATGGGAGGCTAGAAGCTGCCACAAGTCGATTTGCTCAGCTACATAGAGGCGATGATCACCGGTGAGTGTGCTTCCGGCCCGATGGCTGGAAGCGCCAACTAAATGCCGCTGTCAGTGTTTGACAGCGGCATTTATCTAGTTGCGGGCACATGTCAGCTGTTCAAAACTGCTGACATGTCCTGGGAAAGATGTGGGCTCACCGCCGGAACCCACATCAAAGGGAGGGAGGGAGTCCGACATAGGAGTAAATATACGCCCGATGTCGGTAAGGGGTTAATAAGAAGTAAACAATTTAAACTTTCATCATTCAGCACAGTTGTGATAAAGATTGTTTGCAGTCTTGATTTTTTAAATAATAAGGACATACAGTATTTGTGAACTGTGTATGATTAGAAAATTTTAATAGCATGCCCAAATGTATTGAACAAAAAGTTGACTTGTCAACTAACATCCAATCATTTGAAGACAAAAAAAAGAAAGAAGAAACATAGTGTAACTAGAGTCCAAGAGTTGCAACGGTGCAAAATTTGGACCTGGACCTTGGCCCCCACACCCGCCCACCCCCACATGTGGGTCAGATGTATGGGCCCTTGTAGTGTTCTAAATCCTATAAGGATTATGTACTAATGTCTCCCATATTGGGCTCCTTCCTGGTATATATGTCCCCCAACCTGGCTCATCCTGCTATATATGTCCCCCATCCTGTTGTATATATATATAGATATTATATATATATCTATATATATATATACACAGTATATACTGTGTGTATATATATATAAATATATATAAATATATATATATATATATATACAGTACAGACCAAAGTTTGGACACACCTTCTCATTCAAAAAATTATAATATCCTGTGGGTCAATACTGAATCCTTTTCACGCTGTCTCTGGCTAGAGGTGGACCGGGGTCTATGCTAACCCTAAACTGGGGTCCTGACTAGTCCCTCTACCTGGAGGTACTGTTAATGGTACAGAGGTCCAGGCCACCAGCGTAAACCCTGTCTCCTATAAATCCCTGACCACTAGAGTTGAGCGATACTTTCCGATATCCTAAAGTATCGGAATCGGAATGGTATCGCCGATATCACTAAAATATCGGCGATACCCGATATCGATACCGGAAGTCCCATGTAAGTCTATGGGAACAAAATATCGAAATTAAAAAAAACCCATTCTTGCCTTGTTGGTTAATTGTACATGAAGGAAAACAAGAAAGAGTAATGTAGAATGTATTGTGGAAGGTTGAGGAGACATTAAAGGCATAGATGTTTAACCCAATCAAATGGAATAGCATAAATATTTTTTTTTTTAAAGATGTTCGGATTGACGAAGAAATTGACAATGTTAACGTTTTTTATATTTTGGCAAATATGTATATTACACAACTTCCATGCTCTTCATCTTCACCTTTTTAACTTTTCACACACTTTCTCCTTCATAATCTTCTGCAGCATCATCTTTTTCATCAAATTATTCTTCATCTTCACCTTCTTTATCTTCTTCTTAAACTTCTTGCTATTCATCTTTGTTAACATTACTCATATTCTTCTTATTAAACTATTATTCTTATTCATATTCTGCTTCATCTTCTTCATCATATTCTTATTTGTGACAGAGAATCCTGTACTTGTAATCTGTCAAAGTATGAATTTTTCATCCTTCCGTTCTTGCTGTCACAAAAGATTTAAATTACAACAGTATTTGTCCGTGTTCAGTTTAGCCTGCAGCAGCAGGCATTTTCCAGGGCACCACGAGGAGGAACGGACTCACCCCCATACACTGCTTAGTCTTCTTCTGCTTAGAATTTAGAGCATATATTTTGCTCTTCATTTTGGTCTTATACTTCATGTTCTTCTGCTTTTAGATCTTCTGCTTATTGTTCTTGTGTCTCTTGTTCCGTATCTTGTATTTGTAGCACAATCTTGTACCAGCTGATGTTACTGGGACACGGTTACTAAGCAGGAGGTACCTGTGCTCCAAAGCACTACCAAGGACCAGCAGACGTTGCTGGAACTCGGATACCGAGATGGAGGCACCTAGGCCAAAGGCACTGCGGAGAACCAGCTGACGGTACTGGAACCCGGAGGGGCAGCAGAAGGAAAAGAGCCAATGGCACAACCGAGGACCAGCTGACGTTACTGGGACACGGTTACTAAGCAGGAGGTACCTGTGCTCCAAAGCACTACCAAGGACCAGCAGACGTTGCTGGAACTCGGATACCAAGATGGAGGCACCTAGGCCAAAGGCACTGCGGAGAACCAGCTGACGGTACTGGAACCCGGAGGGGCAGCAGAAGGAAAAGAGCCAATGGCACAACCGAGGACCAGCTGACGTTACTGGGACACGGTTACTAAGCAGGAGGTACCTGTGCTCCAAAGCACTACCAAGGACCAGCAGACGTTGCTGGAACTCGGATACCAAGATGGAGGCACCTAGGCCAAAGGCACTGCGGAGAACCAGCTGACGGTACTGGAACCCGGAGGGGCAGCAGAAGGAAAAGAGCCAATGGCACAACCGAGGACCAGCTGACGTTACTGAACCCCAGTAACACAGGAGCAAGTGTTGACTGTGCTAACAGCACTTCCGAGCAACAACTGGCGGTGTTGGAGCCCAGGGTCAAGGAGGATGTTTAAATACTAGATCAAGTAATTTCCTTGTTACCTGTCAATTTTAAATGTCTATACTTCAAACAAGAGAAAGATAACCTTTACTACCATAAGATGATGATTTCATTTAAACTAATATCTAGATAAATAAAGAATTGACAAACATAAACACATACATTAACATGTTGAACAGCAATGCAAACCACAAAATAAATTAGTTAAGGAATCTGCTATACGGTTGTACATAAAAGCATACAAGTACATATCTGAATCCATTAATGATGGATAAGTAACAGTATGTACACCATTTTTATTGTATAGACAATGAATGTCTGACTTCAAAACATCATCAGCATTACAAGTTATCTGTGACATTACTAAAATGTTACATTTGCTGAATAATGTCACTAAACAGTTTATACAAAATTATACAATTTCCATCATGTAATACTCATAATATGTGGCAATAATCATGTTTATTAACAAACATAACCTTTAAAAAGTGCATAGTGCATAGTGAAAATTGCTATTTATGCCTGACTGTCGACTTGCAAGCATGACAACGGATAGATAAGGTATATATAGATGAGACTGCATAGCCACAGATGGTGAATGGCGATGTAATACTGTACCTCAATAAAGTGTGCGTCACTACTACATAATTTTTTTTATATAGCTTTATAAACAGGGTACGTGGATGTATGCTTGCGCCTTTGTTTTGACGCACAGACTGCCTTCCTGCTGAGACGCGTTGGGTAGTGAACAGTTGTGTGCAGTGTTCACTGTAGTCTGAGGTTTTCCTTTTTGGAGTGCAGATCACGCTCCAGTTAGTTCTTCAACCACTGCTGGTTGTAGTCTGCTGAGCGTGTGTCACTGGCACATCCTTGAAATTTTTCTCTAATTGTTGCTGCTCCACTCTATTACAAATAAATAAAATCTATTAGTGTGACGCGCTTCCATCCGTATACAATACATTGGTTGCAAACACTATAGAAGTACACAAAGGGGCCTTTCACACCTACTGAACAGTTGTGTGCAGTGTTCACTGCAGTCTCTGCGGAATAACCACACTTAGGCCTTATAACTTTTCAGACTTTCTTTATCAATCTACCAAGATGAAGAAGGCAGGGAGTAAGGCACGTGGTCGTGGAGTTTCTTCAGGGAGAGGACGTGGGGATTCTGTGGCTGCTGCGGCCCCCAGTGACACAGCATCCACCAGTTTTCCCCGGGCCGTGAGCGTTCCTTTATGCGCACTTTTGTAGGAGCTCGGAGTACCCCCCTGCTGCGGGAAGAACAAATTGAAGCCGTTGTTGTTTGGATCTCAGCCAATGCATCGACTTCAATTGCTTCCACCTCCTCTCAGGACCACAGCACTGTTGGGCAACCATCTGTCTCTTCACCGCCTGGCAAATTGCCCAGGCAGTCAGAGAGTTCTGTACAGGAGCCAGCTGAGTGTCTGCTTCTGTTCTCAGAATCTATTGGCTTGCAAACAGGGGCCCAGCCAAGCAGCATTCTGTAATGTGAAGAAGAGGGAGTATGCAGTGATGCGCAACAGCTGTGTCTCTCTGAATCTGAAGAGGCGGGTGAGACAGTGCCGATGGTCAGCACACCGCAGAACGCATCTGATGATGATGATGAGACCCAGGTGCCAGTTTCTGTTGAGCATGGTGCTGGCCAGCAGGTGTTGGAAGAGGGTAGTGGAGATGATGAGGTCCAATACCCAACATGGCATGAAGAACAGGAAGGTGGTGGGAGCAGCTCAGAGGAATAATAATAATATTTATTTATATAGCGCCATCATATTCCGCAGCGCTTTACAGTTTAGCAGTTTCAGAACACAAGTCATAAGTAACAACGTTAACAATACAATAATTTAAGCTAAATAAGTCGCCCCTGCTCGTGACAGCTTACAATGTACAATGAGATGGGGAGATACAAAGTATAGGTGTTTATATACAATGGTGCATTTACAATGATGTTCCAGCCATCTTAAGGGACTGAGGGATGGAGATAGTGAATGGGCTAGAGACACACACACACTTACACAGAATACATAGAATGACTTTGATTAGTGAATGTGATAGGCCGCTCTGAACAAATGTGTTTTGAGGGAGCGCCTGAAACCATGCAAATTGTGGATAGTCCTAATTTCTTGGGGTACAGCATTCCAGAGGATTGGCGTAGAGCAGGAGAAGTCTTGGAGTCGGGAGTGGGAGGTACGTATTAGTGCAGAGGTTAGTCGAAAGTCGTTTGCAGAGCGCAGCAGTCGGTTAGGCCGATAGATAGAAATGAGGGAGGAGATGTAGGAGGGGTGCTGCACTGTGGAGAGCTTTGTGGGTGAGAACCAGTACTTTGGTTGAAAGCTGGGAGAGGCCTAGAGAAATGGTTAGTGATAGAAGGAAGATAGAGGAAGACATTGCCCCAACGGTACAAACAGGAGGGAGAGTTAGGCTGCAGACTCGGTTGCCTGTAGCCTCCAGTTTGGCACCTGTTCGGAGCAGTTGTCTTCCAAAAGTCAAAACGTGCGCTCCCAGGACTTGCACTGCGTGGTCCTTTTTTCACACACTTGCACATGATATTTGCTATGTGAAATGCAAGCTGTGTAATCAAAAATTAAAAATAGCTAAAAGTGTCAGTCACCTCAATACCACAAATATGTGGAAACATGTGCGGACAAAGCACGTAGTTGAGTTACAAAGACACACTGGAGATGTAGGCCAACCTACAGCAGCACCTACATCTTCAGGTTGTGTTGAAGCCTCTTCATCGAGCTCACACACAGCTGGTTATGCTTCCTCACAGGATCGCCATGGAAGAACCTCGGCCACTGTTGTCCAGAGACAAACTGTTATTCCACACACAGCAGCAAGTTCCCTGTCATCCTCACACTCCCAGGCCACAAAACAGCCAGCGGTAGCACAGGCATGGGATAAAACACGGCCATACTCCGCAAACCATGCACGAGCACAGGCTCTGAATGCTGGCATTGCAAAACTCCTGTCCCTTGAAATGCTGTGATTCAGGCTGGTGGAGACAGACAGTTTCCGTAACTGAATATCATTGTCAATCCCACAATACAATGTGCCAAGCCGATTTCATTTCAGCAGGCAAGCCGTCCCTGGTCTGCAAAAGCATGTTGAGGGAAAAATTAAACATGCGCTACTAAAAGCCCTCAGTAGCAAGGTCCACCTGACCACCGATGCGTGGACCAGTACCCATTGTTATGATCTGCTACAACCAGTAAGGAAAGAAGGGAATTCTGTCCCTACAATACAACTAAGCTGAATCCCTACGATGTAACGGGGAACCTGATCCTGCGACCAGACCCGCTAAAGTCCTCATCTAGTGTGAACGAAGACCTATAGTTGCGAGGGAGTAATCCCTACAAGATCTAGGGACTGGGAGAAAAGGTGGACACCTCCTAACATAAATTGTAGCATGGATAATTAAACAGAAAAATAAATACTTTGTGATCCTAACATCAAGCAAAACTCACAGATTAAGGCACCTAAGCACCCGGCTAGCTTAACAGTAGATAATACAATGAAGTCAAGCAAAGCCAGAAGGGCGGAGCCAGACTAAATAGGGAAAAAAGGTCATGTGACCAGCAAACTGAAACAAAACCTAACAAGAGGGTTCTAACACCCATGGCCAGGGACAATACCTTTCCCTCACTGCCCATTGGGTCAATGTTGTGCAGCTGGGTACTGATCTTGCGAGTGGCGCTGTACGTGTTCTGCCAACTCCAAGGATTGCAGGAATCAAGTCTGTACACATTGATTCCTCCTATTCCAGTTCCTCAGAATCATCGCTGCAGGAGCCGTCACGGTCTACCTCCACATGGACCCGTGAACGTTTACCTGTTGCGACCGATATGAGCACAGCCGTGTCCAAATGTCAACAGGCCATCCTGAAATTAATTTCCATGGGAATCTTAGCCACACAGCGCAGGAGCTCTGTAATGCCATAAAGCAGGAGAGCGACGTGTGGTTTTTGGAAGAGAATCTACAGGCAGGCTTGGTAGTGTGTGACAATGGCCGAAATCTGGTGTCAGCTCTGGGCCTTGGCAACCTCACTCACATACCATGTCTGTCATATGTGCTCAACTTGGTCGTGCAGAGTTTTTTGAGGACTATCCGGATCTTGATGCACTGCTGCACAAGGTCCGCCTAGAGTGCGCTCACTTGCGACGTTCCAGCATGGCCAGATCGCTGATTGCAGCTCTGCAACGCAGATTTCACCTTCATGAACATCGCATTATATGTGACGTACCCACCAGGTGGAATTCCTCGTTACATATGTTGGAGCGGTTGTGTGAGCAGCAGCCAACAGTAATGGAGTATCAGCTGCATCAGGCGCAGTCAACTCGCAATTTGCGGCGTTCACACTTCACCACTACTGAGTGGGCCTCTATAATAAGAATAATAATATTATTTATTTATATAGCGCCATAATATTCCGCAGTGCTTTACAGTTTAACAGTTTCAAAACACGAGTCATAAGTAACAACGTTAACAATACAATAATTAAAGCAAAATCAGCCGCCCCTGCTGGTGAAAGCTTACAATCTACAATGGGTGTGGGAGATACAAAGTACAGGTGTTTATATACAATGGTGTTTTTACAATGATGGTCCAGCCATTTTAAGGAAGTGAGGATGCATGGAGATAGTGAATGGGCTACACACACAGAATTACACATAGAATGACTTTGATTAGTGAATGTGATAGGCCACTGTGAACAAATGTGTTTTGAGGGAGCGCCTGAAACCATCCAAATTGCGGATAGTCCTAATTTCTTGGGTAGAGCATTCCAGAGGATTGGCGCAGCGCGGGTGAAGTCTTGGAGTTGGGAGTGGGAGGTACGGATTAGTGCAGAGGTTAGTCGAAGGTCGTTTGCAGAGTGCAGCAGTCGGTTAGGCCGATAAATATAAATAAGGGAGGAGATGTAGGGGGGTGCTGCGCTGTGGAGAGCTATGTTGGTGAGAACCAGTAATTAGAATTGGATCCTATAATGAATGGGCAGCCACTGCCAGTGTAATGAGTGGCGAATAACTCTATGAAGGATATCTGCCACGTTTTGCGTGCGTTTGATGAGTCAACGCGGATGGCGAGTGCAGATGATGCACTAGTCAGCCTGACTGTCCCCCTTATCTGCCTGCTTCAAAAAACACTGCAAGCACTAAGGCATGAGGTTTTGGAAGAGGTGGAGGATGAGGAGTCACAAATTCCATCACCTTCTGGACAGTCAGCGCAACGTGGTTCCTCACAAAGGGCTGGAGGACTTTCAAAGTACCATGCTGTATCAACAATTGAACCTCCAGAGTCGCTGTCTATATTTTCATAACCATTACAAACTTTTAATGTATTTACAAAGCACATAATGTACATTTTTTGTCTATCCTTTTGTAATGCTATTGTGTTTCCATAAACTGATGTTACAGAATTATGATACAAAGTTTTTAAATTTTGAGTTTTAAATTTTGTAAATTTATATGTATTTGAAGGACTTTGTGAGGAGGATGAGGAGTCACAAATTCCATCACCTTCTGGACAGTCAGCGCAACGTGGTTCCTCACAAAGGGCTGGAGGACTTTCAAAGTACCATGCTGTATCAACAATTGAACCTCCAGAGTCGCTGTCTATATTTTCATAACCATTACAAACTTTTAATGTATTTACAAAGCACATAATGTACATTTTTTGTCTATCCTTTTGTAATGCTATTGTGTTTCCATAAACTGATGTTACAGAATTATGATACAAAGTTTTTAAATTTTGAGTTTTAAATTTTGTAAATTTATATGTATTTGAAGGACTTTGTGAGGAGGATGAGGAGTCACAAATTCCATCACCTTCTGGACAGTCAGCGCAACGTGGTTCCTCACAAAGGGCTGGAGGACTTTCAAAGTACCATGCTGTATCAACAATTGAACCTCCAGAGTCGCTGTCTATATTTTCATAACCATTACAAACTTTTAATGTATTTACAAAGCACATAATGTACATTTTTTGTCTATCCTTTTGTAATGCTATTGTGTTTCCATAAACTGATGTTACAGAATTATGATACAAAGTTTTTAAATTTGAGTTTTAAATTTTGTAAATTTATATGTATTTGAAGGACTTTGTGAGGAGGAGTCAATGGAGGAGGAAGACATCGCTCCAGAGGGAGGTAGACAATGCTCTAGTCAGTATGTAGACCAAGGGTGGGGTGATGCACAGCAGGCGGAGATGACGCCTCTTGCAGGGGACAACGTTTCTTGGCCAGTTGGGAGTCTGCAGCACATGGTTGATTTCATGCTGCAGTGGCTGAGAAACGACCGCCGCATCGAACACATTCACACCACGTCTGATTATTGGGTGTACACCCTCCTAGACCCTCGCTACCGGGACAACTTACAAAGCCTCATCACACCGTTGAACCGGGAGCGTAAAATGCGGAAGTACCAAGACACACTGGTGCAATCCATAATGTTCTCCATTCCAGCCGAGAGCACTGCTGCTGCTACTGATTTACAAAGCAGCTCTGTGCGTCGAGGCAGTGGAGACAGCTCTGCAACAAGAGGGAGCACAAGCAGCGCCTCTGCACAGGGCAAGAACAGTATGTTCCAAATGTGTCGAAGTTTTGTGGCAGCGCCACCAATGTCTACACCATCCGAGACGGCTCCAGTCAGCAGGAGGCAACATTTCCGTAAGATGGTTACAGACTACATGTCTTGCCCTCTCAGTGTACTCTCAGATGGCTCTTCCCCATTCAAGTTTTGTGTCTCTAAGCTGGATACATGGCCAGAGCTTAGCCAGTATGCATTGGAGGTGCTGGCTTGATCTGCTGGCAGTGTATTATCGGAGCGCGTCTTTACTGCTGCAGGTGGTGTACTAACAGACCGTTGCATGCGACTATCCTACGATAATGTAGAACGGCTTACTTTTCTGAAAATGAACTAGGCATGGATCTCGCCTGAATTTGCCTGTCCGGTTTCAGATTAACTAACTGGTTGACAACGTTTTCCATGTCTCCTGTTATGTTCATCTTTCTACCACCTGAGCTATACTCCCTGGGCTACAACACTGCCAGTTGCTGCTCAGAAGTGTCGTGTCCACAGACCAATACACAAGCTATAGTAATAGTGGGGTTCAGTAACGCCTGCTGTTCCCCTGCTGTGTGTCCGGCAAAAATTACTGCTACCTAGCTACACATGTTTAAAAAAACATGACATGTTAAAGTGGCTAGTGCTACACATAGATATCAGGCTACACCCTTATTTCTAAGCTGTAAACAAGTGAAACGTCAAATTTAAAACCATTCAATGATTAGTGTTGGTAACAAATCTGTAACTAAATAATTGTGACATATTATGGCAGATATCCACATGTCTAACACAAATGCTAACACAAAAGCATACTTATGCTATAGGGTACTGATGGTGAACCTTCTCACTCCATAACTTTGACCAATCCAACTCACATCATGCCTCAAATGCTGCAATGTTGGAAGTGCATAATGTGGGTTGAACTTTGACAACAGCTGCAGTGCGAAGGTTATCCTTCTGTGTTCTTGGCTTTTAAATAAAAGCATACAAGTAAATATAATAATACATTGTTGATTAAGGGACATGATGTACACCTGTAATATTGTGCAAACAATGGATGTAGGACTATTCCTCTTCAACATTACTTATATTTGTGTCATTTGAAAAAATACATATTTTAGTTAAAAATTAAAAACCCATGTTCAGTAGCTGTGAAAGGCCCGTTTGTGTACTTCTATATTGTTTGCAACCAATGTATTGTATACGGATGGAAGCGCGTCACACTAATAGATTAGATTTATTTTAAATGGAATGTAGCAGAACCAATTGGAGATAAATGAAAAGGATGAGCCACTGAGACACGCTCAGCAGAGTACAAGCAGCAGTGCTTGAACATGTAACTGGAGCGTGATCTGCACTCAAAAAAGTAAAAAACACAGACTGAAGTGAACACTGAAACACAACTGTCCACAATCTGTGAAAAGCTCCTTTCTGTACTTCTATAGTGTTTGCAACCAATGTATTGTATACGGATGGAAGCGCGTCACACTAATAGATTAGATTTATTTTAAATGGAATGTAGCAGAACCAATTGGAGATAAATGAAAAGGATGAGCCACTGAGACACGCTCAGCAGAGTACAAGCAGCAGTGCTTGAACATGTAACTGGAGCGTGATCTGCACTCAAAAAAGTAAAAAACACAGACTGAAGTGAACACTGAAACACAACTGTCCACAATCTGTGAAAAGCTCCTTTCTGTACTTCTATAGTGTTTGCAAGTTGCAACCAATGTATTGTATACGGATGGAAGCGCGTCACACTAATAGATTAGATTTATTTTAAATGGAATGTAGCAGAACCAATTGGAGATAAATGAAAAGGATGAGCCACTGAGACACGCTCAGCAGAGTACAAGCAGCAGTGCTTGAACATGTAACTGGAGCGTGATCTGCACTCAAAAAAGTAAAAAACACAGACTGAAGTGAACACTGAAACACAACTGTCCACAATCTGTGAAAAGCTCCTTTCTGTACTTCTATAGTGTTTGCAACCAATGTATTGTATACGGATGGAAGCGCGTCACACTAATAGATTAGATTTATTTTAAATGGAATGTAGCAGAACCAATTGGAGATAAATGAAAAGGATGAGCCACTGAGACACGCTCAGCAGAGTACAAGCAGCAGTGCTTGAACAAGTAACTGGAGCGTGATCTGCACTCAAAAAGTAAAAAACACAGACTGAAGTGAACACTGAAACACAACTGTCCACAATCTGTGAAAAGCTCCTTTCTGTACTTCTATAGTGTTTGCAACCAATGTATTGTATACGGATGGAAGCGCGTCACACTAATACTATTAGTGTGACGCGCTTCCATCCGTATACAATACATTGGTTGCAAACACTATAGAAGTACAGAAAGGAGCTTTTCACAGATTGTGGACAGTTGTGTTTCAGTGTTCACTTCAGTCTGTGTTTTTTACTTTTTTGAGTGCAGATCACGCTCCAGTTACTTGTTCAAGCACTGCTGCTTGTACTCTGCTGAGCGTGTCTCAGTGGCTCATCCTTTTCATTTATCTCCAATTGGTTCTGCTACATTCCATTTAAAATAAATCTAATCTATTAGTCTAATAGATTAGATTTATTTTAAATGGAATGTAGCAGAACCAATTGGAGATAAATGAAAAGGATGAGCCACTGAGACACGCTCAGCAGAGTACAAGCAGCAGTGCTTGAACATGTAACTGGAGCGTGATCTGCACTAAAAAAAGTAAAAAACACAGACTCAAGTGAACACTGAAACACAACTGTCCACAATCTGTGAAAAGCTCCTTTGTGTAGTTCTATAGTGTTTGCAACCAATGTATTGTATACGGATGGAAGCACGTCACACTAATAGATTTGATTTTTTTTTCTAATATAATGGAGCTGCACCAATTCCACAAAATAAAAAAAAAAAAAAAAAAAAAAGAGTCAGTGACACGTGCAGATGCCTACAAACAGCGGTGGATGCAGAGCAAACTGCAGCGTCACCTGCACTGTCACACACACACACCTTGCACAGAGCTGTTAAAACAACACTGGCAAAATGAAGCTTTACACAGCGGTTGGTAAACTAGCCTGCCTCAAGCACAGTAGTACACAAAATCGCAATATCTAACTGTCCCTCAGAGTGAGCAGAGTAGCGTTCTGTCCCTTACTGAGTTCACAGCACAGTGACGCTAAAATGGCGGCGGCGCCTTTTATAGTGCATTCTGACATCATTTCAGCAGCCAATCACAGCCATGCCATTAGTTAAGATGACCGCAGCATTACAGGATGTGCCCACACTTCGTAGGATTCCTCATTGGCTGACTAAAATCACATTGCCTCTCAAAGAATTATGGGAACTTCCGATTCCGGTATACGATATGGAAAAAGTATCGGAATTAAGTATCGGAATTCCGATAACGCGAATATCGGCCGATACCCGATACTTGCGGTATCGGAATGCTCAACACTACTGACCACTGTAATCTAGTCCTTAGAAGGACCCTGATTACCACCATAGGGAATGGACAGGTAAAGGTTAACAAACAGTATAGACAAACGAGACAAACAGGGAATAAAGTAAATACTGTCTTGCATACAACATTAAAACACAGAGGGAACACCAAAAGTCTAGGAGATAAACTATAAGCAAGGTGAGGAGAAACAACAAAAGAGCTCTTAGCTTAAGTCTTCTCAGAACCGATCCTATCTGCAGTCTGTATGAATGCTGTCACCGGCATCTAACCAGCAGACTGGCAGCTATATAAAGGAAGCTAATTAGAACATAATCAAAAGCAGCCGGGCGAGGCTGGACCTAGTCTTAGCAAAGAGCTAGGTAAAATTAACTCCCTCATTACCAAACACAAAGAAACAGCAACTCAGCTGCGAGAAGTCAGAATGTGCAATCGCGACAATCTTCGTGGCGATGCACCCATGACAGTACCCCCCCTTCTACGAGGGGCCTCCGGACCCTCAGGGCCAGGTCTGTCCGGGTAAGTCGTGTGGAAGGTCCGAACCAATCGATCTGCGTTAATCTCAGACGCAGAGACCCACGTCCTCTCCTCAGGACCATATCCCTTCCAATGAACCAAATACTGAAAGGGACCGGCGATTCAGACGTGAGTCAATGATCTTCAACACTTGAAATTCTAAGTTACCATTGACCACCACTGGAGGAGGAGGTAGAAGTGACGGTATAACTGGCGCCACGTACCTCTTAAGCAACGATTTGTGGAATACATTATGGATTTTAAATGTAGGAGGGAGGTCCAGACGAAATGCCACAGGATTAATTATAGAACTGATCCTGTATGGACCGATGAACCTGGGACCCAGTTTCCAGGAGGGAACTTTGCGTTTTATATTCTTGGTAGACAACCACACCAGATCGTTCACACCTAGGTCCGGACCAGACACTCTCCTCCTATCAGACCTCCGCTTGAAACAGTTCCCCATAGCACTCAGACCATTCAGCACTCCTCTCCAAACTGAAGTAAGTGACGACGAGAATCGTTCCTCCTCAGGAACCCCAGATGGACGGGTATGTGGGGTCTTAGAGCGAGCACAAACTCCACAGGACGCGACAAAAGTTATTACCTCTTTATTTAAGTTAGGCCACCAAAACCGGCGAGAAAGGAGATCCACAGTTGCTTTACTCCCTGGATGTCCTGCTAAAGCAGAACTATGATGTGCCTCGATAACTTTTTGTCTTAACTGATTAGGAACAAACAGTTTCCCTGGAGGTCCTACAGGGGCGTCCCCCTGAGCCTCCAACACCTCCTCCTCAAGCTCAGAGCACACAGCCGACACCACCACTCCTTCCTGAAGGATAGGAACCGGGTCATCCGTCTTTCCGGCCCCTGGGAAACTACGAGATAAGGCATCAGGAAGCAATTTTATTGAGCAGTCATACGTGCGATGAGGAGGTAACTTTTGACACCCCTCCTCTGAGAACATCTCCCCAAAGTCCTCCAGAAAAGGAGGCAAAGTCCTAGGCACGACCGCACCGATGACCGTGTTCATGCAGTTATTCTTGCAAAATTCACCCCACTGGCTTATCTTTCTGGATTGCCAATCAATCACTGGGTTATGTTTAGCCAACCAGGGAAGTCCCAACACAATAGGAGTAGGAAGACCCTCCAACACATAACAAGACAACTGTTCTTTATGTATTGCCACTACTCGAAGGTCTATGTTATGAACAGCTTGTACAAACCTACCTTGACCGAGAGGTCTGGCGTCAATAGAAAGTATAGGGATCGGTTTGGCCAATACACTCAGTTGCATACCTTGCACCTGGGCAAACCGAGCGTCCACCATATTAGCCCCAGACCCACTATCAAGAAGAACAGAAATCCTCTCAACTCTCGCACCAACCACCACCTCCGCAGGCACGAGAAATTGAGACGGACCTGGGGACGAAATACCTACTCCCAGGTTGTCGTCCACCACACAACCTGGGATTAACAGTTTTTCGGTGACTTTTTTGCTCAATGAGGCACGGGAGGGACACCCCCCAACAAAATGTCCCTCTCTCCCGCAGAAGAAACACCTTCTTGTCTTGCGGCGCACCGCCGATTCCCTCCTACAAAATGATGTCCCACCCAACTGCATAGGTTCCTCAGAACAGACCAGGGGAACCTCCATATAAGGGACTTTAGTAGTGGGTGGAGTAATAACAGGGGGCGGAGTTACCTCGCACCTCCCCCGAAGCCGTCTATCAATACGAATAGCAAGGGCCATAGCAGCCTCCAGTGACGGAGGAGAATCATACTGAGCCAAAACATCTTTTAATTTGTCAGATAACCCTTGACAAAACTGGCTCCTAAGAGCTGGGTCATTCCACTGAGTATCTGTGGCCCATCTACGGAACTCAGAAGAAAATTCCTCCGCCGGACGATCTCCCTGCTGTATCCTACGTAACTTCGTTTCAGCAAGGGAGACCCGATCCGGGTCATCATACACCAGCCCCAGGGCAGCAAAAAATCGATCTACTGACTGGAGGGCCGGGGAGCCCGGAGGAAGAGAGAACGCCCAGGATTGAGGGTCCCCTTGTAAGAGCGAGATGACAATTCCCACCCTCTGCTCCTCACTCCCCGATGACCGAGGCCGTAGCCGAAAGTACAATTTACATGCCTCCGGAAGGTAAAAAATTTGTCCCGCCCACCAGTGAACCTGTCCGGGAGAGCAACCTTAGGTTCAGATCTGGTTTGCTCCGGGGGGACAAAACCTTGGACTTAATGTCCGTAAACTCCATGGACAATTTCTGCAACTGCAGGGCAAGCTGGGCTACTGGATCCATGGTAGCTGGGGAGAATCTATAGTTTGGCCGGTGAAAATGTCACGCTGTCTAGCAGATGTATAAATATATAATGTCAGTAATCTATCAAGTGGGACAACATTCTATATAACATATAAATAGGTAACATTAACATGTATATATAGCATAGTTGTCACGCTGTATAGCAGATATATATATATGTGATGACAGTAATCTATATCAAAAGGGCAACATACAATATAACATGCGCATAGATATATGATAACATAGAATTACCTGACAGAAAGTCCAGTGGGTCAATACGGAATCCGTTATATGCTGTCTCCGGCTAGAGGGTGACCGGGTCTATGCTGACCCTAAACTGGGGTCCTAACTAATCCCTCTACCTGGAGGTACTGTTAAAGGTACAGAGGTCCAGGCCACCAGCGTAAACCCTGTCTCCTATCAATCCCTGCCAACTGTAATCTAGTCCTAAGAAGGACCCTGATTACCACCAAAGGGAATGAACAGGTAACGGTTAATGAACAGAAAGACATACAAGAAAGACAAGAAATAAAGTAAATAAAGTCTTACATACAACACTCACACACAGTAGGAACACCTAAGCTCTCAGAGATAAACTATAAGCTATAAGAGTAAAAACAACTAAGGAGCTCTTAGCTTAAGTATTCTCAGAACCGCTCCAGTCTGCTAGACTACATGAATGCTTTCACCGGCGTCTAACACCCAGACTGGCAGGAATATAAAGGAAACTAATTAGAACATAATCAAAAGCAGCCGGGCGAGGCTGGACCTAGTCTTAGCAAAGAGCTAGGTAAAATTAACTCTCTCATTACCAAACACAAAGAAACAGCAGCTCAGCTGTGAGAAGTCAGAATGTGCAATCGCGACGATCTTCGTGGCGATGCACCCATGACAGTACCCCCCTTATACGAGGGGCCTCCGGACCCTCATGACCAGGTCTGTCCGGGTAAGTTGTGTGAAAGGTCCGAACCAATCGATCTGCGTTAGCATCAGACGCAGGGACCCATGTCCTCTCCTCAGGACCATACCCCCTCCAATGAACTAAGTACTGAGGGGATCGGCGACTGAGACGTGAGTCAATGATTTTCGACCCATGAAATTCCACGTTATCATTGACTACCACTGAAGGAGGAGGTAGAGGTGACGGTATGACTGGTGCCACATACTTTTTAAGTAATGACTTGTGAAACACATTATGAATTTTAAACGTAGGAGGGAGGTCCAGACGAAATGCCACAGGATTAATTATGGAACTGATCCTGTACGGCCCGATGAATCTGGGACCCAACCTCCAGGAGGAAACTTTAAGTTTTATATTCCTGGTAGACAACCAAACCAGATCGTTCACCTTCAGATCTAGACCAGAAACTCTCCTCCTATCAGCCATCCGTTTGTAACGGTTCCCCGTAACCTTCAGTCTTAAGCGATCTGGAACTATCAGTCTCCCTGGAAGTCCCACAGGGGCGTCCCCCTGAGCCCCCCAAAACCTCCCCCTCAAGCTCAGAGCATACAGCTGACACTACAACTCCCTCCTGAGGAATAGGAACCGGATCATCCGTCTTCCCGGCCCCTGGGAAAGTACGAGATAAGGCATCAGGAAGCAACTTTATTGAGCAGTCATATGCGCGATGAGGAGGTAACTCTTTACACCCCTCCTCTGAGAACATCTCCCCAAAGTCCTCCAGAAAAGGAGGCAAAGTCCTAGGCACAACCGCACCGATGACCGTGCTCATGCAGTTATTCCTGCAAAATTCACCCCACTGGCTTATCTTTCTGGATTGCCAATCAATCACTGGGTTATGTTTAGCCAACCAAGGAAGTCCCAACACAATAGGAGTAGGTAGACCCTCCAACACATAACAAGACAATTGCTCTTTATGTATTGCCCCTACTCGAAGATCTATGTTATGAACAGCTTGTACCAAGCTACCTTGACCGAGAGGTCTAGAATCAATAGAGACTATAGGGACTGGTTTGGCCAATACACTCAGTTGCATACCATGCACCTGGGCAAACCGAGCGTCCACCAGATTAGCCCCGGACCCACTATCAAGAAAAACAGAAATCCTCTCAGTTCTAGTACCAATCACCACCTCCGCAGGCACGAGAAACTGAGAGGGATTTGGGGACGAAATACACACTCCCAGGTTAACTCCTTTGCTCAAAGAGGCCCGAGATGGACACCCCCCAACAAAATGTCCCTCTCTCCCGCAAAAGAAACACCTTCTAGTCTTGCGGTGCACCGCCGATTCCCTCCTACAAAATGATGTCCCTCCCAACTGCATGGGCTCCTCAGAACAGACCAGGGGAACCTCAGTATAAGGGACTTTAGTAGTAGGTGGAGTCATCACGGGAGGCGGAGTTACCTCGCGTCTTCCCCGAAGTCGTCTATCAATGCGAATAGCGAGGGCCATAGCAGCCTCCAGTGATGGAGGAGAATCATACTGAGCCAGCCAACACATCTTTTAATTTGTCAGACAACCCTTGACAAAACTGGCTCCTAAGAGCTGGGTCATTCCACTGAGTATCTGTTGCCCATCTACGGAACTCAGAAGAATATTCCTCCGCTGGACGATTTCCTTGCCGTATTTTACGTAACTTTGTTTCAGCAAGGAGACTCGATCCGGATCATCATATACCAGACCCAGGGCAGTAAAAAATCGATCCACTGACTGGAGATCTGGGGAGCCTGGAGGAATAGAGAACGCCCAAGATTGAGGGTCCCCTTGTAAGAGCGAGATAACAATTCCCACCCTCTGCTCTTCACTCCCAGATGACCGAGGCCGCAGCCGAAAGTACAATTTACATGCCTCCCGGAAGGTAAAAAATTTGTCCCGCCCACCAGTGAACCTGTCCGGGAGAGCAACCTTAGGTTCAGATCTGGTTTGCTCCGGGGGGGACAAAACCTTGGACTTAATGTCTGCAAACTCCATGGACAACCCCTGCAACTGCCGGGCCAGCTGGGCTACTGGATCCATGACAGCTGGGGAGAATCTTTAGTATGGCCGGTGAAAATGTCACGCTGTATAGCAGATATATATATATGTGATGACAGTAATCTATATCAAAAGGGCAACATACAATATAACATGCGCATAGATATATGATAACATAGAATTACCTGACAGAAAGTCTAGTGGGTCAATACGGAATCCGTTATACGCTGTCTCTGGCTAGAGGGTGACCGGGGTCTATGCTGACCCTAAACTGGGGTCCTAACTAATCCCTCTACCTGGAGGTACTGTTAAAGGTACAGAGGTCCAGGCCACCAGCGTAAACCCTGTCTCCTATCAATCCCTGCCAACTGTAATCTAGTCCTAAGAAGGACCCTGATTACCACCAAAGGGAATGAACAGGTAATGGTTAATGAACAGAAAGACATACAAGAAAGACAAGAAATAAAGTAAATAAAGTCTTACATACAACACTCACACACAGTAGGAACACCTAAGCTCTCAGAGATAAACTATAAGCTATAAGAGTAAAAACAACTAAGGAGCTCTTAGCTTAAGTATTCTCAGAACCGCTCCAGTCTGCTAGACTACATGAATGCTTTCACCGGCGTCTAACACCCAGACTGGCAGGAATATAAAGGAAACTAATTAGAACATAATCAAAAGCAGCCGGGCGAGGCTGGACCTAGTCTTAGCAAAGAGCTAGGTAAAATTAACTCTCTCATTACCAAACACAAAGAAACAGCAGCTCAGCTGTGAGAAGTCAGAATGTGCAATCGCGACGATCTTCGTGGCGATGCACCCATGACAATAGTATTACCTGACATAATATCCTGTGGGTCAATACTGAATCCTTTTCACGCTGTCTCTGGCTAGAGGTGGACCGGGGTCTATGCTGACCCTAAACTGGGGTCCTGACTAGTCCCTCTACCTGGAGGTACTGTTAATGGTACAGAGGTCCAGGCCACCAGCGTAAACCCTGTCTCCTATAAATCCCTGACCACTGTAATCTAGTCCTTAGAAGGACCCTGATTACCACCATAGGGAATGGACAGGTAAAGGTTAACAAACAGTATAGACAAACGAGACAAACAGGGGATAAAGTAAATACTGTCTTGCATACAACATTAAAACACAGAGGGAACACCAAAAGTCTAGGAGATAAACTATAAGCAAGGTGAGGAGAAACAACAAAAGAGCTCTTAGCTTAAGTCTTCTCAGAACCGATCCTATCTGCAGTCTGTATGAATGCTGTCACCGGCATCTAACCAGCATACTGGCAGCTATATAAAGGAAGCTAATTAGAACATAATCAAAAGCAGCCGGGCGAGGCTGGACCTAGTCTTAGCAAAGAGCTAGGTAAAATTAACTCCCTCATTACCAAACACAAAGAAACAGCAACTCAGCTGCGAGAAGTCAGAATGTGCAATCGCGACAATCTTCGTGGCGATGCACCCATGACATGGGTACAACGTTTTATGAACATTTCTTTCACTGTGTTAAGCATTTTCACATGCACAGTATCCTTCCACTGCAGTCTACTCCAGGGCTGGTGAAGCACACTGTTTCGCCATTCTTTGTCATAGCCTAGCTCATCATCACAGTCCTTATCAGCAAGTCTCTCAATTTGCTCAGCGTTTTCACATCCCATTTCTTCCACTACTAGCGCCTTGGATATATCGCTTGGGATCCCACACTAGTCCCATGATTTTAGTCCTGTTTAGGTCTGTTACTTTCTGTGTTTTGCAAGCTCAGAGTTTCTCGTGACAAGTCATCTTATCCAAGGACCCCTTTTTTGGTGGAAAGTCACTCTGTCTTGTGTTCGGCCAGTTCAAGGTCACGCTACTCCCTTGTCCCTCAGTCACATTCTCCATAGTTCACCCGCATTAGCAGCACTGCTCACAGACACTTCCTACTTGAACATGAACTTATCCCTATCTGGCTAACTACAGGAATCAGTCACTTCCCTAGCACACACAGCACACACACTGTCTCCAGCCATCAATCTCCCCCTGATTGTCTGTATGATTTTCAGAAGGTGCTGGGGCAAGTGCATGACCAATCACTGCACTGCCTGTGCTGGTAAGGTTGCACTAAGAAAACTAACTCTGATTGGCTGCACTGCAACCAATAATTGTTAGGCTAAACCACGTCTGTCCAGGTTGTGGAATCCGGGGAAGAGGAGCCAGAGATACACGCTCTGCACAGCACAAGTGACTGCATTACGGCGGATCAGCTATCCAATCATCCACAGGCAGTCAACAGTGATTGTGCTAGGTGAAGTGATTGTGGCTCAATCCACGATGATGAGATAAATAGGAAGCCCGCAGCGGCAGGTGATTTGAAGGCGCTGGTGATGAGCAGTGAAACTGGGCCATCGGGTATAGCATAAAGCATGCACTGCTTGGTGCACGCAATCGGCAGTGCTGCAGTGCCTGGGTTGGGCATGCCCATCAGAGGATTCTCCAATGCACCAGTCCAACCTGGGAGAGGGTGTGACTGCATTATATACAAACAAAAGATTACAGCAGCACTCTGGTGCATGAATACTCCTCCCACCATCCCAAAGATAGGTTTACACTAGTATATAAAAATAAAGTTTGAAGTTTTATCCAGAAAAGTGGGACGATTTTTTTTTCTCACTTGTTAGCTATATGCAATCCATTTTTTATAGTCCTCGTTGCCATGTGCCTTCTGCATTGACTCACAGGGTTTGTGGGCCAGCCCGGATCTGGGGCTTGGAGAATGCACCCCACCTGTCGTTACCAGTGTGAGACATGCAATGATGACAGCCTGCTCTCCTGATCTACATGTCTCACACTGGTAATGCCCCTTTCATTTAAAATAATCTATAGAGGCAGATTGTCATGCATCTCAGTGTCCAGCCCATAGATCTTAAAGGCTCATTTCCATTTGACCTACATGCCCATATACAGTAGATAGCTTAGGAGTAGAGTTGAGCGATACTTTCCGATATCCTAAAGTATCGGAATCGGAATGGTATCGCCGATATCACTAAAATATCGGCGATACCCGATACCGATACCGGAAGTCCCATGTAAGTCTATGGGAACAAAATATCGAAATTAAAAAAAACCCATTCTTGCCTTGTTGGTTAATTGTACATGAAGGAAAACAAGAAAGAGTAATGTAGAATGTATTGGGGGAGGTTGAGGAGACATTAAAGGCATAGATGTTTGACCCAATCCAATGGAATAGCATTAATTTTTTTTTTTTAGGAAATACGTTCGGATTGACGAACAAATTGACAATGTTGTTAACCTTTTTTCTATTTTGTCAAATATGTCTGTTTCACAACTTCCATGGTCTTCACCTTTTTAACTTTTCACACACTTTCTCCTTCATAATTTTCAGCAGCATCATCTTTCTCATCAAATTATTCTTCATCTTCACCTTCTTAATCTTCTAAAACTTCTTGTCAAGATCCCGTCTGGGTTGGAGCCGATGTTACTGCAAACACTAGGGAAAGCAGAGGCAGGTAGCGTAGTCAGATGGCAGCCGGAGGTCGGTACACAGGAAAGCAGTGTTTGTAGCAATGGATCAGGCGGATAACGTAGTCAGGTGGCAGCCGGAGGTCGGTACACAGGAAAGGCAGTTCGGTAACAGAGGAGCAGGCAGATAACGTAGTCAGAAGGCAGGCCGAGGTCGGTTCACAGGAGAGCAGTGTTTGTAGCAATGGATCAGGAGGAAACGCTTGACTAAAGGCTTGGAGCTCAATAATCTCGCAATGACACACCCACAGGGCCAGGTTTATATAGGGTGTTGTAATTGGCAATCAGAGGCCCAATCAAGAGAGCACTAGGTGTAGCCAATCAGGAAGAACAGTCAATGGTATCTGGATTCAGCAAGGAACTTTGCAGTCAGCAGAATAGCTCAGATGGTAGAGCTGCTGGCCAGTGGACAAGAGGTACTGGGTTCGACTCCTGACAGTACTCCCCTCCTTCCAGGATGGCCTCTGGACATCTCAGGAGCTGGCTTATCCGGGTACCTCTGATGAAAGGCTCTTGTTAGTCTAGGAGCATGGACGTTCTCCCTTGGTTCCCATGAATTTTCCTCTGGTCCGTAACCCTTCCACTGCACCAGATACTGCAGTTTACCTCTGAATTTTCGGGAGTCCAGAATCTTATCCACAATGTATTCTTCTTCACCACGGATCCTTTCTGGTGGAGGAGGTGGCTGAATTCTTCCTGGAAACGGGTTTTCACAGAAGGGTTTGAGCAAGGATATGTGAAACACTGGATGAATCTTTAGATTGTTGGGAAGTTTTAAACGAAAAGCAACCTGGTTAATTTTTGCAGAAATTTGAAAAGGTCCAATGAATTTCTGACCCAATTTGGAGGATGGCACATGTGTCTTAAGGTTTTTAGTGGACAGCCAAACTTTGTCTCCAACCTGAAGAGCAGGGGGCACTCTCCGATGTTTATCTGCTGCTTCCTTATATTCTTCCTGGGTCTTGAGCAATATCTCTGATAATTCCTTCTGGGATTCCTGTAATTTTGTAAGCCTGTCATTAACAGCAGGAATGGGAGTGTTCACTGGCAGATTAGGGATAAATACTGGATGTACTCCATAATTAGCAAAAAATGGGGTTTGAGATGTAGCGCTATGTATGGAGTTGTTATAGGCAAACTCTGCTGTTGGTAAATAGTCCACCCAGTCATCCTGAGATAGGAAATGAAGCAACGGAGGTATTGCTCCAAAGTCTGGTTCGTTCTCTCCGTCTGGCCATTGGACTGAGGATGGAAAGCGGTAGAAAGATTCACCGTGACTCCCAAGGCTGTACAGAAACTCTTCCAAAATTTTGATGTAAACTGAACGCCTCTGTCAGACACCACGCTGTCAGGAATTCCATGTAACCTGAATACCTCTTTGATCATCAGTTCTGCAGTTTTTTCAGCAGTAGGAATTCCTTCAGTTGGAATAAAGTGGGCCATTTTTGTGAGTCGGTCCACTATGACAAGGATGACGGTCATCTGTTTAGAAGGGGGTAGTTCCACAATAAAATCCATGGAAATAGATCCCCAAGGCCTGGATGGAACTGGGAGTGGTTGTAAGAGTCCTAGAGGAGACGATCGTGGGGTCTTGTTTCGTGCGCATGTTAAACAGGTTGAAACATATTTCCTCACGTCCTTCCTACAATTAGGCCACCAAAAGAAACGAAGTAGTAAGTCTTGTGTTTTTGCAACTCCAGGATGTCCTGCCAGTTTAGAATCATGGACACTTTTGAGGACTTCAAGGCGAGAAGATTCAGGTACATATATTTGGTGTTTCTGCATCCAAAACCCCTCTTGAATGAAAGATCGACGTCTTCCGAAGGATGATTAAGGAAAGAGTCCTCTTGATATCCATCTTTAATTCTATTACATAGTCCTTTAGAGTGCAATATTCCCAAAAAATTTTTAGGGCCTAGAATTGTATCATCATTACTAGACCTCTC
The DNA here is from genome assembly GCA_033576555.1 of Oophaga sylvatica. Taxonomy (NCBI): domain Eukaryota; kingdom Metazoa; phylum Chordata; class Amphibia; order Anura; family Dendrobatidae; genus Oophaga; species Oophaga sylvatica. Next base: position 537,687,881 of record JARQOD010000002.1, on the reverse strand, counting down.
CTGAGGTTCCGAACACATCCTGGACAGGGCGTCAGCCTTGCCATTTCTTGAACCAGGCCGGTAAGAGATTATAAAATTGAATCTTGAGAAAATAAGGCCCATCGTGCTTGTCTTGCAGACAATCTTTTTGCTGTACGGAGGAATTCAAGATTCTTGTGGTCCGTGAGAACAGTCACAGGGTGATTGGCACCTTCCAGAAGATGTCTCCACTCGGAGAAGGCAACTTTAATGGCTAACAGTTCTTTATTACCAATGTCGTAGTTCTTTTCTGCAGATGACATGGTGTGGGAAAGAAACGCACATGGGTGAAGTTGCATCTTGTCCCCAACTCGCTGAGACAGAATGGCTCCCACTGCAGAGTCCGAGGCGTCCACTTCGACAGTAAATGGCAATTCAGGATTTGGGTGTACTAACAATGGAGCAGACGTAAAAAGAGTTTTCAACTTGTCAAAAGCCTCCTGTGCCTCCGGAGACCAGAAAAATGCTTTGGTCTTTTTTGTTAGTGTAGTAATTGGTAGTATGATCCGTGAAAAGTTCTTTATAAATTTTCGGTAAAAATTTGCAAATCCTATGAAACGCTGGACGTCTTTTAAATTTCTTGGAACAGGCCAGTCTACTACAGCATTGATTTTGCCGGGATCCATGCTCAGACCTTCTGGGGAGATGATATATCCCAGAAATTGGATACTGGTTTGTTCAAACTCACATTTTTCAAGTTTAATGTAGAGATGGTTCTCCTGTAGTCGTTCCAAGACTAACTGGACGTGCCTGCGATGCTCTTCCAAGGTGTCTGAAAATATAAGAATGTCATCGAGATAAGCCACAACGAATTGGTCCAAGAAATCTCTAAATACATCATTAATAAAATGTTGAAAGGTGGCTGGGGCATTGCTAAGGCCAAAGGTCATAACAAGAGATTCAAAATGTCCATATCTCGTTCTGAAGGCGGTCTTCCACTCATCTCCTGGGCGAATCCGTATGAGGTTGTAAGCCCCTCTAAGATCCAGCTTCGTAAAGATTTTCGCAGAACGGAGTCTCTCAAATAGTTCAGGAATCAAGGGTAGCGGGTAGCGATTCTTGACAGTGATATTATTCATCTCTCTGTAGTCAATACATGGCCGCAGAGTGGAGTCTTTCTTTTCAACAAAGAACAGGGTGCCCCAGCTGGAGATGTGGAAGGTCGAATAAAGCCTTTCTCTAAATTTTCATCCAGGAACTTTCTTAATACCTTCAATTCAGGTTCGGAAAGATTGTAAATCCGTCCAAATGGAATGGTTGCTCCTGGCAGCAATTTCAATGGGACAGTCGTAAGGACGGTGAGGATGTAATTGATCTGCTTTCTTCTTACTGCAGACATCAGAGAACTGCTGATATTGAGGTGGTAGTTTTCTCTTCCTTCTCATGCGAAATCTCAGAGATTTGGACTTGTTGGAGAACAGGGGGTTCCTTATGACAATTATTCTTACAGTAGTCAGATGGAAAGGTGATGGTCCTTGATGCCCAGTTGATAGAAGGGTTATGGACTGAAAACCAGGGGATCCCTAGAATAACCGGAAATTTCGGAGATGAAATAAGGTGGAAACTGACAGCTTCATGATGATCCGGGTCGATACAAATCTCCAGTTCGATTGTCTCAAAGCGTGACAGGTCCAGAAGACAAAGGTGATCCATCCACAGTTTCCATTTCAATTGGTGTGGATTTGGTCCTACTGGAAATATTATTATCACGTGTAAATTTTAAGTCCATAAAATTTCCTCCTGCTCCCGAATCCAACAGGGCAGAGCATTGTATTTTTTGGTGCCCATTACAACCTGAATGGGGATTACAAAATGAGATGATGTGGTATGTATTTTGTCTATTTCTGGCGTTACTGATGAGATAGTCTGCAAGATGGAATCCGACTGCTGAGAAAGGTCCGTATTGCTGGCAGACCTGTTGTTGGTAAAGGCTATAGTCCTTTTGTTAGGACAGTTGATGGCATAGTGTCCAGGGTCCCCACAATAGAGGCAGAGATGTTCTGCACGTCGCCTCTCCTTCTCCTGTGCAGAGAGTGGTCTTCGGATGACGTCGATCTGCATCGGTTCAGACACAACTTGCGTCTTTTCTTGGTGGTCTGATGCTGAAAATAGAAGCCAGGGCTATTCCCAAGTGCTCGCAGTCTCTCCTTTCTCCTTTCAGTAAGTCTCTGGTCAATCCGGATACATAGTTGAATAAAGTCCTCCAACTGGTCAGGGGTCTCAACCCTGGCAAGCTCGTCTTTCACTGGTTCTGATAGCCCTCGTCGAAATTGACTTCTCTGGGCCGCTGGATTCCAGGTGGTGTCGGCCACCCAGCGACGGAACTCCGATGTATATTCCGCAACAGAGCGACGTCCTTGGCGCAAATTATGTAATTTGGTTTTCGCTGTGGCACAGCGGTTTGGGTCATCAAAAACTTGATTCATAGCTGCGGTGAAGGCTTCCAGGTCATTAAGGAGGTCATAGTCCTTTTCTACATAAGGTGAAGCCCAAGCAAGAGCTTCATCCGTCAGGAGATTTATCATGAAAAAAACTTTCTTCCTCTCACTGGTAAAGGGAGCAGGTTGCATCTGGAAGTATATGCGGCATTGATTGAGGAATCCTCGGTACTGCTTGCGATCCCCACTGAACTTTGCAGGCAGCGGCAGCCGCGCGTTTGATTCGGACCCTGAATTGCGCACGTCCAGAAGTTGTTTTTGTAGCTCAATTACTTCCTGTTGTATCGCCGTGAAATCAGTTTGTAACTTGGCATATTTTCCTTGAGAGTCAGTACAAAAACTTTGAAGCTCCGTAACTTGCCGTCTCAGGGTGTTCACAGCGGACTCCATTTTGGCGCGAGATTATTCTGTCAAGATCCCGTCTGGGTTGGAGCCGATGTTACTGCAAACACTAGGGAAAGCAGAGGCAGGTAGCGTAGTCAGATGGCAGCCGGAGGTCGGTACACAGGAAAGCAGTGTTTGTAGCAATGGATCAGGCGGATAACGTAGTCAGGTGGCAGCCGGAGGTCGGTACACAGGAAAGGCAGTTCGGTAACAGAGGAGCAGGCAGATAACGTAGTCAGAAGGCAGGCCGAGGTCGGTTCACAGGAGAGCAGTGTTTGTAGCAATGGATCAGGCGGAGAGCGTAGTCAGAAGGCAGGCCGAGGTCGGTTCACAGGAGAGCAGTGTTTGTAGCAATGGATCAGGAGGAAACGCTTGACTAAAGGCTTGGAGCTCAATAATCTCGCAATGACACACCCACAGGGCCAGGTTTATATAGGGTGTGTAATTGGCAATCAGAGGCCCAATCAAGAGAGCACTAGGTGTAGCCAATCAGGAAGAACAGTCAATGGTATCTGGATTCAGCAAGGAACTTTGCAGCCAGCAGAATAGCTCAGATGGTAGAGCTGCTGGCCAGTGGACAAGAGGTACTGGGTTCGACTCCTGACACTTCTTGCTATTCATCTTTTTGTTAACATTACTTATATTGTTCTTATTAAACAGTTATTATTCTTCATATTCTACTTCTTCATCTTCTTCCTATTCATCCTTTTCATCATATTCTTATTTGTGACAGACATTCCTGTACTTGTAATCTGTAAAACTCTGAATTTTCATCCTTCCGTTCTTGCTGTCACGAAAGATTTTAATTACAACAGTATTTGTCCGCGTTCAGTTTAGCCTGCAGCAGCATCAGGCATTTTCCAGGGGCACCACGAGGAGGAACGGACTCACCCCCATACACTGCTTAGTCTTCTTCTGCTTAGAATTTAGAGCATATATTTTGCTCTTCATTTTGGTCTTATACTTAATGTTCTTCTGCTTTTTGATCTTCTGCTTATTGTTCTTCTGTCTCTTGTTCTGTATCTTGTAGTTTGTCTTAACCTTCTTTGTCCTGTTGGTGATGGTACAAAAGCCAATGGAAGTAACGAGGACCAGCTGACTGTGCTGGAACCCGGAGGGTCAGCAGAAGGAAAAGAGCCAATGGCACAACCGAGGACCAGCTGACGTTACTGGACAGGGTTACTAAGCAGGAGGTACCTGTGCTCCAAAGCACTACCAAGGACCAGCAGACGTTGCTGGAACTCGGATACCGACATGGAGGCACCTAGGCCAAAGGCACTGCGGAGAACCAGCTGACGGTACTGGAACCCGGATGGGTAGCAGAAGGTACAAGAGCCAATGAAAGTAACGAGGACCAGCTGACTGTGCTGGAACCCGGAGGGTCAGCAGAAGGAAAAGAGCCAATGGCACAACCGAGGACCAGCTGACGTTACTGGGACAGGGTTACTAAGCAGGAGGTACCTGTGCTCCAAAGCACTACCAAGGACCAGCAGACGTTGCTGGAACTCGGATACCGACATGGAGGCACCTAGGCCAAAGGTACTGCGGAGAACCAGCTGACGGTACTGGAACCCGGATGGGTAGCAGAAGGTACCCATGGAAATTAAAGTTGAGGCAGCAGGACTGTTTGCCGTTCACACAGCAGGGGAACAGCTGACATTACTGAACCCCAGTAACACGGGAGCAAGTGTAGACTGTGCTAACAGCACTTCCGAGAAACAACTGGCGGTGTTGTAACCCAGGGATGAGAAGAGAACAGGGTGGAGGCAGCAGGACTATTTGCCGTTCACACAGCAGGGGAACAGCTGACATTACTGAACCCCAGTAACACAGGAGCAAGTGTAGACTGTGCTAACAGAACTTCCAAGAAACAACTGGCGGTGTTGTAACCCAGGGATGAGAAGAGAACAGGGTGGAGGCAGCAGGACTATTTGCCGTTCACACAGCAGGGAACAGCTGACATTACTGAACCCCAGTAACACAGGAGCAAGTGTAGACTGTGCTAACAGCACTTCCAAGCAACAACTGGCGGTGTTGGAGCCCAGGGTCAAGGAGGATGTTTAAATACTAGATCAAGTATTTTCCTTGTTACGTGTCAATTAAAAATGTCTATACTCCAAACAAGAGAAATATAACCTTTAGTACCATAAGATGATGATTTTACTTTAAAAAATATATGTAAATTAATAATTGACAAACATAAACGCATACATTAACATGTTGAAAAGCAATGCAAACCACAATAAAATTCGGTTAAATAATCTGCTATACGGTTTTAAATAAAAGCATACAAGTACATATCAGAATCCATTAATGATGGATAAGTAACAGTATGTACACCATTTTCATTTGCTGAATAATATCACTAAAAAGTTTTTAAAAATATCTAAAATTTCCATAATGTAATACTGATAATATGTGGCAATCATTTATATTAACAAAAAAAACCTTTAAAAAGTGCATAGTGAAAACAGCTATTTATGCCTGACTGTGGACTTGCAAGCATGACAACGGATAGATAAGGTATATATAGATGACACTGCATAGCCACAGATGGTGAATGGCGATGTAATACTGTACCTCAATAAAGTGTGCGTTACTACTACATCCTTATTTTTATATAGCTTTCTAAAAGGGTACGTGCATGTATGCTTGCGCCTTTGTTTGGACGCACAGACTGGCTTCCTGCTGTGACGCGTTGGGTATTGGAGCGTCTGTGCGTCTTATGACGCAGACTAACATTCACGGTGCGCATCGTTCATCATCGCAAGCGTACCGACAACACAAAGGCGTTGTCATGACTGCTTTACTCAGTAAACATGCACCTATGATGAAACATACACGCATGTGCCCTATTACATAACAAGCTACAAGAAAAATGCGTGTGAGGTGTGACACAGCTGTTTTGTTAAGGTACAGTATTATATCGACATTGTACAGGTGTCGCTATTCAGTCTGATAAATAGATATCATTCACCTATTCTATCAGTTGTCGTTCTTTCAGCACCACTTACAGGTATATATTTTGCTATTGTGACTATGCACTATTGACTTTACCAAGGTAATGCATGATTTTTGTTAGCGATTATCATGTTTACATGAAGGACCTTTATGATATGGGCTGTTAACTTTCTAATCAAATATGTATTTTTTAAAATGACACAAATATAAGTAATGTTGAAGAGGACTATTCCTACATGCATTGTTTGCACAATATTACAGGTGTACATCACGTCCCTTAATCAACATTGGATATTATATTTACTTGTATGCTTTTATTTCAAAGGCAAGAACACTGAAGTATAACCTTCGCACTGCAGCAGTTGTCAAAGTTCAACCCACATTATGCACTTCCAACATTGCAGTATTTGAGTCATCATGATGTGAGTTGGATTTGTCTAAGCTATGGAGTGACAAGGTTGACCATCAGTATCCTATAGCATAAGTAGGCTTTTGTGTTTGCATTTGTTTTCGACATGTGCATATCTGTAATAATATGTCACAATTATTTTGTTACAGATTTGTGACAAAGACAAATCATTTTATGGTTTGAAAGTTGACGTTTCAAATGTTTACAGCTTAGAAATCATGGTGTAACCTCATATCTATGTGTAGCACTAGACACTTTGAGATGTAATTTTTTTTTTCACCATGATTAGGTAGCTAGCAGTAATTTTTGCCGGACACACAGCAGGGGAACAGCAGGCGTTACTGAACCCCACAAACACATCAGCGATTGTTTTCATCTGTGCATCTAACACTTCTGAGCAGCAACTGGCGCTGTTGAAGCCAGGGTCAAGGAGGGTGTAGGCAGAGGCCTAGTATGAGACGTTTGAAGTTGAAGTTGTAGTTAGCAGCAGTAATTTTTGCCAGACACACAGCAGGGGAACAGCAGGCGTTACTGAACCCCACAAACACATCAGCGATTGTTTTCATCTGTGCATCTAACACTTCTGAGCAGCAACTGGCGCTGTTGAAGCCCAGGGTCAAGGAGGGTGTAGGCATAAAATATTGAGTTATTGCCTTGTTACGTGGCCATTGCAAATGTATGTACTTCAAACAAGAATAAATGAAGTTTTACTACAACAATAAAATGATAAATTTCAATTACAAGAATAGAAAAATATTTATACTTGACAGTCCTCTGTGGTTGATAACGTTTAATGGCTAACTGAAATATGGTAACAAATTCAAAGCTTTCGAGACTACTCAGGTGTCTTCATCAGGCTAAGAGTAAAGCCAAAAATGAAGAATCACATATTTCTACACACAACAGGACACAGGAATAGCTAAGACAAGTGAGGGAGGGACAAGTGAGGGGAGACCGGCAACAAAAAGGAGAACAAGGATGAATTATCAGCGCCACACAATCACAGATAAATTAATGAATTTACCTGTGGCAAAAGACTTTTGTATGCCCGGTCATAGCATCATGGATATGGAATTACTGTTATTAAAATATAACTTCAAATATGAGAAACGTACAAAGGTTTCAGAATATAAGCTCATCATGACCTTTGACACTGTTAGTGATGGAATGAATAGATCACATGGATTTATGTCATTCTATATCAATTAAGGAATCTGCGTCTATGCCCTTCCAGGGTCATGAAAACCCAAAAAATACGCCAATGAGAGGGCAATCAAACTTTCTATCCTTATCTAGGAACTGTTCCAATATTTATGTTCATCCCTGTGAGATAATGACAGTTCTGATACACGTCACTTACTTGTCTTACCTATGCACTATTCCTGTGTCCTGTTGTGTATAGAAATATGTGATGCTTAATTTTTTTAGTTAGTCTTTCCCTGATGAAGAGACGTGAGTAGCCTTGAAAGCTTGCAATTTGTTTCCATCTTTTCAGTTATCCATTAAAAGGTATCAACCACTGCTGACTCTGAAGTCTAAATATTTTTCTATCTACTGGCTAACACGGTACAAAGATACACATGTTTTCTAATTTCAAGAAGGAAAAATAAAGAAAATACAAATATAAACGCATATATGCACATGCCAAAAATAAATGGAACAACACAACACCCAAAAAATTGGTAACAAAATATAGTGTTGTAAATTTAAGAATAAAAGTAAATTTTTTTTTTTATGAATAATGCTTAAGGAACGCTATGTTAAACCATAACATAGTGAAGACAATGGATTTTGTAATAGTCACTCATCATCATCATCGCAAATTTTATGTGACAGTCACAGACATTTCAATTATTTAAGTTCATAAAATCGTAACTTTCTATAGCATGTATGACATGTCCAGCATGGACTCATCAATGTGATTGATGACACAATAATGTACAATAAAAAATAACCATTTAAAAAAACATTAGGCATTGTTTGTCACAATTTAAGTGTGTGCCTGCAAGTGTAGGTGAAACAAAGGCTACGGATAGCAAAGGTATATTCTATGTCTGTATCAGACAGTGGACAGCCTCTGATGGGTAATGCCGATGTTATACTGTACGTCAATAAAGTCTGCGGCTGAAATCATGCATTTTTTGCTTGTAGAGTGTTGAAGAGGGTAAAAGAATGTCTGGTTGCGCAAAGCTTTATCCGTCAACACTACCTTCCTACTGTCACGCGTAGGGTAGGGTAGCGTGTGGCAATTAGCTGACTATCAAATGTGAGGTTAGGCTGCGTTATTGCGCACTAGGGACGCAAAAAAAAATACAGCAGTAATAATTTAATGTGTAATACTCCACCTATGACAAACCAAAAAATTACGTTCCCTCTTTAACAATGTACAAGACTAACAAGCCTAATGGTTGACGCTGACTTAATTGAGATACAGTATTACATCAACATTGTCCATGAGTAACTATGCACTGTGATACCTATATACCATTATTAATTTTATCTGTTGTGGTTGTTTCAACAGCACTTGCAGGTATAACTACCTATTGTCAGTATGCATGATGCACTTTCTAGATGTAATAATTTATTATTGGACATTATTACCATGTTTACATGCTGGCCATTTCATATATGGTGTTTGAAGTTACAGTTGGCATCAGTATGTGTATTTTATAATGTCTGTCATAAATAAAACTCGTGATGATGATGATGAGGATTTAATGATTCGTACATCCATTGAGTGCATTATCTTACAGGTACAGATAAAGTTCCTTAAAAAGCATTAATTCATAAGTCTGAAATGTACTTTTATGCATTAATTTAAAAATGTGAAGAGTAGACTATGTTTTATTTTTTGTTACCATTTCTAATAGACATGTGCAGATATGCGCTGTGATGACAAATTATTATTTGTCCATATTTGTCATAAAAATTTATCATTCTAGGCCTGCAAAACTTCACAATTTCATGTTTTCAGCATAACAAGCAGGGTGACGGCTCTTCCCTATTTGGAGCATGTTGGTCATGTGTTTTTCTGTCCATGTGTCGGGAACAGGACACTTCTTGCCGTTGACACAGCAGGGGAACAGCTGGCGTTACTGAACCCCACTAACAGTAGAGCTTGTGTTTTGTTCTGTGGACACGACACTTCTGAGCAGCAACTGGCAGTGTTGGAGCCCAGGGAGTAGAGTTCAGGTGGTAGAAAGATGAACATAACAGGAGACATGGATAACGTTGCGAACCAGTTATTTAATCTGAAAACGGACAGACAAATTCTGGCGAGATCCATGCCTTGTTCATTTTCAGAAAAGTAAGCCGGTCTACATTATCGGAGGATAGTCGCATGCGACGGTCTGTTAGTACACCACCTGCAGCACTAAAGACGCGCTCCGATAATACACTGGCAGCAGGGCAAGCCAGCACCTCCAATGCATACTGGCTAAGCTCTGGCCATGTATCCAGCTTAGAGACCCAAAACTTGAATGGGGAAGAGCCATCTGGGAGTACACTGAGAGGCAAAGCCAAGTAGTCTGTCACCATCTGACGGATACGTTGCCTCCCGCTGACTGGAGCCCTCTCGGATGGTGTAGACATTTGTGGCGCTGCCACAAAACTTTGCCACATTTTTAACATACTGGTCTTTCCCTGTGCAGAGGCACTGCGTGTGCTCCCTCTTGTTGCAGAGCTCTCTACACTGCCTCGACGCACAGAGCTGCTTTGTAAAGCAGTAGCAGCAGCAGTGCTCTCGGCAGTAAGGTAGAACATTAGGGATTGCACCAGTGTGTCTTGGTACTCCCGCATTTTACGCTCCCGGTTCAACGGTGTGATGAGGCTTTTGACGTTGTCCCGGTAGCGAGGGTCTAGGAGGGTGTACACCCAATAATCAGACGTCGTGAGAATGTGGGCGATGCGGCGGTCGTTTCTTAGGCACTGCAGCATGAAATCAACCATGTGCTGCAGACTCCCAACTGGCAAAGAAACGCTGTCCTCTGCAAGAGGCGTTATCTCTGCCTGCTCTGCATCACCCCACCCTCGCTCTACATACTGACTAGAGCGTTGTGTACCTCCCTCTGGAGCGATGTCTTCCTCCTCCATTGACTCCTCCTCCTCATCCTCCTCACAAAGTGAGCCCTGCCCAGCCCTTTGTGAGGAACCACGTTGCGCTGACTTTCCAGAAGGTGATGGAATTTGTGACTCCTCATCCTCCACCTCTTCCAAAACCTCATCCCTTATTGCTTGCAGTGTTTTTTGAAGCAGGCAGATAAGGGGGACAGTCAGGCTGACTAGTGCATCATCTGCACTCGCCATCCGCGTTGACTCATCAAACGCACGCAAAACGTGGCACATGTCCTTCATAGTGGCCCACTCATTAATGGTGAAGTGTGGACGGCGCAAATTGCGTGTTGATTGCGCCTGATGCAGCTGATACTCCATAACTGCTGGCTGCTGCTCACACAACCGCTCCAACATATGTAACGTTGAATTCCACCTGGTGGATACGTCACATATGATGCGATGTTCAGGAAGGCGCAATCTGCGTTGCAGAGCTGCAATGCGCGATCTGGCCATGCTGGAACGTCGCAAGTGAGCGCACTCTAGGCGGACCTTGTGCAGCAGTGCATCAAGATCCGGATAGTCCCTCAAAAAACTCTGCACGACCAAGTTGAGCACATGTGCCAGACATGGTATGTGAGTGAGGTTGCCAAGGCCCAGAGCTGCCACCAGATTTCGGCCATTGTCACACACTACCAAGCCTGGCTGGAGATTCGCTGGCAAAAACCACACGTCGCTCTCCTGCTTGATGGCATTCCAGACCTCCTGCGCTGTGTGGCTTCGATTCCCCATGGGAATTAATTTCAGAACGGCCTGTTGCCGTTTGGCCACGGCTGTGCTCATATCGGTCGCATCAGGTAAGCGTCCACGGGTCCATGTGGAGGTAGACCGTGACGGCTCCTGCAGCGATGATTCTGAGGAACTGGAGTAGGAGGAGGAGTCAATGTGGACAGACTTGATTCCGGCAATCCTTGGAGTTGGCAGAACACGTACAGCGCCACTCGCAAGATCTGTACCCGGCTCCACAACATTCACCCAATGGGCAGTGAGTGAAAGGTATCGTCCCTGGCCATGGGTACTGGTCCACGCATCGGTGGTCAGGTGGACCTTGCTACTGACGGCGTTTAGTAGCGCATGTTTAATTTTTGCCTCAACATGCTTTTGCAGACCAGGGACGGCTTGCCTGCTGAAATAAAATCGGCTGGGCACATTGTATTGTGGGACTGCCAATGCCATTAATTCACGGAAACTGTCAGTCTCCACCAGCCTGAATGACAGCATTTCAAGGGACAGGAGTTTTGCAATGCCAGCATTCAGAGCCTGTGCTCGTGGATGGTTTGCCGAGTATGGCCGTCTTTTATCCCATGCCTGTGCTACCGATGGCTGTTTTGTGGCCTGGGTGTGTGAGGATGACAGGGAACTTGCAGCTGTGGGTGGAATAACACTGTGTCTCTGGACAACAGTGACAGAGGTTCTTCCATGGCGATCCTTTGAGGAAGCCGAACCAGCTGTGTGTGAACTGGAGGAAGAGGCTCCAACAGGAGCTGAAGATGTAGGTGCTGCTGTAGGTTGGCCTACATCTCCAGTGTGTCTTTGTAACTCAACAAAGTGCTTTGACCGCACATGTTTCCACATATTTGTTGTATTAAGGTTACTGACACTTTTACCTCTTTTAATTTTTTGATTACACAGCTTGCATTTTACATAGCAAATATCATCTGCAACTGTATCAAAAAAGGACCACGCAGAGCAAGTCCTGGGAGCGCCCGGTTTGGCTGTTGTAAGAGAACTGCTCCGAACGGGTGCCAAACTGGAGGCTACAGGCAAGCGAGTCTGCAGCCTACCTCTCCCTACTGTTTGGACCGTTGGTGCAATCTCTTCCTCAGAGCTGCTCCCACCACCTTCCTGTTCCTCACGCCATGTTGGGTCTTGGACCTCATCATCTCCACCACTACCCTCTTCCAACACCTGCTGTTGTTGGGTGGTCTGGCCAGCACCATGCTCAACAGAAACTGGCAACTGAGTCTCATCATCATCAGATGCGTTCTGCGGTGTGCTGACCATCGGCACTGGCTCACCCGCCTCTTCAGATTCAGAGAGACACAGCTGTTGCGCATCACTGCATACTGCCTCTTCTTCACATTCCAGAATGCTGCTTGGCTGGGCCCCTGTTTCCAAGCCAACAGATTCTGAGAACAGAAGCAGAGACTCAGCTGGCTCCTGTACAGAGCTCTCTGACTGCCTGGGCAATTTGGCAGGCGGTGAAGAGACTGATGGTTGTTCAACAGTGCTGTGGTCCTGAGAGGAGGTGGAAGCTATTGAAGTCGATGCATTGGCTGCCATCCAACCAACAACGGCTTCAATTTGTTCTTCACGCAGCAGGGGGGTACGCTGAGCTCCTACAAAAGTGCGCATAAAGGAACGCTCACGGGGAAAACTGGTGGATGCTGTGTCACTGGGTGCGGCAGCAGCCACAGAATCCCCACGTCCTCTCCCTGCTGCAAATCCACGGCCTCGACCACGACCACGTGCCTTACTCACTGACTTCTTCATCTTGGTAGATTGATAAAGAAAGTCAGAAAAGTTAAGGCCTAAGTGTGGTTATTCCTCACAGACTACAGTGAACCCTGCAGACAACTGTTCAGTATCTGTGAAAGGCCCCTTTGTGTACTTCTATAGTGTTTGCAACCAATGTATTGTATACGGATGGAAGCGCGTCACACTAATAGATTAGATTTTTTTCCACTAAAATGGAGCAGCACCAATTAGAGAAAAATGTGAAGGATGAGGCAGTGACACACGCTCAGCAGACTACAACCGGCAGTGGTTGAAGTACAAACTGGAGCGTAATCTGCACTCACAAAATGAAAAGCTCACAGACTACAGTGAACACTGAAACACAACTATTCACTATCTGTGAAAAGCTCCTTTGTGTACTTCTATAGTGTTTGCAACCAATGTATTGTATACGGATGGAAGCGCGTCACACTAATAGATTAGATTTTTTTCCACTAAAATGGAGCAGCACCAATTAGAGAAAAATGTGAAGGATGAGGCAGTGACACACGCTCAGCAGACTACAACCGGCAGTGGTTGAAGTACAAACTGGAGCGTAATCTGCACTCACAAAATGAAAAGCTCACAGACTACAGTGAACACTGAAACACAACTATTCACTATCTGTGAAAAGCTCCTTTGTGTACTTCTATAGTGTTTGCAACCAATGTATTGTATACGGATGGAAGCGCGTCACACTAATAGATTAGATTTTTTTCCACTAAAATGGAGCAGCACCAATTAGAGAAAAATGTGAAGGATGAGGCAGTGACACACGCTCAGCAGACTACAACCGGCAGTGGTTGAAGTACAAACTGGAGCATAATCTGCACTCACAAAATGAAAAGCTCACAGACTACAGTGAACACTGAAACACAACTATTCACTATCTGTGAAAAGCTCCTTTGTGTACTTCTATAGTGTTTGCAACCAATGTATTGTATACGGATGGAAGCGCGTCACACTAATAGATTAGATTTTTTTCCACTAAAATGGAGCAGCACCAATTAGAGAAAAATGTGAAGGATGAGGCAGTGACACACGCTCAGCAGACTACAACCGGCAGTGGTTGAAGTACAAACTGGAGCGTAATCTGCACTCACAAAATGAAAAGCTCACAGACTACAGTGAACACTGAAACACAACTATTCACTATCTGTGAAAAGCTCCTTTGTGTACTTCTATAGTGTTTGCAACCAATGTATTGTATACGGATGGAAGCGCGTCACACTAATAGATTAGATTTTTTTCCACTAAAATGGAGCAGCACCAATTAGAGAAAAATGTGAAGGATGAGGCAGTGACACACGCTCAGCAGACTACAACCAGCAGTGGTTGAAGAACTAACTGGAGCGTGATCTGCACTCAAAAAATCAAAACCTCACAGACTGCAGTGAACACTGAAACACAACTATTCACTATCTGTGAAAAGCTCCTTTGTGTACTTCTATAGTGTTTGCAACCAATGTATTGTATACGGATGGAAGCACGTCACACTAATAGATTTGATTTTTTTCTAATATAATGGAGCTGCACCAATTCCACTAAATAAAATAAAAAAAAAAAAGAGTCAGTGACACGTGCAGATGCCTACAAACAGCGGTGGATGCAGAGCAAACTGCAGCGTCACCTGCACTGTCACACACACACCTTGCACAGAGCTGTTAAAACAACACTGGCAAAATGAAGCTTTACACAGCGGTTGGTAAACTAGCCTGCCTCAAGCACAGTAGTACACAAAATCGCAATATCTAACTGTCCCTCAGAGTGAGCAGAGTAGCGTTCTGTCCCTTACTGAGTTCACAGCACAGTGACGCTAAAATGGCGGCGGCGCCTTTTATAGTGCATTCTGACATCATTTCAGCAGCCAATCACAGCCATGCCATTAGTTAAGATGACCGCAGCATTACAGGATGTGCCCACACTTCGTAGGATTCCTCATTGGCTGACTAAAATCACATTGCCTCTCAAAGAATTATGGGAACTTCCGATTCCGGTATACGATATGGAAAAAGTATCGGAATTAAGTATCGGAATTCCGATAACGCGAATATCGGCCGATACCCGATACTTGCGGTATCGGAATGCTCAACACTACTTAGGAGTGTTGATCCTTCTGACAGATTCACTTTAAGAGTTTTTGATCAAAAAGATTGACAGTGAATCTAAGGCTACTTTCACACATCAGATTTTTCCGTCAGGCATGATCCGGCTATTTTTGAAAAACCGGATTAGGCGAAATGTACCGCCGGATCCGTTTTTTTCTCATTGACTTGTATTAGTGCCGGATCGCACCGCATGGCCTCCCGTTTCTTCCATTTTTTGCCGGATTTGGCAAAAATTTTAATTCCAGCGTCTGGAAAAAACGTCTCTAGTAACTTTTTTGTCTGCGTCAAAAATCCGGACAGCGCTGGATGCGGCGCTTCCGGCTTTTTGTTACAATGGAAGTCTATGGGCGCTGGAATGCACCAGATCCGGAAAAAGGCGGATCCGGTCACCGGATCCAGTTTTCAAGTCTGAGCATGCTCAGATCCAATTGGCAAGCCCCCAGGAACCGGATCCATCGTAAACCGGATAAGAAAACCGACGAAACGGATACAAAACTGATGAAACGGATCCGTTTTTTTGCCGGATACGCTAGACGGATCAGGCGGAAAAAACGGATCCGTTTCAACAGTTTTCCACAATTTACGCCTGATCCGTTTTTTCTAAAAATAGCTGGATCCTGCGTGACGGAAAAAAACTGATGTGTGAAAGTAGCCTAACAGGATAACAACAATGGACAGAATTCCGCTCCACACACGGCTTTAAAGGCAGATGTTGATTGCTGAATAATATAGCCATCATCTGTCGGCAGGGCTGGTTTTTGACAAAGTGGGGCCCCAAATGCTAACATATTGCACCATCACACAGAAACATTTTGGTTGCATTTACATGCGCTGAGTGTTCAAGTGTGATCAACAATTTTAAAGTTGCTCGCTTGTTTCCCAGCCTCTTTACACCGGCTGAGGAAGAATGATGGGCAAAGAACGATCACTAGTAGATCAATCAGTATCAGTAATTCAGTATCATGTTATGAACAGCATATCTGCAGTTTACATCTGGCGATGTGCTGCTGAGAATAATGATTTTTGTTCTGGCATAAACAATCCAATCACTCGATGAATAGGCAGCATTTTACTTGTTTAGTATAATACAACCCATAGTCCTCCACATAGTATAATGCACCCCATAGTCCTCCACATAGTATAATGCACCCCATAGTCCAATACACTCCCCATAGTCCTCCATATAGTATATTACGCTCCCCATGTCCTCCCTATAGTATAACTCACTGTTAATAGTCCTCAATATAGTATAATGCATCACATAGTCCTCCATATTGTATAATGCACCCCCATAGTCCTCCATATAGTACAATGAACTCCTCACAGTATAATGTGACCATAGTCCTTGATAGAGTATAATGCATGCCCCATATAGTACATATAGTATAATACACTCATCATAGTCCTTGATAGACTATAATGCAGCCTCTATATAGTGCATATAGTATAATGCACCCTATAGTCCTCAACAGAATATAATGCAGTGACCCCGTAGAGTATAATGCATCGCCCCTCAGAGTATAATGCAGCATCTCCCTCAGAGTATAATGCAGCCCCATCTCAAAGTATAATGCAGCCTCCTCCAATTACAATGCAGCACTCCTTAACTCCTTATAGAGTATAATTTAGCCCAGTCATAGAATATAATGCAGTCCACATCATAGAGTATAATGCTGCACCATCATAGAGTATAATGCAGTCCCTCCATAGAGCATAATGCAGCACTCAATACACAGAGCATAATGCAGCCAACCTCATAGAGTATAATGGAGTCCCTCCATAGAGTATAATGAAGCCCTAAACACACAGAGTATAATGCAGCCCCCCAAACACACAGAGAGTCCAATGTTCCCCCATACACACAGTATAATGCAGCCCACAGTCCTGTAGCATTAAAAAAATAAATAAATACAATACTTACCTCTCCTCCTCCTTCCCCCGCAGCTCTGGCTCCAGTAACACTTCTCATCAGCTCCATTGCTGGCACAGCGTGGCGCACAAAGAAGTGACGTCATTGTTCGCCCGCTGCATCAGAGGCAGAGGGGGAGTGATGGGAGAGGGAGCATCATCTTACGCCCTCTCCTCCATCATAGCTTTCAGTTTATCCCCTTTCTACCATATGACATACTGTCCCGTCCATGTGTCCTGGGGCTTAATTCCCAAGCATGGGATAGTACTTCATAGTCGATCGGACAAGCTCCCGGGGGAGCGTGGCCGATCGCAGCCGGGTGTCAGCTGATTTTCACAGCTGACACCCTTGCACTAAGTGCCAGGAGCAGTCATGGACCGATCCCGGCACTTTAACCCCCCCGCACACTGCGATCAAAGATGATCGCAGCGTTCCGGCGGCAGCAGAGGAGCTGACAGCCCCTCTGGTTTTGGATCGGAAACCCCGCGGCATGCCGAGGGGTCCCGATTGTTCCCAGGGAGACCCGGATGTCGTTACAACGACATCCGGGTCTCCAGGTCAAAGAGACTTCCTGACATGCGCATTGCATGTCAGGAAGTCTCAGGTTAGTGCACAGAGAAGCTTCAGCGCGGCAAGCTTCTATAGCATGCAGATGCTGCTTCATCTGCATGCTACAGAAGCAATCAGCCTGCAGAAAATGAGTGTCCCATAGTTGGACAATGTGTAAAAATAAGAATTAAATTAAAAAAAAAAAAAATAATTGTAAAAATGTTTTAAAAAACTAATAATAATAAAATAATCAATATTTATTATATCAATAAATAAATATTTTAGTGAAAAAAAATCTAAATAATGAAAGTACACATATTTGGTATCCTCGTGTCCCTAACGATCCACCCTATAAAACTGTCCCACTAGTTTACCCCTTTAGTGAACACCATAAAAAAAACAAGGCAAAAAAAAACCAATGCTTTATCAACATACTGACGAACAAAAAGTGGATTAACACGCGATCAAAAAGACGGATGAAAATAAATGTGGTACCGCTGAAAACATCATCTTGTCCCGCAAAAAATAAGCCACCATACAGCATCATCAGTGAAAAAATAAGAGAGTTATAGCTGTGAGAATAAAGCGATGCAAAAATAATAATTTTTTATATAAAATAGTTTTTATTGTGTAAAAGCGCCAAAACATAAAAAAATTATATAAATGAGGTATTGCTGTAATTGTACTGACCCGACGAATAAAACTGCCTTATCAATTTTACCACACACGGAGCGACCCCTCCAAAAGAAATTCATGAATTGCTGATTTTTGTTCATTCTGCCTCCCAAAAACCAGAATAAAAAGCGATCAAAAAATGTCATGTGCCCGAAAATGGTACCAATAAAAACGACAACTCGTCCCGCAAACAAAAATCCTCATCTGACTCTGTGGGCCAAATTATGGAAAAATTATAGCTCTCAAATTATGATGATGCAAAAACGTTTTTGCAATAAAAAGTGTCTGCCATGCGCCAAACAATGGTTTACCCCCACATATGGGGTATTGGCGAACTCGGGACAAATTGCACAACAACTTTTGGGGTTCAATTTCTCCTGTTACCCTTGGTAAATTAAGAAATTGGGGGCAAGAAGATCATTTTTGTGGAAAAAACATGATTTTTTATTTTTACGGCTCTACGTTATTAACTTCTGTGAAGCACTCGGGGTTCAAAGTGCTCAACACACATCTAGATAAGTTCCTTGGGGGGTCTAGTTTAAAAAATGATGTCACATGTGGGGTGTTTCCACTGTTTAGGCGCATCAGGGGCTCTCCAAAGGCGACATGGTTTCCGATCTCAATTCCAGCCAATTCTGCGTTGAAAAAGTCAAACGGCGCTTCTTCCCTTCCGAGCTCTGCCATGCGCCCAAACAGTGGTTCCCCCCCACATATGGGGTATCCGCGTACTTAGGACAAATTGCACAACAACTTTTGGGGTCAAATTTCTCCTGTTACCCTTTGAATTGCCGGCTTTTCTAAAGGACACCGGTGCGATTTAATCGTAAGTCACACGTGTGGTCCGTTTGTAATCCGATTTTCATCGGACCCATAGACTTGCATTGGCTATAGTCGACCCACAATCGGTGACAATCGCAGCATGCTGCGATTGCACTCACACGCTTAAAACGGACCACAAAAAATCTGATACTGGGAGCTGCTCCATAGATTAACATTGGTCCGACTGCAATGCTATATTTCATCGCATTGCAGTTGTCCGATTTTGTCGCCAGTGTGACGCCGGCCTAAAATAGCGGATTGAGGGTATAAAGAAATTTAAGAATGAGAAAGACTTTGAAAAGCTAGAGGTCAACTTACAACAGACAATAGAGAAATTACAGTGCTCTATAAAGAAATGAAAACATAGTCAATTTACACGAGACCTCGCTGAGTTCCGAGAGAAAACAGCCTATAATTTTGTGGCTAATTCATAAAGAGAGATCTCATCAGATATTTCATCTTCTGAAGGAGAACTCTCGGAGAGCGAGGGAGGAGTTCGTAACCCCCAATATAATAAGTCTAATACTATCCATTCCCAACTAAGAGAGGGATATAGGCCATCAAATCGAGATAGATATCAGAGACTTAGAAATCAACAGGGTTCCAATAGGGTTTTTTTTTTAGAACAGGAGCATCCAGAATATAAGATCCATACCAGATACACGAAACGGTAGATATGGAACATTACACCTTGAATAGTACCATTAAAATGTCCTCCGACCATCTCACTAACGAAGAGAGAAACCTTTTATTAAAAGGTTTATCATTTGTCCTTACTACACAATTTAATGCCTTTGAATGGATTAAAGATTTAAGTCTATATGCACAAAAACTGAAATGGAAGAAATTTTATAAAAATTGTGACAGACAACAATGTGAGGAGTTTGATATCCAAGACGATGATTTTTCCACTTTTTACAACCTATTACAACTGTCAAGAGAAGGACAAAGAGTGGAAGCGTCCTATATTGTCACGGATGAGGAGTATTTCCCAGAATATCAGCATTTATGATGAGAAAATCTTGGGAGGGTTTGTCACTGGATTACCTTCATATGTGAAGGACACGATGGACATTTTTCAGAAATTAAATGGAGTTGAATTACCACCTAATACCTTTCTTGCTAGCCTCGACATAGAGGCCCTATATTGCTCCATTCCTCATGTCCTGGGATGTAAGGCAGTCCAGTATTATTTGGAGGTAAGAGGCACACAATATAATGAACATAATGAATTTCTCATCCAACTCCTAATGTTTATCCTCACAAAAAAAGTCTTCATTATTGGGGGACAATATTACCACCAACAGCTCGGAACAGCGATGGGGAGCCCCTGTACATCAAGCTTCGCCAATCTCTATCTTGGATGATGGGAGGACATCATTGGTTGAAGAGGACGAGTCCCCGACAGAGAGGGCAATAGAATAGGTGAGGAATTATAGACGTAATATATATTCCTGCCAAGTGATTGACACCCCGGGTTTGGCGGGATGGCAGGACAATCCGCTCTATAAAAACACATTTGTTTAGCTGCCGAACACATACTGCAACTATTCCGACATGTTCTATCAAGGACTAAGCGAGTCAAATATCACATGATGAACTGAACTGTTACCACACCTAAATACTGCTAGCCCCTGATGATTATAGCCAGTGTCACACTGAAGAACATTGGGCCCACCAGAGGATTTGATTCTAAGACCCCACCTTTCTCCCCCATTCAAGAGCCCCATAACAGCTGCAATGTTTGCACTATGAACTCTCCTGAAGAAAAAGCTAGGGCCCACCCGAGGAATCTCCGGTCCTCTGGTGAGCCAGTCCAACCCTGATCATAGCAGTCACCCAATATGATGACACGTGTAGGGCTTGGAGAACCACCAAAATTAGTTATAGGAGACTAGCTTAGTTGCAAAAACAGAACAGAGCTGATCCCCCAAAAGTTAATTAAGAGAATAGAAGAATCCAGGATATCTATAAACAGACAAAATAGTGAGGAAACACTTAGCTAACCTAAATGAATTCAAGTCTCCAGGTCCAGATGAATTACACCCCAGAGTACTGAAGGAGATAGCAGAAGAAATTTTTGAACCACTCTCCATAATCTTTGAAAATTCTTGGAGAACAGGAGAAGTCCCAGAAGACTGGAGAAGAGCAAATGTTGTTCTTATCTTCAAAAAGGGGAAGAAGGTGGACCCAGGGAACTATAGGACGGTGAGTCTGACTTCTATACCAGGAAAGATCTTTGAACAAATTATTAAAAAACATGTATGTAAGTACATGGATAAGAATGAAGTGATTAAACAGAGTCAGCATGGGTTTGTAACTAATAAGTCATGTCAGACTAACTTAATTTCCTTCTATGACAGAATCACTGACTGGGTGGATCAGGAAAATGCTGTACATATAGTATATCTTGACTTCAGCAAAGCATTTGACAAAGTATCTCACACAATCCTTATTGAAAAAAAGGAATAAGTATGGAATGGACAAGGCAACTGTTAGGTGGATTCATAACTGGCTTAGTGATCGATCCCAAAGAGTGGTCGTAAATGGCTGCACATCCAGTTGGAAGAATGTCTCAAGTGGGGTACCACAGGGCTCTATCCTGGGCCCTGTATTGTTCAACATCTTTATCAATGATTTAGATGAAGGAATTGAGGGTAAGCTGATTAAATTTGCTGATGACATAAAGCTAGGAGGGATAGCTAATACTAGAGAAGAGAGAGAGAGGATTCAAAAAGATATAAATAAACTGGATCAGTGGGCAGCAACTAACAGAATGGTTTTTAACAGGGAAAGATGCAAAGTACTACATCTGGGCAATAAAAATGAAAAAAAGCATATACAGAATGGAAGGAATAGGGCTAAGCAACAGCACATGTGAAAAACACTTGGGTATACTAATAGATCACAGACTGAACATGAGTCAACAGTGTGATGCAGCAGCAAAAAAGGCAAATACAATTCTAGGATGTATTAACAGAAGCATACAGTCTAGGTCACGTGAAGTCATTATTGCCCTCTACTCCTCTTCAGTCAGACCTCATCTGGAATACTGTGTCCAGTTTTGGGCACCACATTTTAAAAAAGACATCAACAAACTGGAGCAAGTTCAGAGAAGAGCGACCAGAATGGTGTCTGGTCTGCAAACCATGTCCTATGAGGAACGGTAGCAGGATTTGGGAATGTTTAGCTTGCAAAAGAGAGACTGAGAGGAGACTTAATAACTGTATACAAATATCTCAAGGGCAGTCACATTGTAGAAGGATCATCTTTATTCTCATTTGCACAATGAAAGACTAGAAGCAATGGCATGAAACTGAATGGGAGGAGACACAGATTAGATATTAGAAAAAACTTTTTGACAGTTTGGGTGATCAGTGAGTGGAACAGGCTGACACGAGAGGTGGTGAGCTCTCCTTCAAAAGAAGTCTTCAAACAGAGGCTGCACTGATATCTGTCTGGGATGATTTAGTGAATCCTGCTTTGACCAGATGGCCCAGGCGGTCCCTTCCAACTCTACAATTATATGATTCTATGATTCATCCCTCAAAACCCTCCCTTATCCACCCCCCCTGTAGTTTAATGTTTAACCCACCCTTCTCCACCTTACTTCTCCTCCCATCCTTTAATTTGAACACCAAAATCATATATAGACAGCATTTTTATTGCCAGCTCCTTATTGGCAAATTACATGGGAATAATATTGAAATATTACATAATTCCCATGAGGTAGGTCGCCCTACCTGCATACAGCAATAATTTATTGATCAATATAATGAAGGGTGACTGGAGTTAAAGTTTATTGTTGAAAAATATTAGTATTATCAGATGTTTGTAACTGGCAGATCATTGGGATCCTGCAACATCAGAGAAATGATCTTTCACTATTGGAAATAAGAACGAGACTCTATGCTGGGCGATAGCGATATTTGGATAAGAAGGGCAGAATTTACCGTCTGGAGTTGAGAATGGGCACATAGAACCATCGAGGATGCGAGGTGTAGTAGAGAGGAATTCTTGTTTACAACGAACGATAGAGGGCAATTGGTTTATTCTGAGGGCAGCCACAGCCGCCGGATGGAGGGAATGAGATATGTCATTATAGGTGGGGATTTGACACATGCAACCATCAATGGTAGGTTGGAAGGAGGCGTCTTAGCTCACTTGGAAAGAGAGACGGCGAGAACAGCCACTGTACAGAGGGAATGGAATACGTCATCAAGGGTGGAGATATAACATACGCAACCACCAATGATAAGAGACACCCTTCTCACTCATTGGTTGAAGAGGACGAGACCCCGACAGAGAGGGCAATAGAATAGGTGAGGAATTATAGACGTAATATATATTCCTGCCAAGTGATTGACACCCCGGGTTTGGCAGGATGGCAGGACAATCCTCTCTATAAAAATAGTTTGTTTAGCTGCCGAACATGTCCTGCAACTATGCCGACATGTTCTATCAAGGACTAAGCGAGTCAAATATCACGTGATGAACTGAACTGTTACCAAACCTAAGTACTGCTAGACCCTGATGATTATAGCCAGTGTCAGACTGAAGAACATTGGGCCCACCAGAGGATTTGATTCTGAGACCCCACCTTTCTCCCCATTCAAGAGCCACATAACAGCTGCAATGTTTGCACTATGAACTCTCCTGAAGAAGAAGCTGGGGCCCACCGGAGGAATCTCTGGTCCTCTGGTGAGCCAGTCCAACCCTGATCATAGCAGTCACCCAATATGATGAAATGCGTAGGGATTAGAGAACCACCAAAATAAGTTATAAGAGACTAGCTTAGTTGCAAAAACAGAACAGAGCTGATCCCCCAAAAGTGTCAGGAACAACAAAATACTAAAGCACAAGAGCAATTTGTTATTAATACATTGCACATGAATACTGCAGAGTGCGTAGTATTAAAATAGCAAATAGCAAAGCTCCCTGGACATTGAATAATATCCTTTGTATTTAGATTGCAGTTTAGGATGTTGATAATATTCTGGATACTATATCATTATCTGCAATTCCTTTTGAGCCTTGTTGTGGTGATTTTATTTTTAAGTAGATAAATATGTCATAACAATAAATAGTGATTATTTTAGAGTACAATACAGTGGCGTAACTACAAAGTTATGGGCCCCGGTGAAAACTTTCAAATGGGGCCCCCCATGCCAAAATATTTTCCACCCAAATTCACATTTCCCTATTCATTTTGCACACTATAGCTTTGTTACAATGTTGTATAGTCTGACCTCAGTGGAGTAACTATCTGGTGCCTTATCCTGGTATATATTTGTGCCAAGTACTGCCTTTGTTCTGTAATGTGTAACAGAAAATAAACCATTATACTCATCAGGGGCTTACATAGAAGTCATGAGGAACCATGTAAGAAGTATAATGCACACCCTCTGGCTTCTTGAAGGCCACAGGCTGGGACCAGTATATGGTCGGCCCAAGTAAAGTAATGGTAGTGGACCAAGGAGCTGACAGCTCTCTATTCTGCTACAATTGTCAAGAATATACACTTTTTGAGATGCCAATACTGTTATGAGTGTTGTCAGACCACCTATCTGGCATTTGCCAGTATTTCCAGATGACCAGTCTATTGCTGATTGGAATAGAGCGGCGGTCACTGAATGGAGGAATGATTGTGACGCAGATGACAAATTGGATAGAATTGAGAGCGGACACCATGTCGCTTTTGGAGAGCCCCTGATGTGCCTTAATAGTGGAAACTCCCCAATTCTAACTCCAACCCTAACCCCAACACACTCCCAATCCTAACCATAACCCTAACCACAAACCAAACCCTAACACACCCCTAACCCTAATTCCAACCCTAACCCTAATTGCAACCCTAACCCTAATTCCAACCCTAACCCTAATCCCAACCCTAACTTTAGACCCAACCTTAACCCTAACTTTAGCCCCAACACTAACCCTAACTTTAGCCCCATCCCAACCCTATCCCTAACCCCAGCCCCAACCCTAACCCTATCCCTAACCACAGCCCCAACCCTAACTCTATCCCTAACTCTAACCACAACACTAACCCTAATGGGAAAATGGAAATAAATACATTGTTTCATTTTATTATTTTTCCCTAACTAAGGGGGTGATAAAGGGGGGTTTGATTTACTATATATAGTGGGTTTTTATATTGGGTTTTTATGTTTGGCAGCTGTCACACACAAAAAGACGCTTTTTTTGTAAGAAGTTTTTGCATTGCCGCATTTTGAGAGCTATAATTTTTACATATTTCGGCTGACAGAGTCATGTGATGGCTTGTTTTTTGTGGGACCAGATGGCGCTTTCAGTTATACTATTTTTATTACCATTCATTTTTTTATCGCGTTTTATTCCACTTTTTCCAAGTGGTATGATGTTTTTTTTTTACGGCGTTCACTGAAGGGGTTAACTAGTATGACACTTTTATAGATAGGATTTTTACGGACGCGGCGATACCAAACGTGTGCTTTTTTGTTTATTTAATTTTTGTGTGTTTATTAGTGGATTTTTTAAAATTATTTTTATTATTTTTAATATTTTTTTTCCTTCTTTACCTAATCCCTTTATGGGACTTTCACTTTTTTTAATTTGATTGCAGGTATAATACATTGCAATGCTTCAGCATTGCAGTGCATTATACTTATGGTGAAAGCTACTGAGACCATGCATGGTCTCAGAGGCTTTCCGTAGCTTGATGACCCGGGGTTCGTCATGACGACCCTAGGTCATCATGGCAGAAATCTAGCCCCGCGATAATGTCGCGGGGACGCCGATCAGAAGGCAGATGGAGCTTCCGTCCCTCTGCCTTCCTCCTGAATGCTGCGATCGCTCCTGGCTGCTAGTGCAGAAGCTCAGCCACCAGCAGCGCTGAGCTCCTGCACTGACCGGGCAGGAAGTGCTGATATTTCGGCATCTCTTGCATGATCATGCTGCCGTGCAGGAGGAATCTGTTGCCGTGCAGGAGGAATCTCCTGCACGGCAACAGATTTTATCTTTTGCTGGTGTCGGCGTGCTTCTGACCGGCTGCCGGGTCACTGACCCACCGGGCTCGGTCGCAGAGGCGACCGCTACGACCGCGGTAACTACGCCCCTGGTACAATTGTAAGGGGGTGCGAGCTTTACCCCTTTAAAGTCATGTGTTGCTATTTATATGTACCTTACTGTGACTTGCTTTCGCATATCTCTTGCTGTTGTATTATTGCTACATTATACTGTATGTAAGATAAGGACAGTGCAGTTAGGGAAAAGGGCCACTAGATGGGGGCACTGAGTACACTGCGTATTAAGGTTTAGTTGTAGGACATTTAAGAGTTAACAATAGGAGGGGTTAGCTGGGGAATAGGATAGAGGTTTTTCCTGTATATAGTCAGTCAGGGGGTAGACCCCTGTGTGTGCTCCGGCGGCCTATGGCCTGGGCTGCTCGGCTGCCTCGTAACTTTATAAGCAAAAGCCCAGCGGTCCCTGGAGTGTATTGGAAGAGTTAGAAAGGAAGAGAAGTGGAAAGAGCGAAGTATGCACAGCAACGTAGTGGAAAGTGGAATGACAAGCAGAAGACGATAGAGTGAGTCACCGTAAAAGTGCGCAGGCAGGTTAACCTTTGATGTGGTGGACGACCCTGTAGGAAGTGTTTCTGAGTCTGAGGCGAAGCAGGATGAAAGAAGATATTTGGCAGTGGCGTTTTCACCGGGTACCTCGTAAAGCTATATGTGGCTTATTCCGTGATGTAGAGGAAGAAGTAGGGAAAGACAGAGAAATGTGCTGCTGGTATTGTGAAGAATGTGCTGGAAGTGTAATGGATGTGCTGTGTCCTGAAGACAATAAACCTGTTTTATTTAAAGTTGCTTTAGACTCTGCCTCCTGTCTTTGGGATGCCGGGAAGAATGGGGGACACAGCAGCGAATAAGTAGCTGCCAGCACAGTGAGTACTGGTTGTGCTGACATGACGGAGACACCCTGTCTGTCCGAGGAGAAGAGTTGGGGAAAGTGAAGCCCTGAGAATGGGGCCATGACTACAGCCCTGCCGGTATCTTACAAGTGGCATAGTCGGCAGGATCTCAGTGCCCCATATGGTGGTGAAGCTGCAGCGGGGGTGAAGAAGGAAAACAAAGAGAAAGTGATTAAAGTGACCCATAGTGAGCGGGTTGAAGATAATTTTGATGAGAAAATTATACTGAATGTGACCAAAATACCGGATTTGACAAAAGAAGAAATGGAGAGTGACTTTGTGAGCACCAAGATGGCGGTGGTGCCAGAAAGAACTGTCCCTGTCTGCAAGGTACACTTGGTGGGCGTGACGGTGTCTGGATGGCGCTAAACAAGAGCTGTCAGCAATGACAGGTCCGCCCCTGGTGGTAGTACTATGTACAGATGGACATTCGCCCCTTGCCACACAATGCACGTAAATGGGTGGGGAGGCAGTCCAGCGTCAGTATGGAACGAGACGTCAGTCACGATGTATCGGTGCGGCAGCAGAGGCATCGGGCAAACAGAATGGCAGTGGCGGGGGGACGAAGAATCTAGGCGCCCCACCCATGGTTGGGAAGATCTGCAGGAGACAAGGGAATCACCCAGAGAGAAGACCCCTGGAAGATGACGGTGTCTGTGACAGCGGGGCCTGCGGGGCTGGAGCCAGGCAGCATGCCGGAGAGGTGTCCGTCCGCAGCACAGGCCCTTCCGGAGCAACGGAGGAGCGAAACACTGCTGGCCTCCGCCGAGGAACCATCGTGCACGGAAGCTGTTCCTGCCGGATGGCAGAATGTGGAACGTCTGCTCTCCCTGGGAGCCAACTCCGACAACACCAGCGAGTTGACGGAGCCCACCTGACTGGAGAAAGAGGAGGAAAGTAGCCGCTGCCATGCCTGAGAGTGCCGGCGACGTCTGTGGAGTCTCTGGCCTCATGCATGGGGCGGTACCTAACAGAGATGAGGGCCAGCCTGAGCAGTTCCATGAGTGCGTTAGAGGTGAGTGAGCCTCAATCCTAGCGAGCGACAGGTCAGACAACCCCGGCCCCATCACCTCCCCGGGGCAGTGCTGACACTAGGCCCAAAACCAGCGCCACCTCGATCCTGCACTCCCGTCAGGCATCTGCGAAAACACCGGGCCCATGTCATCCGCATGTCCGTCAGTGTGGATGTCCAATATTATTGCACTGAAAAAGGCCAGAGAGCGTGAGATATGGGGCCTCCTTCATAATAGAGGAGAGGCCGCAATATCTGCACGCCGCACGATCGGACAGCTCGTTCACACTAATGTGGAACGCAGCTACGGATTCATTGAGGAGGACGGCACCCATGACAAAGTCTACATCAATGCAGCCTCCATTAAACATGGAAGAGCCCTACAAGTTGGGGATTGGATCTCGTTCTACAAGGAGGACTGCCCACAGGGCTACTATAACGTGGCAGTCATCCTGTGTCCAGAGGAAAGCAACCTCATTGGAGAAGACACGGATCCACGAGCAGAAGTAACTGATGACGCCTCTCCCCAGACCTCTCCCATCGTTCTGGAGACTCTCCGGCTGCAGAGTCCTCTCCAGCCTGCACTAGGGCCTGGGCATCAAGTGAAAAGATGGCGCGGGATGCGCTTCGCTGAACTTTCCTTGGCCCCTTCTCTTTAAGTGCTAGTTGCACATCTCAGGGACTGTTCCGCGTCCCCTCAGGGTAGGGAACCCTGCCACGCTTTATGGTAGAACTGAAGACGGTCCATATCGTGTGATTCCAACCAGGGTCTCTCACTCCAGAAGACTTGTCCCTATTCTGTGATATGAATAGACACTGTGCGTCATGTGCGATGCTTAATTTCACCAGTTGTAGTGCTACAAGGAAACTGAACACTTGTTGCCAGGTTTCCTAACATTTTTCTTAATTTGTCAAATAGTAATGTGAATTAGGGTTAAGGAAGGAGTAATGCCATTTGAATGAGATCTTATTTCCACAATTAACAAAATAGAATTCTCTGCTGTCAAGAGAGCATGAAATAATTACCTCGATTTATAAGGAGAAGCCTCTGATTTTCAAGAACATTAGCTTCAGAATTCATAAAAATACAGAAGACATCAGCAGTATATGCCATAGTTTATAAAAATGTATGACGGCAAAAAGGAATGTTGCAAACTTTAAAAAAATGATGATTTCTTGGTAGAGAATAATGTGCCCCATGTGGCTTTAGGGTTAATTGGCTGCTGTCAACCCTTGTTTCAGCAAGTTGAATGTCTTGATATGAAATGTAAATTGTCGTGCCACCTAAGAAAACTGGCTGATGGCAGAAGACTTCTGGTGTCTTCCTTTGTTCTAGTCTTTTCCTAACAAATCTTTATCTAAATGCAAATGAGATTGTACTTTCTGATGAGGGCATTGTACATCCAAGCAATTCAGAGAAAGAACAATTACAGTCTTATTTTGGTTCTGACTCACAATGTCTTTGTTAAGACTATGAAAGATCTTTTGTTGAGACACATGCCTTTCTCCTGACTTCTAGTTTGCTGCTGATGAGACTATCATAATGCTTTAGCTCATGGCATGCGGTGTCACTTAATGTAGGGTAAAATTTATTTCTTTCTCGGTGGTAAACTGACATTAGCAATGATGCAAAAATAAAAATTATTTTGTATAATGAAGTTCATCTTGGCTAAAGAATCTGTGGAGAACTTGGTAAAAATAATTAATGGTTTTATCCCCAAATTTGAGTATAGGGACATTTACACTGCAAGATTATGGTGAATAAGCATTCCTATGAATATTCGTTTCACAATAATCTTGCTGTCTAAACAGGCTGTCTGCCGATCACTTGCCAAATGAGCAAAAGGTTTGCTCGTAGGGTGAAATGATCTTTTGATTTGCACAAAAGATCATATTTCATGTACACAGGACTTGCACTGGCGAGAACAATGGGAGCATAAGGGCAGTGAACTAGTACAGATCATTCAATGCACATATGAAGTGTGGTGTGCCTGTCTTCGGCGGTCCTTTAACACCACAATGGTGTCTGGCTGTAAACGGTCCCTTTACTCAAAGTTCACAATTCACACAAAGGACATTACCCAAGGATGGCATTTACACTACAGTAACATTATCCTGAATACCACTCTAAGGAGATGTACAATAAATC
Organism: Oophaga sylvatica; assembly: GCA_033576555.1. Classification (NCBI taxonomy): domain Eukaryota; kingdom Metazoa; phylum Chordata; class Amphibia; order Anura; family Dendrobatidae; genus Oophaga; species Oophaga sylvatica. The sequence continues at coordinate 537,657,893 of JARQOD010000002.1, read as the reverse complement.
TGTATCTGTATACTGTTGACACCCTTAGTGGCAAGCACAATTCTTTTCTGTCCAGTGCAGGTCATCAATGTTAGATTGGTGATCAGCTGTTGCTGGCAGCAGCTAATGTTATCAGATGCAAAGTGGAACAGCATAGCTCTGTCAATGGTAAAGTGACAGTGTGGTGCCCCTGAGGGTTCAGTCACCACAGAGGTATTGCACCTCATCCAGAGGTGTGATACCCCACTCTCAAGTGAGGAGGGAGCACCACCCAGGACTCTAACACTTGCACACAACACATACTATAGCAGCCGGGCACCCTGGACGTACCCTATGAGAGGATGGACTCATCCCAGGCTGGGAAGGAAAGAGTGTTGAGAGGTGAGTGGATAGAGTAAGAAGGAGGGGAAATGAAGCTTAGGAAGTGGAAAAGAGAGTCTGTAGGATCAGAATAGGAGGGGGACCTGAAGCTGGTAGTAGCTTGTCTCCAGACGGAGAAAGTTAGATAAGAAGGAGCAGAAAGAGAAGCTTCTGGAGGGAGAGAAGGGGTCCTAGGGGCATGGATAGTGAGTGATCCATCTGTGGGGCCCGATCCAATAGTGGAGGGACCAGGTCACAGAAGTGACACCGGCCCCTAGCCTAGTGGAGAACTTCAAGACTCAGCTAGCAAGCTGGAGGCAGTGGCATCTCTAGGTGCCTCATCTACAGAACCGCAATTATCTACTCCAAAAAGGTAGCCATAAGGTAGCAAGAAAATGCAGAGAGGAAGTTATCCGCCAAGGTCCAAGGCTACTGGCTTGGGACACTGATTGCGAGGTGTTGGACAGGAAGGAAAGGTGGAAAGTCAACACAGTGAGACGACTGATGAAGGAACATATTGAAAGGAGTACTGGAAAGGTGTATCCTGATCTAAATAGGAGTTTGCTGAGCCCCTCACCTGGAAGACAGACACGGCACTAAGCATGCACCTGTACACACCAGAACTGTGAGTAAAGCTTTGGAAACTGCTGTGTCCTCTAATCATTCCTGCGTCACCCATCCAACACTGCTACATCTACCAACATTTCCATCTTCTACATCCTACACCTGCCCTGGGATTAAGCTCTGCCTGTGGAGAGCTATACCAACTCTGCTGCATCACCACTTTTCCCAGAGGATCTGTGCTGCAGCGCTGGTCACCTCTGACCAGAAACCACAGGTGGCGTCATAAACACTTTATTACAAACTCTAGTATCCCTTGTAAATATACCCCTTTTATTGGACGCCCAGAGCCACGGACCGGGTCACTGCTGCTGTGACACTGCCTTTTCAAGAAGCGGCCCGGTACTGAGTATCCCACTGCCCTGGCAGGAGGGTACTGCAGATCCACAAGGGAGAGGGGGAGGAGTGGAGCCGCTGGGTGAGGCTTGAAGAGGGGATGACTACTTCAGGGAAAAGAGACTTCCTGTTTGTACATAGAGCAGAGAAAAGAGAAGAATTAACTAGGTAGAAAGGCAAAATGAGCAATTGTAAGTACACAGTGCTATATAATATGAAGATCGTAATATAATAAGAGGATACAAAACTTTGATGACTTGCATTTTTTTGCATTTTCAAAATTTAAATTTTTATGCCCTTAAATCAGAGCTTTATATCACACAAAATAGTTAATAAATAACATTTCCAACATGTCAAACTTTACATCAGCACAATTTTTGAAACATAATTTTTTTTTGTTAGGAAGTTGTAAGGGTTAAAAGTTGACCAGCGATTTTGGAATGTGGAAGGAAAAAATGAACATTTAACTTTTTGTACAAAAATTTTACTTTAGACCCATTTTTTTTATTATTGCAAGGGTAGCAGGAAAAGGTGGACGACAAAATTTGTTATGCAATTTCTCCTGAGCATTCCGATCCTCCATATGTGAGGGAAAACAACTGTTTTGGTACACACCAGGGCTTGGAAGGGAATTTTGAATGCAAAATTTGCTGGAATAATTAGCGAATGCCATGTTGCGTTTGGAGAGCCCCTGATGTGCCTAAACAGTGGCAATCCCCCACAAGTGACATCATTTTGGAAACTAGACTCCTCTGGGGACTTATCTAAACGTGTGGTGAGCACCTTGAATCCCGAGGTGCTTCACAGAAGTTTATAACGTTGAACTGTGAAAATAAAAAAATCACACATTTTTCATACAAAAATGTATTTTCGCCCCGAATTTTGCATTTTGATAAGGGTAGCAGGAGAAATTGCACCATAAAATTTGTAGTACAATTTCTCCTGAGTAACCCGATACCCAATACATGGAGGAAAAATACTGTTTGGGTGTATGACAGGGCTTGGAAGGAAAGGAGCACCATTTGTCTTTTTGAATGCAAAATTTGCTGGAATAATTAGCGTACGCCATGTCACATTTGGAGAGCCCATAATGTGCCTAAACAGTGGAAACCCCCACAAGTGACACCATTTTGGAAACTAGACCACTCAGGAAACTTATCTAGATGTGTAGTGAGCACCTTCAAAGAAGTTAAAAACGTTGAGCAGTGAAATTTTAAACATAAAAGTTTTTTAGCCCTACCTTTTCCATTTTCACAAGGGTAACAGCAGAAAATGGACCACAAAATTTGTTGTTGAGTTTCTCTGAGTACATCGATACCCCATATGTGGTCAGAAACTACTTCTGAGGCACAGTGAAAAGCTAAGAAGGGAAGAGGCACCATATTGGAGTTCAGATTTTGCTGGACTGGTTTGCGGGTGACATGTCACATTGGTAGTAGCCCTGAGGTACCAGACCAGCAGAACTGTACATAAGTAACCCCATTTTACAAACTACACCTCTCAATTAATCACCTAGGTGTGCATTGGTCATATTGACAACAAAAGTGTGTCACAGAATTTTATACCATTGGGCAGTGAAGAAGAATAATTATATTTTTACCACCAAGATTTTGTGTTAGCCCCAGATTTTACATTTTCATACTGGAAAATGGGTAAAAATGGCACCAAAATATGTCCCACTATTTCTGCTGAAAGTAGAAATTTCCTATATGTGGCTGTACAGTACTGATTAGCCACATGGTGAAACTCTTGAGGGACGAAGTGCTATTTGCCTCATGGAGTGCAGATTTGCCTAGAATAGTTTGCGGACTCCATATACAGAGCCCCTAAGTGCTAGAAAAGCAGAATCCCTCTAAAGTGACCACATTTTGGAAATTATACCCTGTCAGGAATTTATCTACAGGTGTAGTGACGATTTTGACTCCATGGATGTTTTCCAGAAACAGGCAGTAATGGATGTTGCTGAGTGAAAATTGCAAACTGCCATTGTAGTGACTAGTACTTTGTAGTGACCAGTACGTTACGCCCAGCTCATGCTTCTGGAGACACTCATAAATTAGGCAAGCTCTCATCGCTACAAAATGCCTAATATGTGGACGCTAAATGTGGTTTACACAGACTGGAGCTCAGAAGGGAGGAAGACATTTGGATTTGGGAGCGCAGAATTTGCTGAATTTCTTTTAGGGGGGCGCTTTTCTAGAGACTTTGAACTACAAGTAACGTGGAAGCCCCCTATATTTCCGTTAACAGTTGAGTGAGGCTTTGAGTTGAAGCTTTTATTGGGAACATTTTTACATAACATTATGATCAAATGTATCTGGTGCTCTACGCTGAGTACTTACATTGGGGTATACATCTAAATCTCCAAGTGACGTGATTCAGATGAAACCTCTGAGGGATCCATTCACTATAATGAGACAGCAAAGTTACTCTGGAATCCGTCTGGCCAGGGCCGGATTAACGTAGGGGCTGATGGAGCTGCAGCTCCAGGCCCCTTGTTAGAGATAGGTCCATCCAGGGTGGGATTCAGCCGGTTCTCCCCAGTTCGATGGAACCGGTTGTTCAAAAAGCAGCCGGTTCCCCGAACCGGGGAGAATGAGAGCGGCGATCCGGAACTATTTTAAACCTGAGAGTCGGCGGTTCCCTGTGCCGGCTATCAAGCTGACAGCCGGCGCAGAGAAGCTGCTGCGTGCCGGCTCCCAGGGATCAATTGCACTGGCGTCTATACAGACGCCAGTACAATTATAGCTCTGACTGCGGGTCAGAGCGACGACAGCAGCGTGATCAGGTCATGTGATCACGCTGCTGACGTCACTGGCCGGCGGCGGCAAGGTGGGGGAACGCTGGTGGTAAGTGTGCTCCAATATGGAGCTGAAGATACCACCGAAGATGGGGGGGCATAATGTGTGAGTATGTGTGTATGGGGGGGTGAATTTAGAGTGGGGATGGGGGGTTACTTTATGTGTGGGGGAATTTGGGGATGGGGGGCTATTTTATGTGTGGGGGCTGGGGATTTGGAGTGGGGATGGGGGACTATTTTATGTGTGGGGGCTGGGGATTTGGAGTGGGGATGGGGGACTATTTTATGTGTGGGGGGATTTGGAGTGGGGATGGGGGCTGTTTTATGTGTGGGGGGATTTGGAGTGGGGATGGGGGGCTATTTTATGTGTGGGGGGATTTGGAGTGGGGATGGGGGGCTATTTTATGTGTGGGGGGATTTGGAGAGGGGATGGGGGGCTATTTTATGTGTGGGGGGATTTGGAGTGGGGATGGGGGGCTATTTTATGTGTGGGGGCATTTGGAGTTGGGATGGGGGGCTATTTTATGTGTGGGGGGATTTGGAGTGGGGATGGGGGGCTATTTTATGTGTGGGGGCTGGGGATTTGGAGTGGGGATGGGGGTATTTAATATGTGTGGGGGATTTGAGGGTACTGAAGAGTATGCATGTATGAGGAAACAGTATGGGGGATGGTTGCAGATGTATGGGTGAACGGGTGAATGTATATGGACACAGTATGGGGAGTCGGGTATGTGTGAGCAGACAGTATAGTGAGGGGGTAAATATATGAGGAGACAGTATGCTGAACAGGGGGGATGTGTGAGGAGGGTGGGGAATAGTGTGAGGCGACAGTATATTGCAGATATTTTTATTTAGGGGCATTATAATGACTCTTCTGTCTTTAAGGGCATCGTGCGGAGAGTTGGTGCAGAAGAGCGGAGAAGATGGAGGTCTGCAGAGACGGCTGTGGATGAGAAAACTCATCATGGGATCTTGACAAGATGAAGAAAAGAAGAACGACTCCAGAGACAGCATAATCTATAAGGTACCTGGATGTAAATATTATTTGTGAAATTGACTAATTCTCATGTCTTTATTTGTTAGGAGCATTAAAGGGTTCTCCAGGTCTGTGTCACATAGAATGACTGCAGACTCAGCACAAACCTCTGGTCTGGAGCGGCCTGAATGTCACTGTTACAGCGATCATGTGACACTGTGTCACATGATCTCTGTAAGAGGAATTGCCGTGTTTGGCCCCACCCCTTGCCCTGCCCCTTGCCCGCCCCTTCAGCTCCAGGCCCATCATGTTCTTAATCCGACCCTGCGTCTGGCCTCTGTTCAGCGGTATCCTTTTCAGAAGTGCACAAAACTGTGGTCGACTGCACTTTTATGCAAACCTAAAAAGATGAACACCGACATATCACAGGTCAGACAGTGTCCACAGTGCCTCCATCTGCCTCATTATAGGGAATCTTCCACTGGGGGTTCCGTGTAAATCACGTGTTTCACAGATTTACACAAAAACCCTGGTGTAAGCACTCACCATAGAGGGCAGGATAAATGTGAGCCAAGCCTTACGGCGATCTTTGGGAGACAGAATAAACGAATCAACAATAGGTGAAAAATTGTTTTTATTTCTTTATTACACCTTTCCTCGTTTGGTAAAAGTGACTAGACAACTTTATTCTCCGGTTGGTGCGATTACAGCAATACCATATTTGTAAAGGGTTTTTCAGAAATAGGTTTTTTTTATGCCATTCTGCGTGTGGTAAAATTGATAAGGCAGCTTTATTCTTTGGGTCAGTATGATTACATCGATACCACATTTATATAATTGTTTAATGTTTTTGCATTTTTTTACAATGAAAACTATTTTATAGAAAAATAATTATTTTCGCTTTTTATTCTGAGAGCTATAACTTTTTTATTTTTCCACTGATGGAGCTTTATGGCATCTTGTTTTTTTGCGGGACAAGATGACTTTTTCAGCTGTATCAATTTTATTTACATTCATCTTTTTGATCGAGTTTTATTTGACTTTTTGTTTGGCGATATGATAACAAAGGATCGTTTTTTGCCTCTTTTACGGTGTTCATTGAAGGGTTAACCAGTGGGATGGTTTTATATTTCGGGTTGTTCCAGATGCGGCAATACCAAATATGTGTACTTTTTTGTGTATTTTTTTTTAAATAAATGTATTTATTGGATTAATATTTTTTCATTTTTTTCTTTATTTGGGGATTTAAAAATATATTTTTTACAATTTTTAATAACTTTTTTGAATTTTTTTTATATTGTCTTTTTATGGGACATGTTTCCACTGATTGCTGATTGCTGATCTGATATTCTGCAATGCTTCTGCACCGCAGGGCATCAGAGCAGCATCTGACAGTGTGGGAAAGAGGCATGTCAGCTCCTGCTCTGAGCAGGCGTTCGCAAACCACATTTCCTGAAGGACCCTAAAGGATTCCGTGGCCATCTTGTGGCCCGTGGTCACCATGGAGACTATTTGCAAAATGCGATTGCGTTGTGCCGATGGGAACACAGAGGGAGCTCACTCCCTGTGCGATGCTACTCTCTGTCGCCATCACTATTAACAATGGCATCAGAGGGATTAAACCCCCAGAATCAGTGCTAGCACCAATCGTGGGCTTTGTTGCAGGGTGTTATCTCTCATGTAGAGTTGAAACCTGCACCCGATTGCAGCCGTGCTCAGCGTGAGCCTGTGTGATATATTCAGCGGGTTGCGGGAACGCAGCGTTGTATATATACGGTGCATGTCGGGTAGGGGTTAAAGTATCACTACGGGTTTTTTTTCATTTCATCATTGGATAGGTGTCAGTAATGTATGTTCGCTGTGTGTAGTAATATACTGACTGTTCTACTTTTTTCAGCTTTGCTCCAGTCCTATTCTGTAACATGTGACCGGAGTTGTGACCAGCTACAGTATATCTGTATCACCCCAGTGTTTGCTAGCTGGACTGAAAGTCACTTCTCTTTGTAAGTCTATGAGATTCAGAACGAGGCTCTCATACACTTACATCAAGAAAGATAGTGACTTCGGCCAGTCGGAGCTGCGGTCACAAAATGGCGGCGAGGGATTGAGAAACACCAGAAACAGTAGAAGATGGAGACAGGTAAGAATATTACTATACAAAGGGAAAAGACATTATCAATATCTATCTGATGGTGAAATAAAAAAGAAATCTCGAATGTTAAGTGAATGGACTGTAATACCAGGTGCTGCATAAATATTAAATCCACCTAAAGTAGCATCAAAATGAGCAAACAACATATTCAAATATATAAACCTAGAAGCTAGCATAAAAAACAAAAATGACACTTATTGTTAAATATCAAAATATACACTTTATAGGTACACAAAACTACACAAAAATAATAATCCAGTAAACAAAACAAATCCCACTAGACTGTAGCTAAGAATCCCACCTTATAAACATCACAGGAGGCCCCTGCAATGACACCTGCTCGTACAATACAATTGAACTTCAATAGGAACCACTGGATATAGACTACGTAGGAATTTTACAAAGGATTCAATGTATCATCATATAATAACTAAATTTCAATAAATAGTCATAAAAATACCTGTGCATATGGTGAGGCAGGTAAATAGAGGGCCGACTGAGCAAACACTTCACACGCATTTCGCTTCTTCATCAGCCTTATGTTCTATCCAAACACGGATGGGCACGGTGCTCCAAGATTTGGGTCCCAAACAGTCAAAAATTGATGGCTCATCCTAAAGATTTCAGACTACCAACATTAAAGTCCCTTAAAATTTCTTAATTATTAAATAGCAATGTTATGACCCTAATCACTGTCTGCGGTGGCCACCAAGGGCATATTAGAATATAAGGAAATCTTTATTTGAACACATAAACATCAGTGTAATAAGATAACTCAGCTAGCTTTCATTTGTGGCTAAGTGAACTGTGGACATCAAAACTATTTCTGGCATTGTAGTGATTGCTCTCTATGCAACGCCTGTAGCTACCCCACTTCTTACCTTTATATAATACATACTAAAGGGTATGCCACACTAAACAATATCGCTAACGGGATCGCTAAAAAACGTCACTATTTAGCGATCCCGTTAGCGATATTGTTCAGTGCGGCAGCTTCCAGCGACGAGCTTCCTGCTGTGATCTCGCTCGTCGCTGGAATCGCTCCGGACCCTATTTCATCGCTGGAGCTCCCGCTGGGTAAGTATATATCGCTGTGTGGCACCTTTTCTTAGCGATTTAGCGGTACTTTTGTACCGCTAAAGTCGTTAAGAAGATCGCTAACGGCGATAGCGTCGTTAACTATATCGCTAAATGCGGCAGCATTTAGCGATATAGAAACAATCCCGCTAGCGATCTCATTAGTATGCAACGCTAACGAGATCGCTAGCGGGATTGCTTAGTGTGGCAGTACCTTAAGACCTTAGCTAAAAAGCAAATACAAGACATATTTATCTGACTGGAAGGATTCTATCACAGGACCCCATCTATGAGTTGAAACAAAAGCTTTTCTTTCTTTTCCTCGGAAGATCCCCTATATTCGGGTTCCTTATGAGGATAAATGTTCTAATCTTGTTATATTATTGCTGTTTTTTTCTGTTGTGAGTTGTCTAAGCTGGTGACACCTTCATGTTTAGTCTTTTTAAAAGATTTTGTCCATTTTTACCGGGTTCAACTTTTTTTTTTAATATGTTTTGCATTCATGGTTTTTAACCATAGTCTATGAATAGCTTATTCTCAGAAAATAAGTTGATAGTCTTAACTTGGAAAATCTCATAAAGGTAATCTGTCAGGTTCCCCATGCCCTCCAACCCAGCAGCATTCACATATGTGTTACTAAATTCCCTGCCTAACCAGCCCCTTATAATGTTAATCACTTAAATCCATGTTTAAAAAAAGTATTTTTTTAAAATTCGTTTATTAGAAACAACAAACAGATATACACATTTTGTAAATAGCCAGTGCAATGTACCGTATATACTCATGTATAAGCCGACCCGTGTATAAGCCAACCCCCCTAATTTTGCCACAAAAAACTGGGAAAACTTATTGACTCGCGTATAAGCCTAGGGTGAAAAATGATTATGCCCCCATATGATGCTCCACAGATTAGGCCCCCATAAACTGCAGATTATGCCCCCATATGCTCCAGATTATGCCCCCATATGCTCCACAGATTATGCCTCCATATGCTCCAGATTATGCCCCCATATGCTCCAGATTATGCCCAATATACTCCAGAGATTATGCCCGCATATGCTCCATAGATTATGCCCCCATATGCTCCAGATTATGCCCCCCATATATTCCACAGATTATGCCCCCACATGCTGCACAATTATGCCCCCGTATGATCCACAGATTATGCCTCATATGCTCCAGATTATGCCCCAATATGTTCCACAGATTATGCCCAATATGCTCCAGATTATGCCCCCATTTGTTCCACAGATTATGCCCCCATATGCTGCACAATTATGCTCCATAGAATACGTCCCTTATGCTGCTGCTGCAAAAAAAATGACATACTCCCCTCTCGTCGCTGGGGGCCAGGTGCCAGTGTCCTGAGCAGGCGGTGACACTGGCGCGCTATGGGGGACAGGTGCCGGTGTCACCGCTCGCTCAGGACCCCGGCACATGAGATATTTACCTGTCACCGGACCAGTCCACTGCTGCACTGCTCCCTCTTCCGGGTCCTCGGCAGTGAATGATCAGGCAGTGCACTAACGACGTCATCGCGACCCTCTGCCTGAAAATTCACAGCCAGAGGAGTCGGACGAGGGAGCAGCGCACAGCGGTGGAGAGAGGACAGGTAAATATCGCTATACTCACCCTCCCGCCGGCGCGTCACTCTCTGCAGCGTCTCCTCTTCTCCCGGCGGTCTCCGCAGCGCTTCAGTCCTACAGCGGTCACGTGGTACCGCTCATTAAAGTCATGAATATATGCATATTCATGACTTTAATGAGCGGTGCCATGTGACCGCTGCAGGAAGGAGCCGGAGATCGTGGGAGAAGCAGGGGGGCTACAGAGACCGCGCCGGCGGAGGGGTGAGTATGATCCGACACCCCCGCTCCCCCTCCCCCGCCGACCCCCGTATATGACCCGCGTATAAGCCAAGAGGGGACTTTCAGCCCTAAAAAATGGGCTGAAAATCTCGGCTTATACACGAGTATATATGGTATACACAATTATCATATTATCTGTAATGGAAGAAAACCAACAAGCTTGCATATTGAGTTATTAGTACAGATTTCAATTTCACAGGTCCTCATTCTCTTGCGAGGCCTATGGATAATCAAAGGAGTAGTTACAAGAACCTGTTATTCATCTATACAAATGCTTGGCCATGCATAACCCAGAATAATACATTACAACCAACATCTCTAACTTCCTACCCTGCTGCCAAAACAACTTCCATAGCACTGATGACATAATAAACCTATAAAGTATAAGCCAATATATTTTCTCTACAGCTATTATGCTAATAACAAACCACTATCTACGCACTGTTATAGTGAGGTGAGATGCATTACATACATCCCATATCTTATTAAACTTCCCCAAGCAACCCCTGTTCTGGTATAATGTCCGCTCGTATGGTATAATTGAATTTACCAGTTCAATCCAAGCTCTAAGAGAAGGATGTTGATTACCCATCCAGCGTAAGGCCAATATTTTCCTGTCTAAAAAAAGTGTCTCCCGCAAAAGAATTTTGACGTGGTGTCCCCATATCTCTTCCTCCAGCACAAAAAACAGACATACCAATGGAGTGAGAGGAACAGGAGTGCCTATGAGGGAGGTTAACAGCGTGGTCACCTCGCTCCAAAAAGATAGAATAGTTGGGCATCCCTGCACCATATGTATGAAATCTGCATCCATTGTATGGCATCTTAAACATTCTGAGGATTGGGACCACCCCATCCTAAATAGCCATAGTGGGGTCAGATATGACTGGTGTACTATATACATTTGAGTCATTTTGTTATTGGCTGATGGAGACTCCCCGATTGGAGAACCAAGAATCTCCTCCCAATCTTCATTTTGAATATCTGGAACTAGAGACCTCCACCTCTCCCTTACTGACGATAAAGCAGAGTCAGAGCACACGGACAACATATAAGTATATAGGGTAGAAATAAGACCCTGGGGGCCTGGTGATTTGAGAATCCCTATCAAAAGGAAGGATGATATTGCTTGGGTCATATTTCTGTTACGCAGATATGATTGAATTGCTGATCTAAGCTGTAGGTATCGGAAAAATTGTGACCTTGGGACACTGTATTTAATCTGCATTTGTTCAAAGGACATTAGGACATTGTGATCATATAGATCTTTAATCGAGGAAATATTATATGAGATCCAGAATTGAGTGGATGGGTGGTTTAATAGCATCGGGAACCAGGAATTATTCCATAATGGCATTTCAGCTATAACGTCAACAAAGCGAACCACTCGTTTAAGTTGTCTCCAGACTGACCATGCCAACCGGAGTAAGGGTAATAATCCAGAGACATTAGGTTTGTCTACTTCTAAAAACCCCAACAAGCAATCAGTCCCTGCAGCATGAGCCAGATGACTCTCCGAGTTAGGCAAACAATTATTAGGCATCCATCTACTCAGAGCTCTGACTTGCCCGGCCAAGTAATATAAAAAGAAATCCGGCAGTGCCGCCTCGCCCAACTGTTTAGACCTATGTAAGGTAGACAGTTTGAGTTTAGGTCTAGTCTTCCCCCATATAAAGGATGAGATTAATGAATTAAGTCCTGAAAAAAAGATTTAGGGATCAGTACTGCACTATGTTGGAGGGAGTAACTGAGTTTGGGGAGTAGGATCATTTTAATCAGATTAATACGTCCGGAGACAGATAATGGCAATTTACTCCAGATAGCAAATTTAAGTTTAACAAGATCTAACAACGGGAGAATATTCACTTTTAAGTCTAGTCTACTATATTTTGAAATATTTATTCCCAGGTACTTAAAGTTAGTTACAACAAGCAATGGGGATAGCGTTTCAAGGTGATCCATTGGACCCAGGGAGAGAGGCATCAAGGCGGATTTATCCCAATTTATGTATAATCCCGAATAATTACTAAATTTGTCTATAGTAGCAATCACATGGGGTAGTGTTTCTTCTGCTTTGTCCATAAATATCACCATATCATCGGCATATAAGCCAATGGTATCTAAACAGCCCCCTATTTCTATGCCTTTAGTGACTGGAGTGGATCTTATACGGATCACCAACGCTTCGATTGCAAGCGCGAAAAGGGCCGGGGGAAGGAGGCAACCTTGGCGTGGTCCTCTTGCCAAAGAGAACGATTCGGATACAGAGTTATTTATTATTATTCGGGCTTTTGGTTTCATGTACATAGCGCATATCCACTTCCTAAATTTGGAATCAAATTCATATTTTTGTAAGCATGCAGATAAAAAAGACCACTCGAGAGAATCGAAGGCCTTAGCCGCGTCCAGTGACGGCAAGGCCCATTCATTATCTGGCACTAGGGAACTGTACTGGACCACTGACTGAACTCTCCTAATATTAATAGATGTATTTTTCCCGGGCATGAAACCGGTCTGGTCCGGATGTATTATTTCTAGTATCACCGAATTTAATCTAGTAGCCAGGATTTTAGAGAAGATCTTATAGTCCACATTTACCAGCGATATGGGGCGACATGATCCACATTCAAGAGGATCCTTTCCCTCCTTCCTAAGCACTATTATATTTGCCTCATAAAAGGAGTCTGGTAAAGAACCTGTAATGTATGTAGTACAGTTCATATAGTGTCTTGTGCTTGGGTGCGATGAAAACACAGGAGTCACAGGTTTGATATAGAAGGTCTTGTATTACTTCATACAAGTGGCAATAATAGTCACACAGTTTGCAGATACAAAAGCAGGAGACACAGCAGGCCAGAGTAACTTAAGCTCAGCAATCACTCTCCACAACAGGTTCAGGATCTCTTCTCTGTTACCGTAAGTCCATGCAAACGTGGATTTATCAAATAGCAAGGTTCCAAAGTCCACGAGTGTTCCAAAGTTCCACAATAGGAAATAACTGGAGTACAAGTCCAAGGCTTCCAGGAATCAGGTCACAGGTACACTGCAGGCTTGATTCTGAAGCACTGATTGCTCAGCTGTGGCTGCTTAAGAAGCAAGAGGAGAGAATCAGGGCGGGAACATGCAAGCTGGAAACTCCATATTGACTGAGGGCAAGATAGCTGCAGCAAGACAGAAAGTAAAATGGCTGACGAAAAAACTGAGTTTCAGGAACATGTACACAGAACCTTACATTACTCCCCCCTTAGGGACAACCTCCGGATGACCTCAGACCAGGCTTGTGTGGGTACCTCTGATGAAACTGACGGAGCAAGCGAGGAGCATTAACGTTATTGACTGGTTCCCATGAGTTGTCCTCCACTGGGTAGCCCTGCCATTTAATCAGATATTGTAACTGATTTCTATACAACCTGGAATCTAAAATCCTTTCCACCACAAATTCTTCCTGACCATCGACTAGCACTGGGTCAGGGCAAGGAGAAGAACGTCCAGGAAACGTATTGGGTGTCGCAGCCTTTAGTAGGGATACATGAAAGACAGGGTGGATTCTCATAGTTCTGGGCAGTTGAAGACGACAAGCAACGGCACTTATAATTTTACTGATTTTATAGGGTCCAATGTACTTATGTCCCAACTTAGACGATGGAATCCTTAACTTAAGATTTCTGGTTGACAGCCAGACCAGGTCTCCTACCTTGAAAGCTGGTGCAGGTTTACGAAATTTATCTGCTGCTTTCTTGTACCTTTCCTGAGCCGATTCCAGATTCTCCTTTAGAACATCCATATTCTTCTGTAAAGACGTGATTCTTTCAGCCACTGCTGGTAAAGGCGTTTCTATGGGAAATCGTGGTAAATGTTAGGATGATAACCTAGATTAGAGTAAAAAGGAGACTGCTTAGTGGAGGCACTCTGAGAGTTGTTATAAGAGAACTCAGCTAATGGAAGTAGATCCACCCAATCATCCTGTAGGTGGCAGATAAAGCAGCGGAGATACTGCTCCAGGGTTTGATTGGTTCGTTCGGTCTGTCCATTAGTCTGAGGATGAAAAGCAGAAGAAAGGTTTACTTTAATGTCCAATGCTGCACAGAAATTTTGCCAAAACCTAGAAGTGAATTGCACCCCTCGATCCGAAATAATCTCATCCGGTACTCCATGTAAGCGAAACACATCTTTAATCATCAAATCTGATGTCTGTTTTGCAGTGGATAAGCCGACACAAGGGATAAAATGAGCTGCCTTTGTTAGACGGTCAACCACCACTAGAATGGTGTTCTTCCCTTGAGAGGTTGGTAACTCCACAATGAAGTCCATAGAAATGGATCCCCACGGGCGGGACGGGGTGGGAAGAGGCTGTAACAGACCAGTTGGTGAGGAGCGAGGTGTTTTGCATCTTGCACAGACTTCACATGAAGTGACATAGTTTAAAACATCCTTCCTGCAAGTGGGCCACCAAAAGAAACGAGAAAGAAATTCCTGTGTCTTTAGAATTCCTCTATGCCCAGCTATCTTGGAATCGTGAATGAGTTGCAATACTCTCAATCTGACTGTTTCAGGAATATACAGACGTTGTCCCAGAATCCACACACCATTCTTAAAGACAAGACTTACGTCCCTTGGGGGTTGAGCCAACAAAGAATCCGCATGGTATGCTTCCTTGATGTCCTTAAGTAGGTCTTGATTATGAATCACTCCCAGGAATCTAGAGTCAGGAAGAATAGTCTTAGGAGGAGTAAGTGGACGTGTCTCTGCTGAATGAATCCTAGAGAGTGCATCAGCCTTTCCATTGCGCGATCCTGGTCTATAAGAAATGACAAAATTAAATTGGTTTAAGAAAAGATTCCAGCGAGCCTGGCGAGGAGTCAGGCACTTAGCCGACCTGATAAATTCAAGGTTACGATGGTCTGTCAGGACGACTATTTGCTGTGCAGCTCCCTGAAGAAGGTGTCTCCATTCTTTGAAGGCGGCAATAATGGCCAACAACTCTCTATTGCCCACATCGTAGTTCCTCTCAGCCGAAGACAACTGCTGGGAAAAGAAGGCACAGGGATGCAAGACATTCTTCTCACCTGTTCTCTGAGAGAGTATAGCTCCAACGGCACAGTCTGAAGCATCCACCTCTATTATGAAGGCAAGCTCGGGGTTGGGATGTACTAAAATAGGTGCAGTGGTAAATTTATCTTTTAGACGGGAAAATGCTTCCTGGGCTTGGGGAGTCCAGGAGAACCTAGACTGTTTCCGGGTAAGTTGGGTGATAGGTGACACTACCTCAGAGAAATTCCTAATGAAACGTCTATAGAAATTGGCAAACCCGATGAAGCGCTGTACCTCCTTCACATTTCTAGGACTTGGCCAATCCTTGATGGCTTGGGTTTTGCTTCCATCCATACTAATTCCTTGTGTAGACAGTACATACCCCAGAAATTGAATTTCGGTCCTATGGAATTCACACTTTTCAAGTTTGATGTAAAGATGATTTTGTCTTAGACGTTCCAAGACCATTCTTACATGTCCATGATGTTCCTCTGTGGAGTTAGAAAAAATTAGAATATCATCCAAATAAATCACCACGAATGTATCTAGGAGATCCCTGAAGATGTCATTCACCAAGTGTTGGAAAGTGGCTGGGGCGGTACTCAGACCAAAAGGCATAACTAGATATTCAAAGTGTCCATAGCGTGACCTGAATGCAGTCTTCCATTCATCCCCAGGTCTAATACGGACTAAGTTATAGGCCCCACGAAGATCTAGTTTAGAGAAAATTTTGGCATGTCGAACTCTCTCCAATAACTCAGGGATTAAAGGCAATGGATAACGGTTTCTAATAGTAACCTTATTGAGTTCCCTATAGTCTACGCAGGGTCTCAGAGATCCATCTTTCTTCTTTACAAAGAAGATGGGTGCACCTGCAGGAGATGAAGAGGGGCGTATGAAGCCCTTGGCTAGATTTTCGTCTATGTAATCCTTTAAAGCCTTTAGCTCGGGCCCCGCCAGGGGTAGATCTTACCAAAAGGTATCTCTGCTCCAGGCAATAATTCAATTGGACAATCATATGGACGGTGAGGAGGAAGCTGGTCAGCGTTCTTCTTGTCACATAAATCCACATAGTCCTGGTATACAGCTGGTAGTTCAGGGACTGACATGGTTCCTTTGGGAACAGAGCAAGCTGAAACTTTTGGACTCATCTGTTTCTCTGGAAAGTGTAATTCCTTGGTCTCCCAGTTAATGGTAGGATTCTGAGCCTGCAGCCATGGTAGCCCTAGAATAATGGGAAAGTGGGGAGAAGAGATAAGCATAAAGGACAGTTTCTCTTGATGATCTTTACCCATAAGAACCCTCAAAGGCTCTGTTTCCTGATCCACTGGTCCAGAGGTCAGCAGGGAGCCATCCACAGTTTCCATCTGTACTGGAGTAGCCTTCTTCACTGAACGTATCCCCTGTTTCAGAGCAAAGGAGACATCCATAAAATTTCCACTTGCCCCTGAGTCGATCATAGCAGAGCTAGACACCCAAGCTGAGTCAACCCAGAGTTTGATGGAAAGAAAGCAATGAGAATTGTTTTTCTTACAACTCAGCTGGGACACCGCTGAGGAAACTTGAAAAATTGCAGCGTTTACACAGTCAACGTCCTCAGAGGTAACGGAGTTTAAGTCCGAGAAATCAAGATCTGTTGCTGCAGATCTCTCTGGAGCCTGAGGCTCGGACCTGACAGATCCCCTCTCGCAACACTCACAGTGAATGAGTGCTGCAGTAGTCTTACGAGAACGGCTGGGGCAGTTTATAATGAAGTGCCCTGACTTACCACAATAGAAACATAGATTCTCCTTAAAACGATGTTCCTTGCGTGCATCACTAACCCGTCGTTGTAAAGAGTCTACCTGCATGGGTTCAGGTTCAGGTTCCCGTGTAATCCTACTCAAAGGTTCCTTAGCTGGAGAGGAAGGTAGGAAAAGGTTAGTACGATTGCTTTCGAACCATCTCTCTTGCCTGCGTTCAGTCAGACGAGTATCAATACGGATGCAGTAGTTAATAAAGTCACCTAACGCAGTGGGAGGGTCGGCACGAGCAAGTTCATCCTTAATCAGTGGAGATAACCCTTTTCGAAAAATAGATTTTTTGGCGGAACTGTCCCAGGTGGTATCAAGGGCCCATCTCCTGAAATCCAAGGCATATTCAGCTACCGAGTGCTTACCTTGGCGCAAAGCTAACATGGCTGCTTCAGCTGTTGCACCTCGATTGGGGTCATCAAACACCTGCCCCATGGCTGAAATGAAAGCATCAAGATGATCCAAACATTCATCCTCAGTCTCAATCAGAGGGTTTGCCCACATCAAAGCCTTGTTGGTAAGCAACATAATTATAGTAAGCACCTTAGATCGTTCAGTGGGAAATTGTGAAGCATGTGCAGAAAAAAAAAGATTGCATTGATTAATAAATCCCCTGAATTTCTCACGTTCACCGCCAAAACGAAAAGGGGCAACTTGGGAATCCCAGAACTCGGGGCTACGGCAGGAGCCTGGACTCGCTCCTCTAGAACCTCAATCCTGGCTCGCAAATCCTGGGCAGTCTGTCCAAACACTTGCAAATTGTGATTAGTGAGGTCCTGTAGGTTTGTAAAACGGGTCTTTATATTCTGCAAATCTGCAAGGATATTATCAGTCACTCCGCAAAGTTCCTTTATGGGGCCTCCATTTTCAGATCTTTTAAGACAGGAGTACTGGAAGGAGAGGAGAAAAAAAAAAACAATAGTGTTTACCTGTGGTAACACTGCAGAGAGAAAAAAAAATTAAGGGAACTGCTCACCTGGAATGGTTGTGAGAAGTCACAACCACTGTCATCACAGAAAGTACAACCGGACATCCGATATCCACAGTTACAGCAGACACAGCCTTTCCAGACCCAGCAGACACTAACGTTTGGCTTCAGAATCTTGTAATGTATGTAGTACAGTTCATATAGTGTCTTGTGCTTGGGTGCGATGAAAACACAGGAGTCACAGGTTTGATATAGAAGGTCTTGTATTACTTCATACAAGTGGCAATAATAGTCACACAGTTTGCAGATACAAAAGCAGGAGACACAGCAGGCCAGAGTAACTTAAGCTCAGCAATCACTCTCCACAACAGGTTCAGGATCTTCTCTGTTACCGTAAGTCCATGCAAACGTGGATTTATCAAATAGCAAGGTTCCAAAGTCCACGAGTGTTCCTAAAGTTCCACAATAGGAAATAACTGGAGTACAAGTCCAAGGCTTCCAGGAGTCAGGTCACAGGTACACTGCAGGCTTGATTCTGAAGCACTAATTGCTCAGCTGTGGCTGCTTAAGAAGCAAGAGGAGAGAATCAGGGCGGGAACATGCAAGCTGGAAACTCCATATTGACTGAGGGCAAGATAGCTGCAGCAAGACAGAAAGTAAAATGGCTGACGAAAAAACTGAGTTTCAGGAACATGTACACAGAACCTTACAGAACCTTCCTCCCAGGTCCTCTGAAACACGCTCAGAAGGAGTGGTGCCAAAACATCCCGATATATCCTGTACATTTCTATGGGAAATCCATCCGGCCCAGGCGCCTTCCCAGAGGCCATATCCGCTACGGCTTCATTTATTTCCTCTATCGTGAAGTCTGCATCCAGAAAGGCTTGTTGGGCGGAGCTCAATGTGGGAAATTTTACATCTGATAAATATTCAAGGCAGTCCGAAGTGCTAAAACCCCCTCTGGAACTATGTAACGTTTGTAATATTCATGGAAACTCTGGAGTATGTCACCCGTTGAGGTTACTATCGAGTTATCTAGTTTCCAAATTTGAAGTATGGTATTAGATGCGTTGTGTTGGCGCACCATAAATGCCAATAACTTACTGGACTGATTTCCTAATTCAAAATATGACTGACGAGTAAAAAATAATTTACGTTTAGATTTGGTATCCATATATTGAGCATATAATCTATGGGAGTTTAGCCATTCATTTCTATTTTCATTTGTTTGATTAGCTATATAATTTGCTTCCGAATCGCTCAATCGCTTCTCCATCTCCTCATCTTCCCTAGATGTCACCCGTTTAATATAGAAAATTGTCTAAAACAAACATCCCCTTAGATACGCTTTAAGGGCGTCCCAAAGCAAGTTAATATTCTGGGGTTCAGGGTGGGAGGAAATGAAGCAGTCTAATTGATTTAATGAAATCCCCTCCACTATGCTGTAACATCTGGATGCTGCTTGTTTGACTCTGCGGCTGTACACAGTGTCAAACACACAGCGCTTCCTGACCGTGGAAACATACCCTTAGAGTTCCTATAAGGCCAGGGTCACATGGCCGTATGCTTTCCATCTGAGAAAAATGGTCTGATTATGCTAGTCGCACTCTGATCAGAGTTTGATCAGAATATGATCACAGTAAGATTTGTTTTTCGGAAGTGGAGAATAAAAAAAAATCATAAAAAAGTTTCTCCTTCTCCATTTCATCACTCCATCAAAATCGGATTGCATTCAGAAGTTATCTGAGTTTATTTTTTCACTGACCCATAATCATTATTGGCCGAGTTCAATCTAATTGAGACAAATCGCGCATGCAACAATTTTTTTTGTCGGTTCGAGATAAAAATAGGACATGTGCACGACCCCATAAAATAACATTGGTCCAAGTGTGATCCGATGTTTTGATGGATCACTCTCTGACTAAAACGACAGTTGTTTGGATGGGAACTGATCCAAACCAAGGAGCTGCAGACAAGACACTCCATGTGCTTCTTTATGGTTATAATCTATTCTAATTGATATGCCTTGCTTAGCTAAAGACCATGGAAAAAAAACATTTAATGACCAAATCGACACAAGGATGTTGTGAAAATAATACTTATGGGAGACAATTATTGGAAAAAGATAGTATTCACATATAGCCACACCTTAACATCCATGATCTCCTTATGTTAATTATTCAGCACCCTTCCAATACAGTTACTTTGTGTCATAAATTAGTTTATTTCTCTCCTTTTTTTTTTACATTCTACCTAGTCCACTTTCATTGTGCTTTAATTAAACCTACGTGATAAGATTGATTTTCTGCCACATGGATGATTCCTTACTCGTAATTACAATGCCATGCTGGACTGTATCAGAAATCAGCTTAGTTAGACTAGAACCGATATTAATACATGAAAAAATATGCAAAAACATTCCTGTCCAAATCCCCATTAACTGAATGAATTGGACTTTATTTGCCGTTAAGCAGTTTTGTCTATTTGTTAGGAAATTGCACATCCAATTTATCAAATTCTGCATTATCCTAATGGAACATGTTCTAAATAATGTATATAAATAAACTTCAGACCCAGACAGTTCTGCATGAGGTGATTTCATTTGGAAACAATTTTTACCCTCGATGGACTTAAATAAAAGGTTCTTTATCAAATGTTTATAAATAATCTGCGAATGCGGACTAACATCTGTAACAAGGCTAAAGGCGCACTGTTTGGGCATTACATTGTGCATAAATCAGAAAATGCTACTGATTTAGAAGCAAAGACTTCTGTTAGTCAGATATAAATCAACATAATGTCTTTTTGGGACATTTGGCAGGTATGAAAGAAAAAGAATCCGGCTTCCAGAATCTTTCAATAAAAACAAAAATGTATTGAAGAAAAATATTAGAAATCAGTCGCAGCTGTCCAACACCGCAAACGAGTTTCAGACAGGTTTTGTAGTCTTTTCAATAACCAAAGACCATGTCTGAAACACGTTTGCCAACTTTATTGTGGTGTTGGACAGCTGCGACTGGTTTTTAATGTTTTTCTACAAGACATTTTTATTAGAAGATCCTGGAAGTTGGATGTTTTTTCTTTCCTGCTGTTCCTTGTTGCACCAGAGTTCCCGTGCTTCTCGTTGTTCCACTGGGTGAGCTGACTTTCCTTCTTCTGTATATTTGGAAGGTATCTGATGGTATACTTTTGTCTCAGCTGTATTGAAAATAATGCACAAAAGCACAAACTGCACAGTTTTTATTGGAAGTCAATCAGCATATACAGTGGTGGCATTAGCTTGGGTAAATGATAAGCAGAACATCTCTAATGTGTTTCCAAATGTGGTGTGCAGCTCACCAAACTGAGTTGTAAACTCTATTTCGAAAGATATTATATATAAGTATTTATATATTCAGATATACATAATCAGAACTATATCCAGTTCCATCAGTTGTAGCCATTCTCTGCATAAAGCAAAATAGACCTCATAGGTCTATTTTTTTATTGATGGAGGAGATAGTAATATTCGTCATAGGGGTATGGAATCTATGCTTTGGACAATCTCCGTTTCTAAGAGTCTTTTAAGAATAAGCTGATTACAAAGTGACCTCCTTCTTGGACCCTTACTTTTGTTGAAGGTCCTTGCGGTAAGTTGTGATTCATTTATCAGCAATAGATTCCTTTAAATTGTTTGATACGTGTTTCTTGATTTTTTTCTTGTTTTCATAGAATAGTTGAGAGCTGTAGTCACAATTATTTAATAAATGGCTGAAATCTTAATTAATGTTGAGTTTAAACCTGGCACAGTTTACTATAGGAGCCTAGCCTAATTCTGACTGTCAGCAAGATGGAAGGCTGTTTACAAACTTAAATAATTCTGAAAGTATAAGGAAAGTATAAGGATAAAAATGAATAAGACGCTGTTCAAGTGTAACACAAGTAATGCACTATATTAACAGATACGCAACTATAAAATTATCATCTTAAAGAGTGTACTCATCGTCAGTGATAAGGAGCGCAGTGGTCGGTGCACTCCTGACGTTTGACAGTTTGGAACTAGAGATCCGGCCAGTTTCAGAGCATAGCTTAAAGGGACTCTGTCACCCCATTTTTCTACTATAAGCTGCAGCCACGGCCATCAGGGGCTTATCTACAGCATTCTGTAATGCTGTAGATAAGCCCCCGAAGTAACCTGAAAGAGAAGAAAAACAAGTTATATTATACTCACCCAGGGGCGGTCCGGTCTGGTCTGATGGGTGTCGCGGTCCGGTCCGGCGCCTCCCATCTTCTAGCGAAGACATCCTCTTCTTTGCTTCCCGAAACGGCTCCGGCCCAGGCGCACTGCTCTGCCCTGTTGAGGGCAGACCGAGTACTGCAGTGTGCAGGTGCCAGGAAAAGTCAGAGAGGTACGGCGCCTGCGCACTGCAGTACTTTACTCTGCCCTCAACAGATCAATACGCCTGCGCAGGAACCGCGACAGGTTTCAAAGAAGAGGACATCTTCGCTAGAAGATGGGAGGCACTGAACCGGACCGCGACACCCATCGGACTGGACCCCGGACCGCCCCTGGGTGAGTATAATCTAACTCGTTTTTCTTCTGTTTCAGGTTACATCAGGGGCTTATCTACAGCATCACAGAATGCTGTAGATAAGCCCCTGATGGCAGTGGCCGCAGCTTATAGTCAAAAATTGGGGTGAGAGTCCCTTTAAAGCAAGATGATTGCATATTCACGCTCCTTGCTTAGGAAATTGGCCACTTCTGATAGACTAAAGAGGTGGCCAGTAAAGTAGGAAATGAGCAGTACATTTTAGAATTAAAAATACAGACAGGATTTTTAAAAACAGGTAAATTCCAGTTATTGAGGAGGTGCAGGAGGCTTTTACAGTCACCAATGTAATAACGCCTCAAGCACAGTAATTGACAGCCTGCTCTGCTGCATTTGTGCATTGTATGAGTGCTGAGCAGGGTGTTAATCAATGTATCGGGTGCTCACAGAGCACACACAGTATAGTGAACAGTGACTGTAACTGCTCTATGTACCACCCTGACATCAGCGGCTGCAGGGACAATAAAACCTCAGTTTCTCCCTATAGCTGCTGTTCAAATAAGATGATTTAGATGCTACGTACCTGTAGATAACAACTATATCCAAAGGTAAATAGCCTTACTTGGGATCAGATTTTAATATTGCTGTTACACAGTTATGCACTCTATAATGGTACTCTAGCATGGAGGATTGCAACCTACAGTACATGAGGTACATGTATGGTTTTTAAAGGGAACTTGTCATCAAAAAAATAAAAGCGGTATTCACCCGCAGTCATACTGGTAATCTGCAGGTAAATATTGTTTGAAAAATGGTTGGTAGTCTAAATGGAAGTGTGGATACAGGGAATAAAATTGCTCATTCTCCGTGCTTCCGCTCATTTTCAGAAATTGGGGAGCTGCCAGTACAAACAGTCAGTACTCAGTGAGCATTCTGCAATCATGTCCACCAATGCTTGACTGATATCCTGCTCTGGAGCATGTGTGCAGGACAAGATGTCAGTCAAGGTGTAAGGGGAGCGATTACAGTGTGCTCTCTATATAACGTCCCTCTAAGAGCAGATGAATCCTGTAGTAATCATAGCAAAATGAAAACCATTACTTCCTATCTTTTTTATTTATTATGCTAATAAAATAGAATGTTATTTTTTATAACTTAGAGCTGTTTTTTTCTTACCATTTTATAGTAACATTTTTTCCCTTGAAATTATAGTTAACGATAAATTGCAAAAAGTAAAAATAATAAATGTAATTCAAAAATTAAATGTATAATTCTTTTAGCTTGTAACAAGTCTTATATATATGAAGTGACATTATATGTATTGTTTTTTTTTAAAGCATGTGCTTGTCCTGCTCGTGCTTTATTTCAATTTTAAGTATATATTTATGGCACCAACAGATGGTTGTTAACAAGTTAAAGGAAATCAGTCAACAAATAATTAGTGTAATAATTAAAATTAAATAAAAATTGGTGATATAGGTACTGCTGAGTGTGACAGACAGGCAAGAAATATTTTCAAAAGAATTTCTTAAGACGTGAGCGCTCTGCTATATGCCTTTTCTATCAGCCCTCACCCTCTGCACTTTATTAATGATTTCTGAATTATGGAGCGCCCTGGCTTTTATTCTCATTATAGGTTCACTACTTACTGACAGCTATCTCTGCGTGCACATTCATAAAGGGAAGACTGTCCATCACTGAGCAGGACCGCCCATTGGACTTCTATACATACAAAGATGAGGGTCCTTGACTAGAGTAAGATTTCTGGAGAGACGAATTGAGGCATGCGCCACTTTTCCTTTTAATGAACCAGGCGCCTTTAACTCAACTATGCTTCCTAATCCATGAACTACGCCGGTCTTGATGAATCTTGGCCGAAATGTTGAATTTCTGTTGGAAAAAAGCTGTGTTTAATAAACTTATGCCATTTTTCAAAAATTATTTTTATTTTTATATGTCTAAGTTGTCATATGTCATTAGACTCATTATGGTAGAAACTTCATCTGAAACATCTGGGATTGTGATTTTAATTCAATGCCACAAAATTCATTTTTTTGGCTACTAATAGGATGACATTTACCAATTTGGGGTATTTATCCCTGCTTCCCATTTCTCCTTGATCATTCATTTTGCATGCATGTACCCTTTGTCTAAATTTATGGCCGTTCCCTAATAAGATTTGGAAATTATAACATTTTCCTGCTGTAAATCTGCTCTTTTAATAGAAGGCAAGATTACTAAAAATTGTTAAGAGGTTTATATCCATTGTAACACTCTCGGGAAATAAACAGCACTTCTACAGCACATGCTTTCCCCTGTGACTGAATGTTTTTTTCACCTCTTCAGCCATATGCCCCTCATGTAATTCGCAGGAGATGGAAATTTAATGCCGAGACTTTCAATATTATTTACACAAGCAAAACGTTTAAACTGCAAACTCCTGGTGCAGAACAGGCAATCAACAGAAATAGCACAACAACTCGCACTATTTGTCAGGAAAGCAAAGTGTAAAAAAAGAGAAAATCAACAACTGTAATTTTTCATCTCTTTCCAGTAATTGCACATTTAGTGAATAAATCTTTTTACTCTGAGATTCCTGCTGTGAATTGTATCCAAAATATTTATAAGCAGAGAGAAGTTCCAGTGAGTAACAAAAGATCTAGTATATTCACATTTTATATATTTTATATACTGTATATCCAATCAAAAAATAGTTTTTTTTGTGCTAAAAAAAATCTGTATTTCATGGCCATTATAGTAAATACAAATAAGACGTCTTCAAGAATAAAAAGTAATCTTTGTTGTCATCATTTTAACCCCTTAGTGACAAAGCCAATTTGCAGCTTAATGACCAGCCAATTTTTACAGTTCTCACCACTGTCACTTTATGAGGTTATAACTCTGGAATGCTTTAATGGATCCTGCTGATTCTGAGAATGTTTTTTCGTGACATATTGTACTTCATGTTAGTGGTAAAATTTATTCGATATGAGTTGCGTTTATTTATGAAAAAAATGGAAATATGGCGAAAATTTTGAAAATTTTGCAAGTTTCAAACTTTTAATTTTTATGCTCTTAAATCAGAGAGATGTCACACAAAATACTTAATAAATAACATTTTCCACATGTCTACTTTACATCAGCACAATTTTGGAAAGACAATTTTTTTTTCGTTAGGAAGTTAAAAGGCTTAAAAGTCGACCAGCTATTTCTCATTTTTGCAACAAAATTTACAAAACCATTTTTTTGGACCCTCATGACATTTAAAGTCACTTTGAGGGTGTAAATGACAGAAAATACCCAAAAGTGACACCATTCTAAAAACTGCACCCCTCAAGGTGCTCAAAACCACATTCAAGAAGTTTATTAACCCTTTATGTGCATCACAGGAACTGAAGCAATGTGGAAGGAAAAAATTAACATTTAACTTTTTTTGAAAAAACATTTTACTTCAGAACCATTTTTTTATTTTCACAAGAGTAAAAAAGAAACTGAATCACAAAATTTGTTGCGAAATTTCTCCTGAATGCACCAATACCCCATATATGGGGGTAAACCACTGTTAGGGCGCACGGCAGAGCTCGGAAGGGAAGAAGCGCCGTTTGACTTTTTCAATGCAGAATTGGCTGGAATTGAGATTGGACGCCATGTCGTGTTCGAAGAGCCCCTGATGTGCCTAAACAGTGGAAACCCCCCACAAGTGACACCATTTTCGAAACTAGACCCCTTAAGGAACTTAACTAGAAGAGCAGTGAGCACTTTGAACCCCCAAGTGCTTCACAGAAGTTTATAACGCAGAGCCGTGAAAATAAAAAATCATTTTTTTTCCACAAAAATGATCTTTGCACCTCCAAATTTTTACTTTCACAAGTGTAACAGGAGAAATTGGACCTCAAAAGTTGTTCAGTTAGTCCTGAGTACGCTGATACCCCATATGTGTGGGGAAACCACTGTTTGGGCACACGTCGGGGCTCGGAAGGGAAGTAGTGACGTTTTGAAATACAGACTTTGATGGAATGGTCTGCGGGCGTCATGTTGTATTTGCAGAGCCTTGATGTGCCTAAACAGTAGAAACCCCCCACAAGTGACCCCATTTTGGAAACTAGACCCCCAAAGGAACTTATTTAGATGTGTGGTGAGAACTTTGAAACTCCAAGTGCTTCACAGAAGTTTATAATGTAGAGCCATAAAAATAATAAATCATATTTTTTTCTACAAAAACAATATTTTCGCCCCCAATTTTTATTTTCCCAAGGGTAACAGAAGAAATTGGACCCCAAGAGTTATTGTGCAATTTGTCCTGAGTGCTGATACCCCATATGTGGGGGTAAACTAGTGTTTGGGCGCATGGCAGAGCTCAGAAGGGAAGGTGCAACGTTTGACTTTTTCAACGCCGAATTGGCTGGAATTGAGTCAGACGCCATGTCACATTTGGAGAGCCCCTGATGTGCCTAAACAGTGGAAACCCCCCAATTCTAACTCCAACCCTAACCCCAACACATTCCTAACATAACCCTAACGACAAACCTAACCCTAACACACTCGTAACCCTGGTCCCAACCCTAACCCTAACTTTAGCCCCAATCCAAACCCTAACCCTAATGGGAAAATGGAAATAGTTTTTTTAAATTTTATTATTTTTCCCTAACTAAGGGGGTGATAAAGGGGGTTTGATTTACTATTTATAGCGGGTTTTTATGTTTGGCAGCTGTCACACGTTGAAAGACGCTTTTTATTGCAAAAAGTAGTTTTTGCATGATCACATGAGAGCTATAATTTTTCTATATTTTGCCCACAGGGTCATGTGAGGTCTTATTTTTTGTGGGACGAGGTGACGTTTTTATTGGTACCATTTTTGGCACATGACATTTTTTGATCGCTTTTTATTACGATTTTTGGGAGGCAGAATGAACAAAAACCAGCAATTCATGAGTTACTTTGGGGGGGGCATTTATAGCATTCCGCGTGTGGTAAAATTGATAATGCAGTTTTATTCTTCGGGTCAGTACGATTACAGTGATACCGCATTTGTATCATTTTTTTATTGTTTGGCGCTTTTATACAATTAAAACGATTATATATAAAAAATAATTATTTTTGCATCGCTTTATTCTGCGAGCTATAACTTTTTTATTGCTTCGCTGATGATGCTGTATGGCGGCTTTTTTTGCGGGACAAGATGACGTTTTCAGCGGTACCATGTTTATTTATATCCGTCTTTTTGATTGCGTGTTATTCCACTTTTTGTTCGGCGGTATGATGATAAAGCATTGATTTTTAGACTTGTTTTTTTTTTAAAGGATTCTCTAAAGGGGTTAACTAATGGGACAGCTTTATAGTACGGGTCGTTACGGACGTGGCGATACTAAATATGTGTACTTTTATTGTTGTTTTTTTTTTTACATTAAAGAAGTGAATTTATTGGGGAATATTTTTTTTTCATTATTTAGGAATTTTTTTTTACAAAGTTTTATTTTTATTTTTTGTACATCTTTACTTTGTCCCAGGGTGGGACATCACTGTGTAGGGTCAGATCGCTGGAGTGACAGTGTGCACAGCACTCTGTCACACCAGCGATTGCTCTGGCACTGCTGCAGGCTTCTCAGTGCCTGCTCTCAGCAGGCACTGAGGAAGCCGACTCCCTGCAGGACCCGGCGGCCATCTTGGATCCGGGGTCCTGCAGTGAGGAGAGTCCCTTGGAACAGCGCGACACATTGCTCTGTTCTGAGGGTCTCAGGGGAGCGCGCAGGGAGTCCCTTCCCTGCGCGATGCTTCCCTGTGCCCCCGGTACACCGTGATCATGTTTGATCGCGGTGTGCCAGGGGTTAATGTTCCGGGAGCGGTCCGTGACCACTCCTGGCACATAGGGCCGGGTGTCAGCTGTGATAATCAGCTAACACCCGGCAGCGATCAGCTGTTCTCCCCCCGGGAGCGCAGCTGATCGCCTTGGAAGTACTATTCCGTCCCTGGGAATTAAGTACCAGGTCATATGGACGGAATAGTACGTCCAATGGGATTAAGGGTTAAGTATATAACTCTTAGCACTTTTATTTACCAGTCAGCAAAGTACATTGTCCTTCGCTCCCTCTAAACTACGGTATTTTGTATATCTGTTTTTAATATAGCTTTTAATCATTTCCATTTACATTGCTTGGTATTCAATTGTTGCCACCTGATGTAATTAAATAAAATCATTACTTATTCACCATATATTTTGTATATGAACTTTATGGTCCTTTTCTTTCCTTTCCCCTCTTTTCACACAAGTGTGTGAAAAAAACGCACCCGGGGTGGAGATATGGTGAGCAGCCATCCTGCACAACTCTTCAGCTGCTCTCAATCAACTTGTCATGGCCGATTAACCCCTCTTAAGGTACTGCCACACTAAGCGATCTCGCTAGCGATCACGTTAACGACGCAAGCTAACGAGATCGTTGGTGTGATCGCTTTTAGGTCGCTAGTAGCTGCCAAACAGGAGATCTTACGACACATCAGCGGTCAGCGATCTCTTTAACGACTTTGGCGGTCGTTAGGATCTGTCATTAGCATGTACTGAGCGCAACCTTTTCCACGCCCCTCAGCACAGATATATGTTATATATGTGCAATAATTTATGTTTTGACTGCTTCATGAAAGACGGCGTATAGCGCTCCCTTTCATTGTTCTCGAGCGCTTCTGATTCATAGGAATTTCCAGCATCGCTCCTGCTCTCTGCGTCCTGCTAGCCTGCTTTGCAGCTACTGCGATCCTCTCTGTGACGCAAAAGAAAACCTAGTCCCACCTGCCTGCTTCTACAGATATTGCGATCCACTCCGTGATGCTAAAAAACCTAGTCCCCGCCTGCGCCGCTGTCATATGCGTCACAAACGAGGTCGCTCGTCGTTCGCAAAAGGTGTCAAACATAGCGATATAGGCTCACCAGCGGGACGCCAACGATCAAAAAACGGTCCAGAACGTTAGTGAACGATCAGCGACATCACAGCAGGGGCCACATCGCTGCTACATGCCACACACAACGACGTCGCTAACGAGTGACGTAGTAGCAATGTCGTTAGCGATCTCGTTAGCGATCTCGCTTAGTGTGGCATACCCTTTAGTACTATGTGTACTAGAGCATTACTTCAGGTTTATATCAGAGAGGAAAACCACCTTTGTGATACATATCTCCCAGCTGCCATCCGCTATGTGTCCTGCAACCACCATACAATGAAGATAGACAGTAGTGCTCAAAAGCTTACATACCCTGGCAGAATTTTTGCTTTCCTGGCTTTTTTTCAGAGAATATGAATGATAACACCAAAACTTTTTCTCCACTCATGGTTAGTGGTTGGGTGAAGCCATTTATTGTCAAACTACTGTGTTTTCTCTTTTTAAATCATAATGACAACCCAAAACATCCAAATGACCCTGATCAAAAGTTCACATACCCCATTTCTTAATACCTTGTATTGCCCCCTCTAACATCAATGACAGCTCTAAGTCTTTTGTGGTAGTTGTGGATGAGATTCTTTATTTTCTCAGATAGTAAAGCTGTCCACTCTTCTTGGCAAAAAGCCTCCAGCTCCTGTTAATTCCTGGGCTGTATAGCATGAACTGCGCGCTTGAGATCTCCCCAGAGTGGCTCAATGATATTGAGGTCAGGAGATTGAGATGGCTACTACAGAACCTTCACTTTGTTCTGCTGTAGCCAATGACAGGTCGACTTGGCCTTGGGTTTTGGATTGTTGTCATGTTGGAACATCCAAGTACTTCCCATGTGCAGCTTCCGGGCTGATGATTGCAAATTTGCCACCAGTATTTGCTGATAGTGTACTGCATTCATCTTTCCTTCAACTTTGACCAAGTTTCCTGTGCCTTTATAGCTCAGACATGCCCAAAACATCAGCGATCCACCTCCGTGCTTTACAGTAGGAATGGTGTTCCTTTCATCATAGGTCTTGTTGACCTCTCTCCAAATGTAATGTTTATGGTTGTGGCTAAAACGTTAAATTTTTGTCTCATCACTCCAAATTACCTTGTTCCAGAGGTTTTGAGGCTTGTCTCTGTGCTGTTTTGCATATTGTAGTTTAGATAATTTGTGGCATTTGTGCAGTAATGGCTTTCTTCTGGCGACTCGACCATGCAGCCCATTTTTCTTCAAGTACCTCCTTATTGTGCATCTTGAAACAGCCACACCGCTAGTTTTCAGAGAGTACAGTATTTCAGCTGATGTTATTTGTGGGTTTTTCTTTGCATCCCGAACAATTTTCCTGGCAATTGTGGACAAAATTTTTGGTCTGCCTGATGATGATGTGAGTGGATCCGATCATACAGTATTTTTACAACACTTCCATCATCATCAGAGCGACAACCGCAAACCACAAAATTTCAGTGCGTGCATACATACCGATCATTTTAGATTTGTAAATTTGGAGCGTGTACAATCATTTGTCGAGGCTGTGAACATTGTTCACAACTAGTGTTGAGCGATATTGCTCGATATCTAAAAATATCGTATCGAAATTGGATCGCCGATATCACTAAATATCGGCGATATCCGATTTCGATACCGGAAGTCCCATGTAAGTCTATGGGAACAAAATATCGCAACTAAAAAAAACCTTTATTTCCTTGTAAACACTAAATATACACACATAGAATACATATATATATATATATACATGTCATTGTGACATATATATATACATATATGTATAGTTTATACACTTATACATAGTAAAATATCCTCTGATTCAATTGCCGGGTAAAGCCGGCTTCAGTGAAAAGACAGAAGCACCCGACATGAAATGACACTTGGTGTACATAGGGTTAACCATGTCTTTTCATGTCGTTTGCTATCTGATTTGCACAAACAATTAAATCAGTCTATGTTTGCAAAATTTCACACCTGTAGGGGTTAATTAAAGGTGTAAATTCGTTGTAAAAAAAACGGACTTTTTTGCTACGAATTTACACCTTTAATTAACCCCTACAGGTGTGAAATTTTGCACACATAGACTGATTTAATTGTTTGTGCAAATCAGATAGCAAAGGACATGGTTAACCCTATGTACACCAAGTGTCATTTCATGTCGGGTTCTGCATTTTCACAAAAGCCGGCAATTGAATTAGCGGCTATTATACTATGTAGAAGTGTATGAACTATAAATATATATATATATATATGTGTCACAAACTCAATGACATGTATATATATATATATATATATATATATATATATGAGGTGTAAAATTGCTGAAAAAAAATGCGTGGGCTCCCGCCCTATTTTCGCAACCAGACAGACAAAGCCAGTGAGTGGGGGCAGATAATAATAGCCCAGAGAGGGACCATTATTTTTGGCCCCCCCCCGGCTACTAACATCTGCCCCCAGACACCCCAGAAAGGGCAAATCTCTAATTAGATTTGCCCTTTCTGGCACTTTGCCCGTCTATTCCCATTGCCCTGTAGCGGTGGCGAATGGGTTAATAAGGGGTTAAAATGACCTTGCAATTGAAAGGTCACTTTAAGCCAGGTTAATAATTGAGAGCTGTCAATTAGACAACTATCAATTATTAATCCTATTGTATGAAAGAAAAATCAAACACACACACTTTAATAAAAAAGAAGTTTAATGAAATAATCACACAGTTTTTGACCATATTTTATTTTCCTGCTAAAACCATTTCCTGTAATAAAAATAAAATAATAAAGCAAAATTATTCTTACCAATCCGATGTACAGTCAGGTCCCACGGTGTAATCCTTCAGAAAGGGTTAATGTTTACTGCAGGACCGCAGCTAATGCTGCAGCCTCACAGTAAACCCCCAAATGAATGAGTTCCTCTCCTGGCTGACAGGAGAGGAAGTGGAAAGCTTAATTGATTGCTTTCCACTTTCACTTCAGGTCAGCCAGGACACAATCAGTGACGTCAGAGGGAACTGGTTAACAAAAATAGGGGATCCCCTTGAAAAAAATTGGCGTGGGGTCCCCCCTATTTTTGTTAACCAGCCAGATGAAGCAGACTGCTGAGGCCTGGTTTTTCAGGCTGGTAAGGATCCAATATCCATGGACCTTGCAAGCCTGATAATACCAGGCCACAGCAGTCTGCTTAGCTTGGCTGGTTAACAAAAATAGGGGATCCCCTCGAAAAAAACGGCGTAGGGGTCCCCCCTATTTTTGTTAACCAGCCAAGTAAAATGCAGACTGCTGCGGCCTGGTATTAAAAGACTGTCAAGGCCCATGGATTTTGGCCCTCAACAGCCTGATAATACCAGGCTACAGCAGCCCCACATTTGGCACATCAAAAGATGTGCCAATTGTGGCACTTTACCCGCTCTTCCCACTTGCCCTGTAGCGGTGGCAAGCGGGGTAATAAGGGGTTATTGTCACCGTTGATTGCACGGTGACAATAAGCCCGGTTAATAATGGAGAGGTGTCAATAAGACACCGATCCATTATTAATCCCAAAGTTATTAAATGTATAAAAAAAAGACACAGCAAGAAAAAAGTATTTTAATGAAATAAAAGAGACAACACAGTTTTCATTAATTTTATTGTACTCTCATTCCTGCGACGCCATCGATCTCCTGTAAAAAAAGAAAAAAAACAAACCAACAGTATACCACCTGTCCGACGCAGTCCATAACGACAGTCCCACGACGATCCAGCTCTGCTACATCGCAATGACAGGCAGAGCCTGTCATCGCGACGCAGCACAGCTGATTACCTGCTTCCCCGGTGGTGACGTCATCGGACTGACTGCTTTACGGCCGGGATTACCCAGCAGTCACTGCAGTTATCGCGAGAAACTGCATGTGACCGCCGGGAGAAGAGGATGGCGGCCATGAAGCAGTCCAGGACGTGACCGCCGGAGATCTTCTGCCAGGTAAGTGCCGCTGACTCCTGACAGACCCGACCGACGACACTGACAGTGACAGACCCGACCGACGGACACTGACAGTGACAGTGACAAATCCGATTCCGGTATTCGATATGACGAAAATATCGAAACGAATTATCGAAAGGCCGATAGAGCTAATATCGGCCGATAGCCGATATTTGCATTATCGTATCGCTCAACACTATTCACAACAGTATTCAGTCATTACTGAATAGAATCATCAGGGACATTGAACCGGGTTACACAATTTTTTGTGATATAACCCACATCAATCTACTGTATGCAAACTGGATATAGGCGCTCTTATATAAGTATACAGACATTTTGTTTTATTTTTATATTGATCTTGTTTTTAAACCTATGATACTAATAAAATTTATACTACTTGATATTATACGGACTTTTGGTCGGCTTGTTTCTTTGCTTTTGTTTTTATTATGTATACCCCTCCTCACATGTAAAGCTCCATGGAATAAATGGCTCTATAATAAATAATAGTAATAATAATTTTTCAAGCTGGTGTTCTAAAGTATTCCAACTTATTGAGATATGATAATCTAGTTTTGTGAGAAGCGCCTGTATTTGCTTTTTCTATAAGATTGTCCATCTTTGACTTTTTATTACATGTAACTTTGCTTCAGGTATTAGGTGATGATCCCCAAAGGCCAATTAATCCTATTATCACAGAAACATTTGGTGCCATTGCTGGGCTGCCAGTGTCTTTGGTAATACACCTCTAGATGTTATCAAGACCAGGATGCAGGTAATGACTTTATCAGTGCAGACTTAATCCTATTTCAATTAATCAGTTTGCAAGCACTTTGGTTATTTAACATGGTCCCATCTCCTGTCATGTGTTGATTTCATAAATTGTCAGGATCCTTGCAGGGATAGGTGGTAATGACTGTTGGACAACAACATTTCGATCTATGGCATGTCCAGTCCCCCCAAAAAACACTAGTCTCCGCAAGAGAAATTTCACCCGTACAATGTATTGGATGCAGTGAATCCGCACGGTTCAGTGATCACATGCGGTTTCACCTGCGTTCAATAGACTGCAGCGCTTTGGACGCAACGAACATTCGCTGCGTCCAAAGCGCTGCTACTTCTGGATCATGGGCTCCCGGCCTCATTCTTCATTAAATCTGCTGACATTGTGCATCAAGTGCAAATGAATGGGTTATTTCATACATGCAAAGGAAAAATCAGCACAATTTGAATTCTACACAAAGCTTATTATGTGCAAGAATTCTGCACAGAAAAGCCATTTGTCTTCCCTGTTTTGAGCGGACTATTCCATGTGCAGATCTGCTGGTAAATTTGGACAGAAGTCTGTTTTGACTCTTGTTTTCTGTTGCTAATCCTTCAATGTTTACATCTTTTACATTTATGAATCGATCATTCATCCACTGCAATCATACACTGACCGTTTCCATTCAGTAACAACGGACAAAGAAAGCTGTGAAGAATTAATTATTGCACAAAGTATTAGATTGTGGCAGAACTTTTTGGTACACGATGAGCACACTTGAAATTAAAATGCTCTTTGATGTTTGTTACATTTGGGAATGCTTATATCATCTAGCTATGGCAACTTTTCAAATGGATCCTAAAAAATCCAACTTTTCTATTTTTTGGTTTTCTTCGGTGGTTGGAACCCCCGATGGAAACCTAAACTCACTAATCTCAACGAAGCACTAATTCCTTTTGTTGATGTTGACCATATATTTGGTGACCATTGTGTTCCTATATAATGTGTTATGTGGTCTCTCTGTTCTGATTTCCAGGGTTTGGAAGCTCACAAATATAAAAACACTCTAGACTGTGCGTGCAAGCCAGATACTTCGCAATGAGGGTCCCTTGGCGTAAGTTACCAATAATAAGAATTTCTTCCTAGTGTATAACATAATGTGGTAGTAAGTCAGAACGAACAACATACCTTGTCTGTTACCCATTACCACAACATAATTTTACTGGTACAATACATTTAATCAATGATTATTACAAGCATTATATCAGATGTATAACAAAGCACAATCACTAGAATTATTTTATTTGAAGATGAGAAATGACCGATAACTTGCATTAAAACAGCTGCATTCTCCGTCCTCCCATCTAATATCCAGTCCTAGCTTCCAACTTGACAATTGCCGCCATATTTTTATATCCATGTCTTTCTCCATGTGTTGCCTATTCTACCGTTATGGCAAATGGGGCCCTCACCTCCTTTTTAGTCAGTCAACTTTTTAAAGGGACATTCCACTTAATGTCTATTGAGTATCTCCTATTACATGTAAGGTAAGAGTACATTAATATATATATATATTTTTGTGTATACTGCCCCCTACAGATTGAAATCCTACAAATTACATTCAGTACATTACAGTGCATAGCGTTTGTGTTCCTTGGAATATAAGGCAGTCATTTGACATAATCACTTGCTTTTATGGACACCCTTGAAATGAAAAAATATATTTTTTTTCATGTGATTGTTTACCTATTTAGTTAATAAAATAGTACCAAGTTCTATTCTGGAATCTTTATTCCTTCATTTATTTTCAGGCCTTTCTTATTCAGTTTGCAGACGTAGTAGATCGCGTCTTGCTGCCTTCCCCTCCAATAGATGTATATAGCTGAAAATGATGGCCGGCCGAGCACACACCGATGCCTTCTGCATCATTCTAGTTATTGACGCATATGCATTAATCCCATTTTTTGAAGGTTCTGACATAAGCCTTGATGGAGCCACAGAACGCTGTGTGAACACAGCCTAAGCAAATCCCTATTCTTTGGTAGCTATCACAATTGTATTTATTATTTAATATGGACTAAATGCCAACATCTCTCCTCTGCAGGTTCTACAAGGGGACCGTGACACGTTTGGGCAGAGTGTGCCTGGATGTTGCCATTGTCTTTGTCATCTATGAAGAAGTAGTTAAAGTTCTGAACAGAGTTTGGAAGACCTCCTAACATCACAGTGTGTGACTGGGAGAGCCGCTCTCAGCCTTCTGGAGGGACATGTTTTCTATCTACATTTTACCTCTTGAATGGATTTTGCTTATTATAAATGATCAGAAAATGGCATTTTAACCTGTTATTAATTTATGGTAAATGTCTAATCTC
This sequence comes from Oophaga sylvatica, assembly GCA_033576555.1. Classification (NCBI taxonomy): domain Eukaryota; kingdom Metazoa; phylum Chordata; class Amphibia; order Anura; family Dendrobatidae; genus Oophaga; species Oophaga sylvatica. The sequence continues at coordinate 537,621,444 of JARQOD010000002.1, read as the reverse complement.
TGCATTTGCCTTAAAGCTGCCAAATACCTTGCAGTCAGTGATTGTCAGACACCTTATTGTAAATTATTTCTTCTGTATTTGCCTGGATTCTTTGTCGTAATTATGTGGATCTGATGTATTTATATGACATAGCCCACCCAGGACATCGGTCTATCAAGGGGGCGCATCTGTTTATCCATATCACCATGGCAGGGACAATACAGCACTCACTTGAGTGTCCCCATAGAAGATAAATTGGTACAAAGCTGTCCATACACATTAAATCATAAGTGAATACCAAAAGATCCATTGGCCCTAACAGTAAATAGAGGGGATGAAACCATGATTAGGCATATTGATAACGAACATGCCTAATCTGTGGTTTTTCTAAGAAATAAGGCTGGCTACAGTGTTTCCCCCCCCCTCTGTCCAGTTGAAGTAAAGACATCCTAAGTAGATGGTTAGCGGAGATGGTGCTCAGCCAACCACTGTATCTTTAACCCCTTAATGACCAAGCCATTTTGTAGGTTAAGGACCAGGCCTATTTTTACAATTCTGACCACTGTCAATTTATGTGCTTATAACTCTGGAATGCTTCAATGGATCTTGGCGATTCTGAGACTGTTTTCTCGTGACATATTGTACTTCTTGGTAGTGGTAAAAATTCTTCGATATAACTTGCAGTTATTTATGAAAAAAATGGAAATATGGCGAAAATTTTGAAAATTTTGCAATTTTCAAATTTTTAATTTTTATGCCCTTAAATCAGAGAGATATGTCACAAAAAATAGTTAATAAATAACATTTCCCACATGTCTACTTTACATCAGCACAATTTTGGAAACAAAAGTTTTATTTGTTAGGAAGTTATAAGTGTTAAAAGTTGACCAGCGATTTCTAATTTTTTCAACAAAATTTACAAAACCATTTTTTTTAGTGACCACCTCACATTTGAAGTCACTTTCAGGGGTCAATATGACAGAAAATACCCAAAAGTGACACCATTCTAAAAACTGCCCCTGATGGCGGTGGCCGCAGCTTATAGTCAAAAATTGGGGTGACAGAGTCCCTTTAAAGCAAGATGATTGCATATTCACGCTCCTTGCTTAGGAAATTGGCCACTTCTGATAGACTAAAGAGGTGGCCAGTAAAGTAGGAAATGAGCAGTACATTTTAGAATTAAAAATACAGACAGGATTTTTAAAAACAGGTAAATTCCAGTTATTGAGGAGGTGCAGGAGGCTTTTACAGTCACCAATGTAATAACGCCTCAAGCACAGTAATTGACAGCCTGCTCTGCTGCATTTGTGCATTGTATGAGTGCTGAGCAGGGTGTTAATCAATGTATCGGGTGCTCACAGAGCACACACAGTATAGTGAACAGTGACTGTAACTGCTCTATGTACCACCCTGACATCAGCGGCTGCAGGACAATAAAACCTCAGTTTCTCCCTATAGCTGCTGTTCAAATAAGATGATTTAGATGCTACGTACCTGTAGATAACAACTATATCCAAAGGTAAATAGCCTTACTTGGGATCAGATTTTAATATTGCTATTACACAGTTATGCACTCTATAATGGTACTCTAGCATGGAGGATTGCAACCTACAGTACATGAGGTACATGTATGGTTTTTAAAGGGGAACTTGTCATCAAAAAAATAAAAGCGGTATTCACCCGCAGTCATACTGGTAATCTGCAGGTAAATATTGTTTGAAAAATGGTTGGTAGTCTAAATGGAAGTGTGGATACAGGGAATAAAATTGCTCATTCTCCGTGCTTCTGCTCATTTTCAGAAATTGGGGAGCTGTCAGGACTAACAGTCAGTGCTCAGTGAGCATTCTGCAATCATGTCCACCAATGCTTGACTGATATCCTGCTCTGGAGCATGTGTGCAGGACAAGATGTCAGTCAAGGTGTAAGGGAGCGATTACAGTGTGCTCTCTATATAACGTCCCTCTAAGAGCAGATGAATCCTGTAGTAATCATAGCAAAATGAAAACCATTACTTCCTATCTTTTTTATTTATTATGCTAATAAAATAGAATGTTATTTTTTATAACTTAGAGCTGTTTTTTTCTTACCATTTTATAGTAACATTTTTTCCCTTGAAATTATAGTTAACGATAAATTGCAAAAAGTAAAAATAATAAATGTAATTCAAAAATTAAATGTATAATTCTTTTAGCTTGAAACAAGTCTTATATCATTTGAAGTGACATTATATGTATTGTTTTTTTTAAAGCATGTGCTTGTCCTGCTCGTGCTTTATTTCAATTTTAAGTATATATTTATGGCACCAACAGATGGTTGTTAACAAGTTAAAGGAAATCAGTCAATAAATAATTAGTGTAATAATTAAAATTAAATAAAAATTGGTGATATAGGTACTGCTGAGTGTGACAGACAGGCAAGAAATATTTTCAAAAGAATTTCTTAAGACGTGAGCGCTCTGCTATATGCCTTTTCTATCAGCCCTCACCCTCTGCACTTTATTAACGATTTCTGAATTATGGAGCGCCCTGGCTTTTATTCTCATTATAGGTTCACTACTTACTGACAGCTATCTCTGCGTGCACATTCATAAAGGGAAGACTGTCCATCACTGAGCAGGACCGCCCATTGGACTTCTATACATACAAAGATGAGGGTCCTTGACTGGAGTAAGATTTCTGGAGAGACGAATTGAGGCATGCGTCACTTTTCCTCTTAATGAACCAGGCGCCTTTAACTCAACTATGCTTCCTAATCCATGAACTACGCCGGTCTTGATGAATCTTGGCCGAAATGTTGAATTTCTGTTGGAAAAATGCTGTGTTTAATAAACTTATGCCATTTTTCAAAAATTCTTTTTATTTTTATATGTCTAATTTGTCATATATCATTAGACTCATTATGGTAGAAAACTTCATCTGAAACATCTGGGATTGTGATTTTAATTCAATGCCACAAAATTCATTTTTTTGGCTACTAATAGGATGACATTTACCAATTTGGGGTATTTATCCCTGCTTCCCATTTCTCCTTGATCATTCATTTTGTATGCATGTACCCTTTGTCTAAATTTATGGCCGTTCCCTAATAAGATTTGGAAATTATAACATTTTCCTGCTGTAAATCTGCTCTTTTAATAGAAGGCAAGATTACTAAAAATTGTTAAGAGGTTTATATCCATTGTAACACTCTCGGGAAATAAACAGCACTTCTACAGCACATGCTTTCCCCTGTGACTGAATGTTTTTTTCTCTCACCTCTTCAGCCATATGCCCCTCATGTAACCTCAAGGTGTTCAAAACCTCATTCAAGAAGTTTATTAACCCTTTAGGTACTTCACAAGAATTGAAGCAATGTGGAAGGAAAAAATGAACATCTAACTTTTTTTCCCCAAAATGTTTTTTTCGACACAATTTTTTTTATTTTGTCAAGGGTATCAGTAGAAAATGAATCACAATATTTGTTGTACAATTTCTCCTGAGTACACAGATACTCCATGTGTGGAGAAAGACCAATCTTTAGGCGCACAGCAGTGCTCAGAAGGGAAGGAGCATCATTTGAGATTTTGAATGTCAAATTGGCTGGAATCGAGAGCAGATCTTGACACAGCACAGCTCTTATCTCTAACAATGTCACAGACAGAGTGATAAGATGTAGCTGAGCTACTGTTTCTCCCCCCCCCACCATTTGACACACTGCTGTGATTGGATAGTTACATTTAGTATCCAATTACAGCAGTAAGAGATGCAGAGACGCTGTCATTGGTCCCTGCATCTCTTCACTGTCCTCCAAATGAAGTGATCGCTCATGATCACGGCATCAGCAGGGTTACTCAGTCGGGGGGCAGTGCTCAGCTCGTCCCTGGCTGTTCCAGCACCTCCCCCCTGCTCTCACAGCAGCAGGTCAGCAGCTTCCACTGCCAGCTTCTCCTCTGATCGGGTAGGAAGTGCTGCATCTCCTGTGCGATCATGCTGTGTTTGGTCAGTCAGATTGACTGACCAATCACAGCGATCTGGGTGCAGGGACAGATGTCATGAGTCCCTTCACCTCTTCCCGTGCCTCTCAGCTGTCATAGACAGCTGTCGGCACTGAACTACCACTGTGTGTTTACACACAGTGGTAGATCAAAGCCATGACGTGCAGAGTCCGTCAAGGTGCCAAAACTGACACCTTGCCATGACGGACTCTGCACGTCAATGGACATTAAGGGGTTAAGACCAATCTAAGTCCAAATATGCTTGTGATCACTACGATTTCTAACATTTGATTTCTCCATATGATAACCTGCTGGTGGTCTGATCAATGGACCCCTATTGATCCTGAGAACTAAGTTCTGAAATGGCTGCTCTCTGGGACAGGGTGCTGTATTTGGCTATCTAGGCCCATAGACAAAAGTGTAGTGTTGGCATGCATGTACAGCCACCATTCCACTGTTCTATGGATTGCTAGGGGCCCATGTTGTGAATGTGCTGGAGATGGTTTCTGAGCAGAGGCCCCCTCTGGTGGTTGCAGACAGTACTGAGCCTTTCAGCGAGGAATGGCAATCTGAGATCGCTGACTGGTCTGATATAAGGGAGGTTCACTCCCATGATGGTTGCCGGTGATCAATTGTTCTTGTCTCAGTTGTGGTTCCTGGTTCATTTGGAAGTTTGCTGAGTCTTGCCTGCATCTTCTGCTTTCAGATAAGATATTTTCTGCTTTTATTTTTGTGCTTGCTTTTTGCATAGTTCTCTGCACTTTTGTGGAGGTCAGCCAGGTCCCCTTCTGGGGCCTGTGCTCCTCTCAGTTTATCTGTAGCCACTGTTATTTGTTCATTTGCCTTTTCCTGTTTTTTCAGTGGCTGCGGCTTAGTTTTTGTTACACCAGAGTTCTGATTTAGGTGGTGGAGATCGTGTGATCTCAGGTGTTTTTGCAATCAGAAGAGTTGGTATTTTTTAGTTTTTTTTTTTTGGATTGCAGTAAGAATCCTTTCCTGTACTTTTCTGTCTAGACAGATTGGGCCCCAGCGTTTGCTCATTCTGTTTTCTGTCTGTGTCCGTGCTTCTTCTTGTCTAACCGCCTTTACATGTTTGGGGGCTTCCTATTTTCTTTGGGGATCTGCTCCAGGGCAGATAGCTTTCCTCTTTCTGCCTTTAGGTGTAGTTATCTCTCAGGCTGTGACGAGGCATCTAGGATCAACGTAGGAAACGCTCCACGGCTACCTCTAGTTGTGTGGTTAGTTCAGGTTACTGCAATCCAATAGGTTCCAGCCTCTCTGGTGTATTGCCATTTTTGTTTTTTCTCCTCAGGTACCTAAACATAACAGGCCCACTGGTTAGACTCCCAGTGTTCAGCAAGTTCTGTAGTTAAGTGGAAACTTGGCAAATTGGAAATAACCCTTTAAGATCCATAGACCTTACACTCATGATTGTACTTCTATACTTTACACTGAAGCAAACATGCATGAAATGTGATCTAAAACGCTGTCAAATAGATGTACTCAGATATGCAAATAGTAAGGCCGTGTTCACACGTTCAGTATTCTAAGCCAAAACCAGGAGTGGGTGATAAATACACTACTCATAAAAATAAAGGGAACTCTCAAATAATACAACCTAGATCTGAATGAATGAAATATTCTCATTAAATACTTTATTGTGTATAAAGTTGAATGTGCTGACAACAAAATCACACAACAATCATCAATGAAAATCAAATTTATTAACCAATGGAGGCGTGGATTTGGAGTCACACACAAAATTAAAGTGGAATGTAATGTCCTTAAAACAAGTCAAAATGTTGCTCAGTAGTGTGTGTGACCTCCACGTGCCTGTATGACCTCCCTGTGCCTGTATGACCTCCCTACAACGCCTGGGCATGCTCCTGATGAGGCGGCGGATGGTCTCCAGAAGGATCTCCTCCCAGACCTGGACTAAAGCATCCGCCAACTCCTGGACAGTCTGTGGTGCAACATGACATTGGTGAATGGAGCGAGACATGATGTCCTAGATGTGCTCAATCGGATTCAGGTTTGGGGAACGGGTACGCAAGTCCATAGCTTCAATGCCTTCATCTTGCAGGAACTTCTGACACACTCCAGCCACATGAGGTCTGGCATTGTCCTGCATTAGGAGGAACCCAGGGCCACCGCACCAGCATAAGGTCTCACAAGTGGTCTGAGGATCTCATCTCGGTACCTAATGGCAGTTAGGTGACCTCTGGCGAGCATTTGGAAGGGCTGTGCATGTTGGCATATGCGACAGATTAGGACTTATTATAAGTAAAAGGAGGACTTTATGATGACCTGTCAGTAGATGGCGATGTTGTGTAACGTTTCCTTCTGTTTAATGTATTGTATAAGAAATAGTCTCACTTGTCGTTTTACTTTCATTTTGTTCCTGTTTCCTGATGCAATGCTGAAATGACTGTGCATTTTCCTTTTACCTCATGTTGTAAGAAGTAAAAGCTTGTTATCCCATGCAGCCTGCTCTGTGAAGTTTTCTACTGCAAAGGTGTGGATTCAGAAGCTGTGCAACAGTGCAGCCCTCCAAAGAAATGCCACCACACACCATTACTGACCCACTGCCAAACCGGTCATGCTTAAGGATGTTGCGGCAGCAGATCGCTCTCCACGGCATCTCCAGACTCTGTCACGTCTGTCACATGTGCGCAGTGTGAACCTGCTTTCATCTGTGAAGAGCACAGGGTGCCAGTGGTGAATTTGCCAAAACTGGTGCTCTGTGGCAAATGCCAAGCATCCTGCACGGTGTTGGGCTGTGAGCACAACCCCCATCTGTGGACGTCGGGCACTCAGACCATCCTCATGGAGTCGGTTTCTAACCTTTTGTCAGACACATCACAGTTTTTACCTGCTGGGGTCATTTGCAGGGCCCGGCAGTGCCCTTTTGTTTTCCCCTTCACAAACGGAGGTAGCGGGCCTGCTGCTTGGGTTTTTGCCCTCCTACGGCCCCCTCCACGTCCCTGGTGTACGACCTGTCTCCCGGGGAGTGCCTCCGCCCTGGCACTACCAACAGATCAGCAAACCTTTTTGCCAAACTCGCATTCATGTCCACCTGGATACTGCACTACCTAGCCATTTGGCGGGTTTAGAGTCCATCTGGGCTCCCACATGTGAAACACAACCAACTTTAAAAGTGCCCAATATATCAGCCAAAAGCTTTGGGACTGAGATGTAGTCTTTTCCCCACCTGAAAAAACCACCCCTATTGAGTGTGTCTTAAAAATTCCCAAATAATTTTTCCATCTGTGCTATTCCATTTGCACACAGCTGTAAATGATTGCAATCAGGGGTTGTTTCCTAAGTGGACAGTTTGATTTCAAAAAGTTTTTTTTTTTTTTCTTGGAGTTATTTCTGTTTTTTTAAATTTTTTCCCTTTTTTTTTTTGAGCGTGTACCTTTTTTCATTTGTTCCTCCCGGGTTTTTGGTTTACAAATGCTGAGAAAAAATACTAACCAAACACGATGGGGTAACATCCCTTAGGACCTCTTCCATTACTCCACGTTTCTACTGACAAAACAAATTTCGAGTAAACTCAGAGGTTCATATCAATGTGTCTTTTTAATGTTCGCATTTTTTTTTTTTTACTTTTATATGTTATATATTTTTTTTTTCAAGTAAGTATATGCCCCTTATATGAACCAACATGTGGGTAAACCAAAAAATGGGCCCCTGCCCTCGTAACATTAATAAAACCCCTTAATATACAACTTAGAAAACAAAAACACACTGCCGGGACTGTTCCTGGGGTCCCAACATCCTAGGAATTCATGAGCCAAAATTTACAGCTGTCAATCAATGTACTGCTTTTTGGGAAAAAAAAACTTTCAATCCCTTTTTCAAATGATCGCCTTTTTTTCATCTTTTTTCATTGATTTCTTCCCCGTATGGCTCTGACTCCAGCCTGTACAAACCCCACAACACTGGTTCTTTTCCCCCATATTCACTTTTTCTTACTCCGATCTGTATCGAAGAACATTTGAGTGGGTATGAAACCAAAAATTTTAAAAGCATTGAGATAACATCTGTCCAACTGCAGCCAGGCAGACCCCAGCATTAAGTGCTGAATGATTTAAAGAACAAACTTCTGGGCAAATGAGCAATGTCTTATGTGTGCTGCCATTTTTCTGCATGTGTCAACTTTAAAACCCCGCCCCTTTTCTCGCTACCCCCTCTTCGACTAAACCCGCCCCTTACAGATGATAGCAAAAAAA
>JARQOD010000002.1:537557954-537613157 GCA_033576555.1 Oophaga sylvatica | reverse complement strand
TCATTATTTATTATTTTTACATTAGATCTTTTTACTATTGATGCGACATAGGCGGCATCAATAGTAAAAAGTTGGTCACACTTGTCAAACACTATGTTTGACTCGTGTGACCAACCTGTCAATCAGTTTTCCAAGCGATGCTACAGATCGCTAGGAAAACGCTAGCATTCTGCAAGCTAATTACGCTTGCAAAACGCTATTATTCTGGCGGGAATCAGCACACAAAAAACGTGCGTATTTCCTGCGGGAGAAGTGCGGGATTGCCGCGGAAATTTCCACGGCAATTCCGCAACGTGTGAACTTAGCCTTATAATTTCCTAACAAAAAAAAATTTTGCTTCCAAAATTGTGCTGATGTAAAGTAGACATGTGGGAAATGTTATTTCTTAACTATTTTGTGTGACATATTTCTCTGTTTTAAGGGAATAAAAATTCAAAGTTTGAAAATTGCAAAATTTTCAAAATTTTTGCCATATTTGCGTTTTTTTCATAAATAAATGCAAGTTATATGGAAGAAATTTTACCACTATCATGAAGTACAATATGTCACGAGAAAACAATCTCAGAATCGCGAAGATCCGTTGAAGCGTTCCAGAGTTATAACCTCATAAAGAGACAGTGGTCAGAATTGTAAAAATTGGCCCGGTCATTAACGTGCAAACCACCCTTGGGGGTGAAGGGGTTAAGCTGCAAATTGGCTTTGTCACTAAGGGGTTAAAATGATGACAACAAAGATTATTTTTTATTCTTGAAGACATCTTATTTGTATTTACTATAATGGCCATGAAATACAGATTTTCTTTAGAACAAAAAAAACTATTTTTTCGATTGGATATACAGTATATAAAATATCAAAAATGTGAATATACTAGATCTTTTGTTACTCACTGGAACTTCTCTCTGCTTATAAATATTTTGGATACAATTCACAGCAGGAATCTCAGAGTAAAAAGATTTATTCACTAAATGTGCAATTACTGGAAGGAGCTGAAAAATTACAGTTGTTGATTTTCTCTTTTTTTACACTTTGCTTTCCTGACAAATCGTGCGAGTTGTTGTGCTATTTCTGTTGATTGCCTGTCATGCACCAGGAGTTTGCAGTTTAAACGTTTTGCTTGTGTAAATAATATTGAAAGTCTCGGCATTAAATTTCCATCTCCTGCGAATTACATGAAGGGCATATGGCTGAAGAGGTGAGAGAAAAAAACATTCAGTCACGGGGGAAAGCATGTGCTGTAGAAGTGCTGTTTATTTCCCGAGAATGTTGCAATGGATATAAACCTCTTAACAATTTTTAGTAATCTTGCCTTCTATTAAAAGAGCAGATTTACAGCAGGAAAATGTTATAATTTCCAAATCTTATTAGGGAACGGCCATAAATTTAGACAAAGGGTACATGCATACAAAATGAATGATCAAGGAGAAATGGGAAGCAGGGATAAATACCCCAAATTGGTAAATGTCATCCTATTAGTAGCCAAAAAACTGAATTTTGTGGCATTGAATTAAAATCACAATCCCAGATGTTTCAGATGAAGTTTCTACCATAATGAGTCTAATGATATATGACAAATTAGACCTATAAAAATAAAAAGAATTTTTGAAAAATGGCATAAGTTTATTAAACACAGCTTTTTTCCAACAGAAATTCAACATTTCGGCCAAGATTCATCAAGACCGGCGTAGTTCATGGATTAGGAAGCATGGTTGAGTTAAAGGCGCCTGATTCATTAAGAGGAAAAGTGGCGCATGCCTCAGTTCGTCTCTCCAGAAATCTTACTCCAGTCAAGGACACTCATCTTTGTATGTATAGAAGTCCAATGGGCGGTCCTGCTCAGTGATGGACAGTCTTCCCTTTATGAATGTGCACGCAGAGATAGCTGTCAGTAAGTAGTGAACCTATAATGAGAATAAAAGCCAGGGCGCTCCATAATTCAGAAATCGTTAATAAAGTGCAGAGGGTGAGGTTGATAGAAAAGGCATATAGCAAAGCGCTCACGTCTTAAGAAATTCTTTTGAAAATATTTCTTGCCTGTCTGTCACACTCAGCAGTGCCTATATCACCAATTTTTATTTTATTTTAATTATTACACTAATTATTTGTTGACTGATTTCCTTTAACTTGTTAACAACCATCTGTTGGTGCCATAAATATATACTTAAAATTGAAATAAAGCACGAGCAGGACAAGCACATGCTTTAAAAAAACCAATATATATAATGTCACTTCAAATTATATAAGACTTGTTACAAGCTAAAAGAATTATACATTTAATTTTTAAATTACATTTATTATTTTTTACTTTTTGCAATTTATCGTTAACTATAATTTCAAGAGAAAAAATGTTACTATAAAACGGTAAGAAAAAAACAGCTCTAAGTTATAAAAAATAACATTCTATTTTATTAGCATAATAAATAAAAAAGAGGAAGTAATGGTTTTCATTTTGCTATGATTACTGCAGGATTCATCTGCACTTAGAGGGACGTTATATAGAGAGCATACTGTAATCGCTCCCCTTACACCTTGACTGACATCTTGTCCTGCACACATGCTCCAGAGCAGGATATCAGTCAAGCATTGGTGGACATGATTGCAGAATGCTCTCTGAGCACTGACTGTTAGTCCTGGCAGCTCCCCAATTTCTGAAAATGAGCGGAAGCACGGAGAATATGAGCAATTTTATTCCTTGTATTCACACTTCCATTTAGACTACCAACCATTTTTCAAACAATATTTACCTGCAGATTACCAGTATGACTGCGGGTAAATACCGCTTTTATTTTTTTGATAACAAGTTCCCTTTAAAAATCATACATGTACCTCATGTACTGTAGGTTGCAATCCTCCATGCTAGAGTACCATTATAGAGTGCATAAATGTGTTGTAATAGCAATCTTAAAATCTGATCCCAAGTAAGGCTATTTACCTTTGGATATAGTTGTTATCTACAGGTACATAGCATTTAAATCATTTTATTTGAACAGCAGCTATAGGGAGAAACTGAGGTTTTATTGTCCCTGCAGCCGCTGATGTCAGGGTGGTACATAGAGCAGTTACAGTCACTGTTCACTATACTGTGTGTGCTCTGTGAGCACCCGATACATTGATTAACACCCTGCTCAGCATCCATATAATGCACAAATGCAGCAGAGCAGGCTGTCAATTACTGTGCTTGAGGCGTTATTACATTGGTGACTGTAAAAGCCTCCTGCACCTCCTCAATAACTGGAATTTACCTGTTTTTAAAAATCCTGTCTGTATTTTTAATTCTAAAATGTACTGCTCATTTCCTACTTTACTGGCCACCTCTTTAGTCAATCAGAAGAGGCCAATTTCCTAAGCAAGGAGCGTAAATATGCAATCATCTTGCTTTAAAGGGACTCTGTCACCCCATTTTTTGACTATAAGCTGCGGCCACCGCCATCAGGGGCTTATCTGCAGCATTGTGTAATGCTGTAGATAAGCCCCTGATGTAACCTGAAACAGAAGAAAAACTAGTTAGATTATACTCACCCAGGGGCGGTCCGGGGTCCGGTCCGATGGGTGTCGCGGTCCGGTTCTGCGCCTCCCATCTTCTAGCGAAGACGTCCTCTTCTTTGAAACCCGTCACGGCTCCTGCGCAGGCGTACTGATTGCCTGTTGAGGGCAGAGTAAAGTACTGCAGTGCGCCTGGACCGGGCCTGTTGACGGGCAGAGCAAGCGCGAGCGTGAGGAGCAAGAGGGATGTCTTCGCTAGAGGATAGGAGGCGCCAGACCAGACCGCGACACCCATCAGACCGGACTGGACCGCCCCTGGGTGAGTATAATCTAACTTGTTTTTCTTCTCTTTCAGGTTACATCGGGGGCTTATCTACAGCATTACACAATGCTGCAGATAAGCCCCTGATGGCGGTGGCCGCAGCTTATAGTAGAAAAATGGGGTGACAGAGTCCCTTTAAGCTATGCTCTGAAACTGGCCGGATCTCTGGTTCCAAACTGTCAAACGTCAGGAGTGCACCGACCACAAGGAAACACAAAACTGAGAAGTAGGGGAACACTGCGCTCCTTATCACTGAAGATGAGTACACCCTTTAAGATGATAATTTTATAGTTGAGTATCTGTTAATATAGTGCATTACTTGTGTTACACTTGAACAGCGTCTTATTCATTTTAATCCTTATACATTCAGAATTCTTTAAGTTTGTAAACAGCCTTCCATCTTGCTGACAGACAGAATTAGCCTAGGCTCCTATAATAAACCGTGCCAGGTTTAAACTCAACTTTAATTAAGATTTCAGCCATTTACTAAATAATTGTGACTACATCTCTCAACTATTCTATGAAAACAAGAAAAAAAATCAAGAAACACGTATCAAACAATTTAAAGGAATCTATTGCTGATAAATGAATCACAACTTACCGCAAGGAACTTCAACAAAAGTAAGGCCGGGATCACACATGCGACGAAAACGGCCGTTGCTCGCATGTGAATTCCCAGCTCTGGCGCTGGCACTCGGGAGTGGAGTGCGCGGCTGTATGTATTTCTATGCAGCCGCTCGCTCCACTCCCGAGTGCCGGCACCAGAGCTGGGATTTCACATGCGAGCGACGGACGTTTTCGTCGCATGTGTGATCCCGGCCTAAGGGTCCAAGAAGGAGGTCACTTTGTAATCAGCTTATTCTTAACCCCTTAACCCCCAAGGGTGGTTTGCACGTTAATGACCGGGCCAATTTTTACAATTCTGACCACCGTCTCTTTATGAGGCTATAACTCTGGAACGCTTCAACGGATCTTCACGATTCTGAGAAAGTTTTCTCGAGACATATTGTACTTCACGTTAGTGGTAAAATTTATTCGATATAACTTTCGTTTATTTTTGAAAAAAAACGCAAATATTGCGAAAATTTTGAAAATTTTGCAATTTTCAAACTTTGAATTTTTATTCCCTTAAAACAGAGAAATATGTCACACAAAATAGTTATAAATAACATTTCCCACATGTCTACTTTACATCAGCACAATTTTGGAACCAAAATTTTTTTTTGTTAGGAAATTATAAGGGTTAAAAGTTGACCAGTGATTTCTCATTTTTACAACAAAATTTACAAAGACATTTTTTTAGGGACCACCTCACATTTGAAGTCACTTTGAGGGGTCTATATGGCAGAAAATACTCAAAGGTGACACCATTCTAAAAACTTCACCCCTCACGGTACTCAAAACCACATTCAGGAAGTTTATTAACCCTTCAGGTGCTTCACAGGAGCTGAAGCAACGTGGAAGGAAAAAATTAATATTTAACTTTTTAGTCAAAAAAATGATCTTTTACAAACTTTTTTTTATTTTCGCAAGGGTAAAAGGTGAAAATGGACAGATAAAGTTGTTGTGCAATTTCTCCTGAGTACGCCAATACCCCATATGTGGGGGAAAACCACTGTTTGGGCACACGGCAGAGCTCATAAGGGAAGGAGCGCCGTTTGACTTTTTCAAACTAAAATTGGCTGGAATTGAGATTGGACGACATGTCGCATTTGGAGAGCCTCTGATGAGCCTAAACAGTGGAAACCCCCCACAAGTGACCCATTTTGGAAACTAGACCCCCCTATGGAACTTATCCAGATCTGTTGTGAGCACTTTGAACCCCCAAGTGTTTCACAAAAGTTTATAATGCCTGGGTGTGAAAAAACAAAACAAAACCATTTTCCACAAAAATGATTTTTTAGTCCCAAATTTTTGATTTTTCCCAAGGAAATTGGACCCCAAAAGTTGTTGTCCAATTTGTCCTGAGTACGCTGATACCCATATGTGGGGGGGAACTGTTTGGGCGCACGCCAGGGCTTGGAAAGGAAGTAATAATGTTTTGGAATGCAGACGTTGATGGGGGTCATGTTCCGTTTGCAGTGCCCCAGATGAGCCTAAACAGTGGAAACCCCCACACAAGTGACCCCATTTGGAAACTAGACCCCCTAAGGAACTTATCTAGATCTGTGGTGAACACTTTGAACCCCCAAGTGCTTCACACAAGTTTATAATGCCCGGGCATGAAAATAAAAAATCCTATTTTTTTCCCGGAAAAATTATATTTTAGTCACCAATTTTTTATTTTCCCAAGGGTAACAGGAGAAAATGGACCACAAAAGTTGTTGTCCAATTTGTCCTGAGTACGCTGATACCCCATATGTGGGGGGAACCACTGTTTGGGCGCACGGCAGAGCTCAAAATGGAAGGAGCACCATTTGACTTTTTCCAACCAAAATTGGCTGGAATTGAGATTGGACGCCATGTTGCATTTGGAGAGCCCCTGATGTGCCTAAATGATTTTTTCGCCCCCAATATTTTATTTTCACAAGGGTAACAGGAGAAATTGGACCCCAAAAGTTATTGTCCAATTTGTCCTGAGTACGCTGATACACAATATGTGGTAAAAAACTACTGTATGGGCACATGTCGGGGCTCGGAAGTGAAGTAGTGACGTTTTGGATTGCAGACTTTGATGGAATGGTCGGGGGGCGTCATGTCGCATTTGGAGAGCCCCTGTTGTGCCTAAACAGTGGAAACCCCCACAAGTGACCCCATTTTGGAAAATAGACCCCACAAGGAACTTATCTAGATGTGTGGTGAGTGCTATGAAGCCCCAAGTGCTTCACAGAAGTTTATAACGTACAGCCGTAAAAACAAAAAAAATCATTTTTTTTTACAAAAATGATATTTTCGCCCCCAATTTTTTATTTTCCCAAAGGTAACAGAAGAAATTGGACCCCAAGAGTTCTTGTGCAATTTGTCCTGAGTATGCTGATACCCCATATATGGGGGTAAACTACTGTTTGGGCGCATGGCAGAGCTTAGAATTGAAGGCGTACCATTTGACTTTTTCAACACAGAATTGGCTGGAATTGAGATCAGACGCCATGTCACATTTGGAGAGCCCCTGATGTGCCTAAACAGCGGAAACCCCCCAATTCAAACTCCAACCCTAACCCCAACACACCTTTAACCATAGTCCCAACCCTAACCATAACCCTAACCACAAACCTAACCCTAACACGCCCCTAACCCTAACCCTAACTTTAGCTTCAACCCTAACCCTAACTTTAACTGCAACCCTAACGCTAACCCTAATGAGAAAATGGAAATAAATACATTTTTTTTAATTTTATTATTTTTCCCTAACTAAGGGGTGATAAAGGGGGTTTGAATTACTGTTTATAGCGGGTTTTTATGATTGGCAGCTGTCACGCTAAAAGACGCTTTTTATTGCCAAAAATAGTTTTTGCATCACCACATTTTGAGAGCTATAATTTTTGCATATTTTGGCCCACAGAGTCATGTGAGGTCTTATTTTTTGAAGTACGAGTTGACGTTTTTATTGGTACCATTTTTTGAGCATGTGTCATTTTTTGATCGCTTTTTATTTCAATTTTTGGGAGGCTAGAATGAACAAAAATCAAAGTTCATGAATTTCTTTTGGGGGGGCGTGTATACCGTTCTGTGTGTGGTAAAATTGATAAAGCAGTTTTATTCTTCGGGTCAGTACGATTACAGAGATACCTCATTTATATCATTTTTTTATGTTTTGCGCTTTTATACAATAAAAACAATTTTATATAAAAAATAATTATTTTTGCATCGCTTTATTCTGCGAGCTATAACTTTATTTTTTTGCTGATGATGCTGTATTGTGGCTCGTTTTTTGCGGGACAAGATGACGTTTTCAGCGGTACCATGTTTATTTATATCGGTCTTTTTGATTGCGTGTTATTCCACTTTCTGTTCGTCTGTATGATGATAAAGCATTGATTTTTTGCTTTGTTTTTTTTTAAGGGGTTCACTAAAAGGGTTCACTAGTGGGACAGTTTTATAAGGGGGGTTGTTATAGACGCGGTGATACCAAATATGTGTACTTTTATGCTTTTTTTTTTTATTTACAGGAAGAAATTAATTTATTGGGGAATTTTTTTTTTTCCTTTATTTTTGAATTTTTTTTTTACACTTGTTATTTTTATTTTTTTTAACTTTTCTACTTTGTCCCAGGATGGGACATTACAGTATAGGGTCTGATCGCTGGTCTCACAGTGTGCGCAGCACTCAGCTCTCAGCAGGTACTGAGGAAGCCGCCTCCCTGCAGGACCCGGTGGCCATCTTGGATCCAGCGCCTTGCAGGGAGGAAGGACTCAGAACAGCGCGATCTGAGGGCCTCAGGGGAGCACGCAGGGAGCCCCCTCCCTGCACGATGCCCCGGTACACCTCAATCATGTTTGATTGCGGTGTGCCAGGGGTTAATGTGCCGGGAGCGGTCCGTGACCGCTCCTGGCACATAGTGCCGGGTGTCAGCTGTGATAATCAGCTGACACCCGGCTGCGATCAGCTGCGCTCCCCCCGGGAGGGCACATGGACATGATAGTACGTCCGATGACAGAAAGGGGTTAAGTAGCGATATGAAACATATGAATATTGACACTCACAAAGAAACACAATTTGAACCACAATTAGAAATTAATTATTAATATGTATTTATTTCTTAATCCTCAAGAAAATTATAATATGTATACAAATCAACCCAAGAATTAACACGGCGCCTTACCTAGAGGCCGGAATCATACTAGAGTGGAATACGGACGAGTGCTATGCGATAAAAAATCTCATAGCACTCGGACCAATGTTAATCTATGGGGCAGCTCTCATCACCGTTTTTTTTCTCGGCCGTATTATACGTGTACTGTACGTGCGAGTGAAACCACACAGCATGCTGCGATTTGCATCGTATATTGGCCGAGACTCGCCAATGCAAGTCTATGGGTGCGAGAAAAAAATCGCACACCACACGGACCATCAGTGTGACTTGCGAGAAATATGCACTGGTGTCCTTTGAAAAGCCGGCAATTCATGTGCGATGCACAGTAAAATCACACTGACAGGTTAAAATAGAATAGATAGAATAGATATATACACCTAATATATATATATATATTATATTTCTTATAGATTTTATATATATATATGTCAGAGACAGGATAAAGACATAGTTTACATACAGTAAATCCATGCAGAATAGTTTGATATATAGATGTCTGTGAGCAATACAGTTAATATAGTATGTGTGCAAATTAGAGGACGTGTATATTTAATAAAAGATTATTTTCGGGGAAAAAAATGGCGTGGGCGGCAGCATCAGTGACTAGTGCTGACGTCACTGATGCTGCGCAGCCTCACAGCCTGACCCGCGGTGAACTCTTGAGTGTGAGAAAATGAACTGTCATTTTCTAGTCACTGATGCTGCCGCCGGCAGCTACTCATTCATTCACAGTGTTTATAGCCAGGGCGGTCGCATTAGCACCGCTCCCAGTTGTAAACTGTTTATCCCCTAGATATGGATTACGCCGTGGGTCTGAATGCCGGACAGGTATGGTATATTGTTGGTTTTTTATTTTTTTTTTATTACAGGAGATCAAGGGTGTCATTTGGATTAGCTGAATAATAAAGATGGCAAAACTGTTTGGTGTTTCATTTCATTAAAATACTTTTTTCTGCCTGTGTGTTTATTTAACCCTTTACATACTGTAGGATTAGTAATGGATAGGTGTCTTATTGATACAATACAAAGGTGACATTAACACTCTAGTCCTTCCACATATTGCCAGTACTAAGGGATAAGAGCTTATTGCCAGTAATTGACGCATCTTAAACTTTTCTTTTGTAGATTCATTGCCACACCAATAAATTGGTCGTCTTTTATTGCTTTTAATACTGATGACTGGCATTCACTCCTGGCGCAAAAAAGCGTGGGTTCCCAAAAATTTTATTCGAAAAAAGTTCTTCTTAAACGATCCCTATTACACTATCTATAAACAACGTATGTAAACTCTAAAAACATGCAATGGGTTTTCTGGTTTTAAACACTCCCTGCCTCGCATTATTTACAAAGCCACCAAATGTTAAGCTAGTCGATCTATTCTATGCAAAAGAAGATATTGTCCTGACAAGAAATTAAGACAGACAAAGAAATTTCTTAACAAATTTTCCCATTATGCTGATAATTGTAGAATCTCAACTGGAAGTCTATGAATAAACAATGTGGCTACAAAAAAGTTGACAACTGAAAGATGACTTATTCCTAGGTTTTCAAAGTGACCGATTATGAGTTACACTTGGGACTCTTTAGGCAAGAGTGGATGCACTGGTGAAATATCTGCCAACAATCTTGAAGGGTTCGCAGGAATGGCTTACAGGTTGCCCAGCCTTCCCTGGTAGCCACTTGAACCAAAACAACGGGTCAGGCTGGTGACTGGGAGCCAGTCAAATGGTGTGCACCCCATCCTTTTTTTGATAAAAGCCAATTTTGGATGTCTTGGGTCATGTCCTGTTGAAAATGAAATGAATGCCAATAAATGCGAAGCCAGTGTCAATAGCCACAGCAGTGATGGGTTGGGGGCCATGCGGTTGTATGCTTCATTTGATAATCCCAACAGGTCACGCAAGCACGCACACGATATTTTCACTCTCCATGCTTCACGGGAAAATGCTAGAGTCAATCGTTTACCTTTTCTGCTCGACAAGACCGTGGAACCAAGATCTCAATTGCCATGCCAACAACCACTGGTAAATGTTCACTGTCCTTGGTTTTACAATGTCTCATTTGTTGCCTGCCTTACTTTCCTGAGCTATTTACCATGAGAAGCTGTGTACAAGTCTCTGTGAAAGTTTGCAGAGATGGTCAAGACCCACACTATGTGGCTTACCGTTTCATAATCTGGCTGCTGTAAACCTGCAATTTCAAGGCTGATTGACTCCATACCTACGCATTGAAGCAAGGTGATTCTTGCATTTTCCGGACGATTGTCATATGAGCTTATTATTTGTGGCTTGATGGTTTTTAAAAGCACTATTTTTATGGTGAACATTTTAATTTTCAGATTTTTTCGGACAGGATGTACCATCATCTTTAAATAATGATGCACCTTACTTTCCTTAGTGCTTTTTCTTTATAATATACAAATTTAAGTGTATTCATTAACATTCAGGAAATATGTGAAATTTGCCACTAATATGTCCAACCATTTTTGAGAAACCACTTATTAACCTGACAGGCACACCTGTGAAGGGAAAAGGTGACTAACCGATTGAGCTCATCTACAGATGCCAGGTGTGAGAGCAGATGTTTTTAAGCAAAGGGTGGCATACTTGGTTTTCTAGTATTATATTCCCACATGGTTATTCCATAGTTTTGATGCCTTCAGTGGGAAGCCTACACATTTTTATAGTCCACGAAACAAAAATCTTTTAAATACAGGACTGGTCCTAAATTTTGCACTGTATATATATAACTATATTTAAGTATATTATATATACACACACTATTCTACATGGATTATGTGTATATATGTTCTATCCCTAGTCTGTCTACCTATTGATTTATACGAAGCAGCAAAATGATTTGCGGCTAATTTCTATCTATATCTATCAATATAATATTATATGATCATACTATTTATTTTTGAAGATTATTTGGTTTATAAAATGATTTACAGTTGGGTTTTCAATCTATTTAAATGAGCTTTTACATACGGAACTGCTGTATTTAATATGTTAAAACATTCACACTGAGGTTCAAAACATGAATTACCTCATGGGATTATTATCCTGAAAAAATGTGAGACTGCGAAAATATGCTGCGATTGAAAATAGGGCTTCAAGTAGCCACTTGTGATGAAAGGCGGATCACGGCCACACTGCTTCATTCCACGATGAGCATTAAACCATGGAAACGGAGCCTTGCAAAGATCAATAGGGGGGTCGAGAGATGTCCATTGAGAGGTCCTGTACTCAACATGGTCAACCTAATCAAAACATCTCGGTAGAGCTAATGGTCTGGAGAAGTGGAGGTCAGAGTCAACTGGTGTAGCACCCCATCACTCTTCTTCTTGGTCAAATAGCCCTTACACAGCCTGGAGGTGTGTTTGGGGTCATTGTCCTGTTGAAAAATAAATGATGGTCCAACTAAATGCAAACCGGATGGAATAGCATGCCGCTGCAAGATGCTTTGGTAGCCATGCTGGTTCAGTATGCCTTCAATTTTGAATAAATCCCCAACAGTGTCACCAGCAAAGCACCAGCACAACATCACTTTTCCTCCTCCATGCTTCACAGTGGGAACCAGGCATCTAGAGTCATCCGTTTACCTTTTCTGCGTCGCACAAAGACACGGTGGTTGGAACCAAAGATCTCAAATTTGGACTCATCAGACCAAAGCACAGATTTCCACTGGTCTAATGTCCATTCCTTGTGTTCTTTAGCCCAAACAAGTCTCTTCTGCTTGTTGCCTGTCCTTAGCAGTGGTTTCCTAGCAGCTATTTTACCATGAAGGCCTGCTGCACAAAGTCTCCTCTTAACAGTTGTTGCAGAGATGTGTCTGCTGCTAGAACTATGTGTGGCATTGACCTGTTCTTTAATCTGAGCTGCTGTAAACCTGCAATTTCTGAGGCTGGTGACTCGGATAAACTTATCCTCAGAAGCAGAGGTGATTCTTTGTCTTCCTTTCCTGGGGCGGTCCTCATGTGAGCCAGTTTCTTTGTAGCGCTTGATGGTTTTTGCAACTGCACTTGGGGACACTTTCAAAGTTTTCCAATTTTTCGGACTGACTGACCTTCATTCTTAAAGTAATGATGGCCACTCGTTTTTCTTTCCTTAGCTGCTTTTTTCTTGCCATAATACAAATTCTAACAGTCTATTCAGTAGGACTATCAGCTGTGTGTCCACCAGACTTCTGCACAACACAACTGATGGTCCCAACCCCATTTATAATGCCAGAAATCTCACTTATTAAACCTGACAGGGCACACCTGTGAAGTGAAAACCATTTCCGGTGACTACCTCTTGAAGCTCATCAAGAGAATGCCAAGAGTGTGCAAAGCAGACATCAAAGCAAAAGGTGGCTACTTTGAAGAATATAATTGCTAAGTATATAATTCCACATGTGTTAATTCATAGTTTTGATGCCTTCAGTGTGAATTTACAATTTTCATAGTCATGAAAATACAGAAAAATCTTTAAATGACAAGGTGTGTCCAAACTTTTGGTCTGTACTGTGTGTATATATATATATATATATATATTATATATATATATATACACACACCTATTCTACATGTATATGTGTATATATGTATTCTATCTATTCTGTTCTAACCTATTCTATTCTATACTGTAACGGCAGATCATTTGCTGGCTTTTAATCTATCTATCTATCTATCTATCTATACTATCTATCTATCTATATATTTGTGTGTTTTGAAGATTATTTGGTTTTAAAATGATGTTTACAGTTGTGTTTTACAATGCGATTTTAACATGAGCTTTTACATACAGAGAACTGCTGTATG
Organism: Oophaga sylvatica; assembly: GCA_033576555.1. Taxonomy (NCBI): domain Eukaryota; kingdom Metazoa; phylum Chordata; class Amphibia; order Anura; family Dendrobatidae; genus Oophaga; species Oophaga sylvatica. The sequence goes on along the minus strand of JARQOD010000002.1, from coordinate 537,599,798 downwards.
TTAACGCTCATGTTAAAATCGCATTGTGTGGCACCCCAGGAGTTTGGTTGCCACAGTGACCTTGCCTTCCTCCAGGGGAGGGTTATGTCATGCCTGAAAGCCAGAGTGAGAGCGTGCGAAAAGTGAGGTGCTGCGCATGAAAAACGGCAGCTTGCAGAGCACAGGGAGCTGAGGCCGGGGATCACGGCGCACACCGCTCACCCAGCCGACGGAGCATGGTAAGCCAGTGGAAACGCAGAGCCTGGCTAAGATCAACTAGGGGGGGGAGAGAATGTCCCATGCAGGAGGTCCTGCAAAATGAGATCAAGGCCCTAATGCAAAGACATCAGGTAGAGCTAACTGGCGAGAAGTCGGCAGTGTCAGAGTGAGTGATTCATTCCCTATCACAATACCCCCAAAAAGTGAAATGTTAATTTGGTGTCGGGCAACCATAGGCCTCAGAGGGAGAGATTACCAAGCCCTGGTAGAACCAGTGTACTTTGATAGTAGGCCCACTAACCTGACAGCCAGAGGGGTAGTTGATGTCCGCAAGGGGAGGGTACCTGTACGCATCTTAAATTGTGGGGAGGAGGAGGCCAAACTACCTCGGTATGAATCATGGAATCATAGAATCATAGAATGGTAGAGTTGGAAAGGACCTCCTGGGTCATCTGGTCCAACCCCTGCTCAAAGCAGGATTCACTAAATCATCCCAGACAGATGTCTGTCCAGCCTCTGTTTGAACACTTCCATTGAAGGAGAACTCACCACCTCTCGTGGCAGCCACTATTCTAAGCTGTTCACTGTCAATATCAACGCCATTCAGACAGCAGAACCCCTGGTCTCGTCCAAACAGGCAGAGGACAGTGGCTCTGCAAAACAGCTGGAGGATTGGTGTCAGCAGCTGCACATAGGCACTGACTCCACCCCTTCACACCAAAAGAATGGGGTTTACCGAGTGGTTCAAGAGTTTGAATGGGTATTCAGCAAACACCCTTTAGATTTTGGGTAGGCAAAAGGGGTCCAACATCATATCCCCACTGGAAATCATCCACCCATTAAAGAAAGGTACCGGCCTGTACCTCCAAATCACTACCAATGTGCCAAGAGTATGCTACGAGAGATGAAGGAGGCTGGGGTGATCAGAGACAGTTGTAGCCCCTGGGCAGCTCCACTAGTCCTTGTTAGAAAGAAAGATGGTACAATGAGGATGTGTGTAGATTACAAGAAACTTAACAGCATTACCCACAAAGATGCTTATCTGTTACCTAGGATAGAGGAATCACTAGCTGCACTGAGAACTGCTAACTATTTCTCTACCTTAGATCTCACTAGTGGGTATTGGCAGGTTCTCATGGCAGAGGCAGACAAAGAGAAGACCGCCTTTGCAACACCAATGGGCCTCTCAGAGTTCAACTGCATGCCGTTAGGACTTTGCAGCGCGCCAGGAACGTTCCAGAGATTGATGGAGTGCTGCCTTGGACACATGAAATTTGAGACAGTTCTGTTGTACCATGATGACGTCATTGTCTTCTCCAAGACCTATGAGGAACATTTGGAGCACCTGGCTAACGTGTTTCGAAGCCCTGTCCAAATTTGGCCTAAAGGTGAAACCGTCTAAATGCCACCTCCTGAAACCCAAGGTGCAGTACCTAGGCCATGTGATGAGCGCAGAAGGCGTGGCGCCAGACCCTGACAAAGTCACTGTTATCCAGGACTGGCAGAGGCCCAGCAACATCCATGAGGTACGTCAGTTCCTCGGGTTCGTAGGCTACTACCGAAGGTTCATCAAGGGCTTCACTGAAATAGCTGCACCTCTGCAAAATCTCCTTGTGGGCCATCCCAAGAAGGCCAGAAAGAAAAGTTCTACATTTGATTGGAATGACGAACTGGAAAGATCCTTCACTCGGTTGAAGATGGCCCTTACGGGGGATGAAGTTCTGGCCTACCCATACTATAACCAACCATTCATCCTCTATACTGATGCCAGCAATGTTGGACTGGGAGCAGTACTGTCGCAGGTACAGAATGGCAAAGAAAGAGTGATCTCCTATGCCAGCAGGAAACTTCGTCCCACTGAAAGGAACCCTGACAACTACAGCTCCTTCAAGCTGGAGTTCCTCGCCATCGTCTGGGCTGTGACCGAGCGGTTCAAACACTACCTAGCTGCGGCAAAGTTTACCATCTTCACGGACAACAATCCGCTGACTCACTTGGAAACCGCAAAGCTAGGTGCGCTGAAGCAGCGATGGATGGCCCGGCTGTCCAACTACGAGTTCACCATCAAGTACTGAGCGGGGCATAAGAATGCCAATGCTGATGCGCTGTCCAGAATGCCCAATTTACCATATGGGGGAGAAGATCTGGACACACTCGAAGAAAGTGAATTACCAGCCTTTCACCGTCCAATTGTGACTCAACGTGCTCAAGGGGTGAAAAACAAGCGCTACATCATGAAAGAGGCTACATTAAACCCATTGCCTCACCATGAGTGGGCAGAGACGCAAGATAGCGACCCTGCAGTCCGCCTGGTAAAGGAGCTACTGGCACAAGCTGATTCGCGTCCTGGTTCAGATGCTCCACATGAGTCCCAACAGCTGTGGCAAGAAAAGGGCAGGCTGTTCATCTACGAGGGAAAGCTGTGTTGGAGGAGTGTCAATGCCCGAACTCACGAACTGGTCTGGCAAGTGGTGGTCCCGAGGCGAGATGCATCCATGGTCCTGGAAACTTACCACAATGGAGCAGGACACTTTGGATGGAAGAAGTTGGAAGTCCTACTGTGCGAGAGATTCTACTGGATTGGTATGAGGAAGGCCATTGAAGATTGGTGCCGAGAGTGTGGACCATGCAACTTGCGGAGGAAAGACAGTAACAGCCAGCGAGCCCTGTTGCAGCCAATAATCACCAAACAGCCACTTGAACAGGTAGCCTTGGACCATGTGAAGCTAACTCCATGTCGGTCAGGCTATGACCACGCTCTTACCATTGTTGACCACTACTCAAGGTTCCTGGTAGTCGTGCCTGTCAAGGACCAAACAGCAAAGACAGAAGCCAAGGCATTCCAACAGCACTTTTGTCAACCACATGGTTACCCTGAACGAGTGCTTACTGACCAAGGTCCAGCTTTTGAAGCAGAAGTGTTCCAGGAGTTCTGTAACATGTACAGCTGCAGGAAAATCAGAACAACACTGTACCATCCACAGAAAAATGACATGTGCGAGAAGATGAACCAAGTGGTAATTGATCTCTTGAAGACCTTGCCTCTGGAAGAGAGAAACTTGTGGCCAGAGAAGTTGCCAGATCTGGTGGATCTCTACAACCACAGTCCAGTGAATTCTACCAACTGTACACCGGCCTACCTAATGAGAGCGAGACCTGGCAAATTACCAATTGATTTTGACATGGGAGTCCTGACACCTGAGGTAACATCACCAGATGCAGACTGGGATACTGAGCATCAGCAACGGTACCGCAAGGTGCAAGAATGCGTAGAGAAGAGTTTGTCTCAGGCAAGACAAAAACAAGAAAGAACTTACAATCAGCATGCACCTGCAGTTCCTTTGTCACTGGGAGAACAGGTACTCAAAAGGAAAGGTGACTCCACAAGCTTGACGACCACTGGGAAGCGGAGCTATATACCATTATGCCCTCGGACTTCGACAATACAAAGGTGTGCCTTATCAGTAAGGATGGAGGAGAAAACTCCACAGCAGTGTCCATGGATCACCTAAAAATGTGCCCTGACCAGTTAAAGGGAAAGATTGGAGATAAGGACATTCCTTCTTTAATAGAAAAAGTGGAAGAAAAGGTCCGCACTGTACTTGGCGAGTTCCCGTCGAACTGGACGAGAGTAAACCAGGCTATAGTAGTGCCCGTCTTGACCTTTGCCCAAACGACAGTGCCTGAAAGAGAAGTGACTCAGGATCAGCCTGAAGAACTGCAAGTTCCAGTGATAGATGCCACCCCTGCAGTGGAACGTGAAAATCTGCCACCTGCTAGCGGTGAATCTGTCACACCCACAGTGAGTCTAGGAAATCACAGAAGGTTACTGCCCAGTTTACCAACACACATACTAGACCAGGCTAGATCACTAGAGACACCTGTACTGCATAAGTCAACCCATAGTACTAGAGGTCAGATCCCAGCCAGGTATATGGACTAACATGTTATTGTTCTAGTAATGTAAATAAGTTAATGTTTATAATTGCAACTTTTAACCATTCTTATTTCATTCTTTAAATGGACAATTGGGTCACTGGACTCGGAGTGACCAGGACAATACTTGTTAATAGTTAATATTAATGACCACAGAACAAAAACCACCTGGCGTGGCTGAAGAAGTGGGGGAATCATCCATGCTTTGTAGCCCGCCCAAGGCCTATGTTGAGGGTTTCAGGCGGGTCCCTCAAATTGTACTTTGCTAGGGTGAAAAAGGACACCCCATTTCAGACTCCGCCAAATGTATATATTTAATGTTACAATTCCTGTAAATAGTTATAATATGTTTTTCTTTATGTTTCCTCAGTCCAGGAGTACTGAATTGCACTAGGGGGGAATGTGGCACCCAGGAGTTTGGTTGCCACAGTGACCTTGCCTTCCTCCAGGGGAGGGTGATGTCATGCCTGAAAGCAAAGAAGGATCCCTTACAGGTAACACAGCATGCAACATCTTTTTCTGACTCCAGACCAGAAGGGGGAGCTCAAACACCTGATTTGAGGAGAGCTCCTCTGGAATATTCTGGGTGGGGGAGGAGTGAGTAGTGTAGCTGGAAGGATGAGAGAGGACAGACGTGTGGAGACAAGCTGGGGGACTGGAGCCATAGCAGGGCTCACCCCCAGGTCTGAGCACCAGAAACCGGACCCCGGGAGTCCGAGGCTGAGAGGGTGAAGTAAAGTTCCAGCAGCAGAATCCGGAGGGCAGAGGACGGCAGGTTCTCTGTCCCAATTAAGACTCTTCTTCAAAGCAGCAGCACATGTGAGCCGGAGACTCCATAAGTGAGTGATTCCTGAAACAGGTTACAGCTGCATGTTATGAGAGTGAAGTTCAACTTAAATAAGAGACAGAGAGCAAGAGGAACTTGGACGGAGCTTATAGCAGCCAATGCCTCACAGAACAGCACTAGAAAGGAGACCTCACATCCCACCTGTAATAAGGGGATCCTAAACTGCTTTCAGGCTGACCTACTCCAGTACGACCTGTATTCAATGCCCTGGATGCTTCGCCTGCAAAACTGTAAGTAAAGCTTTGGAAACTACAACTCGCTGACTGTTTCTCAGTTTCTTCCTGCGTCACCTATTACACTCAGCTACATCTCCCAGCCCCATTACCACCTTTTGCTACATCTACCTGCCCTGTGATCTCATAGCCTCACCTGTGGGAGGCTGTACCAACTCTGCTGCATCTCACCATCTATCCCAGAGGATCTGCACCGCAGCGCTGGTCACCATTGACCAGATACCACAGGTGGCGTCACAATACCTTACTACAAACTCTAACATCCCCTGTAAATAATTCCCCTTTCATTGGACTCCCAGGGCCACGGACCGCGTCACCGCCGCTGTGACACATCCCTTCAATACACTGGCCCGGTACTGAGTAGCCCTTCTCTGGCGGGCGATCCAATTGCATACGGATGCCATACGGATGTCACATAGATACTAGATGCGAGGATCACTGTTTGGAGAACATTTGTGTGATTCTCGGCTGGCAAAATTGACTGATTTTTTAAACGTTAATTGTGACTCCAGCCAAATACTGATGATCACTAGTGGGTTTATCTTAAGGAAAGCCAAAAATAGCAGAACATGTAACTGTAGTTTTCACACAATGCACCATAATATACTATATATTATATGTTACCTTATTATTTTCAGTGGCCACGTTTTCTTTAATATTTATATTCTGGCTTTTGTTCAGTTCAGAAAACGTATTTGTATATACCCAATATATATATATATATATATATATATATATATATACAGTCATGGCCAAAAGTTTTGAGAATGACACAAATATTAATTTTTACAAAGTCTACTGCTTCACTTTTTCTAATGGCAATTTGCATATACTCCAGAATGTTATAAAGAGTGATCAGCTTAACAGCAATTACTTGCAAAGTCAATATTTGGCTAGAAAATGAACTTTATCCCCAAAACACATTTCAACATCATTGCAGCCCTGCCTTAAAAGGACCAGCTAACCTCTTTTCAGTGATTGCTCCATTAACACAGGTGTCGGTGTTGATGAGGACATGGCTGGAGATCAATCTGTCATGAATAAGTAAGAATGACACCACTGGACACTTTAAAAGGAGGCTGGTGCTTGGCATCATTGTTTCTCTTCTGTTAACCATGGTTATCTCTAAAGAAACACGTGCAGTCATCATTGCAATGCACAAAAATGGCCTAACAGGGAAGAGTATCGCAGCTAGAAAGATTGCACCTCAATCAACAATCTATCGCATCAAGAACTTCAAGGAGAGAGGTTCCATTGTTGCCAAAAAGGCTCCAGGGCGCCCAAGAAAGACCAGCAAGCGCCAGGACCGTCTCTTAAAAGTGTTTCAACTGCGGGATCGGGCTACCAGCAGTGCAGAGCTTGCTCAGGAATGGCAGCAGGCAGGTGTGAGTGCATCTGCACGCACTGTGAGGCGGAGACTCTTGGAGCAAGGCCTGGTCTCAAGGAGGGCAGCAAAGAAGGGCGCTTCTCTCCAGAAAAAACATCATGGACAGACTGATATTCTGCAAAAGGTACAAGCAGTGGACTGCTGAGGACTGGGGTAAAATTATTTCTCTGATGAATCCCCTTTTCGATTGTTTGGGACATCAGGAAAACGCCTCATTCGGAGAAGACAAGGTGAGCGCTACCACCAGTCTTGTCTCATGCCAACTGTTAAGCATCCTGAAACCATTCATGTGTGGGGTTGCTTCTCAGCCAAGGGAATCACAGTCTTGCCTAAAAACACAGCCATGAATAAAGAATGGTACCAGAATGTCCTCCAAGAGCAACTTCTCCCAACCCTCCAAGAGCAGTTTGGCAATCAACAATGCCTTTTCCAGCACGATGGAGCACCTTCCCATAAAGCAAAGGTGATAACTAAATGGCTCAGGGAACAAAACATAGAGATTTTGGGTCCATGGCCTGGAAACTCCCCAGATCTTAATCCCATTGAGAACTTGTGGTCAATCATCAAGAGACGGGTGGACAAACAAAAACCTAAAAATTCTGACAAAATGAAAGCATTGATTGTGCAAGAATGGACTGCTATCAGTCAGGATTTGGCCCAGAAGTTGATTGAGAGCATGCCAGGGAGAATTGCAGAGGTCCTGAAGAAGAAGGGTCAACACTGCAAATATTGACTTGCTGCATTAACTCATTCTAACTGTCAATATAAGCTTTTGTTACTCATATGTTTGCAATTATATTTCTGTCTGTGATAAAAACATCTGTCAAACACACACATAAAAACCAGAGGGCAGCAGATCATGTGAAAATATAATATTTGTGTCATTCTCAAAACTTTTGGCCATGACTGTATACTTGTATATGCCCATATCTTTCAGGAATGTTGACAATAGAAATGAAATATTCTTTTTTAATTGTTCAACTTTTTTTATATAATGATTTTCTTTACTTTTTGAGCACTGCAAAGTTTAGGTTTTTGAATATAATATATTAGATCATTGGATTATTTTTATTTACACTCCTACATTCAAGGTATTACCTAAGAGGTATCTTGCTGTACAGCTTAGGAGGACCCTTTCACACATCCATTTTTTTATGTTTGTAAGCGGTCCGAATTTTAAGGACTGCAAATACGGACACACGCACACCCATTGTATTCAATGGTGGTGCACACATGTCACGTTTTACACACTAATTTTTTGTGTGAAAAACCCGCAGACATGTCCTGTGCATACTGATGACATCCGTGTGTCATCATTGTGACATCTACGGTGCCTGGGAAAAAGCAGCACAATTATCGCTGTTCCCATGCTGAATTTTAATTTATTCACCTAAAAATTTGTAAGTGAAAACCTATTGAGGAACAAGGGTCAAAATAGGAAAATTTATCATAAAACTGAAAAAAGATCTAAGGTGCTCTTTTGTTGGATTTTGAAAAAAAGTATCAGAGAACTGACATGTATGGAAAAACTTAGTCACTCTTACTACATATTTCAATAGTGAATTTGCAGGGTTAAACAGGATTGCCAAGATTTGCTGTGAGCATGATACTAATAAATTGCAGCTGAATCTTTGGGGGATTTTTGTGCATAATCCTATATCTGATCCCTGGAAATGGTAGCACAGCCTAATTAATTTAAATGGGTCATCCAGGACTGTTACATTTTTTCACTAGGGGCCAAGAAACTAGCTATTGCTAACTAAATGTCTGTTGTGCCTGGCGCTGTTCTCTGCGCCATTTCTGGGTCGGCTGAGGGCCAGTCATGTTAGGCTATAGGAAGAACCAAAATACATGGCCCTTCCCAGACTACTAATATCAGACTGTAGCACTCTGCTTAGCCTTTGCTGGTCAAGCCATTTTTAATAACAGGCAAGCAGACAGCTCAGGGCAGATATTAAAAGGCTGGGAAGCATTCCAAGCATAATAAGATCAGCTCACAGTTGTCAGCTTTCCCTTGGCTGGTTATAAAAATAGGGGGGACTGCACATGTTTTTTTATTATTTATTTATTCCACAATGTCAGCCTGGATCACATCCTTTCAAAAAGCTTTATTAGCCTGCCGAACCTGATCAGTAACAGGGACGTACAGTAAGAATTCCAATTTGGGTGTTCGGTACCGGTTACTAGGTGTCCAGTACAAGCCCCATACTTTACAGGTCGGATTCCTGAACTGTCTAGCTGTTTCCCTCTCCCCACTGAAAACAATAGCATACTGGGCCAACAATTATTTTTGAGATGAATAGTTACCATAAAGATATGTAGAAATTCTTTTAGATGCTGGTGTACTTGCAAACTTTTGCTTCAGGAAGAAGCAAGCTGTGTTTTTCCTGAAGCGTCATCTTCTCAGTCGATTTTAGTGGTGGCTTCTTAGCCGGCCATTTTTTTGGGCTTCTATGTATGAACTAGTTGGAACCACTTGAACAATGGACTGATTACATCTTTTAACTGCTTTGTATCTTTACAAACCTAAGGCAGTTAAGAAACATTTGAAAGACCAAATACATGCACAGCAAGTAGTTTTTACATTGCAGTGTATATGTTCATTCTTTTTAACATTTATTGAACGCTTTTTCTGGTACATAACCTCAGTCATATAAGGGAAGTGAAATGAGAAAAACGAAATGGTTCACTGTAATTTTGAATTTATAAGTTCTGTCGTCCTTTCTTGAAAAGCAAAGCTATTATTCATCATTTCTTAAAGAAATCATTACAATCTTTACTACAGCCAACATTGAGATTCACGTGCAACAATTTGTTTTCTTCAATGTTTCTGATCTTTTTAATGTCACCACATTATTTTTCATGTTCTCCTCATGCTCTCTTAGAGACCTGGTGAGTGAAGAAAACACATTTAAACATTTCTTCCATATTGTGTTTTTGATTTAAACATTCAAACCAATTAAAAAAAAAATTTAGATTCCTTCCAACCACCTGATGAGGAGCCCATTGTATCTAGGCAGATACCAAATGCATACACCATAACTGATACCACTTTAATGAAAATGATTGTACCTGTTAATTACGTCATATTTCAAGTTAGGATTCTGCGCAATAGAAAAAGAATGTGATATTCTTCGATGGATGGCATTTTTTAATATTTTTTCAATGAGAAGCATTTCTAAAGTAGAATATCTTTTTGACATGAGACTGTAAAGAGGCACCAGGCAGACATAAATGATTACCAATGTTGTGGTACGAAGTGCGCTATGCCATGTGAAGAGTCATTCCTCACTTGTTTACTGAATGAGGAGCAATGAGGGGGACAGAACCAATGGTGTAACGACTGCTGTGGCAGCGGTCATGACCAGGCCCAGCGGGTCAGGGGCCCGACAATGTAAGCAAAAGCTAAAACTGGATTTGCATCCTCGGACACACATACAGTTGAAGGGCGCATGGCAGTGATGTCACACTCTCTCGTCGCACTCCAAAGTCAGCTGCTGGCTTCACAGGAGGATGCACACTGCACTGAAGCGAATGAATCATGAATATTTAAAAAAAAATCAAAAATTAGTGGCCATACTACTATGGATGACTATGGGGTGCATTATACTACTATGGATGACTATGGTGGTGCACTATACTTTATAGGATGACTACAGGGGTGCAGTATACTACTCTGGATGACTATGGTGGTGCACTATGCTTTATAGGATGACTATGCGGGTGCATTATACTACTATGGATGACTTTGAGGTGCTTTATACTTGGGATATATATACCAGGATGGAGGATGCATATATATATGAATATTTAATCAGGATGGGGGGGCCCAGGTCCAAATCATGCACCAGGGCCCATCAGACTCTAGTTACACCACTGGACAGAACAAACACTAATACGATTGTTCTACTCCTACATACAGTACGTTATCAGCAGCACATCACCTGCTTACAGAAAGCGATGTGCTGCCGATAACGATGATTTTTATGTATGCACAAAAATCCAATCAACAAACAAGCGTTTTTGCTCATTCAGCTGGGGATTGCCTACATGTTTGTACCAGCAGATAATCGGGAAGAAGCATTACCACAAGCGCTCATTTGCTGATTATCAGTAGGTACTTAAAGCACTTTAAAGAGGTTGTCTCAAGTTCAGAAATGGCTAAAATTGCAAAGTGCTTGTAATTCTCAAGAAAGGAAATATTTTTTTTTAATTTTAAAGTGTACAGCTCAATGTCTAGCTGACAGGCCATGTTACAGTCCCAGCCTGGCCAGTTACCTAGGCCAGGAGAAAGCAGGCTCTATGCCTTACAATCTTCTCATGCAGCTCTGAAGCTGCCTGGGTCTGACCAGCCTCATTACCCCTGCGCTTTGCCCATGCTGCAGAGGCAAAGCTGTCTCTGTTAGCAGCCTGGGGAAAATCACAGATTGTATCATAAAACTTTTAATCTTCAGGCTGGCACCACTCTTAGCAATGCAAGAAGCTGTAAACTGGGAACGATGCACTCTCAAAGATTCATCTTGAGAAAACCTCTTTAAGTTCCTTCTTAAGTACCACCAAGAAATCAAAGAATATCTCAATCTCTAATAGGAACAACACAAACTCAAGATGCCCACTTTTTATGTAAATTCAACCCCTTTTAGACCTGAATAGCCTTTAAGTTGTTGAGCTTGCTCTAAAAAAAACAGAAAAATATTTAGAGTTGAGAGTCCTCAGTGGTTGATACCTTTTAATGGCTAACTGAAAAGATGGTAACAAATTGCAAGCTTTCGAGACTACTCAGGTCTCTTCATCAGGCAAAGACCTGATGGAACTAAAAAAAACAGGACATTCTGAGCAAATAAGGGAATGTGGGCAATTATATGACTATAGGATTTTATTACCTGACTATCAGTGTCAGTGCTTCAGTGATGTTTTTTCCTGATGCCGCACTGCATTCTGTGAATAGTAGCTTGTGTTCCTAGAAGAAAATTGCAGAAGTGGGATAAGATGACAGTTTGGGAAGGAAGAAATATGTGAGGAGACAACAGTATGGGATGGGGAAATGTGTGAAGAGACAGCATGGGGGATCTTTGAGAAGACAGTAAAAAATTAAGTATTACTATATCTATATTTATGATGGGAGTATTAATTACAAAAATAATCACTGTAACGTACCAAATCCTAACAGTGTGTAATATACTCACAGTTACGTGCAGCCAGACAGCTGTATAACACGGTTGATGATATCATCGCAGTGCACGGACTAGTCTGCGGCTCTCCTGACCTGAGCGTTACAGCTGCATAGAAATACATGCAGTCAAGCTCGGGTCAGGAGAGCTGCCGGCCAGTCCGAGCATTGCCATGCGATCGTCGTCCGTGTTATACATCAGCCTGACTGCGCCATTAGGATTCGGCTCTCACCACTCATATACGATTTTCATACTTATGGTCTCATGCCAGCTAGTTTCTCCTCCTACTTCTCTCAATGAAACAGGGGCTGTAATTTTTCACTGAACACTGAGAGAATTAGGAAGAATTAGTTGGCACTTTACTGTAAGTATGCAAACTGCATTTGGGACTGCTCAAGCCACATAAGCTGTGTATAGGACAGGCCACCATACTGAATTTACAGCAGTGTTCTGCATACATACGAATACTAGGACGACACGGCATCCTCCTCTCCCCAATGTAACAGTTTAAGTCACATCGAGCTTGGGTTTGCATGTCAATGACCCAGTGCTTCCTGCATTCAGAAGCTAGGACTATACACTTTGAAAGCTGTGTTTAGCACTTAGCATGAGAGGAACCTGTCACTTATGGTAGAATAGTCTGTTATAGTGTCAGCTTGAACTCTTTAAAGGGACTCTGTCAGCACAGAATGACTTTTCAAGCCAAGTACAGGCACTCGGTGCTCCATGGCGCGGCCAATCATTGATATACACCTTGCCACCTGCTTGCTTTCCATATACCCCACCTTTATCTGGCTCTAAGAAGCCAGAGCTGTCAAATAAAGAGGGGGAGTGAAGATAGAGTGAAAACAAGGAGGTGGGAAGGTGTATTTAGAAGCTTATCCCCACAGTAAAGCACCGAGCGGCGCGACTTCATTTGAACAGTCATCATGTGCTGACAAAATCACTTTAAAAGCACAGATCTATGCATCCATTAAAGATAGCATTGTAGATTTACGCTCCGCCTCGCTGCACTGAGAATTGGCCACTAGTATGCATGAATATAGTCCGCTGGTTAGAGGGGGTTAGACAATAAGTTATATGCACCCCAAAATCATGCCATTAAAAATACTAGCCCTCATACAGCTACATATAAACATCCATTGTAAAACAATACAGTACTTTCAGTGTAGCGACTTAAAAATATGTTCTTTTCATATTTAAAACAGATTTCACAGTGTAAGAGTAGTAAAGCAAGGATAAACTAATATACAAATATTATCCCAAAGTAGGCCCTGTCATTAACGGGTTAAAAGGGAAGAAAAAAAAGTCTAGTACAGCAACACATTATGTAATGTTTAATTGCCACTTTTGGTTGGTGCCTTCTACTTTCACGTTATCCGGTGCTCCAGTGGCGCCAGCCTGAGGAAAGGGAACTGCCATAACTAGTTCCATGCTGAAATAAATCCTAAACACAGTACTTATATGAACCCCTTATACCCAAATGTTGTGATATATTTTGGTTGTTAAGGCTTCATCATTTTTCAGATCTGGAATGTGTCACTTTGTGTGGTAATACTTTTGCTATGATTTTTACATCATCAAAGGATTGTCAGGCAAAAAATAAGTTATCTCCTATTCACAGGTGATCCGATGGGGGTCTGATCCGATTGCGGGGACTCGCATCAATCTGCAGAATGGGTAACTCTTATACCCATTATAATACAGTGGGGCAGTGTATGTGTGTAACCTTTGGTGTGATTGGCGTCAGCTTGCCGTCATTGCAGGGATACAGACACATTCTGGTATGGATTAATTCCTTTCTTTTTTAGCACTTTGTATAATCATGCTTATTTTCTAGAATCATGTTAATACTAATGTTATTTGGCACTAGGCACCTTATAGTCTTCTGATAGTGGATTTATATTAGAGTCATGTGATTCTTATAACTTGATCCAAAGGGTCCTATTCAAGTAAGGTATGATACATGTTACATTAACATTTGTTTATCTATCATACCATTTGTTGCATCATGAATATTCATGTACTTACACTATATCATATTTTGCAATTGAATTGTTATGCATTTATGTCCCTTTTTCTTACTTGTGTGCTGTTTAAATCAATTCTTTATAGGCGTATATGTCTATGCATTGTAGCTACTTATCTAAAGAAAACATAGGATTAAAAATTTGTCTCTACTGGGTCTATAGCTTCATTATTTATTGAATTTGTAGAATTTTAAATGGTGAGTAGTCATTACTATAAAATATACCCATACCTGAGCCAACCTCTGTCCATCATCAAATGTCACCTGTCTGTCAGCATCACAGTCTAGTTTATTGCCAAGAAGAAGAATGATGATATCATCCATCGCTTTTTCCTGTGAGTTAAGATAATAGAACATTGTCACCAGCCATAAGGGTTCAACGTCTATAAGTATTATTACCACATAGCGCATGTTCTTTACCTGCACATTACCACATTAGCTGACTATAACTGAGATAGCTGTTGGATGAAGTGTCATTGAAAGAGGACCTTTTTCATGTTGCACTTGGCACACGATGTAATAGTGGCTGCAGAGCGGAATAAAACCTTGCCTTTTGATTTTTGAGTTCATCTCTGTTGCAGAGATATTGGCAAGCAAAGCATTTGAAACCCTAGTGAGTTAATTTTCATTAAGTCCCAGTGGGTATTATTACATAGTTTTCACTGGGGCGTGTACTTCTTCTACCTGCATGATGTGTTGAGCAATCATAAGCAGGCAGCAATGCTCCAAGGAATGAGGAACACGCACCAATAGCTTAGTGCAGGTTTTCAGTGTGTGAGATGTAATGATACAGCCATGAACTCTTTGTGTAACCTCCTGCGGGAGTCAGTGTGGGGAAGTGCAGCACAGCTGAGTTTAGCTGTGTCAAATTACAAACCTTTTACTATGTCTCCTACTCTCCTAGGACTGTTGCCTCTGATATACAGTAATGTCCCTCTCTGCACACTGTCTGTTCACTTATATCTGTTGTGCTCAACTTGTAATCAGTCTGCAGTGTGATCAAGGCTGTCATTATATGTTGCACAGAAGACAGAACAGGCAGGTTATTCCTGTGTGAGATGTAATGACAGTCCTGATCTCATTAAAGAGCGATTATATGTTGTCAGAGAACAGCAGACATACAGTAAGTTTGATTATACACATCTACAGACAGGCAGTGTGGGGGATGGGGCAGTACAACAAATGCTACCATGATATGAAAAAAGGAGAGCTGATAGAAGGGTTTGTAATTTGACACAGCAATACCCAGCTGCACTGCTCCTCTCCCTCACTGATTCATGCAGGAGGTTAGACCAGGAGATCAGAGCTGTATCATTATTCTGTATCTCACACACTGAGATATTTGAACTGAGCTACTTTGGAGCGTGTTCCACTTTTTCATGTGTGTTGCTGCCTGCTTATGATTAGTCAGCATCATACAGGGAGAGGTTTCCCCAGTGAAAATCTGATAACATTCACATGGACTTTAAAGGCCAGATGCTTTAATTGCTATTATCTTTGCAACGGAAAGGCAAATAAACAAAAAAAATGTTTTATTTCACTCTACAGCCACTATTACTTCATGTGTCCTGTTCAACATAAAAAAAATTGGTGAAAGAATCTTTTACCCTCCAGCTATTCCTCCCAATGCTACCACAAGCGTGCATACTTTGGTCAGAAGGGGAAAAGCAGCAGGCATAGCACACTGAAAAGGCTCAATATCTCAAGGGAATAAAGGCTTAACATTGCATGGCATGTTAGAACTCTGCACATTAGATATTGTCATGCCTTTAAGTTTCATTGTTGAATTTTATCTGCGGTACACAGGCTCCATCTAGTGGCTCATTTATTTATTGGCACTAGCTTATTGTCCTTCTGGTTCAAAAAGAGGAAAGTAATCTGCACATCCAGGCTCGGACTGGCCCATAACCCATAACAGGGGAATCCCCCGGTGGGCCCCTGTACAGATCAAGGCTCCCAACCCCTCTATATGGGCATTACTTGGCATAATTCAATTGATTAACTCTGTACAGAAAAAGCAGCATCTCATCATTCATTAGCCAAGCTACCCAGTTTATTATCATATAGAGATATAGATACATTTGTGAATGAGGGCATGTAATATTTGTATGCAGGTGAAAAGTGGGCTCCCAAAGTCAATGTTACTGGTGGGCCCCTAGCATCCCAGCCCGACACTGGGCACATCCGTCCAACAATGTATAACATTTATAACACGCTTTATTGGTGAGGCATTAAAAACTTAGACTCCATTAATGAATCTCCAGTAAAGCTTGTTCTAAATTTTATACATGGTTGAACAAATGTGCTGATTACTTTCCTCTTTTTGAATCTTTGTCTAAACTTCACCAGTAGGACCGGCACCCGACACACAGATGTCAGCATCCAGCATTAGGCTGCATGGCGTGGTGAACTCATAATCCCCCCGCTCTCCAAGTTTTGTCTCTGTACGGTCACAGCAGGGACACATTTATAAGATCATCTCAGCACAGGAACATTTTATTTGAACACATCCAATTGTGGAAATTATTTTTATTTCAAGATCTATTGATGAAAATGAACTTTGTTTCGTGGGAAAATCCCTTTAACAATTACACACAATGGAAAATGGATCGATAGATTGAAAAATCTTGAATCCAGTCAAAATGACTTGTAATTGGTATTACAACAAGTAATCATAAATCACACTAAGAATAGAACAATAACCCAAAGAGCTATGGGGCAGAGATTGATATTTGCTATGATTGAATTTCCATGGAAAATGTGGTTATGTGAGTGTGTAACCCCTCTTTTTTACTATTCTGAGTATGGTATGAATCTTCCAATTTCCTGTAATGTATAATTTTTCTAAATGAGCATATAGTATTGTATATGACATGATATCGTTACCTGAATGCAGTTCAGCCATCGGCGCACACCAGTGAACGTTTCCCTAGAAGTTACATCATACATGATCACCATACCATCCGCTTTTCTAAAAAACTGCTCTGTGATGCTATAAAACCTGTCAGAAATATGAATTATTGGTAAATAAATACAAGTATGATCATTTCCTTTATAAATTTAATTTATATAATCAAAATGCATTATGCACTGTATATTTGTATATAACTACAGTATTTTTGTCCAGTTCTGAGCAGGTAGAGAACAAGCATTTGGAGACCCCACAATTCAGTCACGCTACCCTTCTATTATTAATAGACAATATGTTAAATATTATTTTTACTTCTGACTTAAAGGGGAACAAACATGTAAAAACAGTTCACTTCCTAAAAAAGTGATCAAACTCACGCGAGCTACACAAGACAAGGTGCTACTGGCAGTCATGGGTACCAGGTAATGATCGGAGACCAATAAATATGGTCTCTGGTGCTAGATGCCATGAGTGGCCTTGGTCGCCCCCTTCCCCTCTGGTCTGTCAATGGCATTAGAGGATGAGACCATTACAAAAAACATGTCCTCACCGTTTGCATCACCCACTCCAAAAAATATAAAAATGAATCAATAAATTACGTTTCCTTATGATAAAAAAAGCCTCAATATGGCTTTATTGAGAACAAAAAGTAAAAAAAGGTATTCAGCGACCCCCAAAAAAGATTTTTTTTATATAAAACATGTTGTAGTGCGCAAAAGTGCTAAAAAGAAAAAACTAACTGCAATTACGGTAATTGGTACAAACAAATTCCCTGCCAACCTGTAGAATCAAGTCAACTTGCTGTTTTATCTGCACAGCTCAAGCACACCCTGCGTCTTTTTAAGTACATGGAGCCATGTTACGTTTTTGTCAAGACATAGTGAGTCAATTCTTTCAGCGTTTTTCATCCATTCAAATGAATGAAAAAATAAGATGCCATAGAACCGTGGAAACGGTGTTTTTGCATGTTGATAGCCAGTTATGGCTTAACGTAATGCCACCAATGAATATCTTCAAAAATTACTTAATGTTTAGTGAAATGTGTCGGGAGTACACACTTTAGGAATCAAAAGGAACTTCCTCAGGAATCATTAACGGCATATATCTGGTGAGGTTGTCCCTTATTTATGTTATATGGCAAGTTTTCTTACACCATTGTCCTTGCCAATATTTTTGTATATTATACGGACTATCCAAGCAGCTGTGGAGATGTATCATGTACTCATGTATAAGCCGACCCGTGTATAAGCCGACCCCGCTAATTTTGCCACAAAAAACTGGGAAAGCTTATTGACTCGCGTATAAGCCTAGGGTGAAAAATGATTATGCCCCATATGATGCTCCACAGATTATGCCCCCATATGCTCCACAGATTATGCCCAATATGCTCCACAGATTATGCCCCCATATGCTCCAGATTATGCCCCCATATATTCCACAGATTATGCCCCCGTATGATCCACATATTATGCCCCCTATGCTCCAGATTATGCCCCATATGTTCCACAGATTATGCCCCCATATGCTCCATATTATGCCACCATATTTCCACAGATTATGCCCCCATATGCTCCAGATTATGCCCCCATATGCTCCAGATTATGCCCATATGTTCCAACTTATGCCCCCATATGCTCCAGATTATGCCCCATATGTTCCACAGCTTATGCCCCCATATGCTCCATATTATGCCCCATATGTTCCCATAGTTATGCCCCCATATGCTCCATATTATGCCCCCATATGCTCCAGATTATGCCCCATATGTTCCACAGCTTATGCCCCCATATGCTCCATATTATGCCCCCATATGCTCCAGAATATGCCCACATATGCTCCATATTATGCCCCATATGCTGCACAATTATTCCCCATAGTATAGGCCTCATATGCTGCTGCAAAAAAAAAAAAAAAAATGACATACTCACCTCTCGTCGCTGGGGGCCAGGTGCCGGTGTCCTGAGCAGGCGGGGGGTGTCACCGCTCGCTCAGGACCCCGGCACCTGAGATATTTACCTGTCCTTCGGTCCACCGCAGCGCACTGCTCCCTCGGTCTGACTCCTCTGTGTGAATGATCTGGCAGGGGGCGGGGCGCGCACTAACGACGTCATCGCGCCCTCTGCCTGATGATCATTCACACACAGAGGAGTCAGACCGAGGGAGCAGTGCGCTGCGGTGGACCGAGGGACAGGTAAATATCACTATACTCACCCCTCCGCCGCACGTCCCTGCAGCCTCTCCTCTTCTCCGCAGCACTTAAGTTCTGCAGCGGTCACGTGCTACCGCTCATTAAAGTCATGAATATGTGCATATTCATGACTTTAATGAGCGGTGCCATGTAACAGCTGCAGGAAGGAGCCGGAGATCGTGGGAGAAGCAGGGGGGCTGCAGAGACCGCACCGGAGGAGGGGTGAGTATGATCCGACACCCCCGCTCCCCCTCCCCCGCCGACCCCCGTATATGACCCGCGTATAAGCCGAGAGGGGGACTTTCAGCCCTAAAAAATGGGCTGAAAATCTCGGCTTATACATGGGTATATACGGTATATTAATGAGAAAAAAAATGAACTTTTTTGAATTCTACGAAATGGCTACAATGAAACAAGAGTGAAAAATTTAAAGGGGTCTGAATACTTTCCATACCCACTGTATAACAAAATATAGAGATGAATTTTTGTTAATGACCAAATACTTATTTACCACCATAATTTGCTAAATAAATCTTACCAAATCAGACAAGGTGATTTTCTGAATTTGTTTTATCATTTTGACTCTCATAGTTGTGGTCTAACTATGATGTCAAAGGAAAAAAAATAGCAAAGAGGCATGCATAGAACCTTGGGAACACCCACAGTTCATAAAAGGCAAAAAGTTTTTAATTTTATTGAACAATGACAACACATGCAAAAAACACAGCAAAGCTCAATAAAAAACATTTAAAAACAATGGATGAAAAGACATCTAGTTATGCCCATGATGTGGCAATAACTAACCCATACCAAACCCCTGACAACTAGTACAATTGACTACACAAGGCTCCAAAGAAAGAAAAAAAGGAGAAAAAGGCACACTGATTATGATATGAACAATGTGCTCAAATACCAACATTCAAAAAACTGCAAATAATCATAGTGCCATATTTATGAACACAATCATTATGATCCAGAGAGAGAATGAAGCCTGCTCCACTACAAAATCAATGAGTCTGATATATAAAAGATCAAACCAATTACTGCAGTATGGAAGAGGAAGCAGCCCAGTGATTTAGCCCAATGCTAGAGAGATGGATGCGGCATTGAAGGAGCCATGGAAGCTGAAAGGGAAAGGAGGGATGCAAACCCCACGAGTATCTCCACAAAACTGTGCGGCTTCCTGAGGGGAAAGTGGTCAGCTGAATGTTTTTGAATGTTGGTATTTGAACACATTGTTCATATCATAATCAGTGTGCCCTTTTTCTCCTTTTTTTTCTTTCTTTGGAGCCTTGTGTAGTCAATTGTACTAGTTGTCAGGGGTTTGGTGTGGGTAAGTTATTGCCACATCATGGGCATAACTAGATGTCTTTTCACCAATTGTTTTTAAATGTTTTTATTGGGCTTTGCTGTGTTTTTTTTTTATGTGTTGTCATAGTTCAATAAAATTAAAAACTTTTTGCCTTTTATGAATTGTGGGTGTTCCCAAGGTTCTATGCATGCCTCTTTGCTCTTTTTTCCCTTCCACATTCATTATTAGCATGCTTTTGGAGAACCCCTTGTTATAATACTTTGCAGCGGTGCCCTCCCTCTCTTCTATATACAGTGTTTCTACCTATGATGTCTATTACAGGCCTCTCTCATCTTTTTAAAATTATAGACTGTTCATGTCTTTTTCAGTGGGAAAACTTACAAAATCAGCAAGGGATCAAATACTTACCGTATTTGCCCCATTGTATATGTAAAATATGCAGTATCTTTGCACTGTGTTAGCCACTATATAGAAAAAAGTTAAAATTTGAGAGTTCTCAGCGGCCTAAACTTTCATTGTCTATGAACTTCTCCAGTACTTACTGCAAACATTGTTTCTTTCCTTCCCACTTGTCTTATTTACTGTGTTATTTTTCTGTGCCCTATTGCGTATAAATATGTGACTCCTCAAATTTTGTGTTATTTTATGACTGATGAAGAGACCTGAGTAGTCTCAAAAGCTGCTATTTGTTACCATCATTTCAGTTAGCCATTAAAAGGTATCAACCACTGAGGACTCTCAAATTTTTATATTTTTCTAAGTTATATATATATATATATATATATATATATATATATATATATATATTATCGATATCTATCAATATAAATATGTATATATTTATATTGATAGAAAAATAAAATGTGAATGTTACACCATTTTTATCAGTGTGTAAGAACCACAATCATGACTTTAATGGAGCGCAATGTTAAGATTTGAACACTAGGGGGCAGAGTTTAGCAACAAGAGAACGGAGCTCTTGAAGGTAAACTGGATGCAGAAGCTACAGAATTGAATCATACAGGGTTAGGTAAAAACATAATCCATAGAGAGATCACAGACAGAAACAAAAGATATAACATAATACATTAAAACTGTGATGAAACAAATAAAAGGTCAACAATGCAGAGTAATTGGAAGTCTGAACAGGAATATCATAATTAATAAAAATTACATTTGTCAAAGTAACAATACTAATAAAATTTAAAAAAAAATTAAAATAAACTGACCGCAAGCATTGTAGGAAAATGTATATAATGCAGGAAAATTGTATACAGCAAACTGGGAAATCGTAAAAAGAATCATAAAATGTCAAGAAGGTCTACCAATGGTGTATAGTTTTGGTTTATATAATCCCCCAAAACACATCTCACATATAATAAATATCACATAGAAACAAGAAACCTGTATAAATGACGAATATGATGGGATGCAATCACTACGTGGCTCACCATCAGATAAACTTGAAGAGAATCTGCCAGTAGGATCAACCCTACTAAGCCGTTTATATGGACATATAGATCGTAGGAAGCTGAATATAATGATATCTGCAATCTAATGTCTTATTCCAGAGATATCCATGTCTTTCTTATACATAAATGAGCTGTTCCAGGCTATGAGCCGGACACTGACCTGCATGAGATCTTAACAGCTCATTTACATATAAGAAAAAACGTGGATTTTCCTGGAATAAGACATCGGATCTCAGATATCAAGGCATCATTTTATTCAGCTTCCTATGACCGGCATGCACATGTAAACTTTGTAGGAGAATTGATCATACTAACAGTTTCCCGCTAAAATATTAGCTACAGGAAACAGCACAAGTTTCACAAATAGTGTATCTGGTTTGAACATTTGTAAAAGAGTGAAACAATAGGCCCAGACATATAGGAACATGAGCATAGGTAACATAAAGGCACTTCAGCAGCACAAATAATGAAAAGCCATATACACATAGAGAAATAGTAATATCCTAAATCAACACAACATGGTGGTTATGGAGCACTTTGAGCTGATTCTATTCTTCTGTAACCTTGAGGAGAATCATTCATAATAGCATAAGGTGTCTATGGGTCTGTAATATGATCATGTAGCATATGGTGCCATCCAAGGTTCCCAAACATCATATATAAATAATAAATGGGGGAACAATAAAACATATTATAAACATAAATTAAACCATAAACAGACAAAATGTATATAACCCCTTCTCATGTACAGCACCATGGAATTAATGGCGCTATATAAATAATAATAATAATAATAATAATAAAATAAAGTAAAAATCCTAAAAACAACACAACAACAAAAAAGAAACATTACCAAAATATAGCACAAGAATTAATCTAAGGCCGGTGTCACCTTGCGAGTGTGATGTGAGAAACTCGCCGAGTCTCTCGCATCAACACCCAGCATTGCCACCGGCACTCGGACTGGAGCGTGTGGCTGCATGTACTTCTATGCAGCCGCACACTCCGGTCCCAGTGCGGGCGGCAGTGCTGGGTGTTGATGTGAGAGACTCGAGCGAGTTTCTCGCATCACACTCGCAAGGGTGACACCGGCCTTACTGAGATACTAGGAATGGGGTAGAAAAAGTATGATTAGAATAAAATAAGGAATAGGTTTGAAACAAAAAAGAGTAAAAACTAAAAAAAAATGTGTTTAACCTAATTGAATGTTAAAATCAATTGCTCCAAAACAGATTTAAATGCTCTTTATTTGTTGTATTAGTGATATATTTTAGGAAAGAAATTGTGTTCTCACTGACTAGACATTTTATAGGGAGGTCTTGCTTGGGATGGTAAGAATGCCATCACCAGACAATATCCCGGCAGTGACGGGTGGGCTGTATTCTGTAGCGTGATACTGTGGTCACACGGCCATTGGTGCCTCCACCTGTAGTGCTGTTGGCAGTGTCATCCACTTTTGATAGCAAGAATAACAGCGCTCTACATTGTTCTTGCCAATAAAACAGGAAAACCTGATGGTTTATTGGCTCTGAACTTTGATGCCTCACATAAAGTCTCCAATTCTGATTTACACAAAATGTCAGATTTCTTGACTAAGTCTCGATCATTTCCATCCATTGTGTAATGGATCCAGCACAGCATCATGACTTACCTTGTGAAAAAAGCAACATCACCACTTTATTTTTATCATATTCATTTTTCCAACCATGTTTGCAGTCATTTTTATCATTTGTTGATTTTAAATAAAATATTATTGTACTTTGACAAATGTAACTTTTTGTGGTTGTGATTTTTCAATTCAAACTTCCAATATTGTTGATTTTTTTTTTTGCCATCGTCAACTTAGTTTGCGAGATATAGAACTGAGAGAGCTGGTTCTTCACTTGTTAAAACTGCCCTAATAGCCCATAGCAAGCAATGAAAATTCATCTTGATGTAAATGTACTGTAGAAATGCACTAATTCTGAACGGAGACATCTCAGGAGCTGAACCTTCTCTATGCAGCATGGGTGCCACTTCTTCTGCACAGCCGACAACTGACTGTAATTGATGCGGTTGGAATAGCTTCAATAGCATCAATTTAATCTTTTAAATGCCGGTGTCAAATATGACATTTAAAAGTCTTCAAGATGGCAGTCGTCTGACATGTGAAATCATGAAGACGAGCATGTAGCTGGACTTCATAGAGATTGTCTATTTTAGAATACATTGCAATACTATTGTATTGCAGTGTATTGTATATGTTCAACTTTCCTAAGGGGTGTAATTAAAAAAAATAATAATAAAAAAAAATATAAAAAAAAATTGATTATAAAAGTTAAAATCCAACCAAAGTTTTCACCAAATCTAAATAGCAAAAATAAAAAAACATTTAACATATTTGGTTTTGCTTCCACCATAATTGTTTCAAATAAGGAGTTCAAAAACTATTTATCCCAAACAATAAATGCTGAAACAATAAAAATAAATCCAAACACCTAAATAGTTTCAGTCTTTACAATTCCCCAAAAAGTCTAATAAAGAGTGACCAAAATGTCATAAATAGCCTAAAATCGTATTAATAAAAATGTCAGCTCAATGCACAAAAAGCAGATCTGCATACGGGTCCATAATTGCAAAAAAATAAAAAAAAAAATTATGGTTTTCAGAAAATGACAGCACAAGTCAATTTATTTTCAAATTTCTGATTTTTTTTTAATTACGGTACTTAATTTCAAATAAACTATGTACCGTAAGTTTAGCATCGGTGTAATCGTACTGACCTGGAAGATCATATCACTAAGCCACTTTTACAGCACAATAAACACCATAAAAACAAAAGCCCAAGAAATAATTGCCAAATTGCAATTGTTTTTCCACTATTTAACATCTCTGCTTGGCTGGTTCAGTCAGTAAAGTCAGTTTGTCTATATATTTTTGATAAAGAAAGTCCAATCTGCTAAGTCACACAGTGAGGATGTGCACATATAGCCACATTGTAAGTACTTTCCATTCAGGAATTGTTACAGGGAATCTGTCACCAGCTTTTTGCTACCCCATCTGAGAGGAGCATGATGTAGAGAGCAGAGAGACCCTGCTCCCAGCAATGTGTTCCTTACTGGTTGTTGAAGGGTGAAGTCAGACAGCTGTATAAACAGGAGGGAGATGGAACGCAATGCTCGGACCCTGCGCCTGAATGCTGAGCTCTATATAACCTCGTCCACAATACTATTTGGCAGCTTTCTGTGTACACTGTGCAAAGGAAGGAAGCTGCCACTCAGTGGTGAAGGTGTAGAGAGATGGACAAGAAAGTCTGAGTAACTATAAGCGAACACCGCCATCTGCTGAACCAAACTGAAAGTGAAAGTAAAAAAAAGAATCATAGAATCATAGAATCATAGAATGGTAGAGTTGGAAGGGACCTCCTGGTCCAACCCCCTGCTCAAAGCAGGATTCTCTAAATCATCTCAGACAGATGTCTGTCCAGCCTCTGTTTGAAGACTTCCATGGAAGGAGAACTCACCACCTCTCATGGCAGCCTGTTCCACTCATTGATCACCCTAACTGTCAAAAAGTTTTTTCTAATATCTAATCTGTGTCTCCTCCCATTCAGTTTCATCCCATTGCTTCTAGTCTTTCCTTGCGCAAATGAGAATAAAGATGATCCTTCTACAATGTGACAGCCCTTGAGATATTTGTAGACAGCTATTAAGTCTCCTCTCAGTCTTCTTTTTTGCAAGCTAAACATTCCCAAATCCTGCAACCGTTCCTCATAGGACATGGTTTGCAGACCGGTCACCATTCTGGTGGCTCTTCTCTGAACTTGCTCCAGTTTGTTGATGTCTTTTTTAAAATGTGGTGCCCAAAACTGGACACAGTATTCCAGATGAGGTCTGACCAAAGAGGAGTAGAGGGCAATAATGACCTCACGTGATCTAGACTGTATGCTTCTGTTGATACATCCTAGAATTGCATTTGCCTTTTTTGCTGCTGCATCACACTGTTGACTCATGTTAAGTCTGTGATCAATTAGTATACCCAAGTCTTTTTCACATGTGCTGTTACTTAGCCCTATTCCTCCCATTTTGTATATGCTTTTTTCATTTTTATTGCCCAGATGTAGTACTTTGCATTTTTCCCTGTTAAAATCCATTCTGTTAGTTGCTGCCCACTGCTCCAGTTTATTTATATCTTTTTGAATCCTCTCTCTCTCTTCTCTAGTATTAGCTACCCCTCCTAGCTTTGTGTCATCAGCAAATTTGATCAGTTTACCCTCAATTCCTTCATCTAAATCATTGATAAAGATGTTGAACAATACAGGGCCCAAAACAGAGCCTTGTGGTACCCCACTTGAGACATTCTTCCAACTGGATGTGCAGCCATTTACAACCACTCTTTGGGTCCGATCACTAAGCCAGTTATGAATCCACCTAACTGTTGCCTTGTCCATTCCATACTTAGTCATTTTTTCAATAAGGATTGTGTGAGATACTTTGTCAAATGCTTTGCTGAAGAAAGAATTGTGTTAGCAGAAACCAAATTGTGCTGGGAGATTTGAAGGGGAAGTGAATTCAAAGGCCTGACTTGTGAGGAAGATCTGTGCTCTGCTCCAGTGGAAGGCCGTGATCAGTGCCAAACCAGGCCCGAGGGATGCCGCGGCTGAGTTACTAGGACACGCTTGGAGAGCGATACTGGTGGGATGTCATGAGCCACTGAGTGAGATACAGTTGACTCCAGTTAAGGCCTGGGATCCAGACTATGCTGGTCAAGTGTCGAAGTATCGAAGACCAGAGTATCGAAGTATCGAAGACCAGAGGAATGCTGGTCAAGAATCAGAACCCAGGCGACGCCAATTAAGAGTCTAGGACCAGCATCCCCTCTAACCAGGCCAAGGAGACGCCCGTCATCTGTTAAGCACCGAAGATACCCGAAGAATACATGACCAGAGACTCTCACCTCAGCTACTGATCAGAGGATATGAGTGAGCAGGGACATTGCTTTCAGCACAGACCTACTGACGCTAAAGCATCCCAGAAAGCGCTATTAGACTTTGTTAGAGACCGGAAAGCCACAAGGGTGCTCTAGAGACTGTTCCTGCTAAACACAGTGCTTGCCCCTTCCTGGTTAGACCAAGGTTGAATTGTAGACTCCGAACTGATCTCGAGGACATATCTCTTGTAATGTACTAACCAATATATCTCTATACATATAGAGATGCCTGTGTTGCCTGTAAATGGTACTGTGAATATTGTTGTTTTGTGCAATTTATCTGTGATTATAATCTTTACCGCTTTATACCCTGTTAAGTGAATAAAGTAGAAGTGGATTGTTGATATCTGCTGTTGCATTCAGATCACCTTCTTTACAGTGGTGGAGTTGGTCAACACCGACGCAGGTTCACTAGTCCTCTAGTGATAATCTACACCAGGCCAACCAGTAAGTGACACATCGCTGGATTCAGGGTCTTTGTCTGTCTATAATACTAATCACAGAGGCAGCAAAAAAATGGTGAGAGATTCCCCTTAAAAAAAAAGTTGCATTTTTGTGATTCATTATTTCAGTTTTTATTATGTTTTAGTTTTACTGATTTAAAAACTCAATACTAATTAAGCTATGTTCACATACGTTTTTGCAGCTTTTTACTTGTTTTTGGTGAATATAACTAACTTATTAAACATGTACTGTAGACAAAGCACACATATAATCTGTGCTCCAAAACACTTCAAACAAAAAGCAGCAGAAACGGCACTGAAATCACTGTAAAATGTGCATTTTTAATACAACGGTTTTACTGCCAAGAGAGCAAGTTTAGGCTGCAGAAAGAAAATTCAATAAAAACACTCCATGTGAAAATAGTCTTGCAGCATAAAAAATGGATGTAATATCCTCTGAAAAAAGTTACTTACCTCTCCTGTCCTGCAGTGTCCCACAGCTGTAGTGCGTATTGTTTGTTGTCCACAATTAGGCTTTTAATGCGATAATCTATTCCTGCAGTATAAGATATAAGAAATATTAAACACTTTTACACAATTTACTTACATACAATGTATCTTCTCTACTGCAGAATTATCACTGTATATTCATCATTTGGCAATGTGATATCAGATTGATCTAAAGTTATAGGTCTATTTTTCATCCCTCAGTTACACTTGTGAGTGCTAGCATTACCTCACACATCTGCATCACAGCTTCCTAGGCTTTTCTACATGTAGTAAAATCCCTAAAAGAACAATGGTGTATAGTAAATTCCTTTAGATCAATGAGGAAGCCGGGGTTTTCTTTGTCATGAAGTACGGGGTGTTCTCTAAACTTTCCCTGGATCATTCAGTGGTGATCATTCATCTGTAGTGTTGAGCATTCCGATACTGCAAATATCGGGTATCGGCCGATATTAGCTGTATCGGAATTCCGATTCCGAGTTCCGATATTTTCGTCTTATCGGATACCGGAATCGGGATTGTCACTGTCACTGTCAGTGTCCGTCGGTCGGGTCTGTCAGGAGTCAGCGGCACTTACCCGGCAGAAGATCTCCGGCGGTCACGTCCTGCACTGCTTCATGGCCGCCATCTTCTTTCCCCGGCGGTCACATGCAGTTTCTCGCGATAACTGCAGTGACTGCTGGGTAATCGCGGCCGTAAAGCAGTCAGTCCGATGACGTCACCGCCGGGGAAGCAGGTAATCAGCTGTGCTGCGTTGCAATGACAGGCTCTGCCTGTCATTGCGATGTAGCAGAGCTGGATCGTCGTGGGACTATCGTTATGGACTGCGTCGGACAGGTGGTATACTGTTGGTTTGTTTTTTTTCTTTTTTTACAGGAGATCGATGGCGTCGCAGGAATGAGAGAGTAATAAAAGAAATGAAAACTGTGTTGTCTCTTTTATTTCATTAAAAGACTTTTTTCTTGCTGTGTCTTTTTTTTATACATTTAATAACTTTGGGATTAATAATGGATCGGTGTCTTATTGACGCCTATCCATTATTAACCGGGCTTATTGTCACCGTGCAATCAACGGTGACAATAACCCCTTATTACCCCGCTTGCCACCGCTACAGGGCAAGTGGGAAGAGCCGGGTAAAGTGCCACAATTGGCACATCTTTTGATGCGCCAAATGTGGGGCTGCTGTAGCCTGGTATTATCAGGCTGTTGAGGGCCAAAATCCATGGGCCTTGACAGTCTTTTAATACCAGGCCGCAGCAGTCTGCATTTTACTTGGCTGGTTAACAAAAATAGGGGGACCCCACGCCGTTTTTTTTTCGAGGGGATCCCCTATTTTTGTTAACCAGCCAAGCTAAGCAGACTGCTGTGGCCTGGTATTATCAGGCTTGCAAGGTCCATGGATATTGGATCCTTACCAGCCTGAAAAACCAGGCCTCAGCGGTCTGCTTCATCTGGCTGGTTAACAAAAATAGGGGGGACCCCACGCCAATTTTTTTCGAGGGGATCCCCTATTTTTGTTAATCAGCCAAGATATGCAGACTGCTGTGGCCTGGTATTATCAGGCTGGCAAGGTCCATGGATCTTGGCTCCTTAACAGCCTGAAAATCCAGGCCTCAGCGGTCTGCTTCATCTGGCTGGTTAACAAAAATAGGGGGGACCCCACGCCAATTTTTTTCGAGGGGATCCCCTATTTTTGTTAATCAGCCAAGATATGCAGACTTCTGTGGCCTGGTATTATCAGGCTGGCAAGGTCCATGGATCTTGACTCCTTAACAGCCTGAAAATCCAGGCCTCAGCGGTTTTCTTCATCTGGCTGGTTAACAAAAATAGGGGGGACCCCACGCCAATTTTTTTCGAGGGGATCCCTATTTTTGTTAATCAGCCAAGATATACAGACTGCTGTGGCCTGGTATTATCAGGCTGGCAAGGTCCATGGATCTTGGCTCCTTAACAGCCTGAAAATCCAGGCCTCAGCGGTTTTCTTCATCTGGCTGGTTAACAAAAATAGGGGGGACCCCACGCCAATTTTTTTCGAGGGGATCCCCTATTTTTGTTAATCAGCCAAGATATACAGACTGCTGTGGCCTGGTATTATCAGGCTGGCAAGGTCCATGGATCTTGGCTCCTTAACAGCCTGAAAATCCAGGCCTCAGCGGTCTGCTTCATCTGGCTGGTTAACAAAAATAGGGGGGACCCCACGCCATTTTTTTTTCGAAGGGAACCCCTATTTTTGTTAATCAGTTCCCTCTGACGTCACTGATTGTGTCCCTGGCTGACCTGAAGTGAAAGTGGAAAGCAATCAATTAAGCTTTCCACTTAAGGGCCCGTCTCACATAGCGATATCGCTACCGAGATCGCTGCTGAGTCACTAGTTTTGTGACGCAGCAGCAAGCTCACCAGCGATATCGCTGTGTGTGACATTCAGCGACGATCAGCCCCCCTGCCGGGTATCGCTGATCGTCGCTGAAATGTCAGGACCTTTGATCGCTGGTTTCCCGCTGACAGGCACACATCGCTGCGTGTGACAGGCGGGAGACCAGCGATCCGCTGGTAACCAAGGTACACAGCGGGTTTCCAGGCGCGGGGCTGTGCCTAGAAACCCGCTGTGTACCTTGGATACCAGCGCCCTGATGCAGGGAGCTGGTATCCAAGGTACACAGCGGGTTTCCAAGCGCTGCGCGGTGCCTGGAAACCCGCTGTGTACCTTGGTTACCAGCGGATCGCTGGTCTCCCGCCTGTCACACGCAGCGATGCGTGCCTGTCAGAGGGAAACCAGCGATCAAAAAAAGGTCCTGACATTTCTGCGACGATCAGCGATACCCGGCAGGGGGCTGATCGTCGCTGAATGTCACACACAGCGATATCGCTGGTGAGCTCGCTGCTGCGTCACAAAACTAGTGATCAGCAGCGATCTCGGTAGCGATATCGCTATGTGAGACGGGCCCTTAAGCGATGTTACCCGCAGTGTCGCTGTCCCAGATCGCTGCCTGAGCTGCCTGTTTGGCAGCTCAGCAGCGATCATGTAGCGATACACCAGCGATCCTGACAAGTGCATATCGTTGTCGGGATCGCTGGTGTATCGTTATGTGACACCCAGCCTTTACTCTCCTGTCAGGCAGGAGAGGAACTCATTCATTTGGGGTTTACTGTGAGGCTGCAGCATTAGCTGCGGTCCCTGCAGTAAACATTAACCCTTTCTGAAGGATTACACCGTGGGACCTGACTGTGCATGGGATAGGTAAGAATAATTTTGCTTTTTTATTTTATTTTTTATTACAGGAAATGGTTTTTGCAGTAAAATAAAAGATGGTCAAAAACATGTGTCTTTATTTCATTAAAATGATTTTTAATTAAAGTGTGTGTGTTTTATTTTTATTTCATGCAATAGGATTAATAATTGATAGTTGTCTAATTGACAGCTCTCAATTATTAACCTGGCTTAAGGTCACCTTTCAATAGCAAGGTGGCTTTAACCCCATATTAACCCATTCGCCACCGCTACAGGGCAATGGGAATAGACGGGCAAAGTGCCAGAAAGGGCGAATCTAATTATAGATTTGTCTTTCCTGGGGTGTCTGGGGGCAGATGTTAGTAGCCGGGGGGGGCAAAAATAATGGTCCCTCTCTGGGCTATTATTATCTGCCCCCACTCACTGGCTTTGTCTGTCTGGTTGCGAAAATAGGGCGGGAGCCCACGCATTTTTTTTCAGCAATTTTACACCTCATATATATATATACATGTCATTGAATTTGTGACACATATATATATATATTTATATTTGTAGTTCATACACTTCTACATAGTATAATAGCCGCTAATTCAATTGCCGGCTTTTGTGAAAATGCAGAACCCGACATGAAATGACACTTGGTGTACATAGGGTTAACCATGTCTTTTCATGTCCTTTGCTATCTAATTTGCACAAACAATTAAATCAGACTATGTGTGCAAAATTTCACACCTGTAGGGGTTAATTAAAGGTGTAAATTCGTAGCAAAAAAGTCCGTTTTTTTTACAACGAATTTACACCTTTAATTAACCCCTACAGGTGTGAAATTTTGCACACATAGTCTGATTTAATTGTTTGTGCAAATTAGATAGCAAAGGACATGAAAAGACATGGTTAACCCTATGTACACCAAGTGTCATTTCATGTCGGGTGACATGAAATGACACTTGGTGTACATAGGGTTAACCATGTCTTTTCATGTCCTTTGCTATCTAAGGCCGGAGTCACACTGGCGACAAAATCGGACGACTGCAATGCGATGAAATATCGCATTGCAGTCGGACCTATGTTAATCTATGGAGCAGCTCCCAGTATCAGATTTTTTGTGGTCCGTTTTAAACGTCCGTGTACAATCGCAGCATGCTGCGATTGTCACCGATTGTCGGTCGACAATCGCCAATGCAAGTCTATGGGAGCGATGAAAAATCTGATTACAAACGGACCACACTGTGTGACTTGCGATGAAATCGCATCGGTGTCCTTTAGAAAAGCCGGCAATTCATCCCCGCCTATACTGTAAAATCACACTGACAGCTTTAATAAAGACTAGAAAGAATAGATATATACACATAGAACACATACATATATATATACATGTCATTGTGACATGTATATATACATATATTTATAGTTCCTAGACTTCTACATACTGTAATAGCCGCTAATTCAATTGCCGGGTTTTGTGAAATCACAGAAGCCGACATGAAATGATACATTGTTTCCACACATTTAACCATGTAATTTCATGTATTTTTATATATGTTTGAAACATACAATTACATGAGTGTATTTGTGCAAAATTTCAGACATGTAGGGGTTAATTAAAGGTGTAATTTCGTTGAAAAAAAATGCGTGGGCTCCCGCTGTATTTTCTCCACCAGACAGACAAAGCAAAGCGAGTGGGGGCAGATAATAATAGCCCAGGGAGGGTGCATTTTTTTGTGCCCCCCCTGGCTACTAACATCTGCCCCCAGACACCCAGAAAGGGCAAATCTATAATTAGATTCGCCCTTTCTGGCACTTTGCCCGTCTATTCCCATTGCCCTGTAGCGGTGGCGAATGGGTTAATCTCACCTTACTGTCACCTTGCAATTGAAAGGTGACCTTAAGGCAGGTTAATGATTGATAGCTGTCAATTAGACAACTATCAATTATTAATCCTATTGAAGTAAATAAAAAAAACACACACACTTTAAGAATAAATAATTTTAATGAAATAAAAACACATTTTTTTGACCATATTTTATTTTACACTAAATCCGTGCGAAGCCATTGATCTCCTAAAATAAAGAAAAAGAAATAAAACAACATTATTCTTACCTATTCCGCCGATCTGTCACGTCCCACGCTGTAATCCTTCACAAAGGGTTAACTAGCTTTGAGCCAAGCAGTGCAAGTAATCCTGCATGCTCAGCTCAAAGCTCATGAATGAATAAGTTCCTCTCCTGGCGACAGGAGAGGATGTGTTTCATGAATGAAGCTTAATTGATTGTGTCCACTTTCCCTTTAGGTCAGGTCACTACAGTTAAATTGGCAAGAAATCAATTAAGCTCCATTCATGAATCTATTCCTCTACTTTCGCTGGGAGAGGAAGTTATTCATTCAGGGGAATACAGGTCTGAGACAGCATTATTAGCTCTCTGCGACCTTTAACCTGTTAACCTTTCTGATGGATTACACCGTGGGACCTGACTGTACATCGGATTGGTAAGTATAATTTTGCTTTTTTATTTTATTTTTATTACAGGAAATGGTTTTAGCAGGAAAATAAAATATGGTCAAAAACTGTGTGATTATTTAATTAAACTTATTTTTTATTAAAGTGTGTGTGTTTGATTTTTCTTTCATACAATAGGATTAATAATTGATAGTTGCCTAATTGACAGCTATCAATTATTAACCTGGCTTAAAGTGACCTTTCAATTGCAAGGTCATTTTAACCCCTTTTTAACCCATTCGCCACCGCTACAGGGCAATGGGAATAGACGGGCAAAGTGCCAGAAAGGGCGAATATAATTATAGATTTGCCCTTTCTGGGGTGTCTGGGGGCAGATGTTAGTAGCCAGGGGGGGCACAAAAAAAATGTACCCTCCCTAGGCTATTATTATCTGCCCCCACTCGCTTGCTTTGTCTGTCTGGTGGAGAAAATACAGCGGGAGCCCACGCATTTTTTTTTAACGAATTTACACCTTTAATTAACCCCTACATGTCTGAAATTTAGCACACATATACTCATGTAATTGTATGTTTCAAACATATATAAAAATACATGAAATTACATGGTTAAATGTGTGGAAACAATGTATCATTTCATGTCGGCTTCTGTGATTTCACTGAAGCCGGCAATTGAATTAGCGGCTATAACAGTATGTAGAAGTGTAAGAACTATAAATATATGTATATATATATATGTCACAATGACATATATATATATTATATATATATATATGTGTATATATCTATTCTTTCTTTTGGCATTTAAATACTATTCTTTTGGATCCATTATATGTCAGTTTTGCAAGCCTGCGAGAAAATCTCGCAAGTCGGATGAAAATCGGATGTTACAAGGTACACACACATGCGATTAAATCGCATCTTTGAAGGAAAATCGGATGCCAGAAGGATGTGTGATGTTTTTATTTTGATCCGATTGTCGACCGTCTAAAACGGACCGATTTTTTGTGGTTGTGTGTGACTCCAGCCTAATTTGCACAAACAATTAAATCAGACTATGTGTGCAAAATTTCACACCTGTAGGGGTTAATTAAAGGTGTAAATTCGTAGCAAAAAAAGTCCGTTTTTTTTACAACGAATTTACACCTTTAATTAACCCTACAGGTGTGAAATTTTGCACACATAGTCTGATTTAATTGTTTGTGCAAATCAGATAGCAAACGACATGAAAAGACATGGTTAACCCTATGTACACCAAGTGTCATTTCATGTCGGGTGCTTCTGTCTTTTCACTGAAGCCGGCTTTACCCGGCAATTGAATGAGAGGATATTTTACTATGTAGAAGTGTATAAAACTATACATATATGTATATATATATGTCACAATGACATGTATATATATATATATGTATTCTATGTGTGTATATTTAGTGTTTACAAGGAAAGAATGGGTTTTTTTTAGTTGCGATATTTTGTTCCCATAGACTTACATGGGACTTCCGGTATCGGTATCGGGTATCGCCGATATTTTAGTGATATCGGCGATACCATTCCGATTCCGATACTTTAGGATATCGGAAAGTATCGCTCAACTCTATTCATCTGTTTGTGAGCGAGTGAATTTACACGAACACCAGATTTTCATCTTGGTAATATATTTTGAAAGGATATTTGTGTATGCAATTTTGATTTTTTTTCTACCCTTCTTCCAAGAATAACTTTTTTTTTTATTTTTCCCATCCACATAGGCATAGGAGAGCTTGCTTTCTTGCAGGCAAGTGGTAGTTTTGAATTACTCTATTCATTTTATCATGCAACGTACTGTAAAATGGTAAAAAAAAATTCCATTATATTTTTTTATCTTTTGTTTTATTTTGTTTAGTCCTTTTAGAGGTCTTGAACCTTTGATCGTATCTTATATATACTGCAGTACTAGGAGAATGCTATGTGATTTGTATTTTACAGACATTAATTAAACTATCTCTTTATTTATAGGTCTACATAATATTTTTCTTATACAGATAACTTTTGTTTCCTCTTTTTTCTTCCGGACTTTTTTATGGTATCATCTGTTGTGTAGCTTATGTATTTTTAGTAGTGTTGAGCGATATTGCTCGATATCTAAAAATATCGTATCGAAATTGTATCGCCGATAGCACTAAATATCGTCGATATCCGATTTCGATACCGGAAGTCCCATGTAAGTCTATGGGAACAAAATATCGCAACAAAAAAAACCCTTTCTTTCGTTGTAAACACAAAATATACACACATAGAATACATATATATATATATATATATATATATACATGTCATTGTGACATATATATATACATATATTTATAGTTTATACACTTCTACATAGTAAAATCGACTCTAATTCAATTGCCGGGTAAAGACGTGACATACCCCATAGAAGTCGACGGGCTCGGTGCCGAGTACCCGAAAACCTCTGGCTCTGTGCGACTCAACTTGGGCGTCACGAACAGGATTCTGTAGCTCGCTATAAGCGAGTCCTGTGTGCCTGAATTGCACTGGTTTTGTGCTTGAGAATTGCTAAAATCATCAGAGAATGTATTTGCCATTTTTCCGCCATATCTGCGTCACGACGAGGCACTGGTGAAGAAGAAGGGCGTGCTCTTCGTGGGTGTCACTCACTCAGTGGCGTGAAAACGATGGCCGCCCACTGTAAATGGTACTGCAATGTAACATCGTGCCCCACAGCTCTGGAGTTCCGCCTCCTCATCCTCCTCAGTCTGATAAGGTCCCGCCTCCCTGCAAAAGAGGGGCCCTCTCCAGATATGACACATGTGACTTGGCAGAGATGGCTAATGGACACGACGAGCAGAAGTGGGAAGGGATGGAGCAGTCATCGCTCTCCCCCCACGGAAGCGACCCGATCGCCACGGAATCACCGTTGGGCACCCGGCCTGTAAACCCTCCTACGCTGCAAGAAGCGGAGGATACCCTGAGAGGCCTGGCCCGGCACCGGGAGGAGGTCGCCAGGATGGAAGCCAGCTGGCGTGCCCTAAAAATAAACTTGGAGCGGCGCCAATCCCTCTTACCTGAAGTGTCTGTACCGGAAGGTGAGGCACCCGTTATAGTAGAGGAGCCCTTGCAATGTGATCCGGTTGACGTTGTCGCAGTGGAGGCACCCGTTCCTGCAAAAACCGCAGCACCGTCAGCAGCACCCCAAATCCCGCTGTCTGCCCCGGTCGCTGAGACAGAAGAAGCGACACCCGTCCTCATGGAGGAGGCCGCGCAGGCACCAGAGCACTACCTGCCTGTACCGGAGCCCCGACTGTCATCTGATTTAGAGCCGTCTGCTTCCTCCGCAGGGGAGCGCCGCCAGGACTGGGGGGCGACAGGAGAGCTGTCGCAAACCGGACACTGTAAGCTGCAGTTTGATGGTGGAGACATGGAGCAACTGGTGGAGGAGAATTACAATCGGCGTCAGGAGGAAGAGTGGAGACGTTGGGAGAAGGAAGCAGAGCGACAAAGGGAGCAGCGAGAAACCCTAAAACTTCGCCAACGTCACCTGGAGAAGGACCGGGCAGATAAGGACCGGATGAGAAAGGACAAAGGAACCCTGAGTGAGCCGCGGCGTAAGGGTGCAGTACGGAACTTTAAATTGAAAGGTGGGTGGGGCTTCATCAAGGAGCCTGGACTTTATTTAGAAGTCTTTGTGACCCGGCGGGACGTGGAGGCTCACCTCTCAGAAGGACACCCGGGGAGGGACCTGTTGCCAGGAGACTTGGTGACTTACACCCGACACTGGGGTTACAATGGGTGGTACGCCCTAAATGTTACCAGGTGCGACCTCTACTCCCCAGTGTGTCAGGAACCTGTGAGACCCTCGAAGCCTTCAGCCTCCCACATCCAGGCCTCTGCAAAAGTGCCCACCCCACGCCGTAAATCTCCCCAGCCTCCCTCAGTGGTCTCCTCAGCAGACCCACCCATCGACATGATATCGATACGTGGCCCGTACCCGGCGCCTGTTAGGCCCCCTGGGGTTCGTACAGTCCGTGACATAGGGCTCCAGACCCGGAGAGAGATGAAAGAGGTGGCCACACAGACCCAGATAGCGGGTCACGACTTGACTGTACAGGCCACACGACGTCATCAGGTCCTGGTGGTCCTTGGTGCCTCGGATGTTTGGCAAGCACCAGAAGAGTACCAGGTGGTACCTGGAAGAGGCCAGCCAAAGAAGTCTAAATAACCCGGACAGGGTCCCTGTATGTAAATAAATAGTTAAATTGTTTATGTACCCGGACGGGTGAATGTTCCAAAAAAATTTTTTAATTTAATAAAAAAAAAAAAAAACACAGTTTTCATTTCTTTTATTACTGTCTCATCCTGCTGCGACGCCATCGATCTCCTGTAAAAAAATGAAAAAAAAAAAAAAAAAAAGTATACCACCTGACCGACGCAGTCCATAGTAACGAGTGTCCCACGACGATCCAGCTCTGCTACATCAGAATGACAGGCAGAGCCTGTCATCCCGGCGCAGCACAGCTGATTACCTGCTTCCCCGGCGGTGACGTCATCGGACTGACTGCTTTACGGCCGGGATTACCCAGCAGTCACTGCAGTTATCGCGAAAAACTGCATGTGACCGCCAGGGAGAAGATAATGGCGGCCATCAAGCAGTCCAGGACGTGACCGCCGGAGATCTTCTGCCAGGTAAGTGCCGCTGACTCCTGACAGACCCGACCGACGGACACTCACAGTGACAGTGACAAATCCGATTCCGGTATTCGATAAGACGAAAATATCGAAACGAATTATCGAAAGGCCGATAGAGCTAATATCGGCCGATAGCCGATATTTGCATTATCGTATCGCTCAACACTAATTTTTAGCTTTTTAATATTATGAATTTTAAATGGTTTAAAGGGAATCTGTCACCATGAAAATGCAGACCTATGTGCAGACATCATGTTATAGAGCAGGGGGAGCTGAGCAGACAGATACACAGCTTTATGAGAAAATATTCAGTATAACCTGCATTTTAATCATTTAAACCTCAGCTGTTTTGGGATTTTCGGTCCAGTGGATGGTCCTGTCAGTGACTGACAGCTATCTTGGTATAAGTGTGCATGCAGAGACAGCTGTCAATCACTGATAGGACTGACAACTGGACCGAAAATCCCAGGAACAGCTGAGGTTTAAATGATTAAAACACAGGTTATACTAAATATTTTCTTACAAAACTATATATCAATCTGCTCAACTCCTTCTGCTCTATAACATGGGGCCTGCAGATTGGTCTGCATTTTCCTGTTGAAAGGTTCTCTTTAATAACCATGATTTTATTACAGTGAGTCTTTCACCTATCCCAATTTTTTTCTTTTTTCTTTTTTTAAAGATCTGCAAAAATAATTAATGAGCACATAATTTTGAACTTATTTAGATTAAAAGGAATCTGTCAGTGGGCGCCAACATCTCTATCTCCACCAAAAACGTTATATGGACATGTATGACTTTGAAACATATTAGGCAATCTCAAATACTGCAACCAAAGATCATAATGCCAGCTGGCCCAAAGTGTCATCCAGAAACATGGGTCCAGCAACCCTTATGATAGTGAGCATGATTGTGCCGCTTGTTTCACAGGTGCTCTCATATCACTATTATGACTCCCCTCACCCCCACACACATCAACAAATATGACTATTTATATGGAATAGTATATCTTTAAAACATTAGGCAATTTCTTAATTTCTCATAAGTAATGGTTTTTACATATGCAAATTAGGCTGAAGTGCATTGGGCACGCTAGAGCAATTTTCGAGTCTCTAACTTCTGTGATCTACTCTTCTATGCAGTGAGAGAGCCATCAGTTAAACAGATGACGGTGGCTCTAGGTGGGAAACAGTGGCTCTTTGTGGGAGGCAGAAGTGTTTTTTCAGTAATAGCAACCGATTGAATAAGTGAAAGTACAGATTGCCTTATGTTTCAAAGACCTACATGCCCATGTACATAATTTGAAGAGTGATACAGTCGGACAGACAGATTCCCTTTTAAAAAATGGAATGGTATTTAAGGGTGGCTATTGATTTCAAGTTTATAAGTATCAATTTTAGGAAACACAGGTGGATATATATAATTGCATGTACAATATGTATAAAGACTGAATATCCAAATATCCTCTTCAAAAACCTAATTTTCAGACAGTGTGTAATGTTACTCTGGCTCTTCTCTCTGGTCAACCTCCATATTTTTTCTGGTCATTGTTCTGCTGTTACATTGGGCCCTGAATCGCAAATATAAAACTACTCCTGTTCTTTTAAAGGCCTGTATATTCCAATCACTGTTCCCCCATTTTTGGGGCCTGAGCTATAGAACCCTTTAAGTTCCAAGTTCCGCGAAGGTATCTCTTTAGTATCAATAAAGGTCGTAATCTTAATCTTGCATGCTGACCATTCTGACATCTGCCTGTCTGCTTCGTATAACCAAACTCTGGCTGCATTGACCTGTTAAAAGTCTGACTATGGTTCTTGTTGTCTTTGTACAGCAATCGGGTGACTTCAACCCATTTCTGCATCAGCCTGAGGATTCACTGTAGGAAAGTCTATACTCTCTTGTAGGGGTGAAGAAAGCACTAACCCTTATATTCTTCAAAGTAATTCACCCTCATGCCAGGCCAAGCATATTGGTAACCTAGTGGGTCCATATTTCCTGCTCACCATATTAAACAATGCAAGTTGAAGAAAAGTGTAGCTAGTACTATTAAGAAAAGCAGCAAACACAATAAAAGGTAGAAGGCAAGCCATATTATATTTGGTCTTGGTTTGTGGTTTGTACTAGCAATGTTACGCATGCCTTGCAGAGAATAGTCAGGAAGGATTGCAGTGAAACCGCTAAATAGTTATCCTGCTGTGAACCCATAAAAGTAGAAAGGTTTTTTTCCCTTATTTTCAGAAATTATCCTTCGTTAATAGCTCAAAAAAGCTGTTAAAATGTCTTATCAGCAACCTTTTTGTTTTTTTTTCATCAAAAAGTCATACCATGGCCAACATACCTGAAACCTAGCAAGCTAAACTCCCAGAAGGTCCCTCTACTTAAGTTGACTATACACTGTCGGATAAATTTTCAAGTATTTTAATGGGGTAAGAGGAGTAGGCTGTTGCTCCCGTGACAACAAAAGGATCAGAAGTTACAATTTCAATGGCTGAATCATTTGCTCCTGGAAATCCTCGGTCATGGGGACTTGGAACCATACAGGTGAAATGTTCAGCTGTTCCCACTGAGATTAGCAGGTTCTAACAACTTTCATCTAATGAGGACAGACCTTCATTGTGCATTACTTACATTATGACATATTTTTGGATTTTATGTACAGTATGGCACATTGTTAGATGCATAAACAGGAAAGCAAAATTTCCTCCTTACCTATTGTAGCAGACGTATTCTTGCTGTAGGACCCTTCATGAACTTGACATAGAAAAGATGTTTTTCCGACATGGGTGTTTCCAACAAACATAATTTTATAGACATGATCTGGGTCTGAATGGAATTCTTGAAGGTGGTTTGGTATTTTTGATTTATGTTCTGCCTTCTCATGAAAGTTAGAGATTTCGGAAGCGTTCTTATTTTCAACATCAAAGTCTTGTTGGATACTTTTCAGCTTTGAAGCTAAATCTATCTTTTTTACATCTCGGTGGGATGTTTTGTTTATTTCAAATGAAATAGTGCTTTGTTCTTTTTGGTCAGGTGATTCGGATTCGGTAAGATGACTATGAACAGAGTCTCCTGCTTCTGCAGTACTGAAGAAGTCTCCAGTTGGCACTTCCTCTGTAATACCTTCTTGAAGTAGTTTGGAGTGTTTAAGTAGGCACTCTTGTATTGGGTCTTCTTCTATTGAAATGACTCTTGCTCTTGAACTTTTAAAGGTACTGGTGCTCTTGACTGTATTCTGCTGATCACTAAATGTAATGGTGTATAAAATATTTTTAGGGCACAACACAAGGACAAATAAGATATAATTAATTCTATTTAATTTCAACTTTTATTTTTCTTAGATTTAGTAGTTGCATTACATTTAAAAACTTATTGTAGTATGGAGGTTTCTTTGCGATCCTGGCAATGTGTCAGGGCTACGAGTTGGTTGTGTTAGATATAGACACCAAAGGCTAAATGTTATAGGCACAAAATTAAACTTTATTGCAAATTATGCTTCAATATTTCTGCGAAAATCAGCTGATCCTTTATTTAAAATAATAAATTAATTAATGCTTCAGGTTAACGCCTTATTCATTATCATGCTCTTCTGAAACCTTAAACTGGCCATCAATGTGAGGTCTCATGCACATAAAATAGTTTGTGCGGTGGCACACAAGCCATGACGCAAACTGTCATATAGGGTATGTTTCCACGTGCTGGATTTGTTCAGTATTTGCTGCGGATTGGATGCTGCATATAGCCGCAGCGTCCTGATGTTACAGCATAGTGGAGGGGATTTTATGAAATCATATCTCCACTATGCATACATGGCTGCATCCGGCGGCCCTACGTATCCGGACATGTGGCACGTCTTTCTAGACTGCAGCATGTCTA
>JARQOD010000002.1:537504601-537557854 GCA_033576555.1 Oophaga sylvatica | reverse complement strand
GCAAAGAAGCCACTTCTCTCCAGAAAAAACATCATGGACAGACTGATATTCTGCAAAAGGTACAGGCAGTGGACTGCTGAGGACTGGGGTAAAGTTATTTTCTCTGATGAATCCCCTTTTCGATTGTTTGGGACATCAGGAAAACGCCTCATTCGGAGAAGACAAGGTGAGCACTACCACCAGTCTTGTCTCATGCCAACTGTTAAGCATCCTGAAAACATTCATGTGTGGGGTTGCTTCTCAGCCAAGGGAATCGGTTCTCTCACAGTCTTGCCTAAAAACACAGCCATGAATGAAGAATGGTACCAGAATGTCCTCCAAGAGCAACTTCTCCCAACCCTCCAAGAGCAGTTTGGCGATCAACAATGCCTTTTCCAGCATGATGGAGCACCTTGCCATAAAGCAAAGGTGATAACTAAATGGCTCAGGGAACAAAACATAGAGATTTTGGGTCCATGGCCTGGAAACTCCCCAGATCTTAATCCCATTGAGAACTTGTGGTCAATCATCAAGAGATGGGTGGACAAACAAAAACCTAAAAATTCTGACAAAATGAAAGCATTGATTGTGAAGAATGGACTGCTATCAGTCAGGATTTGGTCCAGAAGTTGATTGAGAGCATGCCAGGGAGAATTGCAGAGGTCCTGAAGAAGAAGGGTCAACACTGCAAATATTGACTTGCTGCATTAACTCATTCTAACTGTAAATATAAGCTTTTGTTACTCATATGTTTGCAATTATTATATTTCTGTCTGTGATAAAAACATCTGTCAAACACACATAAAAGCCAGAGGGCAGCAGATCATGTGAAAATATAATATTTGTGTCATTCTCAAAACTTTTGGCCATGACTGTAGCTAACCAATTTGTCAATTCATGACGGGGCCATTTCCAACTTTTTGACCAGACACATTTTCCGGTTTTATCTTACAAGTGGTTTTATTGGCTCTAAAAAATTTTCTCCTTAGGATGTTCAAATATTTTTTTTTTGTAATACCTAGGGCTTAATTATTATGCAATTTTTATATTCCTGGGTATTTTGCTGACATCATTGGAATATGTAAAGAAAAATAATGGATGCTTATCTATTTTTTACATTTTTTTGTATTTTTTATCTTTTTACAACCACAAAGGACTTCGAAAACATTTTAAATTGAGTTCCCTTTTAGTATGAATTATCTACATACCGTATATTGGACATATTTTTTTCTGACGATGCAGTGCTAGAAACAAGAGTAATGGATAATTTGTTTTGTTTTATTTATTATTTTCTTGTCTTTTTATCTATTTATTTTTTTACTAACACAACGTGTCACCTTTAAGGCCTTAGAAGACTTTTGGGGGAATTTTAAAATATTAAAAGGAATCCCGTTACCCCATTTTAGCCATATCAGCTAAAGATATGACTGAATAGTGCGTCCCATAAGCAACCTATCGGTATGTAGCTTATATCCTAATACCCCCGTTTTGATAGCAAAATACCTTCGTAAAGTTTGGATTTTTTTCTGTAAATCAGGGCAGTCTGGTCCGGAGGGCGGCGTTTTCTTTCCCCCCCCCCGCTCCTCGGCATCTCTATGGCCATCTGTGAATCG
Organism: Oophaga sylvatica; assembly: GCA_033576555.1. Lineage (NCBI taxonomy): Eukaryota > Metazoa > Chordata > Amphibia > Anura > Dendrobatidae > Oophaga > Oophaga sylvatica. The sequence goes on along the minus strand of JARQOD010000002.1, from coordinate 537,556,262 downwards.
CACAGATGGCGTTCGGCTTCCCGCGATTGCGCTTTTCAAATTCCCCCCTGCGCATGCGTAATGTGCTTTGCCCAACAGTGGGCAAAGCATAAAATCATTACAGCGCATGCGCAACTATTGTCCTTCACTTTCCTTCACGTCCAAGGCAAGCAGTCATTTCCGGGGCAAGGAAAGAGTTGCGCATGCGCTGTAATGATTTTATGCTTTGCCCACTGTTGGGCAAAGCACACTGCGCATGCGTGGGGGGAATTTGAAAAGCGCAATCGCGGGAAGCCGAACGCCATCTGTTAGATTCACAGACGGCCATACGCAAGAGATGCCGAGGAGCGGGGGGGATAAGAGAGAAAACGCCGCCCTCTGGACCGGACCACCCTGATTTACAGAAAAAAATCCGAACTTTACAAAAGTATTTTGCTATCAAAATGGGGGTATCAGGATATAAGCTACATACCAATAGGTTGCTTATGGGACACACTATTCAGTCATATCTTTAGCTGATATGGCTTAAATGGGGTGACAGATTCCCTTTAATACACTCTTTTAATGCTGATTATCCCTGTAACTAGAGCTGGTATGTTAATCCCAGTTACAGCAGAAATCTACTGGCCTGGCAGCATTGCAGAGCTCTGAGGACCCAGCAACTCCTGCTCTACCACTACAACCAGCAATCATATGATCATTTGGTCGAGTTCGCTAACTGCTGTATACACATCACTTGTTAGAATTCAAAAAGTAGCAATAAAAATGCAGCACTCACTCATATCCTTTGAATTAAAAGTTCTTTATTCCATACACATGGACATTATTCTTTGGAATGAACCCGTAGAAGCGTCAATTAAGACGCAAAACGTCTGTAGTCCATTGTTTCTCCTCTCCCCTGCTTTAACCCCTGTTTTTACCTGATCTCCGCGAAGAATGATGTCCATGTGTGTGGAATAAAGGACTTGTAATTCAAAGGATATGGGTGAGTGCTGTATTTCTATTCCTACTTTTAGAATTCATGTGATACTTTGAACTTTGCACCACCCAGATATACCCTATAAGGAGTTGTATATGGATGGATATCCATACCAATATTTACAGGTCAAAAAGTTGGTGCCTCTTTACTTCTCTATGTGGTCTACTTCACTTGTTAGGGTTCTGTTTACAGAGACCAGGAAGACAGACTTGGCAATAAATCATGTTTTCTTTTTTTGTGGAGAGTCTAAATGTGTCTAACAACCAGTTCCCCATCTCCAAAGCTGCAAGATCTCATGCAAGAGGCTTTCTCTGCATCAATGCAGAGTAAACTGCAGAACGCCAATACATGTAAAGTCTATAGGCGGTCCAGGACTGGTTAAATAGATTCTAATAATAGTTATTTCAAAATCCAGATATAAAATTAAGCTTTTCTTGAAAATGCTGCGCAGATACATGAGCAACATGTAATGAGACAAGTGGCTCTTATTTCAGTTTAATAAATAAAGGTAGCTAAAGCAATTTGAACTCTAAACTCCCTGCAAACACTGTGTTCCCAAATATTAAGTAATTTCTATTTTTGATGGTTCATTTTATTATTGAATATCTACAGTGATATCAGTCAATACAAATGAAGAAGGTGAGAGTTTAGTGAGAGGGAGCCCGATTAGTAGAGAGTTGCAATAGTCCAGACAAGAGCGAATAAGAGCAATAGTAAGCATTTTTGCTGAGTCAAAGGTAAGAAAAGGTTGAATTCTAGAGATGTTTTTGAGATGTAACTGACATGAGTGAGCAAGTTATTGGATGTAGGGGGTGAATGAAAAATCTGAATCAAATATGACCCCAAGACAGCGGGCATGTTGCTGGGGAGTAATGGTAGAACCACACACAGGAATGTTAATATCGGCATTAGTAGAGGAAGGAAACACAAGTTCAGTTTTTGACAGATTCAGTTTTAGGTTCAGGGAGGACATGATGTTAGAGATAGCAGAAAGTCAATCACTGGTATTTTGTATATAGGAAAGATGTGTATCTTCGTACTGTCTAGGGGCATCAAAACACAATAGCAGACTCCAATCAGAGGGCAATAAAACTTTCTCTCCTTATCTATGAACTGTTCCAATATTTATGTTCATCCCTCTGCCATAATGACAGTTCTGCTTCACGTCACTTGTCTTACCTATTGCATTATTCCTGTGTCCTGTTGTGTATAAATATGTGATTCTTCAGATTTTGTATTAATCTTCGCCTGATGAAGAGACCTGAGTAGTCTCGAAAGCTTGCAATTTGTTACCATCTTTTCAGTTAGCCATTAAAAGGTATCAACCACTGAAGACTCTCAAGTCTAAATATTTTGGTATTTTGTAGTAATTCATGGATGATGTAAGGAGACAATGTGTATAATTGGGTTTCACCAGAATACAGATGGTACAGAAAGCTGAGTCTTCCAATGGTTTGTCCAATATGGGCAGTTTTTTAAGGAGAAGAGGAGGGGGTTTAGGACAGATCCTTGAGGATCCCCAACAGTAAGGGAAAGATGAGAGGAAGAACAGCCAGAAAAAAATACAGTGAGAAAGCAGTTACAGAGGTGAGAAAAACCAGAGGAGAGCAGTATTCCTATAGCCACTAGCACAGAGCATAGTGAGGAGGAGCCGATGATCCAGTGTTGAATGCTGCAGAGAGATCAAAGGGAATACGCATGGAGTAGTAACTATTAGATTGAGCTGTTGGTCCATCATTAGAGACTTTAGTAATGGCAGTTTCAGTAGTGTGTAAGGAGCTGAAACTAGACTGGAAAGGGTCAAGAAAAAAGTTATCTGAGAGATTAGATGAGAATGGAAGAAGCTTTCCAAGAGTTTAGAGATGAAGGGAAGATTAGAGACAAGTCTGTAGTTAGCAATGCAGTTCTGGTTGAGGGATGTTTTTTAATCGATGTATGCTGGCATGTTTAAATGAGGAGTGAAAGATACCAGATGAGATAGAGATTAAATATTCTAGTTAGGTGAGTGATGACAGCCAGGGAAAGGGACTGGAAGAGATGTGAGGGAATAAGGTCATTGGTGCAGGTATTAGGGCAAGATGATGCAACGAACCTGTTTGCGTCTTCTTCCGTGACCAATTCAAAGACAGAAAGTGATTTAGATGCAGAGCGGGAGGGAGGACAATGCATGATATCAGGTGATTGGGAGAATATTTCCTGTCGGATCTGGTCACTTTTTTTCTTTTAAATAATTGGCCAGATTGTTAGCGCTGATGTCGGTGGTGCACTGGACCTGCACCGTTGGCTTGAGGAAAGAATGAAAAGCGCTAGAAGAGTTGTTTAGGATTATTGGTTAGTGCGGTGATAAAGTTGTTAAAGTAGGTTTGTTTGGAGAGATGAAGGGCAGAGTTGTAAGTTTTAAGCATAAACTTATAATGGATGAAATCTTCGGCCAGATTAAATTTCCTTCAGAATATGTTTGCAGTGTTTGCCAGGGTTGTGGCCATCTGTGCTGAGTTGTTCTAAATGTAGGAGGGGCAGATTCATCCAGGGCACTTTGCAATGTTACATTATAATGTTTCAGTGCAGAGTCAGGACATGAGAGGGAGGAGATTAGGATCAATGATGACTGCAAAATCTTCATAAGTTTCTGGGCACTAATGGCAAGCATATTTTTATAAGGGTGGTAAGTTGGGGTTTCCTGAGCAGGGTGACAGTTGTTCTCAGAGAATAAAAGAAGGTTGTGGTCAGAGAGTGGGAGAGGGGAGTAAGTAATACATTGAGCAGAATCAGGAGAAGATCAGGTCCCATGTATTTCTGTCTTCATGCATAGGAGAGTTAGTAAACTATAAAAGAGATAAAATGTGAATGACAGATGGGGAGAGGGGATGCATCAATTTGGATGTTAAAGTCCTCCATAATGAAAGTGGGATGTCACAGGATAAAAAGTGTGGGAGTCAGGTACCAAAGTGATCCAGGAACCTACGGGAGGGGCATGTAGAGCGATGCACAACCGCCATTCACAGGGAGAGAGGTCGGTAGAGTCTGACAGTGTGGACCTCAAAAGAAGGCAAGATAAGTGAGGGTACTGGGGGGATAACCAGAAAAGTACATTTTGTTGAAAGGAGCAGACCAACAACTCCACCTGATCTGTTGTCAGGTCTGGCGCTATGTGAAAATGTAGGCCACCATACGAGATAACTGAAAATATATAATAGGTACAAAAGGGCTTCAAAACCAAAATCATAGAATCATGCCCTATAGGCAATCCTTTATTGATAAAATACCTCAATGGGTAGCACCCAAAAACAACCGTGATAAAAAAACAAAAAACAAAGTGTATTCCTAACTTAAAAGCTATGGGGATAGCCTAGAGTCCCTGATGTAGGTCTGGGCTGTCACCTGCCTAACAGCAGAGGTTGGCACCCTAGGGGGAAGCGTTGTGGCGCCCCCGCTCCACGATGGCTGACCCTAGGGTCCCTGTTAGGCCCTTACACCTTAGGGGATACCTCTACCCAGATAGTAGGGAGACCCCTAACATTAATACAGAGACCAGCTAACATTAAAGGTGACCCTAAGTCCCCAAAGTATTAAAAACAGTTCACAACACACGGGGTGGTAGGAAGTATAATGGAGATTGGCACAGATCTGCTGTACAGCACTGCTAGTATACAGCAGCCTCCTTTTATGAACAGGAGTTATGATAAAACTGCCTTCTTGTGCCACAGCTTAATGAAAGTGAATGTGAACAGTCTCATACTTGTTCACTCACTAGTCAAAGCTCCTCCAGTGTATAGGAAATCTAAATGTGTGTGCATACCAGACAGTCAAATATAAGCTAAGATGCGATCTATAATTGTCAGCTATTGGACCAAAAGTCTAGTCTGAACTTATAAACACACTGAAAGAATGACTAGCGCATATAATGACTGGAATAAATAAGACGCATCGGCGTCATGAGAAGGTCATTGACACTTGATTTTAGTGTCGTGTTAGGGGATAGCAATATTTGAAGATAAATGTATAAGGCAGCAAGATATAATTGATGTATACCTTCCCTAGCCATGCCAGATGTACCGAATAGGAGATAGGTACAGATATAACATTCCTACAGGTATGGTGCTAAATGGGGAATAGGTATATATATTGCCTTCCTGTACGTATAATACTAATCACCCCTCATCATGATGTGGATACACTGAGAAACTCCATTATAAAATGTTATTAATAAGAAATGCGTAACGATACTCATCATTTCTCATGGTCACCCCACCACCATCAATAGTAGCGCCTCAACGCGTTTCGCCCCATGGGCTCATCAGGAGGCCAGATGTACAGATGTCCGGTGTCAAAATGACATGGTGCAGAGACTAACAGATGCTGTGTGACTTCCTCATATTTATATCTGCCGCCTAATGGAGACGCTCCACCCCCCTGTGCGGGCTCGCCTTCATAGGCTCCTCCCCCTTATATGGCTCCACCAATAGGCTCATGGGGAAAGCTCTGACCTCATCAGGGGGCGTATCTCTATCGCCCTGCGTCAGAGAAGCAGTGCATGCTGGAAGTAGGAGGGGTGTCTGGGTCCTGACTAGTTGCGTGCAGAGCGGACCTTTACCCCTGCACAGGCTATGCATAACATATGTTCCTGGTGGCGACTCCACTAAAACACAGCGGCCAGAACGGCTAACTTTCAAAGGGCTCATGGCTCACCGGTTCAAGCCCACCTGGGAGCCTCAATAGTGGGCATACCCCCACATAGATGAGTATGTCCCTAATTTATCCTATCCACCGGAAGATAATCCAAGATGGCCTAGGATAATATTTTAACAAAAATGTATAGAGGGACATAGAACATAAATGGAAAAAGGTCGACAGTAATACGAGAGTCATTCTGATACATAGAATATAATGGTCACCCATTATAGGGGAACATAAAACATAGAATTGTATAGTCAGTTTAATCAAGTAGTCCAAAACAACGTCTTGGCTATAGGAAACAGGCAAATGACATCTGCTCGTTTAATCCATATGGTTCGAGTGATTCTAGCCTAAAGATCCATTCAATCTCGCGTCTGAGGATAATTTTGTCCATGTCACCCCCTCTCGGATTTAGCTTAACAACTTCCAGAATCATGAACTTAACCTCGCCCATTCTCCCACCATGTTGATTGTTGATGTGTCTCGCCAGGGGAGTATCCCTGTTATTTCTGATGTCACCCATGTGTTCTCCCACCCTCCTTCTAAATTCTCTTTTTGTTTTGCCCACATAGTCCTTGGGACAAGTACACGTCCCCTTATATACCACAGCCGTGGTCTTGCAATTAGCAAAATCTCTTAAATAGAATCTTCTTCCTGTGTGAGCACTACGGAAGGATTTCATAGGTGACATCCATTTGCACAGACTGCAGTCGCCACAAGTGAAGAAACCAATGGGCTTTCTATCCAGCCATGTACCTGCTTTCAACGGTTTTTTGTATTGGCTATGTACCAGACGATCCTTAATGGATCTACCTTTTCTATAGGTAATATTGGGTCTTTCACCCACCCAATCTCTCAGATCTGGGTCCATTTTTAGAATGTCCCAGTGTTTCATTAGAATACTCCTAATTTGCATATGTTTGAGAGTCAAAGGTACCGATAATTCTGGTGATATCTGTATCATCACGATCTGGTTTCTTATGTAAAAGCTGTTGTCTGTCTGTTCTCCTAGCATGCTGGAAAGCTGTATCAATAACATGATGGGGATAACCTCTTTCCTTAAACCTCCTATGCATATCTCCTGCCTGTAGAAGAAACGCATCATAATTCGAACAGTTCCGTCTGAGCCTGAGGAACTGTCCTTAGGGACTGTGGGATGTGGGGAACATAATGACTTTGTAGTCAGGTTACTTGACTTTGTACTGACCCACAACTCCTTCACCTTTGATGGCATGCACCTCCACCAGCTCAGGGGCACAGCGATGGGGAGCCCCTGTGCTCCCTCGTACGCCAATTTGTTCCTGGGCTGGTGGGAGGAAACTGAGGTTTTTGGCGAGGAGAGATGGTGGCAGGATATGATTACACTATGGTACAGATACATCGACGATGTATTCATTATATGGACAGGCACAAAGGAGAATTTTGAAAGTTTCGTAAATGAATTGAATACCAACGAACTGAACCTTAGGTTCACTTTCGAAATACAGAAGAGCGAACTGTCATTTTTGGACATCAGTATTAGAAGAGAAACTGTAGGTAATCTGTCCACAAGAATATATCGGAAACCAACCAGTACCAACAGTCTCCTCCATTGGGATAGCCCCACCCTGTTCCCCTAAAAAGAGGTATCCCTAAGGGACAGTTCCTCAGGCTCAGACGGAACTGTTCGAATTATGATGTGTTTCTTCTACAGGCAGGAGATATGCATAGGAGGTTTAAGGAAAGAGGTTATCCCCATCATGTTATTGATACAGCTTTCCAGCATGCTAGGAGAACAGACAGACAACAGCTTTTACATAAGAAACCAGATCGTGATGATACAGATATCACCAGAATTATCGGTACCTTTGACTCTCAACATATGCAAATTAGGAGTATTCTAATGAAACACTGGGACATTCTAAAAATGGACCCAGATCTGAGAGATTGGGTGGGTGAAAGACCCAATATTACCTATAGAAAAGGTAGATCCATTAAGGATCGTCTGGTACATAGCCAATACAAAAAACCGTTGAAAGCAGGTACATGGCTGGATAGAAAGCCCATTGGTTTCTTCACTTGTGGCGACTGCAGTCTGTGCAAATGGATGTCACCTATGAAATCCTTCCGTAGTGCTCACACAGGAAGAAGATTCTATTTAAGAGATTTTGCTAATTGCAAGACCACGACTGTGGTATATAAGGGGACGTGTACTTGTCCCAAGGACTATGTGGGCAAAACAAAAAGAGAATTTAGAAGGAGGGTGGGAGAAGACATGGGTGACATCAGAAATAACAGGGATACTCCCCTGGCGAGACACATCAACAATCAACATGGTGGGAGAATGGGCGAGGTTAAGTTCATGATTCTGGAGGTTGTTAAGCTAAATCCGAGAGGGGGTGACGTGGACAAAATTATCCTCAGACGCGAGTGTGAATGGATCTTTAGGCTAGAATCACTCGAACCATATGGATTAAACGAGCAGATGTCATTTGCCTGTTTCCTATAGCCAAGACGTTGTTTTGGACTACTTGATTAAACTGACTATACAATTCTATGTTTTATGTTCCCCTATAATGGGTGACCATTATATTCTATGTATCAGAATGACTCTCGTATTACTGTCGACCTTTTTCCATTTATGTTCTATGTCCCTCTATACATTTTTGTTAAAATATTATCCTAGGCCATCTTGGATTATCTTCCGGTGGATAGGATAAATTAGGGACATACTCATCTATGTGGGGGTATGCCCACTATTGAGGCTCCCAGGTGGGGCTTGAACCGGTGAGCCATGAGCCTTTTGAAAGTTAGCCGTTCTGGCCGCTGTGTTTTAGTGGAGTCGCCACCAGGAACATATGTTATGCATAGCCTGTGCAGGGGTAAAGGTCCGCTCTGCACGCAACTAGTCAGGACCCAGACACCCCTCCTACTTCCAGCATGCACTGCTTCTCTGACGCAGGGCGATAGAGATACGCCCCCTGATGAGGTCAGAGCTTTCCCCACGAGCCTATTGGTGGAGCCATATAAGGGGGAGGAGCCTATGAAGGCGAGCCTGCACAGGGGGGTGGAGCGTCTCCATTAGGCGGCAGATATAAATATGAGGAAGTCACACAGCATCTGTTAGTCTCTGCACCATGTCATTTTGACACCGGACATCTGTACATCTGGCCTCCTGATGAGCCCATGGGGCGAAACGCGTTGAGGCGCTACTATTGATGGTGGTGGGGTGACCATGAGAAATGATGAGTATCGTTACGCATTTCTTATTAATAACATTTTATAATGGAGTTTCTCAGTGTATCCACATCATGATGAGGGGTGATTAGTATTATACGTACAGGGAGGCAATATATATACCTATTCCCCATTTAGCACCATACCTGTAGGAATGTTATATCTGTACCTATTTCCTATTCGGTACATCGGGCATGGCTAGGGAAGGTATACATCAATTATATCTTGCTGCCTTATACATTTATCTTCAAATATTGCTATCCCCTAACACGACACTAAAATCAAGTGTCAATGACCTTCTCATGACGCCGATGCGTCTTATTTATTCCAGTCATTATATGCGCTAGTCATTCTTTCAGTGTGTTTATAAGTTCAGACTAGACTTTTGGTCCAATAGCTGACAATTATAGATCGCATCTTAGCTTATATTTGACTGTCTGGTATGCACACACATTTAGATTTCCTATACACTGGAGGAGCTTTGACTAGTGAGTGAACAAGTATGAGACTGTTCACATTCACTTTCATTAAGCTGTGGCACAAGAAGGCAGTTTTATCATAACTCCTGTTCATAAAAGGAGGCTGCTGTATACTAGCAGTGCTGTACAGCAGATCTGTGCCAATCTCCATTATACTTCCTACCACCCCGTGTGTTGTGAACTGTTTTTAATACTTTGGGGACTTAGGGTCACCTTTAATGTTAGCTGGTCTCTGTATTAATGTTAGGGGTCTCCCTATTATCTGGGTAGAGGTATCCCCTAAGGTGTAAGGGCCTAACAGGGACCCTAGGGTCAGCCATCGTGGAGCGGGGGTGCCACAACGCTTCCCCCTAGGGTGCCAACCTCCGCTGTTAGGCAGGTGACAGCCCAGACCTACATCAGGGACTCTAGGCTATCCCCATAGCTTTTAAGTTAGGAATACACTTTGTTTTTTGTTTTTTTATCACGGTTGTTTTTGGGTGCTACCCATTGAGGTATTTTATCAATAAAGGATTGCCTATAGGGCATGATTCTATGATTTTCACCATACGAGATAGCAGCAGCGGTGGTGATGTCCAACTGCTGCATCCAGGTTTCAATGAGAGCCAAAAGGGTAAGGAAATTTGAAAGCAAAAAGTAAAGGATGTAGGAAAGATTGTTACACACTGTGAGTTCCAGAGGGCACAGTTAAGAGACAGAACGCATGCAAGAAACATTAATGAGATTCACAGGGTTTCTGAGTGTAACTGGGAGGAGTTAAACTTACTATTACAAGAAGGGCCGGGGTTCGGAGACATATCTCCTGCAACTAGGAGAAGGAGAATAGAGAGAGTGAGCAGGTGGTTTAGTGATTTATGATATCGTCTGTTGTACTGTATGGTGGAGGGAATGGATCTGTGTGGTTTAAGACTGTAAAAGGAGCGTGAGAGATTTACATATTAGAGGGGAGGATAAAGGGCTAATATGGATGAAGTGCACAGAGAGTGTGAAAGAGCGGTAGATGTGAGTAATTGCAGCAGCTAGAATGTAAATCATACAAATACATACAGTGAATAAATTTTGCAATGTAGAAGACCTGGAAACAAGTTTCTTTGAATGTGGGGTTTCAGAAACTTGCTTACAGACTGTCTTTAAAGACAAAATTATAAAGGGCCAGAAAGAGTAATTAAATACTAACAAAAAATTATAGTTAAAGATTTGTCTTTTAATGGAAGTAAATGGAAGTAAAGCAAAATCCTCACTCTTCAAACACACTGTGCGCTCCAAGCTGCTCCATAAAGGACTTAAATTGTTTCCTTTCCTCTGTATCAGCTTCCTCTAGTGACAGAGAATGAGGAAACTCTGTCATTCTTTTTGTCGATTTTCTTTTCCTTGTTTGAGTCCACTGACTCCCACTTGAATCGATAAGGTTTTCTAAAATACATAAAAAAGGATAATTCATTAACCAAGAATAAAATAGTAACTGATGTCATGTATAAGATGTTATTGTATTGAGCATAGACTTGAGCCAATTAAGTTAAAAAAAATCAGAAAAAGATAATGATTCAGCAAGAGAGGCTTTACTAGTTTCTGTCCAAGTTTTCATTCTTCTTTGCTTTCATTTTTAAATAAATGGTTTATGGCTATGGCAAATCCAATAAACCATCATGAGTCATGGAAATATGTCACGCCACATCTTTCCTTAGCCATATTGGAACAGATCCAAAACAGAAGTGAAATATAAAGTTGTGATAATGGTTATCCTTGTTTTGGATTCTCTCTTGCACCAAGCCAGTCATGAAAAACTATCAAAAGTAAGCTGGGCTAAATTTAAGATTTTACAAATACCAGCATAAAATTGTGATGTTACAAATGTACAGTCATGGGCAAAAGTTTTGAGAATGACACAAATATTAATTTTTACAAAGTCTACTGCTTCACTTTTTCTAATGGCAATTTGCATATACTCCAGAATGTTATAAAGAGTGATCAGCTTAACAGCAATTACTTGCAAAGTCAATATTTGGCTAGAAAATGAACTTTATCCCCCAAAACACATTTCAACATCATTGCAGCCCTGCCTTAAAAGGACTAGCTAACCTCTTTTCAGTGATTGCTCCATTAACACAGGTGTGGGTGTTGATGAGGACATGGCTGGAGATCAATCTGTCATGATTAAGTAAGAATGACACCACTGGACACTTTAAAAGGAGGCTGGTGCTTGGCATCATTGTTTATCTTCTGTTAACCATGGTTTTCTCTAAAGAAACATGTGCAGTCATCATTGCAATGCACAAAAATGGCCTAACAGGGAAGAGTATCGCAGCTAGAAAGATTGCACCTCAGTCAACAATCTATCGCATCATCAAGAACTTCAAGGAGAGAGGTTCCATTGTTGCCAAAAGGCTTCAGGGTCGCCCAAGAAAGACCAGCAAGCGCCAGGACCGTCTCTTAAAAGTGTTTCAGCTGCGGGATTGGGCTACCAGCAGTGCAGAGCTTGCTCAGGAATAGCAGCAGGCAGGTGTGAGTGCATCTGCACGCTCTGTGAGGCGGAGACTCTTGGAGCAAGGCCTGGTCTCAAGGAGGGCAGCAAAGAAGCCACTTCTCTCCAGAAAAAACATCATGGACAGACTGATATTCTGCAAAAGGTACAGGCAGTGGACTGCTGAGGACTGGGGTAAAGTTATTTTCTCTGATGAATCCCCTTTTCGATTGTTTGGGACATCAGGAAAACGCCTCATTCGGAGAAGACAAGGTGAGCGCTACCACCAGTCTTGTCTCATGCAAACTGTTAAGCATCTTGAAACCATTCATGTGTGGGGTTGCTTCTCAGCCAAGGGAATCGGCTCTCTCACAGTCTTGCCTAAAAACACAGCCATGAATAAAGAATGGTACCAGAATGTCCTCCAAGAGCAACTTCTCCCAACCCTCCAAGAGCAGTTTGGCGATCAACAATGCCTTTTCCAGCATGATGGAGCACCTTGCCATAAAGCAAAGGTGATAATTAAATGGCTCAGGGAACAAAACATAGAGATTTTGGGTCCATGGCCTGGAAACTCCCCAGATCTTAATCCCATTGAGAACTTGTGGTCAATCATCAAGAGACGGGTGGACAAACAAAAACCTAAAAATTCTGACAAAATGAAAGCATTGATTCTGCAAGAATGGACTGCTATCAGTCTGGATTTGGTCCAGAAGTTGATTGAGAGCATGCCAGGGAGAATTGCAGAGGTCCTGAAGAAGAAGGGTCAACACTGCAAATATTGACTTGCTGCATTAACTCATTCTAACTGTCAATATAAGCTTTTGTTACTAATATGTTTGCAATTATTATATTTCTGTCTGTGATAAAAACATCTGTCAAACACACACATAAAAACCAGAGGGCAGCAGATCATGTGAAAATATAATATTTGTGTCATTCTCAAAACTTTTGGCCATGACTGTAGCTTCCATTTGATTCACTTACCTACACTGTTGTAGGAGGTTTACAGCTTGCAGTTGCTTCTCAGACCTGCAGCCTAAAGGGGCCAATATGATCCTTCTGTCTCATAGCAGGAAATCTGTCATGACTCTGCTGTCAGGTGTCCCAGGACCAGGGGCTACTTCCCTGTCCCTACCGCTAGGGGTGCCCTAACTCACCCTGTTCTCTGGATTACTTCTGATGATGAAGATGATAGGGTCAAATACATTGCCTTAGTTCCTGAATCTGCCCTCAGTCTGTACCCTTCCCCCACCCAGAGACTAGGGGAGGAGTAGTGTACCATAATACACCATCCAGACTAACAAAAATACCAATCATACAAATATACACACATAAACAACAGAGGTAAACACTGGGGAATGGAGGATGGGGTTAAACCAAAGTAGGAGAAGAAAGGGAATTATTACACACTCAAAACCTAGCAACAGTCACAGATAAATCCACCAAATGCCTTCTCCAATAACAACACCAACAACCTCCAGCCATGCAGCAAAAGCTAGCTCTGACAAAGTGTTGTAGCCAGGGTCAGGTTTATATATGACATGAGAGTGGCTGAGAGCCTTAATGCAGAAAAGCTTCCAGGAGCTCTCAACTGAGCCGATTAACCCTGCACTGCTGAAAGAAATTTACACTGTTTAATATGAAGGTGAAGTACTTCTAATCAGTGCAGGAGAAGGAGAAATCAGACGCTCTAGATTTGCATGAGGGCAATGATGCTGCTAGTGCAAAATATGTTATAATTTGGAAAGAGGGCTGACTAGTCTGGGACAACTAACGCTTCATCGACTAGTCAAAGTCCTCATTAGCATAGCAAATGGGGACGTTATAAATGTTTTTTATACCTTGTTTTCACTCAATAACATTATACAGGGCTTGTTAGGGAGGGAATTTGCTCATACATAAGTGAATGCTGCTGGGTTGGAGGCATGGGGGACCTGACAGGTTCTCTTTAATCCTAAATGTCTATACATTTAATGCAATAATGTAATGACTTTCCTAATACATTTTAATTAAAAATTCCCTATCATTTCCTCTCTCCCTCTCCACTCTACATTCTTGCTTTTTTTTTTTTACTTCTGTCTTGATGATATTTTGTTTGAGAATCCCTTTTGAGTATCCCAGCATGCACTGGGGAATCTCAAACAAATAAACTTGGAAACATTAAAAAAAGAAAAAAGCAGAAAGAAAGAGTAGAAAAAGGATAGAGGGAACAGTAGGAAATTTTAATTAAACTATATTAGTGATTAGATTTAAGGGTATGCCACACTAAACAAGATCGCTAACGAGATCGCTAAAATACGTCACTATTTAGCGATCTCGTTAGTGACGTTGTTGTGTGGCATGTAGCAACGACGTGGCCCCTGCTGTGATCTCGCTGATCGTTCACTAGAGTTCTGGACCGTATTTAGATCGTTGGCGTCCCGCTGGTGAGCCTATATCGCTGTGTCTGGCACCTTTTGTGAACGATGTGCGCTGTTTTTTACATCGCAATGACCGCCAAAGTCGTTAAGGAGATCGCTAACCGCTTATGCGTCGTTAACGAGATCACTAAGTGTGGCAGCTACTAGCGACATTAAAACGATCACAAAAACGATCGCATTAGTATGCGTCGTTATCGTGATCGTTAGCGGGAGCGTTTAGTGTGGCAGTACCTTTAATCAAATAGATAGAAATTTAGGAATACCGGTAAATTACATTTTTGGCTTCTGACCATCCCATTAAATTATTCTTAATGATTGGTCTATAGCAATAACTAAACCTTTGTAAATTTTGCTCATAAACCTGACTTGTAATATTGATTCATTTTGATTACAACTGTAGTTATGTGGATTTAGGCCGTGTTCACAAGTTCAGTATTTCGTCATTCTTTCATCTCAGTATTTGTGAGCTAAAACCAGGAGGGGGTGATAAATACAGAAGTGGTGACAGGTTTCTATTATACTTTTCTTCTGACTGTTCCACTTATCATTTTGGCTACCGATGTGAAATACTGACCAAGTACTGAATCTGTGAACACGGCTTTAAAATGAGTATACTGAATGTATGCCTTGGTAACTTTGTAGTAAAATGAAAATTCAAGGAGATTGAAAAATGCACAAAAACATAAAAATGGGAAAAACCATTTCTCTCATTACTAATTAATTTTCTGTTGGAAATCACTATGGAAAGTTATTTAAAACAGTGTCCACGTTAAGCAGCAATGGGTGGGGTGGACACTTAGACCCAGTTGCGTAATTTCCACTTGATTTTCGCCCTTCCTTTCTGTGTTTGTTCAGTACTCTGAGACCACCACCCATAAACATGCAGTAAAAAGAGCTGGTCGTGTTCTGTGACGGGTAACAGGAAATTAGGAAACAGAAAACTAAATGTACAACATAAATCTAAGATATCCTGGTGATATTATGTACTGCTAAAAACCCTTAATGTAAGAGTTAAAAAGGACAATGATAACATTTCTTTAACCACTTCCCTTTTGCTATGTATCACTTACCATCTAAATGGATACAGGACAAAATAGACAATAGAAGTTAGCTTGTGATCTCAGATGAAAGTGCCTTTTGTACTTCAGCTTTAAAGAATTTGATGTCCATCTAAAAATAAAGCCTTCATTCCAGTCTGACCTCTACTACAGAAATATATGTATGGCTCTTCAAAAGTTTCATCAAGCTATATTTATATATAATAATATGAAAAATGGACAATCCTGACCATGGACCAAAGACGTGCATCAGAACCAAGGATGTCGTAGGTGTAGTAATAATAATAATAACAAATGCCTTCAATTAGAAATGTAGTATAGTTCTTGTGATTCGCTATGTCGTTTACCCATGTCCAAGGCCTTTCAGTATCTTAGGTATCCATGGTTACGACCACTCATATAGTGGTAGTTAGTGGTTAGTGGTCATAATCATGGATTAATAAGCTGCTGCAATGCCTTGAACATAGGGTAAACGACATGGGGTAAATGGCTGCAATGAAACAAAGAGGGAAAAACTTAAAGGGAATACTTTCCATACCTACTCTATCTATCTATCTATCTATCTATCTATCTATCTATCTATCTATCTATCTATCTATTCATCTACAGTATCTACTCATACCTACATCAATAAACTATTATTTAGTTACTTTAGTACCATTGAAGGCATAAATCATTTTTGAATAGATAAAACCAACGTTTGTAAATCAATCACTGGAAAAGGCGTTGACCCATGATCATTTTTCTTCCATTCACACCTATCCACTATGGTTGCTGGCATGCCAAGCATTCATACATTTATCACCTACTCTGTGAGCCAGCTATAAATTGTTAAACCTTTTGTCTGGTGAAAGCAAGTTATCATTTATTAATCAGCAGAGATCCGAACACTGATCAGCAGTAGGGGCATTTTATCAGCACTGGCGCGACACTGCACAACCTGCGCTCCATTCATTCCCTAAGGAGCTACACTCAACTCTCTCCACCCGATCCATAGAGAATGAATGGACTAGTGGGCAGGACCAAAATCTCAGTTCCCATAGGGGGTAAAAATACCCCAATCTGTTATTTGGTGCCGGTGTGATCAAATGGATAAGTGATAATTTGTTTTCAATTGACAACCCCTTTAAGACTGGTGCTTTATACGCCATTATTAATGAAGGGAGCCCTGGAGTTAGGTCGGCCAAATATATTAAGAAGCATGAGCCTCTTAATAAATTTGTCGTGTCTAATAACTGCTGTGCGCCACTGCTAGGGGCTGGCGGACATTTCTGGAGTTACTTGCGCCACTTTTGTAACATAAATTTTGATGAACTCATCGGACGGGCGTTGCAATGACCTGTCCTGGCCCAGCTCCATCAATATTTTGCGAGGGTTAACAGGGACTGGTGTAAAAATCCTAAAAGTTGCTACATTTTTATGCGATTTTGAGCCACGCAAATAATTTGCAACACTTAGTTTAGATTTAGGTCAGAATTCCATTGAATACGCCTTGATGAATCTGGGCGTATGTATTAAATATTTTCTTTTTTATGTGAATTATGTAAAGATATATCTCCATGAAATACAGAAATTCATAATGGAAAAGTATCACTAATACGCACTTAATTTCACAAGCACGCACAACAACACTACCATTAGTACATATAGGTGGCGCTAGAGAGACATTTATTTCTTCTTTCAGATCTATTTTCCCTACGGGTTTATACAGATCACACGTAATATTAAAGATAGCTTTTCTAAGAAAATAATAGAATCTGTTTTAAGAGAATGTAACATGTACTCAGTCCTGAAGTGAACTCTTCATAGCTAAGATATCCTTTTTCTTCTTTATTAAGTTCATCGAATAGTTCTTCTAAGACTTCGGTAGTGCAGAAAATAACTCCACTGATTCTCTGGAGAAGAAAAACAATTATGACATGAGGAATATCCATAGAGATATCTACAATCATTTGTCAGTCCATGCATGCTTTGGATCACAATGGCAGATCTTCATTATCCTGTTTGATCTTTTGTTTGCTGTTGATTCTTGGGCCTCTTCCCGTTCATTATAGAAATGTTACTGCTACTTAAGTCCTCCTTTGAGATTTAGCCCGGGGTCACACTTGCGAGTGCAATGTGAGAAACTCGCACGAGTCTCTCGCCTCAATACCCGGCACAGCCGCCGGCACTCGGGCCAGAGCGTTCAGCTGCATAGAAATACATGCAGCCGCACACTCCGGTCCCGAGTGTCGGGTATTGAAGCGAAAGACTTGTGCGAGTTTCTCGCATTGCATTCGCAAGTGTGACCCCAGCCTTAAAGGGAATCTTCTGCCAGAT
Source organism: Oophaga sylvatica (assembly GCA_033576555.1). Lineage (NCBI taxonomy): Eukaryota > Metazoa > Chordata > Amphibia > Anura > Dendrobatidae > Oophaga > Oophaga sylvatica. The sequence goes on along the minus strand of JARQOD010000002.1, from coordinate 537,538,671 downwards.
TTTGTCCTGCTAATCTGAGAGCAGCATAACAGACAGAGATCTTGATTCCAGTGATGTGTCACTTACTGGACTGCTTAGTATAGTTTTGAAAAAATCACTGTTTTCAAGTGATTGCCAGTGTGAGGACACTTGACGTGGGTTGCGAGCTTACCTATTTTGGACAAAATATCGACCAGTACCTCCTGTAATATATTTATCTTGCACATTATTCATCTTTCCTTTCCATTTTTATGCAGGATACAGCCATGCCCTTTAATGTTGGTTGGGTTAATTGAGGCATCTGTGGGGTGCACTTACATAGTGCTGGACAGCCCGCCTGATCTAATAATATGGGCATCACTAACAGGCTGTAAGCCAGACACTGTGTATCACATGTATCTGTGTGGCTGGCGTCCTATGCAACCTCCTCTATGTGCATGTTTAATAATACACAGCCACCCCTCCATGAGTTGGTAGGTTTGTGAGTGGCTATTTGCATCAGTAGTTTGCACCTCTGCTTCCCCTGCTTTTAGCAAGGGGGTTTACTGCATCCTGCTAGTGCATTGGCAATCTGACCTGGTGTTGGTGAGGCTGTATCTTTTTTATGTGATGTTTTTGCACTGTACATGGCCATACAGCTGCCAATCAGCGGTGTAGGCAGAGTTATACAGAGCTCAGTATTCAGAGAGCTGCTGGATCTGCAGTAGATAAAGCAGTGATTTTATAAAAATGACAGCAAACAGCCCAATAAGTGACACATAGTTTGAATCAGGTTCTCGGCCCCAATGTTATGCTGCCCTCAGATGGGGTAGCAAAAACCTACCTGGTGAGAGATTCCCTTTAACTAGATGGTACTACTTCGCTGCATTCTTTCCTGATATGCACAGATTATTATTGCTGTGTATATGTCAAATGGGAACCACAATTAGTTTGTAAAGTAACCGACCATAAGAATGTGCTGCAGGAAGAGAAGGGCTGTGCTGGAAAAAGAGGATGTGTTGTAGTGAGTCAGGTGATAGCTCTGCTGCTGTATAAAGATGAGTTGAAAAAGAGAATTTTTCTGTGCAGGAGATAAAAGTTATGCTACTATGGTGGTAGGATTCACCGGTGATGTAGTATGGGGGGCGCCACAGGAGCTGTTGGCCTGGGCACCAAATTCTCTGATGGCTTAAAATTTCAAGCCTGTGTTATGGTCAATATTATCCAGGGTGGCAGGACCGCCCAGGTGCACAGAAAGCATTAGCTAGAGCTTCATTCAGAGTAGAGCAACCCACCTACTGCTTTTACTGCAGTACCTATGCAGAGTGCAGCATAGTAGACATGACTTTGTCATCAGCCATGCTGCTCATAAGCGTAGGCGCTTTGTCATCTTGGTCACTGCTTGTACAGAGTGCAGCAGCAGGAAAAAATCATCTCGACTTCTGCGCTGCTGTATAGGTAGCAATAGAGATACCATATAACAGGCTGTGCAGTCTCTTAGTGAATAAAGACTATGCCCCCAATTCATCAAGACTGGCATTTTCTTGCCAGTCTTGATGAACAGCGTGAGTATGATGTGCCAAATAATTCATTAAAAGCATCTAGTGAATTTGTCACCAAGTTTTTGTTATCCTGTCTGAGAGCAGCATGATGTAGGAGCAGAAATCTTGATTCCAGTGATGTATCACTCACTGAGCTGCTTGCTGCAGATATGATAAAATCATAGTTTTATCTGCAGCTCTGTATAACCCCACCCACACCACTGATTGGCAGCTTTCTGTGTACATTGTGCATAGACAAAAAGCTACAAATCAGTGGTATGGGCAGTGGAGAGCAGGAGGACTATATAGTATGAGACAAGTCCTCTAGTAATAAGCTTCTTCTACTAAAACACTGATGTTATTGAAACAGCAACAAGCAGCCTAGCAAGTGACACATCATTGGAATCAGAGTCTCTATTTCTACATCATGCTGCTCTCAGATTACATAGCAAAAACAACTTTCGGTGTACACTGTGCATGAGCAATAAGCTGTCCAATCAAGCGTGACAGATTCATGAATTTGGCTAATCTTTCAGCTGCTGGGCGCCATTGTAGGAAATGTTCTACATTCAGGTTTAGTTGTAGCATAAATTTAGACTCATTTGCTGGCCATGCTTGATTGCACTTTTCAAAAAGTAGGTGGAGCTATCCATGACTTGCAAAAAAAAGCCAAATGTCCTGTTACGCAAAAATTAGCAATATTTCAAACTGTTTCACAACAGAATTCTGCTCAAAACTGATTGACGATTGAGGTCTAAGAGTGAAGTCAGTAAACGATATTGAATGGTGCGGAGGGCACTACAAACAGGGTACCCTGGTGTAGACAGTGGCAATATACACATATGGGCAGGGATGGGATACAGGCAGTGTAATGTATGTAGTACAGTTCATATAGCGTCTTGTGCTTGGGTGCGATGAAAACACAGGAGTCACAGGTTTGATATAGAAAAGTCCTGTATTACTTCATACAAGTTGGCAGAAATAGTCACACAGTTTGCAGACACAGAAACAGGAGACACAGCAGGCCAGAGTAATCCAAGCTCAGCAATCACTCTCCAATACAGATTCAGGATCTTCTTCTCTGTTACCGTAAGTCCATGCAAACGTGGGTCTTTTAAAGAGCAGGGTTCAGAGTCCACAAGTGCTTCAGAGTTCCTCAGTAGGAATAGCTGGAGTACAAGGTCCAAGGCTTACAGGAGTCAAGTCACAGGTTCACTGCAGGCTAGATTCTGAAGCACTGATTGCTCAGCTGTGGCTGCTTAAGAAGCAAAGGAGAGAATCAGGGCGGGAACATGCAAGCTGGAAACTCCATTTTGACTGAGGGCAAGATAGCTGCAGCAAGACAGAAAGTAAAATGGCTGACGAACAAACTGAGTTTCAGGAATATATACATAGAACCTTACATTACTCCCCCCTTAAGGACAACCTCCGGATGACCTCAGACCAGGCTTGTGTGGGTACCTCTGATGAAACTGACGGAGCAAGCGAGGAGCATTAACGTTATTGACCGGTTCTCATGAGTTGTCCTCCACTGGGTAGCCCTGCCATTTAATCAGATATTGTAACTGATTTCTATACAACCTGGAATCTAAAATCCTTTCCACCACAAATTCTTCCTGACCATCGACTAGCACTGGGTCAGGGCAAGGAGAGGAACGTCCAGGAAACGTATTGGGTGTCGCAGCCTTTAGTAGGGATACATGAAAGACAGGGTGGATTCTCATAGTTCTGGGCAGTTGAAGACGACAAGCAACGGCACTTATAATTTTACTGATTTTATAGGGTCCAATGTACTTATGTCCCAACTTAGACGATGGAATCCTTAACTTAAGATTTCTGGTTGACAGCCAGACCAAGTCTCCTACCTTGAAAGCTGGTGCAGGTTTACGAAATTTATCTGCTGCTTTCTTGTACCTTTCTTTAGCCGATTCCAGATTTTCCTTTAGAAGATCCATATTCTTCTGTAAAGACGTGATTCTTTCAGCCACTGCTGGTAAAGGCGTTTCTATGGGAAATCGTGGTAGAATGTTAGGATGATAACCTAGATTAGAGTAAAAAGGAGACTGTTTAGTGGAGGCACTCTGAGAGTTGTTATACGAGAACTCAGCTAATGGAAGTAGATCCACCCAATCATCCTGTAGGTGGCAGATAAAGCAGCGGAGATACTGCTCCAGGGTTTGATTGGTTCGTTCGGTCTGTCCATTAGTCTGGGGATGAAAAGCAGAAGAAAGGTTTACTTTAATGTCCAATGCTGCACAGAAATTTTGCCAAAACCTAGAAGTGAATTGCACCCCTCGATCCGAAATAACCTCATCCGGTACTCCATGTAAGCGAAACACATCTTTAATCATCAAATCTGATGTCTGTTTTGCAGTGGGTAAGCCGACACAAGGGATAAAATGAGCTGCCTTTGTTAGACGGTCAACCACCACTAGAATGGTGTTCTTCCCCTGAGAGGTTGGTAACTCCACAATGAAGTCCATAGAAATGGATCCCCACGGGCGGGACGGGGTGGGAAGAGGCTGTAACAGACCAGTTGGTGAGGAGCGAGGTGTTTTGCATCTTGCACAGACCTCACATGAAGTGACATAATTCAAAACATCCTTCCTGCAAGTGGGCCACCAAAAGAAACGAGAAAGAAATTCCTGTGTCTTTAGAATTCCTCTATGCCCAGCTATCTTGGAATCGTGAATGAGTTGCAATACTCTTAATCTGACTGTTTCAGGAATATACAGACGTTGTCCCTGAATCCACACACCATTCTTAAAGACAAGACTTACGTCCCTTGGGGGTTGTGCCAAAAAGGAATCCGTATGGTATGCTTCCTTGATGTCCTTAAGTAGGTCTTGATTATGAATTACTCCTAGGAATCTAGAGTCAGGAAGAATAGTCTTAGGAGGAGTAATTGGACGTGTCTCTGCTGAGTAAATCCTAGAGAGTGCATCAGCCTTTCCATTGCGCGATCCTGGTCTATAAGAGATGATAAAATTAAATTGGTTTAAGAAAAGATTCCAGCGAGCCTGGCGAGGAGTCAGGCACTTAGCCGACCTGATAAACTCAAGGTTACGATGGTCTGTCAGGACGACTATTTGCTGTGCAGCTCCCTGAAGAAGGTGTCTCCATTCTTTGAAGGCGGCAATAATGGCCAACAACTCTCTATTGCCCACATCGTAGTTCCTCTCAGCCGAAGACAACTGCTGGGAAAAGAAGGCACAGGGATGCAAGACATTCTTCTCACCTGTTCTCTGAGAGAGTATAGCTCCAACGGCACAGTCTGAAGCATCCACCTCTATTATGAAGGCAAGCTCGGGGTTGGGATGTACTAGGATAGGTGCAGTGGTAAATTTATCTTTTAGACGGGAAAATGCTTCCTGGGCTTGGGGAGTCCAGGAAAACCTAGACTCTTTCCGGGTAAGTTGAGTGATAGGTGACACTACCTCAGAGAAATTTCTAATGAAACGTCTATAGAAGTTGGCAAACCCGATGAAGCGCTGTACCTCCTTCACATTTCTAGGACTTGGCCAATCCTTGATGGCTTGGGTTTTGCTTCCATCCATACTAATTCCTTGTGTAGACAGTACATACCCCAGAAATTGAATTTCGGTCCTATGGAATTCACACTTTTCAAGTTTGATGTAAAGATGATTTTGTCTTAGACGTTCCAAGACCATTCTCACATGTCCATGATGTTCCTCTGTGGAGTTAGAAAAAATTAGAATATCATCCAAATAAATTACCACGAATGTATCTAGGAGATCCCTGAAGATGTCATTCACCAAGTGTTGGAAAGTGGCTGGGGCGGTACTCAGACCAAAAGGCATAACTAGATATTCAAAGTGTCCATAGCGTGACCTGAATGCAGTCTTCCATTCATCCCCAGGTCTAATACGGACTAAGTTATAGGCCCCACGAAGATCTAGTTTAGAAAAAATTTTGGCATGTCGCACTCTCTCCAATAACTCAGGGATTAAAGGCAATGGATAACGGTTTCTAATAGTAACCTTATTGAGTTCCCTATAGTCTACGCATGGTCTCAGAGATCCATCTTTCTTCTTTACAAAGAAGATGGGTGCACCTGCAGGAGATGAAGAGGGGCGTATGAAGCCCTTGGCTAGATTTTCATCTATGTAATCCTTTAAAGCCTTTAGCTCGGGCCCCGCCAGGGGGTAGATCTTACCAAAAGGTATCTCTGCTCCAGGCAATAATTCAATTGGACAATCATATGGACGGTGAGGAGGAAGCTGGTCAGCGTTCTTCTTGTCACATAAATCCACATAGTCCTGGTATACAGCTGGTAGTTCAGGGACTGACATGATTCCTTTAGGAACAGAGCAAGCTGAAACTTTTGGACTCATCTGTTTCTCTGGAAAGTGTAATTCCTTGGTCTCCCAGTTAATGGTAGGATTCTGAGCCTGCAGCCATGGTAGCCCTAGAATAATGGGAAAGTGGTGAGAAGAGATAAGCATAAAGGACAGTTTCTCTTGATGATCTTTACCCATAAGAACCCTCAAAGGCTCTGTTTCCTGATCCACTGGTCCAGAGGTCAGCAGGTAGCCATCCACAGTTTCCATCTGTACTGGAGTAGCCTTCTTCACTGAACGTATTCCCTGTTTCAGAGCAAAGGAGACATCCATAAAATTTCCACTTGCCCCTGAGTCGATCATAGCAGAGCTAGACACCCAAGCTGAGTCAACCCAGAGTTTGATGGAAAGAAAGCCATGAGAATTGTTTTTCTTACAACTCAGCTGGGACACCGCTGAGGAAACTTGAAAAATGGCAGCGTTTACACAGTCAACGTCCTCAGAGGTAACGGAGTTTAAGTCCGAGAAATCAAGATCTGTTGCTGCAGATCTCTCTGGAGCCTGAGGCTCGGACCTGACAGATCCCCTCTCGCAACACTCACAATGAATGAGTGCTGCAGTAGTCTTACGAGAACGGCTGGGGCAGTTTATAATGAAGTGCCCTGACTTACCACAATAGAAACATAGATTCTCCTTAAAACGATGTTCCTTGCGTGCATCACTAACCCGTCGTTGTAAAGAGTCTACCTGCATGGGTTCAGGTTCCCGTGTAATCCTACTCAAAGGTTCCTTAGCTGGAGAGGAAGGTAGGAAAAGGTTAGTACGATTGCTTTCGAACCATCTCTCTTGCCTGCGTTCAGTCAGACGAGTATCAATACGGATGCAGTAGTTAATAAAGTCACCTAACGCAGTGGGAGGGTCGGCACGAGCAAGTTCATCCTTAATCAGTGGAGTAACCCCTTTCGAAAAATAGATTTTTTGGCGGAACTGTCCCAGGTGGTATCAAGGGCCCATCTCCTGAAATCCAAGGCATATTCAGCTACCGAGTGCTTACCTTGGCGCAAAGCTAACATGGCTGCTTCAGCTGTTGCACCTCGATTGGGGTCATCAAACACCTGCCCCATGGCTGAAATAAAATCATCAAGGTGATTCAAACAATCATCCTCAGTCTCAATCAGAGGGTTTGCCCACATTAAAGCCTTGTTGGTAAGCAACATAATTATAGTAAGCACCTTAGATCGTTCAGTGGGAAATTGTGAAGCATGTGCAGAAAAAAAAAGATTGCATTGATTAATAAATCCCCTGAATTTCTCACGTTCACCGCCAAAACGAAAAGGGGGCAACTTGGGAATCCCAGCACTTGGGGCTACGGCAGGAGCCTGGACTCGCCCCTCTAGAACCTCAATCCTGGCTCGCAAATCCTGGTAGTCTGTCCAACCACTTGCAAATTGTGATTATTGAGGTCCTGTAGATTTGTAAAACGGGTCTTTATATTCTGCAAATCTGCAAGGATATTATCAGTCACTCCGCAAAGTTCCTTTATGCGGGCCTTCATTTTCCAGATCTTTTAAGACAGGATTACTGGAAGAAGAGGAGAGAAAAAAAAACAATAGTGTTCACCTGTGGCAACACTGCAGAGAGAAAAAAAAAATTAAGGGAACTGCTCACCTGGAATGGTTGTGAGAAGTCACAACCACTATCATCACAGAAAGTTTCAACCAGACATCTGGAATGGTTGTGAGAAGTCACAACCACTGTCATCACAGAAAGTACAACCAGACGTCTGATATCCACAGTACAGCAGACACAGCCTTTCCAGACCCAGCAGACACTAACGTTTTGGCTTCAGAATCTTGTAATGTATGTAGTACAGTTCATATAGCGTCTTGTGCTTGGGTGCGATGAAAACACAGGAGTCACAGGTTTGATATAGAAAAGTCCTGTATTACTTCATACAAGTTGGCAGAAATAGTCACACAGTTTGCAGACACAGAAACAGGAGACACAGCAGGCCAGAGTAATCCAAGCTCAGCAATCACTCTCCAATACAGATTCAGGATCTTCTTCTCTGTTACCATAAGTCCATGCAAACGTGGGTCTTTTAAAGAGCAGGGTTCAGAGTCCACAAGTGCTTCAGAGTTCCTCAGTAGGAATAGCTGGAGTACAAGGTCCAAAGCTTACAGGAGTCAAGTCACAGGTTCACTGCAGGCTAGATTCTGAAGCACTGATTGCTCAGCTGTGGCTGCTTAAGAAGCAAAGGAGAGAATCAGGGCGGGAACATGCAAGCTGGAAACTCCATTTTGACTGAGGGCAAGATAGCTGCAGCAAGACAGAAAGTAAAATGGCTGACGAACAAACTGAGTTTCAGGAATATATACATAGAACCTTACAGGCAGCCAGTTTTCCAAACCATCAAGAACAGGTGCCCTGATCCGGTTCTGTGTAAAGCCTACTTCAACTGAATGTGTGTCCTAAGATCCACATTTAGTTGAAATGTATTGCAGTACAGAAAACCACTGGCTTCCTGCACCGCAATAGTTAACAGCCGCAGGCCAATCAGAGGCCGGCAGCTGATGTCGGCGTTCACATCGCTGGAGTATGACATCACTGCTATGGTGCCAAAGACGACTGGGAACCACAATCTGACATAATAGCACTTCTGGTCTAGGAAATGCCTTATATATTAAGTCTCAGAATGTGTAGCTGCTAGATAACTGTATTATGTTGGATTACTAAACTTCCTGGAGTACCATATGTCAGATTGAAGGAATACTAGAGGAAAAATCTGACACTTTCAGTGTCTTATCATTTTCATGGGTAAAACATTGTTTTATCATATGATGTCTTGAAAAAGTATTCATACCATGTAATCTTTTCAACATTTTTTTCACATTGTACCCACAAATTTATATGTATTTTATTGGTATTTTATGTGATATACCATCACAAAGTAGCAAGTATTTGTGAAGTGTAAAGGAAATGGTAAATGGCAAAAAGCCATATAGGAGACCCACCTAGCATGAGAAAGAAGTTGCTCTAATCAGATGGGATCAAAGTAGAACTTTTTGGGCTAAATGCAAAACGTTATGTATGGCAGAAAACTAATACTGCACATCTCCCTGAAAACGCCATTCCCACAGTCAAATATGGTGGTGGCAGCATCATGCTAATGGGATGCTTTTCTTCTGCAGGTACAGGGAAGCTGGTCATGGAAAGGTGCATAGAGCTATACCGGGAAATCCTGGAAGAAATCCTGTTAGACTTGAGACTGGGACATTGGTTCACCCTAAACATACTGCCAGAACCACAATAGAATGGTTTAGATAAAAAACATATTCATGTGTTTGAATGGCACAATCAAAGTTCAGACCTAAATCCCATTGAGAATCTGTGGCAAGACTTGAAAATTGCCGTTCAAAGTAACTCAAAGTGAGCTATTGTTATGACTCTGTTGTTGGGTATTCCTGGACCAGGGGCTCCTTCCCTGTCCCTAATGCTAGGTGCACTCTAGCTTGCCCTGTTCCCCGGATTACTTGTGATGGTGCAGACGCCGGGGCCCAGTACCTTGCCTTAGCCCCTGAATCCACCCTCAGTCGGTACTCTTCGCCCATCCAGTGAAGAGGGAAGTAATAGTGTACCTCAATGCAACACTCAGACTAACAAGATAATATGAACAGGGATAACAAAAAGTACCAAACATACAAATATACTCACACAGACAACAAATGAATGCACCGGGGAATGGAGGATGGAGTTAAACCAAAGTAGGAGAAGAAAGGGAATTATCACACACTCAAAACCTATCAACAGTCACAGATAAATCCACCAAATGCCTTCTCCAATAACAACCAAGAACAACCTCCTGCCATGTGGTATAAGTTACCTCTGACATTGAGTGCTAGCCAGGGCCCAGATTATATAGGAGATGGGAGTGGCTAACAGTGCACAGCTGAGCATTTTTGCCGGACAGCTTCCAGGGGCTCTCAACTGAGCAGATTAACCACTGCATGGCTAAAAGAAACTTACACCGTTTAATAAGAAGGTGAAGCGCTTCTAAACAGGGCAGAAGTAGGACAAAATCAGACTCTGCGGTCTTCTGGCTCCTCTCACAGAAACCCGTGACAGCTAGAGCTAGTTTGCTAAAAAGAAGGGGCAAAAATTTGAGCCTCTAGATGTGCAAAGCAGGTAGTGACATACCCCAAAAGGACTTAGAGCAGTAATTGCAGAGGAAGGTGGTCCTACAAAGTATTGTCTTAGTGGGCTGAATACAAATGCACGTCACAATTTTCAGATTTCTATTTTTTTAAATAATTTGAAAATCATGTATCGTTTCTTTTACACTTCACAAATACTTGCCACTTTTTGTTTGTATATCACATAAAATCCCAATAAAATACATTTAAGTTTGTGGGTGTAATGTGAAAAAAATGTGGAAAAGTTCACAGGGCATAAATACTTTTTCAAGGCTCTGTATAGTCACAGATGTAAAATATTAATTAATTACCTCCATGTCTTCTCTTGTGATAAATAAATTGGTATTCGTGCCATCATTTGACAAAAGTTGCTGAATTTTTTCTGCTATTTCATTAAAAATAGAATCGTCTTCAGTTTTTGGACTGGCCCCAGCCTCTAACTCAGCTTCATCCTCTTGTTTCATCATGAGCTTTCTTGATGAACCCAGCTTTCTTCCTTTCTGTCTTTTTCGATCCATGAGTTAATGATGTTTACGCACCTATTTGTAATAGAAATTAAGAGGGTTGTAATTACAGATTATTGGTGCCCATTGAGGTCAGTATGAAAAATGGAATTTTTGCGATACAAGAATATGTATGCCGTAGGTCACAGAAAGCTTTAAAAATATTATAAAATTGAGACGGCCTTTAATATCTGATCAATGAGGTTCTAACTGAAGGCGTATTCGGAACAGAAAAATGTAATTCGTGCCAATGATCATCTGATCACATGAATTACCCCATCAATGCCAGATAGATGCCATTGACTTACACTAATATAATAATGGGGTCTATCAGGTTATTTTACAGGAACTAAGCGGTGCACACATGAATATAGCCCACAGCTTACAGCTCTTGCTTAAACTTAGTCAGTATTAGCTAGGAAATATTTATCTTTACATAATTTATCCCATTAATAAACCAGACCCCTGCAGGTGCTACCAATAACCAGTTCACTATCCTAAATCACCAGGAATGTTAAGGCCACCATACCCATTAGACTAACCTGCGTAACCTAACTATGAGTAGATACCCTGCTGTAAGTAAATATATATATAGCAATGGTACATGTAAATAAGATAGAGTACTTAGTTGACACTATTTTAATCAAAAGAGCATAAAAGCCATCCTACCGTGACATGGTGTACCAATTGGGATGGTCCTAAACTGTAGTATCTCACCTCGCTATGTGTCAGCAGGCTTCAGAATAGACAGAGGCAGAGCAGGACCTACACATGGCTGATTTACACCTGCCCGTAGAAAGTTATGTAGAAAAAATACACAGCCCAAAAGAAGGGGACCCACCCTCAATTGTGTCAAGTACAAGTACGTAAAGCAGAACAGGAGACAAAATCCAGCACACCTGTCAGTATAAGTGTAATGCTTAGGTTCACACTGTGGGCATTAACAGACAAAGCCTAGAATAAAAACAATGAGTAGAAACACTGTAGAAACACTGTAATACGTAAGCATAAGCAAAAAAAATAGTAAATGTACATGAAAAAAACACAGGGTACGAAGTTAATACTACAGTGTATTTCAAATCAAAAGAGCATGAAGAAATCCCATCAGTGAGGTCCAGATCCTGCTCTGCCCGTGTTTATTTTGCGGCCTTCTGGCACATAGCGAGGTGAGACCTAGCGTTAGTAATGATCCTGATTGGGTACACCTTGTCACGGTGGAATGACTTTTACAACCTTTTGATCAAAATAGTGTCAACTAAGTACCCTATGTTACTTACATGTACTACTATTTATTTACTTACTGCAGAGTATTTTGCTTATTGTTTCTAGTCTAGGTTTTGTCTGTTAATGGCCTCAGTGTGAATGTGCACCTAAATAGTGCACTAAGGCTACTTTCACACTTGCGTTTTTTTTGCGATGCGTTTCGAGCACACATAAAACGCATTAAAAAACGCGTGCAAACGCTTGTAAATGCTGCGATATTTAGTCGCATAAGCGTGCGCATTACTACAAAAAACGCAGCGCTTGGATGCGATTGTATGCGATTTCAAGCGTTTTTGCATGCGTTTGCGTTTTTTCGGCGCATTTCACAGGAGGAAAATCCTTGAAAAATTCTTGCAACTGACTCCACCAATGGGACACCAGTGGGCGTGTCTTATGGGAAATCTTTATATAGAGCCTGTTCACAGCCATTCTTCACATTTGCTTGCATTTGCCTTTGTGAACATGGATCTGCGCAGGAAGATTTTCCACTTCAACTTGGATCTGGACATTGCGATGGCTCAGGCTTATGCAGTTGCTTGCCATGAAGTACGGGAGAGAGAGACAGCGAAGACGGCAGTGTCGGCGTTTGTGGGTACATCCCATTGTTGAACTCCGGGAGAGCCGTGGAGTGTACCACACCCTCTATAGCGAGCTGCAGGCAAACACGAGAAATTTACGGACTACACCCGGATGTCACAAGAAATCTTCAGGGATTTGCTTGGTCGTGTCCAACAATTCATCCAGAGACAGGACACACAGCTCCGTCGGGCGATTCCTCCGGAGGAAAGACTCCTGGTGACATTACGGTACGTAATATTGCTAAACCAATGCCTGCATCATTTTATTTGTTCTGCCATGTACTATTCCAAAGCTGCCAGAATTATTGTTCTGCTATCTAGTAAACAAAGACCTGCAGAAATATTTTTATGTCATGTACTATTTTTTTTTCTTTAGTTAAATGTTTTAAAAAACCATATACAATAATATATGTTGTTTTTCTTTCTCAGATTCCTTGCTACTGGAGAGAGCCTCTCTTCACTTCACTTCCAGTACCGGATTGGTATCTCCATGTTGTCAGGAATTGTTGTGGACACCTGCCGGGCATTGTGGACTGTTCTCTGTCCGGAATTTATGCCCCTGCCCACCACAGAAAAGTGGCTAGAAATAGCTCAAAAATTCTGGACAACCTGCAATTTCCCCAACTGTTTGGGAGCAGTTGATGGTAAAACACATCCGGATCATCAAACCCAAAAGAACAGGCTCGGAGTACTACAACTACAAAAAGTACTTCTCTACAGTTCTTATGGCCTTTGCAGATGCAGACTGTATGTTTGTTACAGTGGACATTGGGGCATTTGGCCGTGGAAATGACTCACAGGCCTTTAAGAACTCGGACATGGGCCGTAGGTTATATGGAAACCAGTTCAATTTCCCCATGCCACGGCCTCTTCCCCACACCGAAGGTCCACCACTGCCATTTGTCATGGTTTGGGATGAGGCATTCCAGATGTACCTGCTAAAACCCTACTCCAGCCGGGACTTGGACCATAACAAAAAAATATTTAATTACAGGCTGACCAGGGCCAGAAGAACAGTAGAGTGTGCCTTCGGTATACTTGTTTCCAGATGGCGCATTCTGGGCACAGCCATTCATCTGAAACTGGAAACAGTGGATGAAGTGGTGAAGGCATGTGTGGTGCTACATATTTGTGATGTCTAAAAAGCACCCAAACTTTGAACTGATGATGCAGCTTCTAACCCATTGCCTGAGTTCACTCAGCACCCTCTCAGGTCTTCTATCCTCACAGCTCAACTATCCTCATAAGAGAGAATGTGAAGTGCCTCACAGATGGACAACCAACTGTCTAACGCCGTGGTCACACTTGCGAGTGTAATGCGAAACTCACGCGATGCTCTCGCATCAATACCTGGCACTGCCGCCGGCACTGGGGACTGAAGTGTGCGACTGCATGTATTTATATGCAGCCGAATGCTCCGATTCGAGTGCCGGTGGCAGTGCCGGGTATTGAGGCGAGAGCATCGCGCGAGTTTCGCATTGCACTCGCAAGTGTGACCCCGGCCCAATCATTCTTCACCCAGGTCAGGGTTTAGCAATTAATTTTCTGAGGTGCCACATGAGAGACTGTGACTGTTATGGAGGGCCGAACTAATAGGCTGAAATTAATTATGCTTAATATTAAATAACATAATAATAATAATAATTGTTTAATATTAATTTTAATTGTATCACTTAAGCATGGTTAAGTATGCTGACATCCCCCTATATATACCATGTGAGCCCGCACACAGCCCCTCTATATGCCGTATGAACCCACACATAGACCCCTACATACTGTAAGAACCCACACACAGTTCCCTACACATAGCCTCTCTATATACAGTATGAGCCCCCACATAGCCTCTCTATATACAATATCAGCTCTCAAATAGCTCCCTGTATACAGTGTGAGCCCCCACTTAGCCTCTATATACAGAAATAAATTGCAACATGCTGCGATTGGCAGCGTATCTTGCATGGTGTGCACCCATTCAAGTCATTGGGTGCATGCAAAACATCGGACTGCACTTGGATGTCATTTGAGTGCAGTCCAATATACTCCAAGACAGGCAATGGAGAATCTCCTTCTTCTCCTCAAATGTGATGTGATCCCATTCTCCCATGTGAGAGGATCGGATTACAGTAGCATGACACTTGCCTTATGTTCGCAGAAGAGTTTGAGCCAAGTGTCATTAGCTATTGCATCGGATGCTATGCGCTAATATGACCCTGGCCTTAAGATGAGAAAAAAACATTCAATATATGAACATTTACAAAGCATTAGGCATGCATATTAAGGCTTCGTTCGTGCAATCAGTATTTGGTGAGTTTTTTTATGTTGCAGATTTTCTGCAGCAATTTTGCACACATTAGGTAAATTAGGTTACTTGTGCTGTTTTCGTTGCGTTTTTCAGTGTGTTTTTTTACATGCGTTTTTCTTGTGTTTTTGACGCTGTGGTTTTTGTCTCTTTTCAGTATGCCATGTTTTCAATTAAAGAACTATTCTCTATTTTTCTCTTGTGTAAGGGAGTGGGCAAGAGAGAAGAAGAATGCAATGCAAATAAGCAAATGTAACATGAACTAATCTTCACGGTGCCATCAAAGGAATAAAAGAGTCCACACTATCCATAAACAGAGAGATAGTGAGGGAACACTTAGCTAATTTAAATAAATTAAATCTCCTGGTCCAGATGAATTACATCCTAGGGTACAGAAAGAGTTAGCAGAGGAAATTGCAGAATCACTAGCCAGAATCTTTGAAAAATCCTGAAAAACAGAAGTCCCAGAAGATTGGAGAAGGGCAAATGTTGTCGATATCTTCAAAAAGGAAAGAAGACGGAGCCAGGAAATTACAGGCCAGTGAGCCTTGCTTCTATACCAGGAAATATATTTGAGCAAATTATTAAACTGCATGTTTGTAAGTACTTGAATAAGAATACAGTAATTAATCAGAGCCTGCATGGGTTTGTAGCAAACAAGTCATGCCATACTAATTTAATTTCCTTCTATGATAGAATCACTGACTGGGTGAATCAGGAAAATGCGGTAGAAATAGTATATCTCAACTTCAGCAAATCATTTTGATTTAGTATCTCATACTATCCTTATTGAAAAAATTACCAAGTATGGGATTGACAAGGCTATGGTTAGGTGGATTCATAACTGGCTCAGTGATCATACTCAAAGAGTGGTAATAAATGGTTGGACATCAAACTGGAAAAGTATTTCAAGTGAGGTACCACAAGGCTCAGTCATGGCCCCAGTGTTTTTCAACATTTTTATGAATGATCTCGATAAGGAAACTGAAGAAAAATTAATCAAATTTGCAGACAATGCAAAGCTGGGTGGGATAGCTAACACTAGATAAGCTTGAACAATGGGCAGTGACTAATAGAATGGTATTTAACAGGGAGAAATGCAAGATTCTACAACTGGGCAAGAAAATCAAAAACTACATCTATAGAATGGGAGGAAAAGAACTAAGCAACAGCACATGTGAAAAAGACTTAGGTATTCTAATAGATCACGGCAGCGCAAACAGTTCTAGGATGTATTAAGATAAGCATAGAGTCTAGATCATGTGAAGTAATTATTCCCCTCTACTTCTCCTTGATCAGGCCTCATTTGGAATACTGTGTCCAGTTCTGGGCACCGCATTTTAAAAATAACATTGAAAAACTGGAGAAAGTTCAGAGAAGAGTTACCAGGATAGTGAACGGACTGTAAAGTATGTCCTATGAGAAACGGTTAAAGGATCTGGGAATGTTTAGATTGCAAAAAAAGAAGGCTTAAGCCCCAGTCACACTAAGCGAGATCGCTAGCGAGATCGCTGAAGCGTCACCGATTTTGTGCCACAACAGCGACCTAGCCAGCGATCTCGCTATGTGTGACACGCAGCGACGATCAGCCCCCTTGCTGGGTATTGCTGATCATCGCTGAATGTCCTGGACCATTTTTTGATCGTTGGTCTCCCGCTGGCCAGCACGCATCGCTGCGTGTGACATCGGGAGACCAACGATCAGCGAGCTGGGAGCTGGTATCCAATGTACATATCCGGTAACTAAGCACTGCGCGGCATCTAGTTACCCGATATGTACCCTGGTTACCGGCTCTCAGCTTCTGCTGTAGAGCGCTGAGAGCCAGTATCTAGGGTACATATCGGGTAACTAGGTGCCGCGCGGTGCTTAGTTACCCGATATGTACATTGGATACCGGCTCTCAGCACTCTACAGCAGAAGCTGAGAGCCGGTATCTAGGGTACATATCGGGTAACTAGGTGCCGCGCAGTGCTAAGCTACCGGATATGTACATTGGATACCAGCTCCCAGCTCGCTGATCGTTGGTCTCCCGCTGTCACACGCAGCGATGCGCGCTGGCCAGCGGGAGACCAACGATCAAAAAATGGTCCAAGACATTCAGCGACGATCAGCGTGCTTAGTTACCCGCTGTTTACACTGCATACCAGCATGCTCGCTGGTTCTGATCGCTGGTGAGTCTGTCTATGTGACAGTTCACCAGCGACCACAAAGCGACGCAGCAACGATCCCTGCCAGGTCGTATCATTGTCAGGATCGCTGCTGCGTCGCTGAGTGTGATGGGACCCTAAGAGGAGAAATAATAGCTGTCCACAAATATCTGAAGGACTGTCACAGTGTAGAGGGATCATCCTTATTCTCATTTGCACATGGAAATACGAGAAGCAATGGAATGAAACTGAAAGGAAGAGGATACAGATTAAATATTAGAAAATACTTTTGGCAGTGAGGGTGATCAGTGAATGGAACAGGCTGCCATGAGAGGTGTTACTTCCAGCTTAGACGTAAGGTACAAGGTGTGGATTGGGGCTGTGCTTCAGCGAACAGAGAAGGTCAGAGCGACAAGCACACTGTATACCCAGTGACTCGCATATCTAGGGCCTGTGGCCTAGCGCGAAATACTGGTGAACCCCGCTGTGCATGCAGAGACTGCTACTTTGCATAGATATTGTATTTAGTCATATTACTGTGTCATAACATACTCTGTTAACCCTGTTACTATATATATACAGTTGTGCTCAAAAGTTTACATACCCCAGCAAAATTTTTGCTTTCTTGGCCTTTTCTCAGAGAATATGAATGATAACACCAAAACCTTTTCTCCACTCATGGTTAGTGGTTGGGTGAAGCCATTTATTGTCAAACTAGTGTGTTTTGTATTTTTAAATCATCATGACAACACAAAACATCCAAATGACCCTGATCAAAAGTTTACATACCCTGGTGATTTTGGCCTGATAACATGCACAGAAGTTGACACAAATGGGTTTGAATGGCTACTAAAGGTAACATCTTCACCTGTGAACTGTGTGCTTGTAATCAGTGTGTGTGCATAAAAGCTGAGGCCAAAGGCCAAGAAAGCAAAAATTCTGCCAGAGTATGTAAACTTTTGAGCACAACTGTATATTTATAAATAGATTTCTCTTCTGTGTTAGTCAAATAAATAATGCTGGTTAAGTACCACTATCTCCTCATTGTTTGTGCTGTTGCATCCAAGTAACCTGCTTTCATTTGAGCAGCTTAAGGGTATGCCACACTAAACAATATCGCTAACGGATCGCTAAAAAACGTCACTATTTAGCGATCCCGTTAGCGATATTGTTCAGTGCGGCAGCTTCCATCGACGAGCTTCCTGCTGTGATCTCGCTCGTCGCTGGAATCGTTCCGGACCCTATTTTCTCGTCGGCGCTCCCGCTGGGTAAGTATCTTATCGCTGTGTGGCACCTTTTCTTAGCGATTTAGCGGTACTTTTGTACCGCTAAAGTCGTTAAGAAGATCGCTAACGGCGATAGCGTCGTTAACTATATCGCTAAATGTGGCCGCATTTAGCGATATAGAAACAATCCCGCTAGTGATCGCATTAGTATGCGTCGTTATCGTGATCGCTAGCGGGATTGTTTAGTGTGGCAGTACCTTTAGAGCTAAGTAGTTTACTTACAATTTCCTTACTACCTGGTTTCTGCCAGGGCTTTCATTCCTCCTTGACTGACAGTAGTGATAAGGAACAGAACTGTAGTATAAGAATTTTATTGCACATAAAGATCAGCACAAGATCAGCTATCAGCAGTTTGGTCTGGAGTGTGTGCATTATTATCACTATATTTACACACACAGACATAACAGGGCATCTGCACAGGCACACATCTCCGGACAGCCAAAGCTGAACTGTGACTAGGAGATCCGCTTTGAAAGCTGGTGATTTACTGTATAACTGCGTCTCTTCAGAAGATGAGCAACTAACTGCTCTATATATATCAATTGGTTGAAGAGAGCTGACTGGGATGTTAAGAGTTAACCTGTCTCATGCAGTGTAACTGCTTCGCACTCTTGGCCTAGATCTAAAAGCAAACGCTGTACGCTATGAAAGATAAAAACTGTCATTGCAGAAGAATGACGGCTGCTGAGCCGCACAGCTCTGTCAATTAAATAATGTCCGCGGCCCAATACTGCTCATCCGTCTCCTATTGATTCACATAGGCGGAGGATATACAGTACACAGCTGCGACCACAATACAGTTGACGGAGTTAGTCTCTGCAGATCAGCACCTGAGCAGTTAGGCCATCAATGTTAAGGATAAGCAATCAACATTAAAGTACTAGACAACCCCTTTAATACACGTCTGGGCTTCATACTGTGTATAGTCTGTCAAGTTACCACTCGCTCCTTATTATTTAAATCTCTGATTAATAATAGTTTTCATGAAATTAATATCTTTGGCTCAGAGTTTCATAGTACACACTAAAACATTGCAATAAAATATTGTAAAATATGAAATGAAGCCAGAACATAGTATACAACACAAAAAGACTTGCCCAAGGTCTTAATTAAAATTTGGCTCCTCTGTAATAAAATAACATTCAGACAATGGCGCCATTTACAAGGCTCTTGGCAGAGAAAGATAATGTGAAATAAATGGAGCTGTAGTAAGTTGTGTTGTAATAGTGTGTAAACATATATTGTTGTGTCAGATGGTTTTAAAATTAGTCATTTTCTATTAATGAATCCATCATCGTTACATAGAAATTATATCATATTCTGTGACTTGGCAAAAATGAATGAGAGTCTTATACATGGAGTTATCCTTACTATGATACGAACCCCCTTCAAGGAAGCCAATTTGGAAACATTAGCTGTACCAAGCATTAAAGGGACTCTGTCACCCCTTTGTTCAACTATAAGCTGTGGCGACCGCCATCAGGGGCTTATCTACAGCATTCTGTAATGCTGTAGATAAGCCCCCTAAGTAACCTGAAAGAGAAGAAAAGCAAGTTATATTATACTCACCCAGGGGCGATCCGGGGTCTGATCCAGAGCGTTGGGCATTGCGGTCTGGTCCGGTGCCTCCCATCTTCTAGCAAAGACATCTTCTTCTTTGCTTCCCGTCGCGGCTCCGGCGCAGGAGCACTGTTCTGCCCTGTTGAGGGAAGAGCAGAGTACTGCAGTGCGCAGGCGCATGGAAAGGTCAGAGAGGTCCGGCACCTGCCCACTGCAGTACTTTACGCTGCCCTCAACAGGGCAGATCAGTGCGCCTGCGCCGAGAGCTGCGACGGGAAGCAAAGAAGATGACGTCTTCGCTAGAAGATGGGAGGCGCCAAACCAGACCGTCGACCGCCCCTGGGTGAGTATAATATAACTTGTTTTTCTTCTCTTTCAGGTTACATTGGGGCTTATCTACAGCATTACTGAATACTGTAGATAAGCCCCTGATGGCGGTCGCGCAGCTTATAGTCGAAAAATGGGGGGACAGATTCCCTTTAAATGTACAGCACACCTTTGCACAGAATTTTGTTTATTAATTTGCTTTCTATGTACTAAATAACTTTCTAAACAGTCTTCATTATTTTTTCATTATTTTCCAGCTACAGAGTGTACTTTATCTAGCGGAGTATTCTGCAGAAATATTACAAATACAGTTGCTTTTGATGGCTTTCCGCCTTCCCTATCCTTCCCCACTCCCCTCAGATCTTCCTTTCCTACCCTCTTTCTTTTAGTTTTAGCGATAGCAGGAGAGACAGGATTGTATACAGAACTGCAGTGTTTAGGGGAGATTATATTTTGGACGGCATAGAAAAAAAGTTATGAACAAGGAGGAAGGCACAAAGGAAAGTACAGTAATGGAGTTGTGCCGACACATTAACGCAAACAAGACAGCAGCACCTTGGATACACATAAAACTCACATCCAGCCTATATTACTGAGAGATTAGCTCCAACAAGAGAAAATTCTGAAACTATGATCAGACTGCAGACTGCTAGTGGTCTGAAAATGAAAGAGAAATTAAGATTACAGGCTGCAATTTTAAATGCTAAAGGCAACTACTAATATATGTAAAATAATATTTCTGTGTTAATGGTGTCCATAGCCTTTACATTACCAGACTAAACAAGTGTATAAAAGGTTACAGCTGAACTATAGCAGGTGGAATGGAGAACAACCTAAGTTAGTACTACTGGCCCTTTTAGAAGAAAAGGTGTGGGGTCTGGAAGAAAGAATTGCAACTTTGAAACTCATCAAAAAAAATGAAGACTTCATAAAAAGAACAAAAGCATCTCTACTGGTCACAGAAGGTGAAGAAAGTGTCAGAGATCCTTCAAAAGCAGACAAGTGGAAGCATGTGACCAAAAGAAGCAAGAAGACCATGGAGACATCACCAACCACACAACTGAGAAACCTATACCAAGGCCTTGTGGAGGACGAAGATGGCACACCTAAGGATGAGGCACTACCAGCAAGCAAAGAAGAAAAGGACACACAGCAACACCCAGAATTGACAACAAAAAGTACAGCCAAGAAGCGAAGAAGAGTGGTGGGAGACTCACTACTGAGAGGCACAGAAGCAGCCATCTGCAGACCGAACATAACTGCAAGACAAGTATGCTGCCTCCCAGGTGCAAAGATCAAGGATGTGACTGATAGGATACCAAAGTTTATCAGTTCCAAGGACGTCCACCCATTTCTTCTGATACATAGTGGCACCAATGACACGGCAAGGATGGACCTACCGACAATCTGCAAAGACTTTGAAGAGTTGAAGAAAGTAAAGGAACTGGATGCACAGATAGTTTTTTCTTCTATCCTTCCAGTAGGTATGCATGGCACCAGGAGATGGAACAGGATCCTTTATGCGAACAACTGGCTAAAATGATGGCGCAGACAACAAGGATTTGGAATCCTGGACCACGGTGTGAATTACCTGGCGGACTCCTCGCCAGGGACGGACTACACATCAACAAACTGGAAAATACTCATTCGCCAGAAGACTCGCTACACTCATCAGGAGGGCTTAAGCTAGAAGAAGATGGGACGGAAAGAAAATAGTTAGACAGGAATATGAAGCCAGAAAATATATTGATGAAGGATATGAGGTGCAGCAAAGAAGACACAAGACAACATACTCGGAAGGGAGGTAAGAAAATTTCTAAAACAATCTACAAGGAGGAGATTGGAACAAAACAAAATCCTCTAAACTGCATGCTTGCAAGCGCCAGAAGCCTGACAAACAAGATGGAAGAACTAGAAGCAGAAATATCTACAGGTAACTATGACATAGTGGGAATAACCGAGACATGGTTAGATGAAAGCTATGACTGGACAGTTAACTTACAGGGTTACAGTCTGTTTAGAAAGGATTGAAAAAATCGTAGAGGAGGAGGTGTTTGTCTTTATGTAAAGTCTTGTCTAAAGTCCACTTTAAGGGAGGATATTATCGAAGGGAATGAGGATGTCGAGTCCATATGGGTCAAAATACATGGAGCGAAAAATAGTAACAAAATTCTCATTGGGGTCAGTTACAAACCCCCAAATATAACAGAAATCATGGAAAGTCTACTACTAACGCAGATAGATGAAGCTGCAACCCATAATGAGGTCCTTGTTATGAGGCACTTTAACTACCCAGATATTAACTGGGAAACAGAGACGTGTGAAACCCATAAAGGCAACAGATTTCTGCTAATAACCAAGAAAAATTATCTTTTACAATTGGTGCAGAATCCAGCCAGAGGAGCAGCACTTTTAAGGCCCTTATACACTAAGCGAGATCGCTGAAATGTCACCGATTTTGTGACGTAGCAGCGACCTAGCCAGCGATCTCGCTTAGTGTGACATTCAGCGATGATCAGCCCCCCTGCTGGGTGTCGCTGATCGTCGCTGAATGTCCTGGACCATTTTTTGATCGCTGGTCTCCTGCTGGCAAGCGCTCATCGCTGCATGTGACAGGCGGGAGACCAGCAATAAGCAAGCAGGAGCTGGTAACCAATGTAAACATCGGGTTTCTATGCGCCGGGCGGCGCATGGAAACCCGATGTGTATGTTAGATACCAGCGCGCTGCTGCAGTGGAGCTGGTAACCAAGGTACACAGCGGGTTTCTAAGCACCGCGCGGTGCCTAGAAACCCGATGTGTACCTTGGTTACCAGCTCCCTGCACAAGCGCGCTGGCATCTAAGGTACACTGCCGGTATCTAAGCGACGTGCGTCGCTTGTTACCGGCATAGTCGCTGTCCTGATCGCTGCCTGAGCTGCCTGTTTGGCAGCTCAGCAGCGATCATGTAGCGACACACCAGCGATCCTGACAAGTGCATATCGTTGTCGGGATCGCTGGTGAGTCGCTATATGTAACGGGACCCTTCGACCTAATACTATCTATTAGACCTGACAGAATAACAAATCTGCAGGTCGTCGGGCATCAAGGAAAGAGAGACCACAATATTATACAGTTTCACTTGTCTTTCACTAGGGGGACTTGTCAGGGAGTCACAAAAACACTGAACTTTAGAAAGGCAAAGTTTCACCAGCTTAGAGATGCGCTTAATCTGGTTGACTGGGACAATGTCCTCAGAAATAAGAATACAGATAATGGGAAATGTTTAAGAACATCCTAAATAGGCACTGTAAGTGGTTTAAACCTTGTGGGAATAAAAGGACAAGAAATAGGAAAAACCCAATGTAGCTAACAAAGAAGTAAGAGGGGCAATTAACAGTAAAAAGAAAGCATTTAAACTATTAAAGCAGGATGGCACCGTTGAAGCTCTGAAAAACTGTAGGGAGAAAAATACTTTATCTAAAAAACTAATTAAAGCTGCCAAAAAAGAAACAGAGAAGCAAATTGCTCGGGAGAGTAAAACTAATCCCAAACTGTTCTTCAACTACAGTATATCAATAGTAAAAGAATCATAAGTGAAAGTGTAGGCCCCTTATAAAATTGTGAGGAAAGAATGGTTGTAGATGACGAGGAAAAAGCTAATATATTAAACACCTTCTTCTCCACGGTATTCACGGTGAAAAATAAAATGCTAGGTAAAATGCCAAGAGACAAAGAAAATCCTATATCCAGGGTCACCAATCTAACCCAAGAAGAAGAGCAAAACCGGCTAAATAAGATTAAAATAGACAAATCTCCGGGTCCGGATGGCATACACCCACGAGTACTAAGAGAACTAAGTAATGTAATAGACAAATCATTATTTCTTATATTTAGGGACTCTATACTAGTGACGGGGTCTGTTCCACAGGACTGACTCATAGCAACTGTAGTACCAATATTCAAAAAGGGCTCTAAAAGTGAACCTGGAAATTATAGGCCAGTAAGTCTAACCTCTATTGTTGGTAAAATAGTTGAAGGTTTTCTGAGGGATGTTATTCTGGATTATCTCAATGAGAATAACTGTTTAACTCTATATCAGCATGGGTTTATGAGGAATCGCTCCTGTCAAACCAATCTAATCAGTTTTTATGAAGAGGTAAGCTATAGACTGGATCAAGGTGAGTCATTGGACGTGGTATATCTTGATTTTTATATACAGTACAGACCAAAAGTTTGGACACACCTTCTCATTCAAAGATTTTTCATGACTATGAAAATTGTACATTCACACTGAAGGCATCAAAACTATGAATTAACACATGTGTAATTATATACTTAACAAAAAAGTGTGAAACAACTAAAAATATGTCTTATCATCTAGGTTCTTCAAAGTAGCCACCTTTTGCTTTGATGACTGCTTTGCACACTCATGGCATTCTCTTGATGAGCTTCAAGAGGTAGTCACCGGAAATGGTTTTCACTTCACAGGTGTGCCCTGTAATGTTTAGTAAGTGTGATTTTACGAAGGAGGGCAACAAAATTCGTTCGCCTTGCTCTCTTAGACTGACAGGTCTCTCCCTATATACTCTGAAATCATATGCGCGGGTCGTTATGTGTCCCGCATGATGCACATTGAAGCATACTAAACCCACTGGAGAGCATTGTAATTGCAGCCGTGGATGTGGTTACAATGCTAAGAAAAAGTCGGGTGGATTTGGTCAAACTATTTGACCATGTCAGATTTAAGAACACCTTTATTTTTGGAGAAATCGGTAGGATGGTAGTGGGATGGATTTCTCCCTCCACTCTGGATCTTGGGAATGGCCCATTTCCACGATTCCCATTTACATTTTCAGTTACATTTTCATTTAAGTTTTGGGTGTGTCAGAGTTTGGTTTGCTAGCATCAGAATAGCAGGCTCTGTGCAGGAGAGGTATATGTGAGACTGAACACAGGCCAGAGAAACAAAGCCATTGACGTACCCACGGGTGATGCAGTGGTGCAGTGGCCCACAGCAACGAATTTTAGATGGACTGTAATTGATGATCCGGCTGCAAACCGAAGGATAAAGTTTGAGTTATCTTTGTATAATTGTCAAAATAAAGATGTTTAAGTTGGACTAACCTGGATCACTGCCTCTTTGCCAGCACAGTGAGTACGGGTTGTGCTGACATGATGGAGAGACTCTGTCTGTCTGAGGAGAAGAGTTGGGGAAAGCGAATCCCTCAGAATGGGGCCATGCCTACAAACCTGTCTGCATCTTACACACAGATCACAGGGGGGCATATAGTTGGGGGGGCCGCAGAGATCACAGGGGGACACATAGATCACAGGGGGGCACTTAGCTAATGGGCACAGATCATCAGCACTGCAGACAGGCATATGGCTGCCGGCACAGAGATCTCTCTCTCTTGCAGCAGCTCCTCTACCGGGACAGTAGCGACTAGAATGGAGTTGATTGTATGAAGTAATGATGTCACCATAAGGGGCAGGCCTAGAGCTGTCTAGATAGGAGTGGCTAAAATGAGGATCACAAAAAATCTACTCCGATCTAGACGGCTCTAGTCCCGCCCCTTCCAGTGACATCATTACTTTATACAATCAACTCCATTCTAGTCGCAACCCTCGTGCCCGTAGATTTAAAGGGCCGGTGGCCGGATAAACAGGCCGGTGGCCAGATCAGCGGGCATCACCGGGCCGCGGCCCACTATGAACGAAAACATTGTGGCCCAGCGGGAAAATGCCCGGTTGGGCAGATTATCAATCCGGACCTGGGTTACACTGAACAAGTTGAGGAGGAGGCACACAACACCTAGTCCTATGGTGATAATCTGCTGATTATCTGATTTTATTGAAAGAGCAGCACAGCCTATGAAGTGAAGCATCCCTAGAATGAGGCTCTCAGATTACATAGCAAGAACCTGCTGACAGATTACCTTTAATGAATGAGACTTATCTCTGTAGTACTGCCCTGCCAGAGATGGGAGCAGGAAACTGTCAATCACACTCAGGTCTGCTGTGCCAGTGCATGTCATCACTCTGCAGTGAGGAGTGCAGACTCTCCATACACGTCTCACACTGAGCTTGTTACAAGATTTTGTGGGGGCTTGTTCTTCTTTTCCAGTGTGTTGCTACCTTCCTATGTCTGATCAGCATCATAAAGAGGAAGAAATTCATGCCCACAGTGAAATCTCTCTGCTCCTTTTAGGGTCTGTTATGCAATTGCCTAATGATAAAAAGTGTATTTTGACATGAATACTGGGAGGTTTGGCTTGAGGACAACATCTTAGTAATGCACATTGCATAATATAGAAGAAATTGGGGGCAGTTTAGTATGGACAGATGACGTGGCGGGTTCCTTTTAATTACATAAAACAAGTCATCCCTTCATTTTACTCCAACAGATATGTGGTTATTATAAAGCCTCCATATACAGTGGATGTTTCAGACAATTGTTTGGCCAACAGCTATCTCTCCCCACTCTTCTATACACAGGAGTGCTCGGCTCTGCTGGCTCTGTTGGGGAGAGTCAGGAGTCCCCGTACTTAGTAGATTATCATTCAAATCTGGTAATATCGGTGGATTTGGGCGACATTAGTAATGTGTACGGGGCCATAAGCCTAGGGAGAGATGATCTTAAAGGAATGAGAAACCTAACCTCATGATCATTATCTACCCAGCTACAATCAGGACTGATGACAAATTTACATGGAATTACAACTAAAATGGGAGCTCATGGTCAATTCATCATATCGCATGTTGTACTAGCTGAATCACTGACAACATATAGCTGCAAACATCACAATAACTGTTGTATGTATTTTTTCTGCTTTCATGAAGCAGATTTGTATGATATTTTGCAGTGATATGATTAAAGAAATCCTGACATTTACATATTTTGCCTAACAGTGATATGTGAGTTGTTTGTGCCCTTAATCAAAAGTATTCACAAGGAGCTTTTTCCCTGTGTATACCTTAGGCTATGTGCACACGTTCAGGAATCTTTGCAGAAATTTCCTGAGAAAAACCGGACTTTTTCCCCGGAAATCCGGATGCGTTTTTATCGCGTTTTTTGTGCGTTTTTAAGCTTTTTTTGCCCATTTTTACCGCAATTTTTTCCTGAACATTCTACGTCAATAATATAGCAGGAAATACGCAAATTTACTGTGAAATTAATGAACATGCTGCGTTTTTTACCGCTATGTGTTTTTTGCGGTGAAAAAACTCACCATGTGCACAAAAATTGCAGAATGCATTCTAATAATATCCCCACCTCTGCTATCTGTGTTGAATGCTGCACTATATATTAATGGTATGAACTGCATTCAGTGGAAGCAAACAGCTGAATAGAATCCCCACCTCTGCTATCTGTGTTGAATGCTGCACTATATATTAATGGTATGAACTGCATTCAGTGGAAGCAAACAGCTGAATAGAATCCCCACCTCTGCTATCTGTGTTGAATGCTGCACTATATATTAATGGTATGAACTGCATTCAGTGGAAGCAAACAGCTGAATAGAATCCCCACCTCTGCTATCTGTGTTGTTGAATGCCCTGCTCACTTATATCATTATATAATGGTTGATGCACTCAAAACTGTTACCTCTACTTGCTGCCATTTAATGCACCATACTTATTTAGCCCACTCTTGCAACATAGTTTAATGTGCCTGGTAATGCTTTGGAATAATTCATTTTTGCACTGTGTTTAAAATACTTACTGCTTTATATCCCGGTGACTGGGGCCTCTCTAGATGCTATCAGGTGGAAGGTGTTAAAGCATATAGATGTTGCCAGGTAGCCTTTGATGATCTAACCACCCCTGGTGTGCTGGCCCCAGCTGGCAAATTATCCCAAAACAGCCCCCACAATCCCACTTTCCTGACCCTGTAGTGTGGACTATATATTTAGGAGTAGTCTAAGGGGCGCACGCAGTAAGGGGGCGCACAACGACAGTCCACACGAGAAAGGGAAATGCATCACGAAAGACAAGCATCGAGTAAAAGGCAGTTATCCATGGCAGTTAATCAGGGCAGGAATCAGGTAGCCCACACTTTGCTTTCTTTTAAATTATGTTCTTTATCTCTATCCTCCTGTGTTCCCTTGCCATCCACATTCACTGCCCCATCCCCCCTCCATCACGACTCATATACATCAGCCCCTCCATACTTCCCTCTCCCATGTACAGTTCCCATGCACTCCTCACCTTCCTAAGAAAACTCAGCCCATCTTGCCCAAACATATCTCAGAAAAAACCTATTTATAAATTCCAACAACTACCTGCTCTTTATCTTCCTACTCCTACTGATTTCAGGGGACATCTCCCCCAACCCTGGTCCATCCCCCAACCTCAATCCCTACCCTACCTCATTTCGAAACCATAATAATCTTGTTAATATTACTTGCACTCCCTCATCTCCTTCTTTCAACTGTGCCCTCTGGAATCCAAGGTCTGCATGCAATAAACTATCTTTCCCGCACAACTACTTTCTGAACAACTCTCTTCATCTGTTGGCCCTCACTGAAACCTGGATTCAGGATTCTGACACGGTCTCCCCTGCTGCCATTTCCTATGGTGGCTTACAGTTCTCCCATTCCCCGAGACCCACAAACAGACATGGTGGTGGAGTTGGCATACTCCTGTCCCCACAATGCACTTTCCAGGTCATCCCCCCAATTCCATCACTCTCATTCCCTTCTTTTGAGGTCCACACCATCAGGCTCTTCCATCCCCTCTCCCTCAGAATAGCGGTCATATATCGGCCCCCAGGCTCATCCACCCAGTTCCTTGACCACTTCTCAGCCTGGCTGCCGCACTTCATGTCCTCAGAACTACCAACCCTTATCCTTGGAGACTTCAACATCCCCATTAACAGTCCTACTTCCACATCTGCATCTCAGCTTCTATCACTAACCACTTCTCTAGGCCTCTCACAGCTTT
Organism: Oophaga sylvatica; assembly: GCA_033576555.1. Taxonomy (NCBI): domain Eukaryota; kingdom Metazoa; phylum Chordata; class Amphibia; order Anura; family Dendrobatidae; genus Oophaga; species Oophaga sylvatica. Next base: position 537,509,791 of record JARQOD010000002.1, on the reverse strand, counting down.
CAACCTCTGAGACACACAAGGATGGCAACACCCTTGACCTGGTCTTTGTCCGCCTCTGTTCAATTTCCCACCTAAATAACTCACCGCTTCCACTCTCTGACCACAACATTCTCTCCTTCACGCTCACAAATCCTCCACCACCCCAGCGAACTCCTACCTACCGCACATTCAGAAATCTGCAAGCCATTAACCCTCAGACACTTTCAGACTCCCTACACTCTTCGCTGTCCCCAATCTCCTCTTTTTCTTGTCCTAATCTGGCTGTTCAGCACTACAATGACACTCTTAGAAGCACCCTTGACCAAGTAGCACCGCTCACCCTCAGAACTTCCAAACACACAGTAAAACAGCCCTGGCTCACATCGCAAACTCACCTTCTCCAGCGATGCTCTAGGAGTGCTGAACGCCTATGGAGAAAAACCCGCACACCAGAAGACTTCATCCACTTTAAATTCATGTTAAGAACTTATAATGCTGCCCTTCACCTCGCCAAACAGACCTACTTCACCACACTGATCTCCTCACTAGCCAACAACCCCAAGAAACTTTTTGACACTTTTCACTCCCTCCTCAGGCCAAAAGCACAAGCCCCTATCACAGACATTTGTGCTGATGACCTGGCCTCCCACTTTATAGAAAAAATAGATACTATCCGTCAGGAAATCTGCTCTCAACCACCAAGTGCTGTGACTCCCATCCCACCCTGCATTTCCCCTGGCTCAATTTCCACATTTGATCCCATCACAGAAGAAGAAGTCTCCAGACTCCTCTCTTCCTCTCGTCCGACTACATGCACTACCGACCCCATCCCCTCACATCTCCTCCAGTCTCTTTCTCCTGTTGTCACAACTCACCTAACTACAATCTTCAATCTCTCACTCTCCTCTGGCATTTTCCCATCCTCCTTCAAACACTCCATCATTACTCCACTACTAAAGAAACCCGCTCTTGACCCTTCCTGCACAAACAACTACAGACCGGTCTCCAATCTCCCCTTCATCTCCAAACTTTTGGAGCGCCTAGTCTACTCCCGCCTCACCCGTTACCTCTCCACTCACTCCCTCCTAGACCCTTCACAGTCCGGCTTCCGAACCCTACATTCGACTGAAACTGCACTCATCAAAGTGACCAATGACCTTCTGACAGCAAAACGTAACGGCGACCACTCTCTGCTCATTCTACTCGACCTTTCTGCAGCTTTCGACACGGTTGACCACCGTCTCCTACTGTCCAGGCTCCACTCTCTAGGTATTAAGGACACTGTTCTCTCCTGGTTCTCCTCCTATCTTTCTGACCGCACCTTCAGTGTTTCGTTCTCTGGCTCCACTTCATCTCCTCTTCCTCTCACTGTCGGTGTACCCCAGGGCTCAGTCCTTGGCCCCCTTCTCTTCTCTCTCTACACCGCCCCAATTGGACAGACCATCAGCAGATTTGGCTTTCAGTACCATCTTTATGCTGATGACACACAATTATACACGTCATCCCCCGACCTTACCCCCGCTGTACTACAGAACGCCACCGACTGTCTGTCCGCAGTCTCCAACATCATGTCTGCTCTCTATCTGAAACTCAACCTCTCCAAAACTGAACTTCTTCTGCTCCCGCCGTCTACTAACCTCCCTAAATCTGACATTTCCCTCTCAGTGGGCGGCACCATAATAACACCCCGGCAGCAGGCTCGCTGTCTGGGTGTTATGTTTGATACCAATCTCTCCTTCACCTCCCATATACGATCTCTTGCCCGCTCTTGCCGCCTACACCTAAAGAACATCTCTAGAATCCGCCCTTTTCTCACCATGGAAACAACAAAAACCCTCACTGTAGCATTGATCCACTCCCGCCTGGACTACTGTAACGCTCTATTACTTGGCCTCCCCATTACTCGACTATCCCCTCTCCAGTCCATCCTTAATGCAGCAGCCAGGGTTATCCATCTGGCTAATCGGTACTCGGACGCGTCCGCTCTTCGCCAGTCCTTACACTGGCTGCCCATTCATTATAGGATCCAATTCAAAGTACTTGTTCTCACCCACAAAGCTCTCCACACTGCAGCACCCCCCTACATCTCCTCCCTCATTTCTATCTATCGGCCTAACCGACTGCTGCGCTCTGCAAACGACTTTCGACTAACCTCTGCACTAATCCGTACCTCCCACTCCCGACTCCAAGACTTCTCCCGCGCTGCGCCAATCCTCTGGAATGCTCTACCCCAAGAAATTAGGACTATCCACAATTTGCATGGTTTCAGGCGCTCCCTCAAAACACATCTGTTCAGAGCGGCCTATCACATTCACTAATCAAAGTCATTCTATGTGTAAGTGTGTGTGTGTGTGTAGCCCATTCACTATCTCCATCCATCCCTCACTCCCTTAAGATGGCTGGACCATCATTGTAAATGCACCATTGTATATACACACCTGTATTTTGTATCTCCCCACCTCATTGTAGATTGTAAGCTCTCACGAGCAGGGCCGTCTTATTTTGCTTTAATTACTGTATTGTTAACGTTGTTACTTATGACTTGTGTTTTGAAACTGTTAAACTGTAAAGCGCTGCGGAATATGATGGTGCTATATAAATAAAGTTATTATTATTAATAATGGGATGCTTACTTCATGTGTTTTTTAAGCATTTTTGCCACGGAAAATCGCGGAAAAAAAACAGGAAAAATCCTGAACGTGTGCACATAGCCTTAGTGTTACTACAGGCCTCATTTTACCAGTTGAAGGACAAACATGAGTCCTTTTGGCCTCCGTCTAGCTGATATGTACCGAAATACAACTTGTTTAGCATTGTATAAAAACTCAGCAGATTGAACTTTCATATACACAGGGCCACCTCTAAAACTGTACATAGTTTTTTTTAAATGGGTCTGTATTAGTTATGGAGTACATAGAGGGGCCAAGTAACCACAAGAGGACGTGCCAACGATAATAGGCGCAGAAGTAAAGATTGTCCTGGTTTCAACCAGGGCAGCTGAAATGTTTTTGATGAACTTCAGTCCCTAAGTTGGATGGAAGCCTAGGCAGCCAGATTCTGACTAGTGTCCGCTGTACGACATAGATACATAAACATAAGGCAGATAGATCCATAGATTTAGCCCACTTACTGAGTACTTTAGATGTGAAGCAGACCGATGCATAGATAGATAGACAGACAGACAGATAGATAGATAGATAGATAGATAGATAGATATAGATAGATAGATAGATAGATAATAGATATGAGATAGATAGATAATAGATAGATATAGATAGATAGATAGATAGATAGATAGATAGATAGATAGATATAGATAGATAGATAGATAGATATGGGATAGATAGATAGATAGATAGATAGATAGATAGATAGATAGATAGATAGATAGATAGATAGATAGATAGATAGATAGATAGATAGATAGATAGATAGATAGATAGATAGATAGATAGATAGATAGATAGATAGATAGATAGATAGATAGATAGATAGATAATAGATATAGATAGATAGATAGATAGATAGATATGAATAGATAGATAGATAATAGATAGATAGAGATAGATAGATAGATAGATAGATAGATAGATAGATAGATAGATAGATAGATGATAGATAGATAGATAGAAATAGAATTTGTGAGAGAAAGGCAAAATAAATAAGCAGGGCAGCTTGTTTATAGGATGTGCTTAGGTCAGCAGATTAGGATGTTTGCTGATTGTGCTTCTCACATTAATTTGTTCAGACAGATTTTATTATTCCTTTAAATGTGTTATACAAGTCAAATGAATTACTTTCCTTCACTACTGTGAGAAATGGCTAACATAAAGAACTCTTGTATCTACTTGAATCCAACTTAATAGAACAGTAAAGTATGAATTTTATGGGTAACGTACCTTGGAATAGATGATGGGTGTGATACTTGATGTGTTTAGTCCGCAGCTTTTTAGTTGTGGGAAACGAGCAGTTTCTCTACTTGATCGCTGCGCATGTAACATTGTATTGTGTCATTTACTTACTCAACTAAGCCTTTCCGTTCTTGCCTTGGAACATTGCTCTGACTTTTTAAGCACCACTTCCTATGTAAAAGGAAGTCGGTCATATCTGATGCTTGGTATAAGCTAAGTAGTAATTAATGTAGGTTGTAGTGTCAGAGGCAACAGAAACCTAAGCTTTAAAGATGTCTTTTTTTATGTTGTGCACATTAGAAATAGTAAACCTCGTAATATAATTCTTAAATTTCAAGGAATATCAGACTGTATTTGTCTACACTACTATTACCTTCATACTAGCAGAGCCAGGGCAAAGTATTCTGCTACAACTGGCAGATAAGGCACATACTGCATGTAAAAAATAGGCAAAACTTGTAAATTAAGTGCAAAGAGGAGCAGGGGCGGAAACTGACAGCTTGGGGCCCCTGTGCAAGAAATGTGTCTGGGCCCCTCCTTTTATCATGACAAAGCATCATATATGTATAGCCACACACCTATATATCTTACATAGTCTCCTTTATTACCACCCTTTATTACAGAGTGCCCTCTTTTGTTATATACAGCTCTGTACCTTAAATATCGGATTATATAGAGCCGTTTTTTTATTTCATAGTGTCCTCTCTTGTTAGACATATAATGCAATGACGGCTGATGGAGCATGGGAAAGCTTCTTTTCTGATGGAGTAACTGATGGACTGGTCTTCTGGTCACTGGCTGCTCCATCAGCCGCTGAATACAGATATGTACCCCACCATTAATACGCTATTATTTACATACCAATCAAAATATCAAATTATAAGCAGCACTGTACCACCCATTAACTATGATCTCAGCCAGCTAATAAATATGAATTATTCAGTCTCTTTGATTCTCAACGATTAACTGTAAGGCTACTGTATGTGCAAACGCTATGTTTATGTTGTGGAAAATATGTAAGGTTTTACAATTAGTGTTGAGCGATACTGCTCGATATCTAAAAATATCGGATCGGAATGGTATCGCCGATATCACTAAATATCGTCGATATCCGATTCCGATACCGGAAGTCCCATGTAAGTCTATGGGAACCAAATATCGACATTAAAAAAACCCATTCTTGCCTTGTTGGTTAATTGTACATGAAGGAAAACAACAAAGACTAATGTAGAATGTATTGGGGGAGGTTGAGGAGACAATAAAGGCATACATGTTTAACCCAATGCATTGGAATAGCATT
>JARQOD010000002.1:537460199-537504501 GCA_033576555.1 Oophaga sylvatica | reverse complement strand
GTGTGTGTTTGCTTTCCCCTTGGGCTAAAGCCCCCTTCTCCATCCTGAACCCCACACCGCCACTCCCTGCCCGCCCCATCTTGCCTTTGGAAGCAACACCTTGCTGCCCAATAACAACCCCTCGTGGATCTACCCTGCAGCGCTGATCACCCTACCAGGTCCCACAGGGGGCGTCACCAAACTGAAATACTTTTTTCCTTTTTAAAACCCCACATTTGGGGTGAGCCCCGGGGCCAGGGCGAGTGTGCTACCCTGAATCCCCCTTTGAAGTGAAGGGTCGGTGCCAAGTACCCCACAGCCCGGGCGTGCGATCATCTACCCCGGGCTATAACCCAAAAACCCATAGGGGCCAAAAACTGACAACAGCCAGTCATTTTTTGATTTCGGGGCAAATCACCCCCACGCTCTCCAACTCTGTCACGTCTACAGTTTTCCATGTGCGAGTGTAAACCCTGCGCCTTCAACTCCTTCAGCAGCCCCGGTTTGGCAGTGGTCAGTATAAAATTGGCCTCGAAGTCCCTCACCCCTACCCTGCGTGCCAACTTAGTGTTCTGATAATTCCCCGTTCAAGTGAGAGAAAAATTTATCCTCTTTTGCCCAAAAACCAGGTCTTAAAAACAACATAAAAACAAAGAAGTCATGGCTCAGAAAATTTTATAGTAAAAAAATGATCGGAAAATGCAAAAATTTTTTTTTTTCACGCAGCTATAAAAAAATCACAAAACCCCCCATTTTTTATATTGTAAAACTATTAAAAAAAACCCTTATTTTTTTTAATGATATATGTCAAAACCTAAAAAAAAAAAAAAATCATGAAAATTGCATCAAAAAATTTTGCAAGTTTCTAAAACTTCAAAAAAAAAAGACCAAGAAATTTTTTTTTTAAACGGGGGAAAAAAAGTGTTATTTTTACAATTACCAGGAATTTTTTGGGCGGTTGGCGCTATAAAGATGATCCTAAAGTGCGCGGGATTAAAGATTTAATTTATATTGGCCGATTGTATTGGGTCACCAGAGCTCACCGGACCTTACGATCAGACATGCAAACAACCGCTTTCCAAGTTTCAAAATATTAGGTACGAGAAAAACTGTGTGTTAGCGGGGGATTGAGAATTAAAACCGGCTGCCATAGCCTGGCCTGACCCTAAACTTAGATTTGCTACAAAATGTTTTTTTATTTTTATTTTTCTAATGCATCCACGTTACAAAACACTGATTCCCCTTTTGTTGGTTATTCATATGACAAAAAATTAATATGTTTTTTTTCATTAACAATTTTGGGTTTAAAACCCTGAAGGGAACTTAGGTCAAGCCTATCAAACTGCTGCAAAAACAGATTCCTAGAAACAAAAGAAAATCATTCAGCATTTTATTTTTTATCGTTTGGAAAAAAGCTTTTTGAAAATTTTTGCATATTTTTTTACCCCAAAAACAGCGGGTTTGGTCCTTTACTTCAGATTTTTACTTTTCCCAACTTGGTATTGAAATAGTCTTTTTTATTGCATTTACAATTAATTAACTTGGGATACCAGACAACAAAAGCATTACTCACAAATGTTAAGGATTCAGAAGGGTAAAATTTTTTGTACACTGGTCTTTTTCTGAAAAATTCTAACCATGGAAAAATGCAAAAAAAATGGGTCAGAGCTGTCGCAATTCACAGAAATATTCCCAATTTTAGAAACCGCAAATTAAACACTTAAAAAGGTTTTCAGGATTAAAAAAACCCGCTGTATTTTTACAGAAAACCCCAACCTTTTCTATAATAATAGGGCATGATATTGCAGCTCACGAAGTTTTTTGGGATACGCAAAACAACGTACAAACGTGGGAAAATTGTGATAAAAAAAAATTTTTTTAAAAACACACAATTTTTTTACTTATCAAAAGAAAGAATAGGTTTCAATAGGGTAAACTCCCTTTTTATGCTAGGCTCCAAAATCCTCGAGAAGTCAAAGAAAATTTATCAAGTTTGGCGTAGCACACACTCTATGCCCGTCTTGCTAGAAGAGGGGACAAATTATTAAGAAGTAAGAAAAACTGACTGCACATCCAAACTAATGGAATTAGGTATACCATGCAGCCCTCCCCAGACATATACAAAAAAAGGTTGCATTTTATCATGCCAAGCATGCAATGTGAAAAATGAAAAAATAAAAAAAAAAAATGGCTTTGAATAAAGGAAAAAATGATGAACTTTTTGCACAAAATTTGGCCAAAAAATGCTGCCCTACCCTCGTCAAGGGGCCAAAACGATGGGTCCCCCCCTATTGTACAACCTTAAAGGCTGATATGAATTCCTGGGGGAATGTAGACACCTCTGTCAGAAAGCTTTTCCTTATGGGAAGCAGGAACCTGCGTAATTAAAATACCACATGGGGATGGGGAGTCAGTTTTTCTTACTTTTATATTAGCCTATGCCCGAGCACTCCCCCTTCACCATGTGGTGATTTTAATTACAGCAGGTTCCTGTTTACCCAAAAAGGAAAGCTTTACTGACAGAGGTGCCCAGAAGGAGGAGGATAGTCAAGAGGTCTGCGGGAGTACAGAGGGCTCAAATGATAAAGGGAATCGACAAAGGCAAAAGAAAAAGTGTAGTCGGTTCCGGGGTCAAGTATTAGAAGGTAGGATCAAGAAAAAGGGAAAAGAAAATAGATGGTCAGAAAGGAAATCCAAGTCGCAACAGAGATCAGATACAAATCAAAAACAGCGCAAACACTGCCCCTTTAGCAAAGCTACAATTGCAAAGTTGACAATTTTCAAGTGCTAAAGTCCTGTAGAAAATATTTTAAAAATTTAGGTCCCATGGTTAACCTTTTAAGGCTAACTGAAAAGATGGTAACAAATTGCAAACTTTCGGACTACTCAGGTCTCTTCATCAGGCAAAGACTAAAACAAAAAACGTGAATCACATATTTATACAAACACAGCACAGAAACAATGCAATAGGGAAGCAAGGACGGAAGCGAACTGCCATTATGGGAGTAGAGAGAACATAAATATTGGAACAGTTCCTAGTAAAGGGGGTGAAAGTTTTATTGCCCCCTGATTGGGGGCTGGATTTGGGGTTGTTTTGCCCCAGGAGGTCTTAGGAGCAAATTTCCTTAAATTTTAAAAAGACTTAAATCCATGGTACATTCATTCCAGCCTGATGTATCAAAGGTCATCAAATTTTATTTTCCCCCAAAACTTTCTGTCTCCTCCGTTTTAAAATTTACTTTTATACAAAAAATTCATGTCCACTACTATGCCGGGGGATAAAAAAGTGTTTACCCACGGGTAACCCATTTTTTTTTCTCTTATTGGGGGGCGATGAAAATTCACCCTTTTTCCTTTTTTGCCCGTCCCCCCCCGAAACAAACCCCCGTTGGACTTCGTACAAATAATTAGGTCACTACATTAGATGTGTGCAGCGAAGTACCTGGGACTTTAGCCTGGGGGGAGTTGGGTGTTATATGTTTTAGAAAGAATTCGACAGAACCCCCTCGGGTGTTACAACAGTACGAACCTTCCCAATGAATTGGCAATCGGAATTACAGACTGGCGGGATAAAGGAGGTTTTCCCCCCCCGGGTTGCCGGTGATAAATTTTTTTGTTTTGCCCAACGTTTTTCCTGATTCCTTGGAAGCTTGCTGATCTTCCCTCTTCTCCTGTCTCAGATAAGATATTTTTTTGTATTTTTTTTTTGTGCTTGCATTTTTTCATTTTTCTCGCATTTCTGTGAGGTTTGGGCCGGTTTCCCCCCCCCGGGGGGGTTGGGCTCCTCCGGTTCCTCGGAGCCACGTTGTTTTTTCATTTTGCCTCTTTCCGTTTTTTCTTGGGTGCGCTTAGTTTTGTTTTCACCAAGGGAAATAATTTAGGTGGTAAGGGCGTGTGTCTCGGGGTTTTTGCAAAAGTAGCTTGGCTTTTTTTTAGGGGGTTTTTTTGGAAATTTCCGAAGTACCTTTCCTTTCCTTTTTGTCTGGCAGATTGGGCCCCAGGTTTGCCTACTTTTTGTGGGCTGTATTTCCTCTTTTCTAACCGCCATTACATGTTTTGGGGGGTTCCGTGTTCTTTGGGGGATCGCCCGGGCAGTAGCTTTCCCTTTCTATCTTTTGGGTAGTTAGCCCCTCAGGGTGCAGGGGTCTAGGACCAAGAGGAACGCTCCACGGGGCCCCTTTTGCGTGGTGTTAGTCGGGGGCGCAAACCAGTAATTCCCACCTCTCTGGGTATTTCCCCTTTTGCCTCCTCTAAAACTAAAAGTACACTGGCCCAAACTGAAAATTAATGGACTCCAGAAGGGGAAAAAAAGGTGAAAAGAAAAAAGTTGTCAGAATTGCCGGATTTTTTTTTTTTCTGATTTTTTTTCCCCTTTTTTCTCTGGTGCTGAGGAGGATTTTTTTTTCTCTCAATGGGTTTGCACGGGTTTTTCTGGCCGTGTGGATCACTTCCCACGAATTTCGGGTATTGCTCCCTACTTGAAAGGGTTGCCGTTGTGGAACTAGATCCCCATCCCAGTTTGTTTTGGGGGGATCGAGCTAAATTTCTGAATTTCAAAAATCGTAATTGTTTTTTCCCTTTAAAAACCCAAGTCCTCGGAACGCAGCACAGCAGGTTCAAATTTTCATCTCTCCCCCGGGGATCCCAGGACGGGCTTTTTCCCTACACCTGGGGGGCCCTGTTTTGATAATGTTGATGCTTTTTTTTTGGCTCGGGGTTATTGTACGTGAACCCAATGTCACTGATCAAGCTGAAAAACCTTGTTGGATTAAATCAGGGCGGGACGCGAGTTGTCTGTCAAAATTTTCCCAAAAATGGGGAGTTCTGACCCAAATGGAAGAGATGCTTGGCGCTCTTTTTTGGAAGGGGCTGCGGAAGTAAAAGATTTATGGTAGGTTTCCGCTCCCTCTGGTCTCAATGATTTTATGTCATTTTGGGGTTCAAATTCAGACGTTTTCGGAGCGAAGGTTCGTGGAATGGGTTGCCTTGTGAACCACTTCGAACCCATGCAGTTGACGGGCTTTTGGGGGACAGCATCATGAGTTTTTAAAAAACAATGGGTTTTTTTTCTACGTGGTGAGCCTCCAGTTTTCGTCGCCAAACGGGGGAAGAGTTTTTGCCCCTCAATTTTCTTGGGTAGTATCAGACTAAAATTTTTGTTTACTGTAACCCCATTTGCTCCCTGTCCACTTTTTTGCCAGGCTTTTTTTGTTTGGGAGAGCTACAACCTGATGGATTTTGATTTTGCAAAAAATTTTGGGGTTCCCTTTATCCCCCCACGAAGCTATTCCCCACTGGGGGTTGATTTTACCCTTTGGCTGGAAAAAACCCCATTCTCTACTCAGGGGTATGAGGGTTGAAACCCGATCTCAGGAGGTTGCAAAAATTTTTGGGGCTGTATAATCGGGATGACATTATTGACAGGTTTCCCTTGGGTTTCAGACTCTAACCCGTTTGGTTGAAATCTGTGTCTTAACCATTAGGGGTGCCCAAAGTGTTAATGCAAAAACTCCGTTTTTTCTGCCCCCAGATTAAAGTGCTGCTGTGTGTGCGCATTTGCACGGAGCAGCTGTTTCACCAGAGGGTTTTTCCCTTTCCCTTTCCTTGGCGGCAGCAGCTTTTTGTTTACTTTCTCCCCTGTTTGGCTCGGGGTTGTCTCAGCCACACTGGGTCCTAGTCCCCTCGTGTGCGGGGACACTGGACACCCCTGCTCCTGCCCAGCCCTGTTTCCCAAGCTTCATGGAAATGGGGGATGGAATTTTTTAAATTCATTTGCTCAGGAATGCCCAGGGTTCCTGGGGGGGAATGTGAGAGGATGGGGGTAAAAGGGGGGGACGGTACAGGGCACGGGGGTTTGAATGAAAAAGAGGATGGGGGTATTGGGGGGGGGTTTAATGCACGGGGGGGGTTAAGGTGAGAGGAGGGGGGTATTGTGGGGGGTTTCCCAGGGCATGGGGGTAAATTGTAAGAGGAGGGGGGTTATTGGGGGGGCTGGGGGCACTGGGGGGTTAATGTGAGAGGGGGGTATTGTGGGGGGGGGGAAACGGGGGTTTGGGGGTGAATGAAAGGGATTTGGGGGTTTTTTGGGGGGGACAAAGGGCCTGGGGGGGGTTAAAAGTTAGGGGGGGGATGGGGTATTTTTGGGGCGGGAAGTGGGGGAGGGGCAACGGGCACAGAGAGTGAATGTGAGAGGATGGGGTTTGGGGGGGAGGGGACACGGGGCCCACGGGTTTGGGGGAAGTAAAGAGGATGGGGATATTGGGGGGGGCTGAAGTGGGGGGGGGGGAAACAGGGCCAGAGATTTGAATGTGAGGGAGGGGGGTATTGTGGGGGGGGGGGGTTTACGGGGCACTGGTTGGTGAAATGTGAGGGGAAATGGGGATATTGAGGGGGGGGGCGCACAGGGTTTGATGTGAGAGGATGGGGTATTGTGAGGGAGGGTGGACAGGTCGCTGGGGTTGAATGTAAGAGGATGGTGGTATTGTGGGGCTAGGGCACTGGCGGTTTACTGTGAGAGGATGGGGGTATTGTGGGGGCTGAAGTGGGGAGGGGCAACAGAGCACTGAGGGTTGCATGTGAGAGGATGGGGGTATTGTGGGGTCAGTGGGACAGAACTCTAAGGGGTGCGTGTGAGACGTTGGGGTGTGGGTGGGGGACAGGGGAGGTAGGGGGCTTTTTTTTACTTGTGAGCTCCTTAATACTTTAATAATAGATTAATATTTCAGTATTATTATAACAAGGGCATAGACAGACGGCCGTATAACTCATGCGAGGATCGCACTGCAATCCTCGGACTTGCTGGTACCGCTCCTGACATGAGCGTGACTGCCATGTATAATATATGGTATATACAGCGTAGTGTCGCATACACTGCTGTATTATACAATATACAACAGTTCTAATGCTCCATACATAATATGCAGGATAATGTACAGTGTATATAATGTAACCTGTATAAGATGCGACATTGGCTTGCCCCCCCCCAGTTTTGATCCTGGGTACGCCCATGGGTCGGCGCTCAGGGCTTTTATAGACACTATGACGTCCCCCAAAGCAAGCCAATCACTGCAATGCCCTTCTCTAAGATGGTGGTGGCCACTGCCCATGTCATCTCGTTGCCCACAGTCTTCGTCCTTGGCCATTGGTGAAAAAAGGCACCTGCAAGCATTATGGGAAAACCGACTTGGGCGCTCGGGTCGACGACCACATGGCCGACTGCGCGCTATGGTCGGGTTTCGGCCAACGAAACCCGACCTTGGCAAAAGTTGGCGACTTTTGAATCTGACCTACCTGTTTCGCTCAACTCTATTCTTCACAGGAGCACATTCCTTTCTTCCAAACATCTTTGCTAGAAGCCTGGGCACCGGTAGAGAAGTTTGAATATTGGGGCTTGTATAATAATAATAGTGAAGGGAAATAAATTTTCAGCTTCAGGGCTTATCGGGGGAAGAAGATGCATGTTTTTTCATAACTGTTGATGTGTAGCCCAGCTGCGCTTGGAGCCACATTACCCAGGAGGATGCACTAAAGGTAACACCCACACGTACCTGATATTCATTCACAGCTTCACTATTTCCTAGAGCCACCAGAGGGAGCCCTTTTGCAGTATATATAGGGTAGTGAAGACACAGCAGTTACCTCAGATCACCTCAGAACACCTCAGATTACCTCAGATGAGATCAGATCAGATCTGTGAGAGATTAGCTGGGAATGTGAGACAGACTATTCACCTCAGAGCTGAGAGGAGTAGAGAGTTGTGAGAGAATCTGAAGACTGCAGCTTGAGCTTAGTTCAAAGAGTGGAGGCTAGTAAGAGTGGAGGAAGATAGCCACTTCAGCCTGGTCAGAACTGAGTCAACTGAGTGTAGTGTCAGTGAAACAGCGTGCCGACGCTTTGAGAGCGGTGAAGAGAGAGAAGAATCAGCTAACTTCTGCTAGTGTGCTTATGTTAACGGTCGGAGTAGAACGAAAGGCGAGTGGAAGTGAAGAAGAGAGTAACGGAGGTTGAAACAGCATTGATAGCTTACCTCTACTCTGAATACCAGACACTGGGTCAGAGCTTGCTAGCATCTACACGACTAGTAGGAGATACCGGAGACCCTGCTGGACTACAGGTCGCAGGGGCCCAAGAGTGTTGATACGTAACCGGGTCAGGAAGACAGGAGTCCGGTCGGCCAACCATTAGAGTGAAGTAAGTGAAGACAGAGTTAGACTTCGTTTCATACAGGTCAGAAACTCACACAACAGGAGTAATGAGGCCCTACACCTACTCAGTGGGAATACTGGACGTGCATCCTCCACCCTGCCAGCTTCCTGGGACGTGCCTGCAACTACCATCAGTAAAGGTGCAGAAAGAGACTTTTGTGTGTGTGTCTGCATTATTGCTCCTGCGGCTGAAAGCCCCCTTCTCCATCCTGCACCCCTACACCGCCATCTACCCTGAGGGACCCAGTCTTGCTTGTGGAAGACTTAACACCTTACTGCCCAGTAACAACCCCTCAGTGGATCTACCCTGCAGCACTGGTCACCCTGACCAGGTACCACAGGTGGCATCACGAACAAACTGTAAATACTTTATTCCCTTGTAAATATCCCACATTTGAGGTGAGCCCCAGGGCCACGGACCAAGCTGTGCTACCCGTGACATCCCCCATTGAAGTGAACGGGCTCGGTGCCGAGTACCCCACAGGCCCTGGCTGTGCGACTCATCTTAACTTGGCGTCACGAACAGGATTGTTGTGCCCTGCAGCAACGGATTGATTGGTGCCCGTTGCCACCAGGTACTGTGTGCCTGAATTGACTGTCTTGTAAATAGTTGGCACTTTGTGCCCCATCTTGGTTTTACGTAAACCACTACTACCTCTGAAGACAAAACCGGTGTGGTGTGGCCGAAAGTGGGGTCTGCAAAGAGGGAAGTCCTGCAGCCCACCCAGGACCACCGTGGGAGGTTTTGAACGGGTCCTCCACAAGAATACTGTGTATTTGAACTCTGAAGTATTTTCTAATATTCTACTTGTATTAAAAGTGTATTTATTGTAACGTTAAAGAGTCCTCACCTCCCGTAAGGGACGAGTTAATGTTGATGTTAATATAAAAATTATTTCTTTCAGCCCAGGAGTGCTGATGTTAACTAGGGGGGGATGTGTAGCCCAGCTGCGCTTGGAGCCACATTACCCAGGAGGATGCACTAAAGGTAACACCCACACGTACCTGATATTCATTCACAGCTTCACTATTTCCTAGAACCACCAGAGGGAGCCCTTTTGCAGTATATATAGGGTAGTGAAGACACAGCAGTTACCTCAGATCACCTCAGAACACCTCAGATTTCCTCAGTTGAGATCAGATCAGATCTGTGAGAGATTAGCTGGGAATGTGAGACAGACTATTCACCTCAGAGCTGAGAAGAGTAGAGAGTTGTGAGAGAATCTGAAGACTGCAGCTTGAGCTTAGTTCAAAGAGTGGAGGCTAGTAAGAGTGGAGGAAGATAGCCACTTCAGACTGGTCAGAACTGAGTCAACTGAGTGTAGTGTCAGTGAGCAAGCGTGCCGACGCTTTGAGAGCGGTGAAGAGAGAGAAGAATCAGCTAACTTCTGCTAGTGTGCTTATGTTAACGGTCGGAGTAGAACAAAAGGCGAGTGTAAGTGAAGAAGAGAGTAACGGAGGTTGAAACAGCATTGATAGCTTACCTCTACTCTGAATACCGGACACCGGGTCAGAGCTTGCTAGCATCTACACGACTAGTAGGAGATACCGGAGACCCTGCTGGACTACAGGTCGCAGGGGCCCAAGAGTGTTGATACGTAACCGGGTCAGGAAGACAGGAGTCCGGTCGGCCAACCATTAGAGACACTGTTCTATCCAAGAGAAGGCCTCACCACAAAGTCAGCCGGGCGTATAAGTGAAGACAGAGTTAGACTTCGTTTCATACAGGTCAGAAACTCACACAACAGGAGTAATGAGGCCCTACACCTACTCAGTGGGAATACTGGACGTGCATCCTCCACCCTGCCAGCTTCCCGGGACGTGCCTGCAACTACCATCAGTAAAGGTACAGAAAGAGACTTTTGTGTGTGTGTCTGCATTATTGCTCCTGTGGCTGAAAGCCCCCTTCTCCATCCTGAACCCCTACACCGCCATCTACCCTGACCGACCCAGTCTTGCCTTTGGAAGACTTAACACCTTGCTGCCCAATAACAACCCCTCAGTGGATCATACCCTGCAGCGCTGATCACCCTGACCAGGTACCACAGGTGGCGTCACGAACAAACTGTAAATACTTTATTCCTCTGTAAATATCCCACATTTGAGGTGAGCCCCAGGGCCACGGAACGAGCTGTGCTACCCGTGACATCCCCCATTGAAGTGAACGGGCTCGGTGCCAAGTACCCCACAGGCCCTGGCTGTGCGACTCATCTACCCCAGGCTATAAGCCACAAATCCATAGTGGCCAGATAACTGACAACAGCCATGTCATGTTTGATTTCTGGGCAAATCACTCTCCACGGCGTCTCCAGACTCTGTCACGTCTATCACGTCTGTCACATGTGCTGAGTGTGAACCTGCTGCCTTCAACATCCTTCAGCATGACCGGTTTGGCAGTGGGTCAGTATAAAATTGGTCCTCGAAGTACCTGCATCCATAGCACCTGCGTGCCAACTTAGTAGTTCTGATAATTACAGTTCAAGTGAGAGGTCAAATTTATCTCTCTTTTGACCAAAACCATGTCTTTAGAAATCAGACATAAAAACAAAGAAGTCTATGGTCTCAGAGATATGATAGTACACAAAATGATCAGAGATGCAACAATTTTTTTTTTCACGACAGCTATAAAAAAATCACAGACAGCCAACATTTTTTTTATATTGTAAAACTATATAAAAAAAAGCCTTATTATTTTAATGATATATGTCTATAACCTAAAAAAAACTAAAATCATGATAATTGCAATCATACTAATTTTTGCAAGTTTCTGAAACTTCAAAAAATTAAGACGCAAGAAATTTTTTTTTAAACTGGGGAAAAAGTGTTATTTTTACAATTATCCAGGAATTTTTGGACGGTTGGCAGCTATGAAGATGATCTGCTGATGTGCTGCATGGATTAAAGAGTTAAGTTATGATTGGCCAGATTGTATGTGGGTCACCAGAGCTCACCGTGACCTTACGATCATGACATGCAAACAACCGCATTGCCAAGTTTACAAATATTAGGTACTGAGAAATAACTGTGTGTTATGCGAGGGATTGAGTTAATTGAACGGCTGCCATAGCCTGGCTCTGAGCCTAAACTTAGATTATGCTACAAAATGTTTCTTTTATTTTTATGTTTCTAATGCATCCACGTTACGATAAATCACATGATATCACCTTTGTTGTGTTATTCATATGACATAAATTAATATGTGACTTTTATCATTACACATATTTTAGGTTTAACCCTGAAGGGAACTTAGGTCAAGTCCTATCAAACTGCTGCAACAAACAGATTCTCTAGAAACAAAAGTAATCATTCAGGCATTTTTACTTTTTATCTGATTTGGAATAAAGCTTTTGCATATTTTGCATATTTTTTTATCCCAAAAACAGCTGGATTGTCCTTATACTTCAGATTTTTACTTGTTCTCCAACATTGTAGTATTAGAAAATAGTCAGCTTTTTATTGATCATTTGACAATTAATCTGACTTAGGATACCAGACAAACAAATAGACATTACGTCACAAATGTTAAGGATTCAGACAGGGTAAATATTTGTACACATGGTCAGTTTTCATGTAAAATTCTAATCCTATGTGAAAAATGCAATAAAAAATGGTGTCAGATGCTGTCGCAATTCACATTAAAATGATTCTCCAATTTTTAGCAACCGCTAATTATAACACTTCAAAAGGTGTTTTCCAGGATTAAATAAACAGCTGTATTTTTACAGAAACAGTCCAACACTTTTCTATAATAATAGGGCATGATATTGCAGCTCAGCTGAAGTTATTTGGTATGAGCTGCAAAACAACGTACAAACTGTGGAAAGTTGTGATAAAATAGATATTTTTATAATACTACACAATTCTTTTACTATATCTAAATGAAGAGAATAGGTTTCAATAGTGGTTGAAACTCCATTTTCTGATGCTAGGCTCCAAATCCTCTGAGAAGTCATAAGAAATGATTCATCAAGTTTGGCGTAGCACACACTCTATGCCAGTCTTGCTAGAGTAGAAGGGGACTAAATTAATTAAGAAGTAAGAGAAAACTGACTGGCACATCCAAACTAATGTGAATTAGGTGCATACCAGTAGCAGCTACCTCCATAGACAGTATACAAAAAAAGGTTGCATTCTATCATGCCAAAGCATGTCAATGTGAAATATGAAACATGAATAGCAATATGGCTTTTGAATATAAGGAAAAAATGAATGAGACGTTTTGCACAAAATTTGGCCAAATAATGCCTGCCCATACACCATCGTCAAGGTGGTCTCAAAACGTATGGGTCCCTACCTATGTGTACATACCTCTATAAGGCTGATATCTGAATTCCTGGGTGAATGTAGACACCTCTGTCAGTAAAGCTTGCCTTTATGGGTAAGCAGGAACCTGCTGTAATTAAAATCACCACATGGTGATTGGCAGTCAGTTTTCTCTTACTTCTATATTAGCCTACTGACCGAGCACTCCGCCTATCACCATGTGGTGATTTTAATTACAGCAGGTTCCTGCTTACCCATAAAGGCAAGCTTTACTGACAGAGGTGTCCAGAAGTGAGGCAGGATAGTCAAGAGGTCTGCGGTGAGTATCAAGAGGGCTCATAATAGATAAAGGTAATCGACAAAGGCAAAAGATAAAAGTGTAGTCAGGTTCCGAGGTCAGAGTATTAAGAAGGTAGTGGATCAAGACAAAGGGATAAGTAAAATAGATGGTCAGAAAGGTAAATCCAAGGTCAGCAACAGAGATCAGAATACAAATCAGAGAACAGCGCAAACACATGCCACTTGAGCAAAGCTACAATTGTCAAAGGTTTGACAATTGTCAAAGTGCTAAATAGTCCTGTAGAAAAATATTTAAAATTGAGAGTCCTCAGTGGTTGATACCTTTTAATGGCTAACTGAAAAGATGGTAACAAATTGCAAGCTTTCGAGACTACTCAGGTCTCTTCATCAGGCAAAGACTAAAACAAAATCTGATGAATCACATATTTATACACAACACAGCACAGAAACAATGCAATAGGTAAGACAAGTGACGTGAAGCAGAACTGCCATTATGGGAGATAGAGATGAACATAAATATTGGAACAGTTCATAGATAAGGAGTGTGAAAGTTTTATTGCCCTCTGATTGGGGTCTGGTATTGTGTTGTTTTGCCCCAGGAGGTCTTAGGAGCAAATTCCTTAATTGATGTAAAAAGACTTAAATCCATGCGATACATTCATTCCAGCACTGAGTGTATCAAAGGTCATCATAAGTTTATATTCCCAAACTTTTCTGTCTCTCTCAGATTTAAATTTAGCTTTTAATACAAGTAATTTCATGTCCATCATACTATGACCGGGGATACAAAAGTGTTTAGCCACAGGTAGATCCATTCTTTTTTCTCTTATTGTGTGGCGATGAAAATTCATCCTTGTTCTCAGTTTTTGCCCCGTCTCCCCCGCATACAAACCCCCAGTTGGACATTTCGTACAAATAATTAGGTACACTACATTAGATGTGATGCAGCTGAAAGTACCTGGGATCTTGTAGTCCTGATGGGAGTTGGGTGTTATGAATGTTTTAGAAATGAATTCTGAGCAGAAGCTCCCTCTGGTGGTTACAAACAGTACTGAACCATTCAATGAGGATTGGCAATCAGGAATTACAGACTGGCTGGATATAAGGGAGGTTTCCCCCCATCATGGTTGCCGGTGATCAATTGTTCTTGTCTCAACGTTGTTTCCTGATTCACTTGGAAGCTTGCTGAGTCTTGCCTCTTCTCCTGCTCTCAGATAAGATATTTTCTGTATTTTGTTTTTGTGCTTGCCATTTGCATTTTTCTCTGCATTTCTGTGAGGTTGGCCAGGTTCCCCTCCCCGGGGGGCTTGGGCTCCTCTCGGTTCCTCTGGAGCCACTGTTGTTTGTTCATTTGCCTCTTCCAGTTTTTTCTGTGGCTGCGGCTTAGTTTTGTTACACCAGAGAACTAATTTAGGTGGTAGAGGTCGTGTGATCTCAGGTGTTTTTGCAATTAGTAGCGTTGGCTTTTTTTAGGGTTTTTTGGAATTGCAGTAAGTATCCTTCCTATCCTTTTCTGTCTAGGCAGATTGGGCCCCAGCGTTTGCTCATACTATTTTCTGTCTGTGTCTGTATTTCCTCTTGTCTAACCGCCATTACATGTTTGGGGGCTTCCTGTGTTCTTTGGGGATCTGCTCCGGGGCAGATAGCTTTCCTCTTTCTATCTTTAGGTGTAGTTAGCCTCTCAGGCTGTGACGAGGGGTCTAGGACCAACGTAGGAACGCTCCACGGCTGCCTTTAGCTGTGGTGGTTAGTCAGGGTACTGCAATCCAGTAGATTCCAACCTCTCTGGTGTATTGCCGTTTTTGCCTGCTCTCCAAAACATAACAGTATCACTGGCCCAAACTGAAAATTATATGGTACTCACAGAAGGGAAAAAATAGTGTGAAAAGAAAAAAGTTGTCAGAATTGTCAGAGATTTTTTTTTTTTCTGCATTTTTTTTCCCTCTTTTTCTCTGGGTGCTGAGGAGGATTTTTTTTCTCTCAATGGAGTTTGCACAGTTGTCTGGCCGTGTGGATCAGCTTGCCACTGAAGTTCGGAGTATTGCTACCTATCTTGCAAGGTTGCCGGTTGTGGAACCTAGTATCCCCATGCCAGATTTGTTTTGGGGGGATCGAGCTAAATTTCTGAATTTCAAAAATAACTGTAAGTTGTTTTTTGCCTTAAAACCTAAGTCCTCAGGGAACGCAGCACAGCAGGTTCAAATTGTCATCTCTCCTGCGCGGCGATCCTCAGGACTGGGCTTTTTCCCTGACACCTGGGGACCCTGTTTTGAGTAATGTTGATGCATTTTTTCTGGCTCTGGGGTTATTGTACGATGAACCTAATGTCACTGATCAAGCTGAAAAAACCTTGTTGGCATTAAATCAGGGGCTTGAGGACGCTGAGTTGTACTGTCAGAAATTCCAAAAGTGGGCAGTTCTGACCAAATGGAATGATGATGCTTTGGCAGCTCTTTTTCGGAAGGGTCTGTCAGAGAATGTAAAAGATGTTATGGTAGGTTTCCCTGCTCCCTCTGGTCTCAATGATTCTATGTCATTGGCGATTCAAATTGACAGACGTTTGCGTGAGCGTAGAGGTATGCGTGGAATGGTGTTGCCTTGTGAACCAGCTTCTGAACCCATGCAGTGTGACAGAGTGGCTTCTGGGGCACAGCATCATGAGTTTTGAAAACGCAATGGGTTATGTTTCTACTGTGGTGATGCCTCTCATGCTATTTCAGTCTGCCCTAAGCGGGGAAGACGTTTTGCACGCTCAATTGTCTTGGGTAGTATTCAGACTAAATTTCTGTTGACTGTAACCCTGATTTGCTCCCTGTCCACATTTTCTGCTCAGGCTTTTGTTGATTCGGGAGCAGCTACTAACCTGATGGATTTTGATTTTGCTAAAGTTGTGGGTTTCCCTTGATACCCCTACGGAAGTCTATTCCCCTACTGGGGATTGATTCTACCCCTTTGGCTGAGAATAAACCCCAGTTCTCTACTCAGGTGATAATGAGGGTTGAACCTGATCATCAGGAGAGTTGCAAATTTTTGGTGCTGTATAATCTGCATGACATTATTGTACTAGGTTTCCCTTGGTTGCAGACTCATAATCCTGTTTTGGATTGGAAATCTGTGTCTGTAACCAATTAGGGCTGCCAATGTGTTAATGCAAACACTCCTGTTTTTTCTGCCTCTCCCCAGGCTCAAGATGTTCCTGACTTTTTGACTGATTTTTCTGATGTGTTTAGCGAAAGTAAATCTGCATCCTTGCCCCCCCATTGGAGCTATGACTGCGCTATTGAATTAGTGCCTGGTAGTAAATTCCCTAAAGGTCGCCTTTTTAACTTGTCTGTACCTGAACATGATGCTATGCGGTCTTATATCAAGGAGTCATTGGAGAAGGGTCATATCAGACCATCCTCTTCACCCTTGGATGCTGTTTTTTTCTTTGTGGCCAAAAAGGATGGTTCATTAAGGCCGTGTATTGATTATCGTCTCTTGAACAATATCACTGTGAAATATCAATATCCGTTACCCTTGATTTCTGACCTGTTTTCCAGGGTGAAAAGTGCTACTTGGTTTACCAAGCTTGACCTCAGGGGGGCGTATAACCTTATTCGGATTAAGCACGGGGATGAATGGAAGACGGCGTTTAATACCCCAGAGGGGCATTTTGAGTACCTAGTGATGCCCTTTGGGCTCACTAATGCTCCTTCCATCTTCCAGTCCTTCATGAATGACATTTTCAGGGATTTTGTGGTTAAATTTCTGATTGTTCATTTGAATGATATCTTGATTTTTTCCAATGACTGGGACTCTCATGTGAAACATGTTCGGACTGTGTCCAGATTTTGAGAGAGAATGCTCTGTATGTGAAGGGATCAAAGTGTCTTTTTGGCGTACAGAGGATCTCATTTCTGGGATTCATTTTGTCTCCATCTGTTATTGAAATGGACCCGGTCAAGGTTCAGGCCATCTGTGATTGGGTCCAACCTACTTCATTAAAGGCTCTTCAGAGATTCTTGGGTTTTGAAAATTTTTATCATAAATTTATTGGTAATTTCTCTGTTATTGTTAAACCATTGACTGATTTGACCAAAAAGGGTTCTGATGTGGTGAATTGGCCTCCTGAGGCAGTCTCTGTGTTTCAGGAACTTAAACAGATATTCACTTCTGCTCCTGTTCTACGGCAGCCTGATGTTTCTCTGCCATTTCAGGTGGAGGTTGATGCCTCTGAAATTGGGGCAGGTGCCGTTTTGTCCCAAAGAGATCCTGAGACCTCTAAAAGTAACCCTTGTGCTTTTTTCTCTCGAAAATTTTCTCCAACTGATCGTAATTATGACGTGGGTAATCGGGAGTTATTGGCCATGAAGTGGGCTTTTGAAGAGTGGAGACATTGGCTGGAGGGAGCCAAACATCAGGTGGTGGTCCTCACGGATCATAAGAACCTGGTTTATCTGGAATCAGCCAAGCGACTTAATGCTAGACAGGCCATGTGGGCCTTGTTTTTCACACGTTTTAATTTTGTGGTTTCCTTTCTTTCTGGCACTAAGAATGTTAAGGCGGATGCCCTCTCGACGAGGAGTTTCCCCGCGGACACTCCTGAGTTATCTGATCCTGCTGTTATTTTGAAACAGGGTGTAGTTCTTTCCGCCATCTCGCCCAATTTGAGACTGGCTCTGGAGGGGTGTCAGGAGGATAAACCCGAGCACTGCCCTGTTGGGAAATTGTTTGTCCCAGACCAGTGGAAGAAGAGTGTGATGTCTGAGATTCATTGTCCGCGTTGGCCGGTCATCCCGGAATTTTTGGTACCAGAGACTTGGTGAGTCGGTCCTTTTGGTGGCCTACTTTGTCTCGTGACGTCAGGGAGTTTGTGCAGTCCTGTGGGACTTGCTCTCGCTCCAAGCCTTGCTCTCGCTCTAGTGATTTGCTGATGCCATTGCCTGTGCCCAAGAGAACATGGACCCATATCTCTATGGATTTTATTTCCGACCTCCCTGTTTCTCAGAGAATGACCGTTATCTGGGTGATTTGTGATAGGTTTTCCAAGATGATACATCTTGTGCCATTTCCTAAGTTGCCTTCCTCCTCCGAATTGGTGCCTTTGTTCCTTCAGCACGTGGTTCGGTTACACGGCATTCCTGAGAACATTGTGTCTGACAGAGGAGTCCAGTTTGTTTCCAGATTTTGGAGGACTTTTTGTTCTAAACTTGGTGTTCAATTGTCTTTCTCCTCTGCTTTTCATCCTCAGACCAATGGACAAACTGAGAGAACAAACCAGACATTGGAGACTTATCTGAGATGCTTTGTGTCTTCTGATCAAGATGACTAGGTCTCTTTTTTGCCTTTGGCTGAGTTTGCTCTTAATAATAGGGCAAGCTCTGCCACTTTGATGTCTCCATTTTTCTGCAATTTTGGGTTTCACCCTCGATTTTCTTCGGGACAGACGGAGGCTTCTGTCTGTCCGGGTGTTGACTCTGTTGTGGAGCGTATGCAGCAGATTTGGGACCAGGTAGTGGAGAGGTTGTCCCTCTCTCAGGAGAAGGCCCAGCGGTTTGCCAACCGGCATAGGACTGATGGTCCTCGGTTTAAAGTGGGGGACTTGGTCTGGTTGTCCTCAAACAATACCCCTATGAGAGTTGCATCTCCTAAATTTAAGCCTAGGTTCATTGTACCTTATAAGATCATGGAGATTCTTAATCCTGTTTCCTTTCGTTTACTTCTTCCAGGGACATTTAAGATCCATAACGTGTTCCACAAGTCCTTATTGAAGAGGTTTGTCAAGCCAGTGGTTCCTATGGCTGCGCCCCCTGACCCTGTTTTGGTTGAGTATGTGGTTGAGAAAATATTGGATTCTCGTTTTTCTAGACGGAAACTCCAGTATTTGGGTAAGTGGAGAGGTTATGGTCAGGAGGACAATTCTTGGGTGTTTGCTTCGGACATCCATACTAGGAGACTGATCCGTGCGTATCACAGAGCTCATCCTGACCGACCTGGTTGCACAAATGAGGGTTCGGTGACCCTCCTCAAGGGGGGGTACTGTTATGAATGTTTTAGAAATGAATTCTGAGCAGAAGCTCCCTCTGGTGGTTACAAACAGTACTGAACCATTCAATGAGGATTGGCAATCAGGAATTACAGACTGGCTGGATATAAGGGAGGTTTCCCCCCATCATGGTTGCCGGTGATCAATTGTTCTTGTCTCAACGTTGTTTCCTGATTCACTTGGAAGCTTTCTGAGTCTTGCCTCTTCTCCTGCTCTCAGATAAGATATTTTCTGTATTTTGTTTTTGTGCTTGCCATTTGCATTTTTCTCTGCATTTCTGTGAGGTTGGCCAGGTTCCCCTCCCCGGGGGGCTTGGGCTCCTCTCGGTTCCTCTGGAGCCACTGTTGTTGGTTCATTTGCCTTTTCCAGTTTTTTCTGTGGCTGCGGCTTAGTTTTGTTACACCAGAGAACTAATTTAGGTGGTAGAGGTCGTGTGATCTCAGGTGTTTTTGCAATTAGTAGCGTTGGCTTTTTTTTAGGGTTTTTTGGAATTGCAGTAAGTATCCTTCCTATCCTTTTCTGTCTAGTGAACAAGGGAACAGAGAAACGACCAAAAAGTCCCAAATGGTTGCATGTAAAAAAGATTTTATTGATAACAAAACAGGTGAGCAAAAAAAGGGGGTGACACCCCAACCAATTAACACATGTGGGACAGCAGGACGCACATGGGATAAAACGTAGATAATGATAACCTAATCAAGATTAATGTTGATGACATCTCCACACTATAAATAACAGGGTCATTGGTATAACAGAAACAGTAAACTGACTGCACAAAATGTGTCATGTCAAAATGAGTTATAATAGACTCACATGAGTCCGTTGCTAAATGCAAAATAATACCAATGAATGAAGCCAATGTTAATAGAGGTAAATGGTCAGTGCCTGGATAATGATTACCTGATGTGAATAGGCAGAGAGCACCCTGTGCGTCCACCATTTGGGACTTTTTGGTCGTTTCTCTGTTCCCTTGTTCAATATATTGTTTAGCGACTGTCCCATAGATTTCCATTTATGCCCGTATTGATATCAATAATATGATTCTATTTTCTTAATATCAACCATCCAGTATTTATTATTGCTATGGGCATATGTTCTTTGAAGTGTGTTTACCTTTTCTGTCTAGGCAGATTGGGCCCCAGCGTTTGCTCATACTATTTTCTGTCTGTGTCTGTTTTGCCTCTTGTCTAACCGCCATTACATGTTTGGGGGCTTCCTGTGTTCTTTGGGGATCTGCTCCGGGGCAGATAGCTTTCCTCTTTCTATCTTTAGGTGTAGTTAGCCTCTCAGGCTGTGACGAGGCGTCTAGGACCAACATAGGAACGCTCCATGGCTGCCTTTAGTTGTGGTGCAATCCAGTAGATTCCAACCTCTCTGGTGTATTGCCGTTTTTGCCTGCTCTCCTCAGCTACCAAAACATAACAGTTGGGGATCTCAGCTCCGCTCAGCTCCGTACACTTCGTACACACAGGGCTCCGTGCTTGAGCCGTGTGTGTATGGAGCGGAGCAGAGCCATGTGTGTACGGGGTGTACGGAGTGGAAACGCGTGTGTATGGAGCGGAGCGGTGTATACGAGGTGTATGGAGCGGAACCCTGTGTGTACAAGGTGGATATAGCAGTGCTGTGTGTGTACGGGCGTACAAAACGGAGCGCTGTGTGTACGAAGTGTATGGAGCTGAGCTGCTCAGCTCCGTACACTTCGTACACACAGGGCTCCGTACTTGAGCCGTGTGTGTACGGAGCAGAGCAGAGCCATGTGTGTACGGGGTGTATGGAGTGGAAACGCGTGTGTATGGTGCAAAGCCACATGTATACAAGGTTTACGGAGCAGAACCGCATGTGTACGAGGTATACAGAGCGTGGCTGCATGTGTACGAGGTTTACGGAGTGGAGCCGTGTGTGCGCGAGGTGTACAGAGCGGAGCCGCATGTGTATGAGGTTTACGGAGTGAAGCCGTGTGTGTACTGAGTGGAGCCGTGTGTGCGCGAGGTGTGCGGAGCTGAAGCGTGTGTGTACGAGGCATACAAAGCGGTACCGTGTGTGTATGAGGTGTGCAGAGTCGTGCGTGTACAAGGTGTATGGTGGGGAGCATTCATACCTCCCAACCGTCCCAGATCCAGTGGGACAGTCCCTATTTTGGGAATATGCCCCACTGTCCCGGCGGGGAACTTACTTTTCCCATGGACACAGAAGTACACGGCAGAGCCCCGAGGAGCACTTTAAAATTCGCACGTGACGTTACACCGGAAGTGACGTGCTAGAAGCTGACTGGAAATGAGGTAATTTCGGGAGGAGATTGTGATGGAACCATGGAAGCACTTCAGGGAATGCTTCAGATCCATCACTGTGTCCTCCTCCGACAGCGTGGACAGCAGGATAGCCTTGGACTCGGGGATGTCGGCCATGTGAGCGGATCATAATATGTCCTGCATCAGGAGGCTCAGCTGGGCACTACAATGGGAGCCGAGCTGCTATAGTATCTTTATAGAATCTTTCTTTCTTTCTCCCTCTGTTTCTTTCTCTCTCTGTTCTTTCTTTCTCTCTCTGTTCTTCCTTTCTCTCTCTGTTCTTTCTTTCCCCTTTTTTTCTTTCCCATCTTTCTTTCTCTCTTCCTCTCTTTTATTTCTTTCTTCCCCTCTTTATTTTTTTCTCTGTTCTTTTTTTCTGTCCACTCTTTCTTTCTCTGTTTTCTTTCTCTCTCTGTTCTTTATTTCTCCTCATTCTCTCTTCTCTTTTTTTCCCCTTCCTTTCTCTCAAACTTTCTTTCTCTCTCTGTTCTTTCTTTCTCTGTTCTTCCTTTTTCTCTCTGTTCATTCTTTCTCTGTTTTTCTTTCCCCACTTTCTTTATTTCTCTCTCTGTTCTCTTTCTTTCCCCTCTTTCTTTCTCTCTCTCTGTTCTTTCTCTCTCTCTGTTCTTTCTTTCACATCTTTCTTTCTCTTTATCTCTCTATTCTTTCCCCTCTTTCTTTCTCTCTCTGTTCTTTCCTTCTTTACCCTCTTTCTTTTTTCTCTCTCTGTTCTTTTGTTCTGTCCACTCTTTCTCTCTGTTTCTTTCTTTCTCTCTCTGTTTCTTTCTTTCTCTCTCTGTTCTTTCTTTCCCATCTGTCTTTCTTTCTCTCTCTGTTCTTTCTTTCCCCTCTTTCTTTTTTCTCTCTCTCTCTGTTTATTCTTTCTGTCCCCTCTTTCTTTCTCTGTTTCTTTCCCCTTCTTTCTTTCTTTTCTTTCTTTCTTTTCTTCTTTCTCTTTCTTTTTCTTTCTTCTTTCTTTCTTTCTTTCTTTCTTTCTTCTCTCTTTCTTTTCTTTCTTTCTTTCTTCTTTCTGTCTTTCTTTCCCTCTTCTTTCTTTCTTTTTTTTGTTCTTTCTTTCCCCTTTCTTTCTCTCTCCTTCTCTGTCTTTCTTTCCCCTTCTTTTTTTCCCTCTCTCTGTTCTTTTTTTCTGTCCCCACTTTCTTTCTCTCTGTTCTTTCTTTCTTTTTCTCTGTTCTTTCTTTCTCTCCTTTCTTTCTTTTTCTTTCTTTCTCTCTTTCTTCTTACTTCCTTTCTTTCTTTCTACTCTGTCTTTCCTCTTGTTTTCTTTTCTCTCTCCGTTCTTCTTCTTTTCCTCAGACAGTCATGTCCACGTACCAGCCACTGTGCCATCAGCCACTATCCAATGCCAACCACTGTGCCCTCAGTACCAGTCAGTATGATCAGCAGTGCTAAATGGGTGTGGTTGGGGCATGGACATGGGTGTGATTAGTTGTGAAATGGGTGTGGCCAGGGCGTGGCCTAAATTTGCCACGGTGCGCTATGCGTGACACAGCCTTTATCCCTCTTTTCTGTCTTCAAAGGTTGGGAGGTATGAGAAAGGAATCTACGAAGGTCAAGATGTCATTTAAATGGTACATGTGGGTAGAACCTGAGATTGGATGCTTGTTCTCAGTAGAATATGATATTATGAACATTCACAATAAGAGATGACGGAGATGAGATGAGATTAATGGTGTTCCATATGCACTGAAAAATGAGACTGCTAAAGAGTTAAAGTAGAAAGCTTAAAGGTATGTGCCCAGAAAGTTTTCTAGAGATGTTCAAAAACAAAGTCCGTGAATCATCAAGACCAGTGATTTTCACACCAGTCTTGAAGAGGCATAATGGAGTCAGACACTCATGCTTCATTAAGAGGTACACCCCTCTTAATGAATCAGGCATTTCTGACAAGTGGCGGAGACTCCGTGTGAGTGTGTGTGTGTGTGAGTGTGTGTGTGTGTGTGAGTGTGTGTGTCTCACCAATAATCTTACTCCAGTCAGAGAATGTGGTGTAAGGAAGGACACAGCTTGTCATGAATTAGACGACCTGTGGAGTCACATCCTTGTCCCCAACTATGCCATTTTCACAGAGCTGGGCAAAATTGGAGTGAAAACACCTAAAGATGTAAAAATTGCGTGAAACTGTGTTGCACAAATATTTTGTGACTTTTCTATGCTTTTTTAGGCAGTTTTCTAGCATAAAAGCTTTAATCAATCAGGACCACTGAGTTTTCTAGTGGAAATCACTTTGGGAAATGCTCAATCTTTGAGGTATGTGTCCAAAAAAGAGCCACGAAAATGCCGCAATAAAATGAACATATTGCAAAGCAAAAATGCAAAAACTACATTGCTGTACACATGTTCAGTCTTTTGATACTTCTTTTGACTGCTTGAGGGTTCGGAAACCATGAACTGGTTAATAGAAGTGGTATAGTCTTCAGGCGGGTTTGTTTGAAAGCCACAAAAAAGGATGCTAAACCCATCAGTAAAGCCAAAGTATGATAAACATTTATGCAAAATATAAAAAAAATTATTATACTCACTGGTCACCTCTCAGGTCCTTCTGCTTCTCAATGTCATCTGTCTGATTCTTGTTACATCTTCAAATTGCCCCCACTCATGTTAGGCGCGGACTTCCGTATATGACTAGGCTGATGGAGTTCTGTGAATGTGCCCACAAGGAACACAGTGAGACGTCATGATGCCGTGACCTTTCACGTCATGGCATTGTGACCTTTACAATCAGAGCTGTGTAAGCCATACCTCTGACTAAATTCCTCAATTTCCCTTACTTCCAACTTCAACTCCATGACTTAGACTGCAACTCCACAGTACTGCCTCGCTACTGACCAGGTACATAAAGTGCATTGCAGATTCATCTCAACTAAAAGTCGAGATCCTTAGATCAGGATTAAAACAGACATTTATAGGACATTTCATAACTTTCCCAAATTCTTATGAAAAAAATTACATCACATACTGCATTGGATTACTGAGCGTCGGTTCCATTTTATACTGATTCCGACTCCACTAAAATGGACACCGACTCCACGACTCCGACTCCACAGCCCTGTTTGCAATAGCATGAGCAGAACCCTAGTCTAGTCAAACCCAGAAGGCCCTGCATGAGGAGCCCTAGGATTTCAGCTCGAAGGTTGACGATCTGAAGACCTGACGAGTGAAATATAGCGCGAAGGGGCTGGAGAAATTTGAGATAGAGTATAAGAATGGGGTTTTTTTTTGCTTTTTTAAACATTTAGGTGGCTTTTTATGATTCAATTCATTGCTTTTGCTGAATCTGGTTTAAGGATTTTGCTTTATCCGCTTAAAAGCAAATTACAAAAACATTTGCATTCTTCCAAATACGGATTTTTGAGAAATTCTAGTACAATTCAATTCCATTCAAATGTATTTTCTCATCTCTAATGTGTATGCATATGCTTTGTGTATTTGTTTGTATGTGCTCTGTGCATACATATATATGGTTGTGCTCTGTGCGTACATGTGTATGTGTTTGGCATATGCATGTTTGTGTGTGTATGTGTGTATGTATGTGCTGTGTGTATAAATGTGTATATGCATTTTGTGTATACATATATGTGTGTATTTGCTCTGTGTATACATGTGTTTGTGCTATGTATATATACATGTGTGTGTAACATGCAGTGTGTGTGTGTGTATGTGTTACATACAGTGTTTTAGTCACATACAGTGTGTTCATATACTGTATAGCATCCATGTTTATAAATAACGGCAGCGCAGATGAGAGTTCAGAAGGGTAAACATCTAAACATGTCAGCAATCGCCCAACAAACAAGCAAAATGACGCTCATTCATCGTGTGAATGGATTGTTTAGGCCAGAACAAAAATCATTATTCTCAGCAACACTTCGCTCGGTATAAACTGAGGATGTGCTGCTGATAACATGATACTGTATGAGGACAGATTGATCTACTAGTAATCGTTCTGTGCCCATCATTCTTCATCAGTCATCAACATGAATTTTGTCAATTACGCTCGTTTAATGGCTTGAACTCAGCTCCTGCCTAAATGTTTGTGTGTGATGGTGTAGTATGTTAGCATTTTTGTCCCCTCTTTTAACTTTTACCCAGTACACCACTTTGTGTAAAACCGTCCATGAGTAGATACACTTCAACAACTATTCAAAAAACTTAATCTGCCTAAATCCTAAGATATTAAATATTACTGAATACAACACAAATGAATGGCCTTCTTACAAAAGTAACAAAGGAAACAAGCTCAAGAACTCTCAAGTGTAAGTAGCCTTTAAACTGAATGGTATGTCCAACTTATGCTTGGAACTCAAAATACCAGCATGCCCTCAGCATGATAATATTAGCCTAGTCAAAATAACCAAATAAAACATTGTCATATAGAAGCATGCACTTTTAATCTCAATTCCTGGTGATTAGAATTTGTTGCAATATATAGAGCACAAGTTCTGGTCACTTGTTGCAAAAACAATTATTGGACATATTGTAAGTTTCAATCAAATCAAGCAATATTTGATTTCCTTTAGAGCGTATATACTTTTTAATATAGTATTTTTAAAGTTGGGTTAGAAATACCTTTAGAACTCATGTACAACTTTGCGCTCTGATTTAAAATGGCTGTAGGTGGAGAAGCATGTGGCCAGATGAGTCCATCAAACTCATCCAACTGAAAAAGACTTTACATAAGAAAGCTGCTTTTCTATTGGATGTGGATGATGGACAGGTCTCATCCAATGCTCCTCCACCATCAGCCATTTTCTGAAGAAAGGGGCTCTGAAGTCTGTGAGGAAAGTTGTACTAACAAGTACAGGAGAAAAAAATGGTCATACCTACATGATAGTAAATGTACACAAAATCATGTCACTAACACATCTTTTAAAGTATAGTAACCAATCTCTTTAACCCCTTAGTGACAGAGCCATTTTGCAGCTTAATGACCGGGCCAATTTTTACAATTCTGACCACTGTCAATACAGAATAATGGGACAACATAACACAGGAGTTTAGAGAACAAGTACGGATTTGTAAAGATACCTTAACCCCTCTCTGACACCTGACGTACTATCCCGTCCATAAAACCCGTGACAATCTGACCACGGACGGGATAGTACGTCATAGCGATCAGCTGCGCTCCTGGGGGGAGCGCAGCTGATCGCCGCCGGGTGTCAGCTGATTATCACAGCTGACACCCGGGACTGTGTACCAGGAGCGGTCACGGACCGCTCCCGGCACATTAACCCCTTGCACACCGTGATCAAACATGATTGCAGTGTACTGGGGGCACAGGGGAGCATCGCGCAGGGAGAGGGCTCCCTGCGCACCCCCTGAGACCTTCAGAACAGCGCGATGAGATCGCGCTATTCTGAGGGCTTCCTCCCTCCCAGGACCCGGATCCAAGATGGCGCCGGGGTCCTGGAGGGAGGCGGCTACCTCAGTGCCTGCCGAGAGCAGGCACTGAGAAGCCTGCAGCGCTGCCTGTGAGATCGCTGGTCTCACAGAGTACTGTGCACACTGTGAGACCAGCGATCTGACATTTTACAGTGATGTCCCACCCTGGGACAATGTAAAAAAGTAAAAAAAATAAAAATAAACGTGTAAAAAAAAAATTCCAAAATAAATAAATTAAAAAAAAAAATATTCCCCAATAAATTCATTTCTTCCTGTAAATAAAAAAAATAAAACAATAAAAGTACACATATTTGGTATCGCCGCGTCCCTAACGACCCCCCCTATAAAACTGTCCCACTAGTTAACCCTTTTTGTGAACCCCTTAAAAAAAAAATAAAAACAAAGCAAAAAATCAGTGCTTTATCATCATACTGCTGAACAAAAAGTGGAATAATACGCGATCAAAACGACCGATATAAATAAACATGGCACTGCTAAAAATGTCATCTTGTCCCGCAAAAAACGAGCCATCACACAGCATCATGAGCGAAAAAATAAAAAAGTTATAGCTCGCAGAATAAAGCGATGCAAAAATAATTATTTTTTATATAAAATTGTTTTTATTCTATAAAAGCGCCAAAACATAAAAAAATGATATAAATGAGGTATCGCCGTAATCGTACTGACCCGAAGAATAAAACTGCTTTATCAATTTTACCACACGCGGAACGGTATAAACGCCTCCCCCAAAAGAAATTCATGAATTGCTGATTTTTGTTCATTCTAACCTCCAAAAATCGAAATAAAAAGCGATCAAAAAATGTCACATGCTCAAAAATAGTACGAATAAAAACGTCAACTCGTCCCGCAAAAAATAAGACCTCACATGACTCTGTGGGCCAAAAGTTATTGTGCAATTTGTCCTGAGTACGCTGATACCCCATATGTTGGGGTAAACCACTGTTTGGGCGCACGGCAGGGCTCGGAAGCGAGGGAGTGTCATTTGACTTTTTGAATGCCACGTCGTGTTTGGAGACCCCCTGATGTGTCTAAACAGTGGAAACCTCCCACAAGTGACCCCATTTTGGAAACTAGACCCTTAAGGAACTTATATAGATGTGTGGTGAGCACTTTGAACCCCCAAGTGTTTCACAGAAATTTATAAACGCAGAGCCGTGAAAATAAAAAATATTTTTTTTCCTCAAAAATGATTCTTTTAGCTAGCTATTTTTTATTTTCCCAAGGGTAACAGGAGAAATTAGAACCCAAAATTGGTGTGCAATTTGTCCTGAGTGCGCTGATACCCCGGAAGGGAGGGAGCGCCATTTGACTTTTTGAAAGCCATGTCGTGTTTGGAGACCCCCTGATGTGCCTAAACAGTGGAAACCCTCAATTCTAGCTCCAACCCTAACCCCAACACACCCCTAACCCTAATCCCAACCCTAACCCTAATCCCAACCCTAATTGTAACCCTAACCCTAATTGTAACCCTAACCATAATTGTAACCCTAACCCTAATTCCAACCCTAACCCTAATTATAACCCTAACACTAAGGCTAGGATCATATTGCGTTTTACCAGCCCGTTCAACACATAGCGTTGACGGGCTAGTAACGGTATAGCAAAACGCGATCGCGTTATGCTATACCCGCTAGCTCACAGGAATCAGCAGATGATTCATCTGCGCTAGCGGTTACGGAGCCCAGGCGCTGCGTCCGAGGCTCCGTCACTGAATTACGGCACGTCGCGAATGCATGCCGCTTTACGGCATGCGTCGCGATGCGCCCTCAAATGGGGTGAATGGTAGCGTTAACGGACTGCCATAGCGCAGTATGAACCCAGCCTAACCCTAACCCTAATGCTAACCCTAACCCTAATTGTAACCCTAACCCTAATTATAACCCTAACCCTAATTATAACCCTAACCCTAACCCTAATGAAAAAATAAAAATAAATAAAATTTATTTATTTTATTATATGTCCCTAACAAAGGGGGTGATAAAGGGGGGGTTTATGTACTGTTTTTGCTATTTTGATCACTGTGATAGTTTATCACAGTGATTAAAATGTACTTTTAGAGAATGAATGAAGTCATTCATTTTTTGAATCTGCCGCCAGGGTGAAGACGCTGGAGGATCGGACGACAGGGGGCGCTGCAGGAGTGCAGAGGGGCCATGGGGGACCAGCAATAGGTACCGGAGGGGATCGGGGGTCTGTGCAGGAACGAGTAGGGTGTGCGAGCGACTTCTCATAATTGCAGGCTTTATTATTCTCGTTACCCTTGTATAACTGAGTTACATGCATAACATCATGTATGCATGCTCACCACGCAAGACTCCATTACTGAGCAAAAAGCATGTTCAAACACGTTTAAAGTTTGCTCAACAACATTTAGGCAAGGCTGTGAAATACTGGGAGAATATAGTCTGGTCAGATGAGACCAAAATTTAACTCTTTGGATGCCATAATGCACACCATGTTTGGAGGCCAAAAGGCACTGAATATCACCCCCAAAACAACATACTAACAGTGAAGTTAGTTGGTGGGAACATCAGCATAAAATACTAGCAAACCTCATGTCATTGAAGGAAAGATGAATGGACAACTGTACCAAGACATTCTTGATAAAAATCAGCAGCCATCTACCAGAATGATAAAGATGAAACGAGGGTAGACATTTCAGCAAGACAATTATCCCAAACACACAGCCAAGGAAACTCTCAAATTGTTTCAGAAAAAGAAAATAAAGCTGCTAGAATTGCCAAGCCAATCACCTGACCTGAATTCAGCAGAAATTTTAAGGAAGGAATTAAAGCTCAGAGTTCATAGAAGGAGCCCACAGAACCTTCAGGATTTGAAGAGTATTTGTGTGGAAAAATGGACCAAAATCACACCTGAGCAATCATCTAGTTTCTCCATTCAAGAGGTGTCCTGAAGCTGTCATCACCAACAAAGACTTTTTTGTGAAGTTATAATTACATTTCAGTAAGCGTGTTCAATACCTTTTCCCTGTGACACTTCTCATTATTATACAGAACTGAATTTATTGACATCTATGATATATTTTCTTTGCCTGTGTGGATAGTATGGGTTGCTACTGACATCTAGTGAGAATTTCATGTCAATAGCACCTTTAGAAATATAATAATTAATAAGAAAATTGGTGTCGTGTTCAGTACTTATTTCACCATACACCAAAGATGACTGCTTAAAAGACAATTGTTCTGTTTATTTTTGTTTTAACATAAAATTGTGCATTTATATGTGAAACATTTTTTCCTGATTTTTATGTTGTATACTTTGTGGGGGATTTTTTTTAACTATTTTAAAAAAATTTTAACTTTTTTTTGCTTTTTTACTTAGTACCGTACCTCATTTGATTATGACATTTAAAAAGGGAAATAGCCTTGGATGGTTCTAAAACTGACCATGCTTGATGCTGCAGGAGCTCGGAAGTCTGCTGACCCAAGCTCCCAGCGGTGATTGTGCAGGCACAGCTCCTGTGCCTGCATTATCACCATGATGTTTATCATAAAGCTGTAACTGCTTCCCAATCATAATGTACATTTACATTGGTATGGGCTTAATGATAATATCGGTGGTGGGTTATGGAATTGAGAGGGTAATTGATGACATCCCTTGTAGTCTGGGGCAGTAAAAGTAGTAACTACTATAGCTACATCTGCTTTATTCCTTCCTCTTGCTCTTCCACCTGTGGTTGTAGGCCATCCAGATAGATATTTTCGTATTAATTGTTTGCACTAAAATGAAACTCACAGGGGTATTATCAGAAAACAAGAAATTCTGGATGCTTCTTTTAAAACCCTTCTGATCAGTAGAACATTCAACATTTCTGGCTCTGTTATATTTGTCTTATGATTTATCACTTTTTTTACACTTTTTTTGATGGTATGGTGTCTCCCTTTATGCTAGTTTTTAGTTTTTGTTCTTTAGAGATACTATCACATCTAATTTTAACTAATATACTGTACATGAAAATGTAGAAGTAGTTTTCAGATAGTGCATGAGAAGCTTTGCATCCAGACGTCAGAGATTTTGTTTATCCCAGCAAAACAAGGAAATTCTCAGTGGAAAACGTTGTTTAAGATCAAAGTATAGGAAGCGCGATATATCTCCTGCTGCTGCCAGTGAGCGATATGTTCTTCCCTATATGCAAGTTTTCCCTATCAAGATAAAGGACCATTAGTTTGTCTGTATACCCCATGTGGAGAATGTCTGGACACCATCCACTTAAGACTAAGGTGTTGTAAGGGCAAACAGAACTCTGTTATGACTGATCCAGCATTTTTATGTCAGTCTTATGTCTGTATTTGTCTAAGACTGTACAGTATTTCTGTAGAACAGGAATCACCTGATCATTACATATAATGTATTTGCGAAGAAAATTACTAATCACTCGGTCTGTGATCAACCAGGAGATGTTGAAGAGGAGGCTCCCAGCCTATTTAGATCCTATAATGAGAAGGATTGGTCACTGCTGTTATAAACTTTACAAAAGTTATCCTTTTAAATAAAATTAAAACAAAAAAAAATCTGTAAAACAAAAAAGAGAGTACTCACTTCTCCTATCCTCTGCTATTCCAGCAGAGACACTTTGGCACATCACCGATGTAGCTAATCATTGGCCTCAGCGGTCACATGATTTATTAGTATTTATAAGTAAATTATACTACATGACCACTGCAAACAGTGACTGGCTGCAGCCGTCCTATGCTGTAATAGAGGGAAGGTGTGCATTCAGGTCATATAGATTGTGGTGCTGGTGAATTTGGACCATGAGGTGCCAACATCAAAAAGAGAAGTAAGATTCACCGCACACAAAAAATTGAATATTGATGCAAAAAGAATTTTATTGTGCCCGTAACAGAAAGGAGATAAATGTGCCACGTTTATAAATCAGAGGAACAATTTCATGAATACCCATACAATTACAGATGCCCGACGTTTCGATCCTCCCGGATCTTAGTCATGGGGTACTAGGGAGAATAGACAAGAGAAAAAAGGATAAATAACAAACAAAAAACAAAATATACAGTTATGTACAAAAGTTACATATATACATATCAAGATTAGTTGATTATAGTAGAAGCTTCTTATGTAAGGGCAAAATAAGAATTTCAGATCAGGAAAGCAAAAAACCTAACTAGCGCAACTATATTATGTGTTATTAGCAGTCATTTTTGAAAGAATACAGAATAATGGGACAACATAACACAGGAGTTTAGAGAACAAGTACGGATTTGTAAAGATACCTTAACCCCTCTCTGACATCTGACGTACTATCCCGTCCATAAAACCCGTGACAATCTGACCACGGACGGGATAGTACGTCATAGCGATCAGCTGCGCTCCTGGGGGGAGCGCAGCTGATCGCCGCCGGGTGTCAGCTGATTATCACAGCTGACACCCGGGACTGTGTGCCAGGAGCGGTCACGGACATTAACCCCTTGCACACCGCGATCAAACATGATTGCGGTGTACTGGGGGCACAGGGGAGCATCGCGCAGGAAGAGGGCTCCCTGCGCGCCCCCCTGAGACCCTCAGAACAGCGCGATGTGATCGCGCTATTCTGAGGGCTTCCTCCCTCCCAGGACCCGGATCCAAGATGGCGCCGGGGTCCTGGAGGGAGGCGGCTTCCTCAGTGCCTGCCGAGAGCAGGCACTGAGAAGCCTGCAGCGCTGCCTGTGAGATCGCTGGTCTCACAGAGTGCTGTGCACACTGTGAGACCAGCGATATGACATTTTACAGTGATGTCCTACCCTGGGACAATGTAAAAAAGTAAAAAAAATAGAAATAAACGTGTAAAAAAAAAATTCCAAAATAAATTAAAAAAAAAAAAAAATATTCCCCAATAAATTCATTTCTTCCTGTAAATAAAAAAAATAAAACAATAAAAGTACACATATTTGGTATCGCCGCGTCCCTAACGAACCCCCCTATAAAACTGTCCCACTAGTTAACCTCTTTTGTGAACCCCTTAAAAAAAAAAATAAAAACAAAGCAAAAAATCAGTGCTTTATCATCATACTGCTGAACAAAAAGTGGAATAATACGCGATCAAAACGACCGATATAAATAAACATGGCACTGCTAAAAATGTCATCTTGTCCCGCAAAAAATGAGCCATCACACAGCATCATGAGCGAAAAAAAAAAAAGTTATAGCTCGCAGAATAAAGCGATGCAAAAATAATTATTTTTTATATAAAATTGTTTTTATTCTATAAAAGCGCCAAAACATAAAAAAATGATATAAATGAGGTATCGCCGTAATCGTACTGACCCGAAGAATAAAACTGCTTTATCAATTTTACCACACGCGGAACGGTATAAACGCCTCCCCAAAAGAAATTCATGAATTGCTGATTTTTGTTCATTCTAACCTCCCAAAAATCGAAATAAAAAGCGATCAAAAAATGTCACATGCTCAAAAATAGTACGAATAAAAACGTCAACTCGTCCCGCAAAAAATAAGACCTCACATGACTCTGTGGGCCAAAATATGCAAAAATTATAGCTCTCAAAATGTGGTGATGCAAAAACTATTTTTTGCAATAAAAAGCGTCTTTTAGCGTGGCAGCTGCCAATCATAAAAACCCGCTATAAATAGTAAATCAAACCCCCCTTTATCACCCCCCTAGTTAGGGAAAAATAATAAAATTACAAAAATGTATTTATTTTCATTTTCCCATTAGGGTTATGGTTAAGGTTAGGGTTGCGGCTAAAGTTAGGGTTAGGGTTGGCGCTAAAGTTAGTATTAGGGTTATGGTTGGGATTAGGGAGAGGGGTGTGTTAGGGTTAGGTTTGTGGTTAGGGTTGGGACTAGGGTTAGGGGTGTGTTGGGGTTAGGGTTGGAGTTAGAATTGGGGGGTTTCCGCTGTTTAGGCACATCAGGGGCTCTCCAAATGTGACATGACGTCTGATCTCAATTCCATCCAATTCTGCGTTGAAAAAGTCAAACGGTGCTCCTTTCCTTCTGACCTCTGCCATGCGCCCAAACAGTAGTTTACTCCCACATGGGGTATCAGCGTACTCTGGACCCTAAGAGTTATTGTGCAATTTGTCCTATTTCTTCTGTTACCCTTGGGAAAATAAAAAACTGGGGGCAAAAATATCATTTTTTTAAAAAAAAAAAAGATTTTTTTTGTTTTTACGGCTGTACGTTATAAACTTCTGTGAAGCACTTAGGGGTTCAAAGTGCTCACCACACATCTAGATAAGTTCCTTGTGGGGTCTATTTTCCAAAATGGGGTCACTTGTGGGGGGTTTCCACTGTTTAGGTGCATCAGGGGCTCTCCAAATGCGACATGACGCCCCCAGAGCATTCCATCAAAGTCTGCAATCCAAAACGTCACTACTTCCCTTTCGAGCCCCAACGTGTACCCATACAGTAGTT
Source organism: Oophaga sylvatica (assembly GCA_033576555.1). NCBI lineage: Eukaryota > Metazoa > Chordata > Amphibia > Anura > Dendrobatidae > Oophaga > Oophaga sylvatica. The sequence continues at coordinate 537,470,620 of JARQOD010000002.1, read as the reverse complement.
TTCTCCCACATATTGGGTATCAGCGTACTCAGGACAAATTGGACAACAACTTTTGGGGTCCAATTTCTCCTGTTACCCTTGTGAAAATAAAATATTGGGGGCGAAAAGAATAATTTTTGTAAAAAAAAAATATTTTTTGTTTTTACGGCTGTACGTTATAAACTTCTGTGAAGCACTTGGGGCTTCATAGCGCTCACCACACATCTAGATAAGTTCCTTGTGGGGTCTATTTTCCAAAATGGGGTCACTTGTGGGGGGTTTCCACTGTTTAGGCGCATCAGGGGCTCTCCAAATGCGACATGACGCCCCCAGACCATTCCATCAAAGTCTACAATCCAAAACGTCACTACTTCCCCTCCGAGCCCCAACGTGTACCCATACAGTAGTTTTCTCCCACATATTGGGTATCAGCGTACTCAGGACAAATTGGACAACAACTTTTGGGGTCCAATTTCTCCTGTTACCCTTGTGAAAATAAAATATTGGGGACGAAAAAATCATTTTTGTAAAAAAAAAAAAAAAATTATTTTACGGCTGTACGTTATAAACTTCTGTGAAGGACTTGGGGTTCAATGGCTCACCACACATCTAGATAAGTTCCTTGAGGGGTCTAGTTTCCAAAATGGTGTAATTTGTGGGGGGTTTCCACTGTTTAGGCAGATCAGGAGCTCTCGAAACACGACATGGCATCCAGCCAATTCTGCGTTGAAAAAGTCAAACGGCACTCCTTCCCTTCCAAACTCTGCCATGCACCCAAACAGTGGTTTTACCCCCACATATGGGTATCAGCGTACTCAGGACAAATTGCACAATAACTTTTGGAGTCTTGTTACCCTTGGAAAATAAAAATTGGGGTGAAAAGATCATTTTTGTGAAAAAATATGATTTTTTAATTTTACGGCTCTACGTTATAAACTTGTGTGAAGCACTTGGGGGTTCAAATTGCTCCACAAAGATCTAGATAAGTTCCTTGAGGGGTCTAGTTTCCAAATGGGGTCACTTGTGGGGGGTTTCCACTGTTTAGGCACATCAGGGCTCTCCAAATGCAACATGTCGTCCAATCTCAATTCCAGCCAATTTTGGTTGGAAAAAGTCAAATGGTGCTCCTTCCATTCCGAGCTCTGCCGTGCCCCAAACAGTGGTTCCCCCCCCACATATTGGGTATCAGCGTACTCAGGACAAATTGGACAACAACTTTGTGGTCCAATTCTCCTGTTACCCTTGGGAAAATAAAAAATTAGTGACTAAAATAATTTTTGTGGGAAAAAAATAGGATTTTTTATTTTCATGCCCGGCATTATAAACTTGTGTGAAGCACTTGGGGGTTCAAAGTGCTCACCAAAGCTATAGATAAGTTCCTTAGGGGGTCTAGTTTCCAAATGGTGTCACTTGTGGGGGGTTTCCACTGTTTAGGCGCATCAGGGGCTCTCCAAACGCGACATGGCGTCCGATCTCAATTCCAGCCAATTTTGGTTGGAAAAAGTCAAATGGTGCTCCTTCCATTCCGAGCTCTGCCGTGCGCCCAAACAGTGGTTCCCCCCCCACATATTGGGTATCAGCGTACTCAGGACAAATTGGACAACAACTTTTGTGGTCCAATTTCTCCTGTTACCCTTGGGAAAATAAAAAATTAGTGACTAAAAATAATTTTTGTGGGAAAAAAATAGGATTTTTTATTTTCATGCCCGGGCATTATAAACTTGTGTGAAGCACTTGGGGGTTCAAAGTGCTCACCAAAGCTATAGATAAGTTCCTTAGGGGGTCTAGTTTCCAAAATGGTGTCACTTGTGGGGGTTTCCACTGTTTAGGCGCATCAGGGGCTCTCCAAACGCGACATGGCGTCCGATCTCAATTTCAGCCAATTTTAGTTTGAAAAAGTCAAACGGCGCTCCTTCCCTTATGAGCTCTGCTGTGCGCACAGACAGTGGTTTTCCCCCACTTATGGGGTATTGGCGTACTCAGGAGAAATTGCACAACAACTTTGTCCATTTTCTTCTTTTACCCTTGTGAAAATAAAAAAAAGTTTGCAAAAGATCATTTTTGTGGCTAAAAAGTTAAATATTCATTTTTTCCTTCCACGTTGCTTCAGCTCCTGTGAAGCACCTGAAGGGTTAATAAACTTTTTGAATGTGGTTTTGAGTACCTTAAGGGGTGCACTTTTTAGAATAGTGTCACTTTTGGGTATTTTCTGCTATATAGACCCCTCAAAGTGACTTCAAATATGAGGTGGTCCCTAAAAAAAATGGCTTTTTTTAAAATTTTGTTGTAAAAATGAGAAATCGCTGGTCAACTTTTAGGCGGGATATTTAAATGATGGCAGTCAGGTCAGATGGGCGGTGTTTTGGGTACTTGCCTTAACATGTTGATCGCCGCTGTCTCCATTATTTCTGGGAATTGTAGTCGTTGCCCTTCATATAACGCGCCTGCACATTCCAGTCTTGAATTGCGAACGCGCAGTATGCTTTGCCCGCAGATTGCAATGCGCAGGCGCGTTATATGGTGGGCAATGACTACAATTCCCAGAAATAATGGAGACAGCGGTGAACAACATATTAAGGCAAGTACCCAAAACACCGCCCATCTGACCTGACTGCCATCATTTAAATATCCCGCCAATTTAGGGTGACAGATTCCCTTTAAACTGTGGGTATAATAGAATAGAGGCAATGGTGTCAAAATCTTCTCTAGATAAACGGAAAGGGGTGAGAGTATTGAATCTGTTGATGCTACGATGGGTCTGCCTGGAGGGTTATTGAGTGATTTATGAATTTTCAGAAGGATATAGAAGACAGGAGTGATGGGGTACAGATTGGTGAGGAATGTTACCTTTTTTGTCAATGATTTGTTCATCAAGGGCCGTACTGAGTAAAGCCTGTATCTTGGAATTTATGGCCCAAGTGGGATCTCTTGGAATGATTTTATAAGTCTGCGAAGAGTTGGAGTAAAACTTCTTTGGTATAAAGGGAGTGATCCATAATAACGGTGGCACACCCTTTATCCGCCGGTTTAATTATGATGGACTTATTTTTCTGTAGTGATACAAGTGTTTGACATTCAATGGATGTTAAATTCTTACAGGTGGGAAAGAAACCAAGGCGTTGGTCATGGACTAAAGCCTTTACCTCACGATCTACAAACGAGATAAATGTTTCCGTCGCGTGTGAAGTATGTGCTGGATTGAAAGAACTGGGATTCCGAAGCCCCAGTTTTTCGACAGAGATCTCTGCAACAGAGACGTCCCCGTTAGGAGACACTCTGATATCAGAGGTATCTGTTTTAGTCCCAAAATAAATCTTAAGTCTGATGGTGCGGTAAAAGCGCTGAAGATCCTTCTCCATCTGGAATGCGTCCCAGTTGGGGGTAGGACAGAATGACAGTCCTTTCTGAAGCACGGATAATTCCGCAGGGGAGAGTGTATAGTTAGAGATGTTGATTATCGTGCTGGACGTGGTCTTACCTGAGACCTGGTCGCTATTCTTTCTCCTCGATTGTCTTTCGTTGTGTTGAAGTCCTCCCCTGCGGCCTCGCCCTAAAAAATTCATTCTTGTAGAGCCTGTAGAAGAGTCGCTCTCGGTGCTGAAGGAGCCAAATCTGCGGTTTGGTTGGTGACGCCAATTGTTTGGTCCGAAGGAGTCATTCCATCTGCACACCCTGTTAGGTAATACTGAGCTGGCCACCTAGGAGCTGTTGAAATTACCACATATATACTCTGATCTCTGTTTTGTCCCATTTATTCTAGTTCTAGAAAGACTGACGCTAGTGACATTAATCTCTGGTCCTTCTAAGTGCCTCTATTCTATTATACCCACAGTTTAAGGTATCTTTAGAAATCCATTCTTGTTCTCTAAACTCCTGTGTTATGTTGTCCCATTATTCTGTATTCTTTCAAAAATGACTGCTAATGAGTCTGACACATAATATAGTTGCGCTAGTTAGGTTTTTTGCTTTCTGGATCTGAAATTCTTATCTTGCCCTTACATAAGAAGCTTCTACTATAATCAACTAATCTTGATATGTATATATGTAACTTTTGTACATAACTGTATATTTTGTTTTTTGTTTGTTATTTATCCTTTTTTCTCTTGTCTATTCTCCCTAGTACCCCATGACTAAGGCCTCTTTCACACATCCGTTTTGCCACCGGCGTTTTGTCGGATCGCCGCATCCGGCAACTAGTATGTAAAACCGGATGAGACGCATCCGGGCTTTTCGCCGGATCCGTCTCGGGCATCTGAACAAAAACCGGACCCATCTCATCCGGTGTATCCGTTTTTTTATCCGTTTATCGAAGGATTACGCCGGATCCGGTTTTTAAAAACGCCCTTTTTTGGGGTTCCAAACATGATTGACTACTGTAATCCTATAGATACACTGTTCCTACAGCCCATCTTTGACAGGTTGTAGAGGAGCAAGTGCAGGTTGGAGAGAAGAGCAAGTAGCAATTGACTGGCGAACATGGATGTTATTATTGGCAATATCTTCAAGAATCTGGTGGATTTTACAGCTGAGGCGAATCGCTTGAAGATTATCGTTATGGAGAATGAGAGAAAGATCGAGCAGTGCATTATGCGTCAGCATCAACGACGCGCCGTATGTGGATACACCCCATCACAGCACAGAGACTAACCCGTGGTGTGTATTCTACACTCAACATGGAGCTGAGAGAAAACCCTGAGAAATTTTTTGCCTATCTTCGGATGAAGAAAGAGAATTTTGACTGTTTGCTGGAGCGTGTTGGAGAACAAATCCGTAGATCCGACACCTATTGTCGCTTCTCGATTTCTCCGGCGGAGCGTCTCAAGGTCACTATAAGGTAAGCTATATGTATTGGATCTGCTTGCTTGAGCACACTTGTATTGTTGTTCTAATTTTTTTAACATCACATTACAACAAGGGAACCATATCAGTACAATAAAACATGGTCAAAAACAGTGTGTTTTTCCTTTATTTTTTTTATTTTTGGTATCTCCAATAGTTATAGCTGAGTTCTGCTATGTAATGCTGTGATTGTAAACTAAGTGATTTTTTCTATTTTGTTTACAGATTTCTGGCAACTGGAGAAATGCTGTCATCGCTCCATTTCCAGTATCGCCTTGGAATTTCTACGCTATCAGGCATCATCAAGTACACTTGTCGTACTCTGTGGGACTGTTTGGTTGGATAATTTCTTCCAGAGCCAACTACAGACCGGTGGCTTGAAATAGCGGACCAGTTTCTCTATATCTGCCAGTTTCCAAATTGCCTGGGCGCTGTTGATGGCAAACACATCCGCATTCAAAAGCCTGCAGGAACCGGATCAGAATTCTTTAACTACAAGAAATATATTTCGGTCGTCCTGATGGCTATTGCTGATGTGGAGTACAAATTTATTGCTGTGGACATTGGGTCTTATGGACGGTCCAATGACTCTCAAGTGTTTAAACTTTCTGCTATGGGGCGGAGATTGTACGGAAACACTTTTCAGTTTCCACCCCCTAGGCCACTGCCTCAAACCTCTGGCCCACCTATGCCTTTCGTGTATGTAGGTGATGAGGCATTCCAGCTGTCCGAACACCTCTTGAAGCTGTACGCCAGCAGAGGATTGACCCATACAAAGAGAATTTTCAACTAACGCCTCACAAGAGCCAGACGGATGGTGGAGTGTGCGTTTGGGATTATGACAGCCAAATGTCGTGTCCTTTTGACTGCGATAAACTTGAAGACAGAGACTGTGGATGATGTTGTTAAAGCGTGCGTGGTCCTACATAATTTTATGATCACCAAGGAACCGATTTCTATTGAGGACCACAATCAAGAAACAACCTTGCACGACTACAGCAACATTACCACTCGGAGTACACTGGCGGTTTCAAGAATGAGGGACCATTTTGCCCAATACTTTGTGTCACCAGAAGGTAGAGTAGACTGGCAGGATGACAGAGTGTGATCAATTGATTATTTCTTTTAAAAATCTTTCTGTACCCATAATAAGGAAAGATTTCTACCTTCTTTGTGTGTTTTGTACTGCATGTTACCTTTTGGCCATAGTTGTGTCCCTGTCTTTTTTTTTTAAATAAACCACAGTATTTCACCTTTTTACAAAAAATGTGTACCTGCTAGGGGATAACCTCATAAAGTACACAAGTTTTGGAAAAAGGTCAGATACTTTCTATACTCCACAACCCGGGACAAAATTGTGGCAAAAAGGTAAAATTTATGTTCCTCAAAGTTATGTAGATATTTTTGACATATTACCCTAACAGATGTTGGTGTTTGTGTACCCACATGTTTACCTGGTTTAATACATTTGTTACTTAACATCCTATAAAGAAATGACAGACAACATTTGTAAACCACTTTAACTTTTATTAAAAAAAATATTTTTTAATATAAATTGTGGTAAATGTGGCCTTTTTGCCAACTGTTTCAATTTTAATAAACTTTATTTTTTTAATAAAATAGAATTTTTATTTTAAGGGTAAAAAAAAAATATTCACAGTTGTGTGTATTGTGGGGTGGAAATAGTGCTGGAGGGGCTGCGGGACACTTAGACCGTGGGAGTGTGGAGGGACGACCGGGATGGTGGTGGTGAAGGAACAGGAAGAGGTGAAGGGGTGGAAAGAGTGAGAGAATGGGAAGACAAGTTAGAGGCAGAACAGGTGGGTGGTGGAGTGGAGGGTTGGGCAGGAGGAGCAGGTGACATGGTAGGGAATTGGAAAGGGGAAGGAGATCGGTAAGAGGTAGGAGTGTGGTACGGGGTAGGTGTCTGGTAGTGGGGAGGTTGCTGGTACTGGTGAGGTCACTGCAGTTGGGGATGTGTCTGGTACTGGGGAGGTTGCTGGAAATGGGTAGGTGGTTGATACTGGGGAGGTTGCTGGAGCTGGGGAGGTGGTTGGTATTGAATAGGAGGGGGAGGAGGGATGGCGGCTGGAGGGGGAGGTGGAGGAATGACTGGGGTGAATGGAGGAGGATGGGAGATAGCCTGCACTAGAGCAGCATGGCACATATGCATTACATACATCTGCTGGTCAGCAGATAGCGTATCTATGCACTCCATCACAGACCTAAAAAAGCTGTGATTAGGAGATGCTCTTGCTTCCGACTGCATGGTTTGCAGAAGTGTCTTTACCTCCAAAATGGTGGAGGTTATCTGATTAATGCCAGCGGCAAGTTGTTCAGATAATACTTTAAGACAGTTCTGGAAAGATGCATTCAAATGCAAGAACTCGGGCGCATAGCTCCTTTCCTGACCTCTCTGCCGCTGCCGCCCAGTACCTGCAGCTGTACTAGAGCTGGCAGTGGCAGGAGGGTGGGGTAAAGGGAAATGCTATCTCCTCACCAGTAGCTGCATGTAATGCAGGCGGCCACGATGCTCCAGCGCTGGTGGACGGGACTGCGGGATCGAATGTGTGGGAAGGTGCAGATGTACCGGGGCGGTCGAAGTGTCCCTCGGTGTCGGTCTCCTGAGGGATTGTCCCAGAAGGCGCCAACTCTGCGGGCCCCTGAGTGCTGGTCACCGTGCTGTGGAATAAAGAGAAAACATACAATTAATATACAGATGTGGAATGGCCCTGGCTGCAAAAAAACTTTGGATAGATGTTAAAATTTTATGGTAATATTTACCTTCGGATGACCATAGTTTCCCGCAGGAACGCCAGGGCTCGTGTGTACTTGTACTTGTTCTGGCGTCCTGCAGATCCACTCGGGGCCCGCATCTCCTTGTTGAACTCCTTCTTGAAACGATCCCTCACAGACCGCCACCACTTCACAATTCTCTCCCCTGAAACGAGAAACCACAAATTGGTTAGTATACAACATCAGTGTTTCCCAAACTTCAGTCCTCGTGTCCCCCAGAGGTCATGTTTACAGTATTTCCATAGTGTTTCACAAAAGGCAATCCTGAAAACATGAACCGTGGGGGACACGAGGACTGAAGTTTTGGAAACACAGCTTTACAGTCAGCAACCTGAACTATACCTTACGGTGTTTAGTCTGGGACCTAACATCGAGGTCCTCCCAGCGGTCCACCATTGCCGATGCCACTTCCTCCCAGAGCCGTCGGGTCACTACTTGATCAGAATGGCGGCGGTCCCCCATGTTCCACAGCAGCTCCCTTTCTTTGACCAGATCAATGAGGAGGTCGACGTCTATCCCCTCCTCACCGTCCGATTCGAGAGCACGCTGTGAAGCCTGTGAAATAAAAACAGAAAAAAACAATACATTAGCCTCCACACTAGCAAGTGAAAAAGAAAAAAAGGAAAAATGTTTAACAAAATCCAATTAAAATATATATACATACCAAAATTAACAAAATATTTAGAAAAAAGACAAAAAATATTTAAAAAATAAGGTAAAAAGACTAAAAAAGTTTAAATCAAAACAAAAAAATTTAAATTATACATGTAAAACAAAAAAAAAGGATTAAAACAAAAAAATATATATATTTTTTTTACCTAACAATTAAATTAGAAAAAAAAAAAAAACCTTACACGGTGGTAACCGCCGCCGCTCTCACGACGACGACTCTGGGAGGCGCTGTGAGGACCCCTTTGTTGGCTACTAGATCCGAGAGACTAAAAAGAAAAAATAGAAGTTTGTGATATAGGCATGTGTTGCGCGCTGTGTGAAGTATGTACTAAATGGTTTTCTATGTGTTGTGTGTAGTGTGATGTTGTGTTTCTGCGATTGATGCAGGATACTTACGAATTGTGAGCCCACTCCGGGTATCTCTCCACCCCGTCCTTCTTCCTCTGGGAGCTCCTCTTCATCTTGCGATTCCTGTTATTAAAAAAAGACAATCAATACATATATCCCACAGATGGATTGTGGAGAAAAAAAAATAAATATTTTTACCGCCAAATGCTGACGATGGGAAGGAGGGCTCCCAGAAGAAGATATCTCCACATCTTCCTGCAGCTCCACTGACTCCGGTGGAGCGGACGCTGAAGCCACAGCTTCCTCGGCTAAAGCCGCAAGTTCAGCTGCTGCTGCTGCTGTTTGCTGGTCTATGCTGTGGAATAAAGACACAAAAAGGGCCAGTGAATGTATGTATATTCGTTGGCCCTGGCTGAAAAAGCAAAAATTGATTATTTTTTGGGGGAATGGGGGATGTCATATTTACCGTCCGCTGTCTCTACTCCTCTCCTCTGGCTCCATTTCTTCCTCCTCTCCCCTTTCTAATCGCTCTCTTTGGAGTCTTCTGCTGTTGAATAAGGACACAAAAAGGGCCAGTGAATATATGTATATTTCTTGGCCCTGGCTGAAAGAGAAAAACAAAGATTTAATTTTTAGGGAAATGGGGGGATGTCATATTTACTTTCTGCTGGCTGTTTTCCTCTCTGCAACTAGCTGCTCCTCTCCCCTTGCTGCTGCTGCCGCCTCTCTTTGACGTCTTCGGCTGTTGAATAAGGACACAAAAAGGGCCAGTGAATATATGCATATTCCTTGGCCCAGGCTGAAAGAGAAAAAGTGATTAAATTTTTTTGGAAATGGTGGATGTCAGATTTACTTTCTGCTGGCTGTCCTCCTCTCTTCAAGTAGCTGCTCCTCTCCCCTTGCTGCTGCTGCTGCCGCCTCTCTTTCTACTCTTCGGCTGTGGAATAAGCAGACAAAAAGGGCCCGTGAATATATGTATATTCCTTGGCCCTGGCTCAAAAAAATAAAAGTCAAACATGGACTGGAGTGCAACATCCGTCATGAATTGGACACATAAACAGTACCAGGGGGACCCACCCTATCACTGGAAAAAATGCACACTTGATACAGTTCCCTTGGGACCAACACCATCACAGCAAAAAAATTTAAAATTTTACAGTACCAGGAGATCCACATTATCAATTGAAAACATGCACATTTTAAACATTACCAGGGGATCCACTTTATCACAGTGAAAACATGCACATTTGATACAGTACCAGGGGGACCAACTTCATCACAGGAAAACCATGGTGACGCACATTATCACTTGCAAAACATGAACATTTTAAACATTACCAGGGGATCCACTTCATCATAGTGAAAACATGCACATTTGATACAGTACCAGGGGGCCAACTTCATCATAGGGAAACCATGGTGACGCACATTATCACTTGCAAAACATGCACATTTTAAACATTACCAAGGGATCCACTTCATCACAGTGAAAACATGCACATTTGATACAGTACCAGGGGGACCAACTTCATCACAGGGAAACCATGGTGATGCACATTATCACTTGCAAAACATGCACATTTTAAACATTACCAGGGGATACACTTCATCACAGTGAAAACATGCACATTTGATGCAGTACCAGGGGAGCAACACCATCACAGCAAAAAAAAACACATTCTACAGTACCAGGAGATCCACATTATAAATTGAAAACATGCACATTATACAGTAGCAGGAGATACACATTATCACTTGAAAAAATGCACATTATAAAGTAGCAGGGG
>JARQOD010000002.1:537431196-537460099 GCA_033576555.1 Oophaga sylvatica | reverse complement strand
GTATGGGGCACATAGTTATAGTAGAGCAGTGTATGGGCACATAGTTATAGTAGAGCAGTGTATGTGGCACATAGTTATAGTAGAGCAGTGTATGTGGCACATAGTTATAGTAGAGCAGTGTATGAGGCACATACACTGTTCTCTTATAACTATGTGCCCCATACACTGCTCTACTATTACTATGTGCCTCATACACTATTCTACTATAACTATGTGCCCCATACACTGCTCTACTATACTATGTTCCTCATACACTATTCTACTATTACTATGTGCCACATACACTGCTCTACTATTACTATGTGCCTCATACACTATTCTACTATAACTATGTGCCACATACACTGCTCTACTATTACTATGTGCCTCATACACTATTCTACTATTACTATGTGCCACATACACTGCTCTACTATTACTATGTACCTCATACACTATTCTACAATAACTATGTGCCACATACACTGCTCTACTATAACTATGTGCCACATACACTGCTCTACTATTACTATGTGCCTCATACACTATTCTACAATAACTATGTGCCACATACACTGCTCTACTATAACTATGTGCCACATACACTGCTCTACTATTACTATGTGCCTCATACACTATTCTGCTATAACTATGTGCCCCATACACTGCTCTACTATTACTATGTGCCTCATACACTATTCTGCTATAACTATGTGCCCCATACACTGCTCTACTATAACTATGTGCCTCATACACTATTCTACAATAACTATGTGCCACATACACTGCTCTACTATTACTATGTGCCTCATACACTATTCTACAATAACTATGTGCCCCATACACTGCTCTACTATTACTATGTGCCTCATACACTATTCTACTATTACTATGTGCCACATACACTGCTCTACTATTATATGTGCCTCATACACTATTCTACTATTACTATGTGCCACATACACTGCTCTACTATTACTATGTACCTCATACACTATTCTACAATAACTATGTGCCACATACACTGCTCTACTATAACTATGTGCCACATACACTGCTCTACTATTACTATGTGCCTCATACACTATTCTACAATAACTATGTGCCACATACACTGCTCTACTATTACTATGTGCCTCATACACTATTCTACAATAACTATGTGCCACATACACTGCTCTACTATTACTATGTGCCTCATACACTATTCTGCTATAACTATGTGCCCCATACACTGCTCTACTATTACTATGTGCCTCATACACTATTCTGCTATAACTATGTGCCACATACACTGCTCTACTATAACTATGTGCCACATACACTGCTCTACTATTACTATGTGCCTCATACACTATTCTGCTATAACTATGTGCCCCATACACTGCTCTACTATTACTATGTGCCTCATACACTATTCTGCTATAACTATGTGCCCCATACACTGCTCTACTATTACTATGTGCCTCATACACTATTCTACAATAACTATGTGCCACATACACTGCTCTACTATTACTATGTGCCTCATACACTATTCTGCTATAACTATGTGCCCCATACACTGCTCTACTATTACTATGTGCCTCATACACTATTCTGCTATAACTATGTGCCACATACACTGCTCTACTATAACTATGTGCCACATACACTGCTCTACTATTACTATGTGCCTCATACACTATTCTGCTATAACTATGTACCCCATACACTGCTCTACTATTACTATGTGCCTCATACACTATTCTACAATAACTATGTGCCACATACACTGCTCTACTATTACTATGTGCCTCATACACTATTCTGCTATAACTATGTGCCCCATACACTGCTCTACTATTACTATGTGCCTCATACACTATTCTGCTATAACTATGTGCCCCATACACTGCTCTACTATTACTATGTGCCTCATACACTATTCTGCTATAACTATGTGCCCCATACACTGCTCTACTATTACTATGTGCCTCATACACTATTCTACTATAACTATGTGTCACATACACTGCTCTACTATTACTATGTGCCTCATACATTATTCTACTATAACTACAGTATGTGCCCCATAAACTACCATGATAAGTGTGCAAGTGAAGAAGCAGGAACATGACAGCATTACAGATGTCACTGTACTTGTTATTTAGCTGGGCTGAGCTATATTATTTGGATAACTTTTGAGGGTGTTGAGTTGAACGTGTGAATTGATCTCTGGAGATGTTCAAATATTTGTTAAAGACATAAAAACATAAAAAAATCATTTGAGGCTCTGTCTTCAAATACTAATGTACTATTTAAGAGAAGCGTATTATAACTATAGATGTCCTTTTCTATAAGACCAAACAGCGGCAAAAAAATATATGCTTTTTGGTTAATTAGCTTATTTACGAGTCTGCTATTTCCATAGGGAGGATGCTACCCTCAATTTCTCTCCAATTTGGCTCAATATTTTTGTGTTTGAACTAGTAGTCCAGAAGACTTGTCCCGGTAACATGCTCCTTTTTGTCCCTGGTGTGATTGGTACCTCCTATATTGCTGTTGGATCCAGTAATTCAATAATTGTGTCCTTTAGGGGTTAAAAAATTCTACAGGTTACGAAGTTTAAAGACAGAAATGTGGTAAAAGGTTTTAAACATATTCCGTTTTGAAGGCCTGAAGATACAGCATTGTGGGATGAGATAATCAGGTTAAGTCATAGTTGGCAGGCAAAGACATATATGAAAATTAATAAAATATCTAAAAAGACAAGATGATATACATACAGTTTAGTACAGGCAGCCCCAAGGTTATGAATTAGATACATTCTGTAGGTTTGTTCGTAACCCGAATATGTATGCAATTTCGAACAGAGGTGAAAAAAAAAACCTCACCACTGACCGCTCCGGGTTTCTCGCTGCTCACCATCTGGTTCTCTTCTTTCCGCCGTCACGTGCCACATCTCCAGCCTCTTCACTATAGGCCAGGACTCCTGTAAGCACCAAGCCCGGCGTGGTAAGAGAACAGTCAAACTGATATATATGTTGTAGTTCATCCATGACTCTTCCCAAGAAACAGACTCCCTGATCAGAGTGGATCCATTGCAGGCATCCATAGACCTGAATGAAGTTTTTACAAATGACATGAGCAGCCGACTCCATGCTGCTAGTCTGCATCCTGCAGACTACGCTAAAATGTAAAGGTTCGTCGGATGCAGTAAACAGCAGGTGGCAGAGAAGAGGGTTAACAGGAATTTACTTAGGCAATAAGTGAATACAAATTCAAAGAGAACCTCAATGCAGGGATGTGATAAGTAAAGTGGTGAACAGCACATTTTTAGTAACAAAAAGAGAAAAAGTGAAGGTAAAGATTTATCGATTGGAGTTCTGGTTGGGAGGTGGCTGGAACAGCTCCCGATGGTGTCGCAGTCCGTGAACAAAGCCTCTGGCTCTGCTGTGAAGAAACGAGATGCAATCTCTCCTGACCATGCCGAAGTATTCGGGTCCGTTGGTCCAGAGTCCGTTGATCTTGGGTCCGTTGGAGCATGGGTACAGTTCCTTTCGCTGGTTCCTCAAGGAGAACGAGGAGAAATGAACAAATGAAAGTCAGACATTGCTTTTCAACCATGCATCCACAGAAATTTAAAAAAAAATAAAACTCATGAAATAGGCCTGGACTGAAATGATGATACCCCTGAAAATAATGTGACAGAAGGGACATGATAAATCAAGGTGTGTCCACTAATTAGCATCACAGGTGTCTACAATCTTGGAATCAGTGAGTGAGCCTGTATAGAGGGCCACAGATACTCACTGTGCTGTTTTTTGACATGGTGTGTATATGAACGCCACTTGCCACCGCTACAGGGCAAGTGGGAAGAGCGAGGCTAAGTGCCAGAATTGGCGCATCTATAAGCTGTGCATACATTACATGGGAGATACTGAGTCTGCTTCATATACATCACATAGAACAGGGGTCCCCAACTGCCGGTCTGCGTCCCAGGACCGGGCCGTAGCAGTTCTTTTGCTGGGCCGCGGAGCCATGGCACAGAAAGCTGGACCCATATGGAAACGGCGGATGTAGCGTTGTAGTGACAGCTACAGCCGCCGGCTTCATCATCGATACTCACCTTCCGCCGCTGCGATCCCTGTCCCGGTCGCGGCGGCTTCATCCAGCGCTGAGAGGTGACATACTACCGCTCATTAAGGGTATGAATATGGACGCGACGCCACTCCCATGGGCGTGGCATCCATATTCATGCCCTTAATGAGCGGTACTACGTGACCGCACCATAAAGGAGGAAGCGGCCGAGAGGGATGCTGGGAAGTTCAGCGACGGAGCGAGGAGGGTAAGTATGATGGGGATGACGGGGGAGCCCAGGAGAGGGTGGGAGCAGAGCCTTGTATACAGGGTGAGAGCAGAGCCTTGTATACAGGGTGGGAGCGGAGCCTTGTATACAGGGTGGGAGTGGAGCCTTGTATACAGGGTGGGAGCGGAGCCTTGTATACAGGGTGGGAGCGGAGCCTTGTATACAGAGTGGGAGCAGAGCCATGTATACAGGGTGGGAGCAGAGCCATGTATAAGAAGGTGGGAGCGGAGCCATGTATACGAGGGTGGGTGCGGAGCCATGTATAAGAGGGTGGGAGCAGCCATGTATACTAGGGTGGGAACGGAGCCATGTATATTGGGTGGGAGCGGAGCCTTGTATATAGGGTGGGAGCGGAGCCTTGTATACAGGGTGGGAGCAGAGCCTTGTATACAGGGTGGAAACAGAGCCATGTATACAGGGTGGGAGCAGAGTCATGTATAAGAGGATGGGAGCGGAGGACGCGCGGTGACAGCAACTCTGGGGGGGAGCAGAGGACGCGTGGAGACAGCAGCTCTGGGGGGGAGCGGAGGACGTGCGGTGACAGCAGCTCTGGGGTGGGAGCAGAGCCTTCTATACAGGGTGGGAGCAGAGCCATGTATAAGAGGGTGGGAGCGGAGCCATGTATAAGAGGGTGGGAGCGGAGCCAGGGTGGGAGCAGAGCCATGTATAAGAGGGTGGGAGTGGAGCCATGTATACGAGGGTGGGAGCGGAGCCATGTATATAGGGTGGGAGCGGAGCCATGTATAAGAGGGTGGGAGCGGAGCCATGTATACAAGGGTGGGAGTGGAGCCATGTATATAGGGTGGGAGCGGAGCCTTGTATACAGGGTGGGAGCAGAGCCATGTATACAGGGTGGGAGCAGAGCCAGGGTGGGAGCGGAGCCATGTATAAGAGGGTGGGAGTGGAGCCATGTATACGAGGGTGGGAGCGGAGCCATGTATATAGGGTGGGAGCGGAGCCATGTATAAGAGGGTGGGAGCGGAGCCATGTATACGAGGGTGGGAGTGGAGCCATGTATATAGGGTGGGAGCGGAGCCATGTATAAGAGGGTGGGAGCGGAGCCATGTATACGAGGGTGGGAGCGGAGCCATGTATAAGAGGGTAGGAGTGGAGCCATGTAAACTATGGTGGAAGCGGAGCCATGTATATAGGGTGGGAGTGGAGCCATGTATAAGAGGTGGGAGCGGAGCCATGTATAAGAGGGTGGAGCGGAGCCATGTATACGAGGGTGGGAGCGGAGCCATGTATAAGAGGGTGGGAGTGGAGCCATGTATAAGAGGGTGGGAGCGGAGCCATGTATATAGGGTGGGAGTGGAGCCATGTATGCGAGGGTGGGAGCGGAGCCATGTATACTAAACTACAACCCCGTCCATAGCCCCACCCCTTATGACCAAAGCCCCACCCCTGCCACACCTCCATCCCAGCCCTGCCGGGCCATGGAAGAATGGTCTTGCTTGAAGCCGGTCCCTGGTGCAAAAAAGGTTGGGGACCACTGACATGGAAGACTCCTTGACTGTAATATATACTCCACATGTAAGACACTGTGACTATTCTGTACATACATTGCATAGGAGACATTAAGTCTATGCTGTTTTCAACACAAATGATACACTGAGACCACAGTAATATATCACATATGATACATTGAGACAGTTGTATACATCACATAGGATACACCAAGACTGCTTTATAAGTACATATAAAAGTACATCTAAAATTGCATAGGATACACTGAGACTGCTATATTATATACATTAAATAGGAGACATGAAGTCATTACTTTATATATCACATAGGAAACACTGAGACACTGCTGTATATAAATAATATAGGGTACACTGTGACTGTTGTATATATATCTATCAATCAGGAGTCACTGAGACTGCTGTATATACTTCAGATAGGAGACACTGAGACTGCTGTATATGCATCACATAAGTGAGACACTACTACTGCTGCATACATCACACAGGAAACAGTATGACACCTGTATACATCACATAGGAGACTGCTACATACATGTCATAGGCCGAAGTGCAGAGTATGCTAGCTGTGCCCACAAAGAACATACTGATCCTGACCAATGTTGGACGTAAGCCAGTCATGCTGCATCTTGTCTGCTATTTTGTCAACATCAGCTTTGTTCTTCCATACAGTGAGCTCACCACAGATTGGCTATTGACTATGCTGGAGACTACAACCTGGGAATATGACCAGAAATGTACATATCTCCCTGCAGCAGTAAAATGTGAAGTGTGAGGAGATACCTTTTCACATGGGCTAATGATCGGCCAAATGAACATTCATAGGGTCCCGTTACACATAACGACACACCAGCGATCCCTACAACGATATGCACTTGTCAGGATCACTGGTGTGTCTCTACATGATCGCTGCTGAGCTGCCAAACAGGCAGCTCAGGCAGCAATCAGGACAGCGACTATGCCGGTAACAAGCGACCGGCAGGTGTACCTTAGATACCAGCGCGCTGGTGCAGGGAGCTGGTAACCAAGGTACACATCGGGTTTCTAGGCATCGATCGCTGGTCTCCCGCCTGTCACACGCAGCGATGCGTGCTGGCCAGCGGGAGACCAGCGATCAAAAAATGGTCCAGGACATTCAGTTACGATGAGCGATACCCAGCAGGGGGGCTGATCGTCGCTGAGTGTCACACTAAACGAGATCGCTGGCTAGGTCGCTGCTACGTCACAAAATTGGTGACGTTCAGCGATCTCGCTTAAGGGTATGCCACACTAAGCGAGATCGCTACTGCGTCACCATCGCAGTAGCGATCTCGTTAGCGACAGCTGTGTGTGACATATAATAATAATCTTTATATAGCGCTAACATATTCCGCAACGCTTTACAGTTTGCACACATTATCGTCGCTGTCCCCGAAGGAGCTCACAATCTAGATTCCCTAGCTGTATGTTTTTGGAATGTGGGAGAAAACCCACACAAACACAGGGAGAACATACAAACTCCTTGCAGATGTTGTCCTTGGTGGGATTCGAACCTAGGACTCCAGCGCTGCAAGGCTGTAGTGCTATCCACTGAGCCACCGTGCTGCCCTAGCGATGTAGCAGTGATGTAGCAGCGATGTTGCGCCTGCTGAGATGTCGCTGATCGCTTATGAACGTTCTGAGCTGCTTTTTGGTCGTTGGTGTCCCGCTGGTGAGCCTGAATCGCTGAGTGTGACACCCTTTATGAACGACTTCACCAGCGTCGCAGGTGGGACTAGGTTTTTCCAACGACCGCAGAGGTCGTTATACAGATCGCTGATGAGATCTTCCTGTTTGGAATCTAACTAGCGATCACATAGCGATCGCACTAGCGATCTCGCCAGGTCGTGTCGTTGTCGTGATCGCTGGTGCGATCACTAAGTGTGGCAGTGCCTTTAGTGTAAAGGGCCTTTAGGCACGTGCATTCCTAATTATCACTTTGTGTAAACATGTCAGCGATAAGACAACAAAACATTTGCTGCCTGATTTTGTCTTTTACATAGAACAAAAAAAAAAAACATTGTTTTCTCTGTAGCATATCCCCTCATGTAAAAAAGGGATGTGCTACAGAGAATGTGAAAACTGTAAAGGGGCCAACTCTGTTGTTATCACTGCTCATACAGCTTTCTACTAGGCCCTACCTGTCAACAGTTACAAATTTGCCAAGAAAATATTATGAACCATTCAGCAAAATGATGTGGTTAGCAAAAAAATAAACCCATAATGCTAATTTGGGGGCATTCCTTGGCATTTTGGAGGTTTTCTGTGGCTTTCCTGATGGTGGTGCCTAAATGTAGGGTCCATTTTGCACGGCTATACCGGCAACACTAAACGACCACATATTGGGAGACATTTACTGATCAGTGATGCAGCAGAAGGACCAATAGGCAACAGGCAACCCCTGCGTGTGATGTGGCTGTCAAAAGCGATCAGACATTTCTGTTGGGGACTCGAACATATTACTCGAGAACCCCGAAGACACTCAGTTTGCACCCGAGCACGCGCAGATAACACCTTATCCGAGCATGCTCGCTTATCACTAGTGATTGCCCAGTTCACAGTGGCGATTTTGGAACATAAAAGCTACATTCAGATTTTTTCTAGTTGGCTACTACCAACTATGTGGCTGTCCAGGGCATGGAGACAGAGAGGAGAAGCGGGGAGCCGTAGGAGGTTACCGCCCAAGATGACAAACTCAGAGTGCAGCAGCCAATGACAAACTCATCTTGACAGCAGCACTATGCATAGGAACCGAACCTGCAGCATCGACCGAGAGGTCAGTTCTGCCCATGGCGGCTTTGCTCATCTAACTCACTGGGCGGGCGCTCACTGAGCAAGAAGAAGACGCGGTGGGAATGGTGGGGGTGAAATTTTGCACCCCCTCAGAGTAGAGTTTCGGTCCACCCTCACTACACCACTGAAAATATGTGATGTGTGATTTGCTCGTATAGTACGTTATCCTCAGTGCATTTTCATGGTGCACAAACAAAGCAATGAAATAACAAATTCAGCACTGCTACATGTGTATAAATGAACGGGATCATACATACCGGGGCAGAACTACAACAGTTGCCAAGGAGCTGTAACAGCTGACTATATACAGTGTAAGGAATAAGTCTGGGCATGTTCTGCACTCGCTGTCATTGTCAGTCCTGAAACTGTAGTCATAAACTGAAGATAAGGAAATGAGCAGCACAGCTGCTATGTAGAAAGCCAACAAAATGCCAAATATTCTTTCCTTTTCCTTTCATGATGTCAGAGTTGTGGGCACCTACATACATTCTCCGTAACGCCACCATTTAACCATATATTATGCCAAAATGTTCTTCCTTATATCTACATTTTACTGATCCCCATATGTACAGTACTGTGCAAAAGTTTTAGGTAGGTGGGAAAAAATGCTGCAATGTAAGAATACTTTCACTACTTATCAAACCAATTTATTGTATTACCAATCTACATATATAAATATCTGTCTGAGTTCATCATCTCATGAAATACATTTACATTTGACCAGCTTGCTTTTTCTGAAATTGACGGCGCCCCGATGACCAATGTGCGAAAATTTTGCACGGGCCAAGCTAGTACTTTCAGAAATAGAAATGTTAATTGTTTATTTTTAACACTTAACAAAATATAAAGTGAATGAACAAAATAGAAATAAAAGCAATATTTGATGCGACCAATGCTTCCAGACAAGCGTATAAACCAGACGTGTACTATCTGATTTTTTATTGGCTAGCACACGGATCTACAGTCATGACCAAAAGTTTTGAGAAAGACACAAATATTATATTTTCACATGATCTGCTGCCCTCTGGTTTTTATGTGTGTTTGACAGATGTTTTTATCACAGACAGAAATATAGTTGCAAACATATGAGTAACAAAAGCTTATATTGACAGAATGAGTTAATGCAGCAAGTCAATATTTGCAGTGTTGACCCTTCTTCTTCAGGACCTCTGCAATTCTCCCTGGCATGCTCTCAATCAACTTCTGGACCAAATCCTGACTGATAGCAGTCCATTCTTGCACAATAAATGCTTTCATTTTGTCAGAATTATTAGGTATTTGTTTGTCCACCCGTCTCTTGATGATTGACCACAAGTTCTCAATGGGATTAAGATCTGGGGAGTTTCCAGGCCATGGACCCAGAATCTCTATGTTTTGTTCCCTGAGCCATTTAGTTATCACCTTTGCATTATGACAAGGTGCTCCATCATGCTGGAAAAGGCATTGTTGATCGCCAAACTGCTCTTGGAGGGTTGGGAGGAGTTGCTCTTGGAGGACATTCTGGTACCATTCTTTATTCATGGCTGTGTTTTTAGGCAAGACTGTGAGAGAGCCGATTCCCTTGGCTGAGAAGCAACCCCACACATGAATGGTTTCAGGATGCTTAACAGTTGGCATGAGACAAGACTGGTGGTAGCGCTCACCTTGTCTTCTCCGAATGAGGCGTTTTCCTGATGTCCTAAACAATCGAAAAGGGGATTCATCAGAGAAAATAACTTTACCCCAGTCCTCAGCAGTCCACTGCCTGTACCTTTTGCAGAATATCAGTCTGTCCATAATGTTTTTCTGGAGAGAAGTGGCTTCTTTGCTGCGCTCCTTGAGACCAGGCCTTGCTCCAAGAGTCTCCGCCTCACAGTGTGTGCAGATGCACTCACACCTGCCTGCTGCCATTCCTGAGCAAGCTCTGCACTGCTGGTAGCCCGATCCCGCAGCTGAAACACTTTTAAGAGACGGTCCTGGCGCTTGCTGGTCTTTCTTGGGCGCCCTGGAGCCTTTTTGGCAACAATGGAACCTCTCTCCTTGAAGTTCTTTATGATGCGATAGATTGTTGACTGAGGTGCAATCTTTCTAGCTGCGATACTCTTCCCTGTTAGGCCATTTATGTGCATTGCAATGATGACTGCACGTGTTTCTTTAGAGATAACCATGGTTAACAGAAGAGAAACAATGATGCCAAGCACCAGCCTCCTTTTAAAGTGTCCAGTGGTGTCATTCTTACTTAATCATGACAGATTGATCTCCAGCCATGTCCTCATCAACACCCACACCTGTGTTAATGGAGCAATCACTGAAAAGAGGTTAGCTGGTCCTTTTAAGGCAGGGCTGCAATGATGTTGAAATGTGTTTTGGGGGATAAAGTTCATTTTCTAGCCAAATATTGACTTTGCAAGTAATTGCTGTTAAGCTGATCACTCTTTATAACATTCTGGAGTATATGCAAATTGCCATTAGAAAAAGTGAAGCAGTAGACTTTGTAAAAAATAATATTTGTGTCATTCTCAAAACTTTTGGCCAGGACTGTATGTTATTTAATAGGGCTTTTCAAATGCTTGATCGTCTTCTGGACCGAGCAGCCAACAAGAGAAAGAAATCCCAGCATGCACTACTTTCTTCCAAATCTCAGATGAGACTCACACATTCAAGTCTGTGGGTGTAAGAAAAAAATCCCGGACCATCAGAATAACATCCGATTTTTACAGATACATTGCAATTCTATAACTTAGTAAACTTTAGATGGTTAATAACGACTGTTGTATAAAAAGGATTGTATACAAATGACAAGTGAAAAACATTTTTACAACTTTTCTGGATGAAACTCTGAACGTGAACCTACCCTTTAATGTAGTTCAACACAGACTTGATGATGTTGATATCAGGGGAGTATAAATACAATATCATCACTTTCAGGACTCCTTCAGGCCTCATTCCCAGACATGTGGACAGCCCCATAGAATATAATGGGTACATGTACTATCCATATAAAACACTGATAGAACATGTAGTTGATTCACGGACATCTGAATGAGGACTAAATGTAGTTTTCGTCAACGCAAGCATTAGATTAACATGTTTTTCCCACGAATTGTCATAGCTAAATAAAATAAAAGTGTTCACGTTAACTCCCTTCACGACCTATGACGTATAGGTACGTCATAGGTCGGTTCCCGGCATTTGTTGTGGGCTCCAGAGCTGAGCCCGCGTCGTTTCCGGCACATGACAGCCGATCTGATCAGCTGTCATGTGTGCTTAACAGCCGATCAATCCACGGCTGTTAACATGTTAAATGCTGCTATCAATCTCTGACAGCGGCATTTAACATTGGCGCCCCTTTCACATGATCGTGGTTCGCCGATGAGTTAACATGACAACCAGAGGTCTGCAGTAGACCCCCGTGCTTGTCATAGCAGATCTGCAATGAGTGCCACCCCATGGCTAGCATTCATAGTAGATGATCATTTCTGTGTAGCACAAGCGATCAGTAGATCGCAGCTTCAAGTCTCCTAAGGAAACTATTGAAGCAAATAAAAAGTGTAAAAAGAAAAAATGTTTTTAAATATGTTAAAAAAAAATGACAAAAGTTAAAATCACCCTCCTTTTGTCCCATTCAAAATAAAACAATAAAAATTAAAAAAGTACATACTTGCTATCGCCACATTCAGAAACACCCGATCTATCAAAATATAAAATAAATTAATCAGATCGGTAAACAGCGGGCCGAGGAAAAAAATCAAAAAGCCAGAGTTAAGTTTTTTTTGTCTACCAGAATATTGCTATAACAGGTGATTAAAACATCATATTTACCTCAAAATGGTATCAATAAAAATGTCAGCTCAGCACGTCAAAATAAGCCCTCACCCAGCCCGAAATCCCCAAAAATGGAGACACTAAGGGTCTTGGAATATGGCGCCATTTTTTTTCAAAGTTTGGATTTTTTTTCACCACTTAAAGAGAACCTGTCAGCAGGATTTAGCCCTACAAACTAAAGGCGAGGCCATAATGACGTTGTGATGCTGATTAATATGATACCTGATGTAAAGAGATCCACTCAGAGGCTGATGAATAATCACCTTGTGAAGTTTTCATAAAATGACATCTGTGCTTCTGTGTGTGTTTCAGGGTGGGACATGGGGGCAGGGTCTTCTTATGGTTCTCCGTCCCCCCACCAGCCTCCTCTGCTTCTTGTGCAGGTGATTGATAATTCATAGGGTGAATATTCATCAGCCACTGAGTGGATCCCTTTACATCAGGTATCATATTAATCAGCATCACAGCACCATTATGGTGAAAGGTTCTCTTTAATTAAAGAAGAACCTAGACATGTTTGGTGTCTATGAACTTGTAATGACCTGGAGAACCATAATGGCAGGTCAGTTTTAGCATTTAATGAACCTGGTAAAAAGAAAACCTCAAAAAACATTTGTGGAATTGCACTATTTTTTGCAATTTCTCTGCACTTGAATTTTTTTCCCGTTTTCCAGTACACAATATGGTAAAATGAACGTGGTCATTCAAAAGTACAAGCCTCATATGGTTATATTGATGGAAAAATAAAAAAGTTATGGCTCTGGGAAGAAGGGGAGCAAAAAATGAAAATGCAAAAACGGAAAATCGCAAAGTGTTGAAGGGTTAAAGTTGTGTGTTTGAATACAACATTGCTAAATTGAGCCAATTCACAGATATAAATCATGTTCTCTTTTGATGACATTTTTTAGACCTGGTTAAATAAGTCTCATATAAATTTACCTTCAAGGGGAAATCCAGCTAGAATGGTGTGATACAAGGGAGACCTCATTAGCAGAGTTTATGATCTTTAATACCGTCTTTGATTTGAGTGGCACTTTGCCCAGAATGTTATGTGAGAGGCCCAATAACAGTAATTTATAAGCAATGCCAGTGTGCCATAGATTCCTCTCATTTTCAGTGTAAAGCATGGGCTTCCTAGGTCAAGCAGCTGTATAAAAGCCACACAACATCAGGCACAGTGCCAAGCATCAGTGAGGTGGTGTAAAGCTCACCGCCACCGGACTCTGGAGCAGTGGGCACATGTTCTGTGGAGTGAAGACTCATGTATGCTTCTAACTTTATGTGCAAATATTCAGAAGGCACTTTTCTGTTCCTAACATGACTGTGGCTCAGTGCACAAAGCATGAAGGCATGGTCAGGTAGGTTTGGTGTGAAGGAACTTTACTGACTGTATAGAGCCTTGACCTCAACCACATTGGGATGAACTAGAATGGACAAGGGTCTTCTCATTCAATATCAGTGTCTGACCTCAAAAATGCTCTTCTGGATGAGTAAAAAATGTTCCTTTCAGAAAATAAATAAAAATAAACGGTATTTATCTGCAGATGTAGTATACACTGCAGGTATACACCACCGGTATACACCGCTTGATACATGTTCGGCAGTCTTAATGGAAGAGAGACTACAAGGAGAAAATAAAGTTATGTTCTCCCTGCAGCCACTCGCTTCCCATCATAAGGGCGGTGCAGCACACTATACTGTTTTACTGGGGGGGAAACATAGGAATTCAGAAGGGGATGTACGTGTAGTAGACAACCCCTTTAACACAGGTGAGTAGTACCAGTGAAATAGTCAAGCTAATTGACTGGATGGTCCAACCTATCACATGTGCACAGAACTGGAATATCTGTCAGATGAACGTCTCACACGTGATTGATGCACTGCAGATTTTTCATTTGGATTTTCTTGGCAGAAAATCTATAACATATTACATTATCATCAAAGTGGATATTTTTCCAATTTTTTTACCATGATTTTTTAAGATGGCTTTTTGTTTTTCTCTCCCATAGGGTGATTGCCAGTCAGTTTATATGGACTGATAATCTGGAACCAACGTTCCTTCAAAACATTGTTCCCCAATTACTGGCTCATCTTAATGGAAAATAAGGCTTGGCCCTTGAATTGGCAACTTTCTCCTTTGCAAATATGCAGGATTTGTCTGAGAAGTTGCTGACCTGGCGGTCTGAAGTGGGGGAGACGATCAGCCAGTTGGGGGAACCAGATTTTGAGAGATTGGTGATGTGCCTAAATCTGAATCAGTCTGTAGTTGGGTCCTATGGATGGATGGATGGAGAGAATCCCACTAGGCTGGCAGGACCAAGTGCTCAGACTGCTGAAATCCAAATTTGCTTGGTTACGTAATTATGGACCCTGCAGTAGTTAGAAACACTTCTTGTTTAATGTCACAGAACGCTATGTGACAACAAGATAGAGCTGCAGTATAAGAACAGACTATTTTGCACTATGTGATCGATAGATGAAGGGCTGCATTGTGTGTTTTGTGTATCACCAATGTCTTACATTGGTCTGGTCCAATGGTCAACTCTGGCCTAGGTCTTACGCCTCCTCTCTTTTTGCGATTGCCTTCCTCCTTCTCTGCTTCATGTGGATGATGTGTCCTAAATCATCCACACAGTGCCCAGCATCATGCTCTAATGCAAGCCTACTTCTCTGCCCTATCTTAGGCAGAGCAAAGTACTGCAGTGTACATGCGCAGGAAAAGGCCAAAGAGCGCCGGTGCATGCGCACTGCAGTACTTTACTCTGTACTCGACAGGAGTGCAATGCAGGACACTGTGTGGGACGCATCATCGATACAAAGCATTGCAGGAGGATGGCAATCACAAGAAGAGAGGTGATGCCATACCAAGACGCCCATTGGACCGGACAGCACCGCAGGTGAGCATGATAAAAGGTATTTTTCTTGTCTTGCAGGCCGGATTGGGGACAGATATACAGCATATTAGAATGCTGTATATCAGACTTGAAAGGTGGTTGTCTTACCTCATATATTAAAAGACTAATGACAGGTTTCCTTTAAGTTGTGCCCCTTAAATCACCAAGGATTGCCCCTCGTGCCCAAAATGGATCCACCCTGCCATTTGTCTGATTCAATTTGGACATGCAGATTTACTATTCAGGGTCCCAAGAAAGATGAGTGACAAACCACGTGGAGCGTAACTGAGAATCCTGAATACTTTGTCTGGACTTTTCAGGACGAAAAACAAAAAGTTATAAAATAAGGTAATAACTGTTACATATGTGTTGAACCCCCACCCCTCCAGTATCATCGCCTCAGCGGTCACCGGCCATATATGCCTACATCAACACTGAGGCCACTTACGTCATCAGTGGGGACACTGGAACTGCAGCGCTGGTAATCGGTGATGCTGTGATCACAAGTGCAATCATTATTTCTATTTTTTGATTCCTTTTAGGATCGTAAGAACAGGAACGCTTGCAGTACAGGATCAATTCATGTGAATGGGACTGGAGCCATAGCCAAATGTCTTGTTTGCCTCCTTTCCAACTGCTGTTTTTTTAGCCCAAATATAAACATCCTTTTTTTAGCATTAAAATCTATGGGGAAATGGATCCCAACAGGTCATTCGTTATGTCCTCCGGTAACGGAGACGCAGTTCAGCACATAGCAGAACATTAGAGGGGCCAGTGCAAAGATGGATGCAAAATGGAACCCAAAGCGCACAATTTTTTTAATACTGGGTCAGCTAAAATCGGATGACACCTGGACATGTGACCAGAAGCCAGTGCTTCAGTTTACTACATTCCCTATCCTTGCTCAACTATTCTAAATTCCTGGAAAACCCCCTTCATCACCCTCCTCCCTCTACACCAAGCAATCATGATGATATTGTAATAAGGTGCAGTGACCGCCTGCAGCCTGTGCTCCCCAGCCCATCACTGCGGAGGAGACTGTGACACCAGTGACAAGAGGCGTCTCTCACCAGCAGAGGCAGAGCGTCACCCAGGCCACGCCCACACACGGCCCCGCCCTCCCGGGATCTCCAGTTATCTGACGTAATCCTCAGTTAAATAGCCGGCAGTGAGGACGTCCACACACAGCGGCCAGCGGAATCCGGTGAGGGCTGGAGAACGGATCCTGTGGATCACCCGCGGACTGCTGAGCCTCTGACAGGTAGGAGCTGTGACAGTGCGAGAGCTCACACTGCAGGAGTCACCGTCAGGCGCGGATGCGGTGTCACCAGTGGACGCCTGGATGGATGTGGTCCAGGGTCATCACACACCTGATCGTGCTGCTGCTGACAGCTGTGGAGGTGGGCAGCAGGAGAGGAGCTGCTAATGAGGGTGCCTGCCCCCATCTGTGTAGTGAGAGCTCCTCTCCGATCATCAGAACCTTCCCATGTCCTTTGCTGATAATATTCTGCCCTCTACACCACATTACCCTTTCTGCCCATCTTACCTGGCATTACCCTTACTGACCACCTCACCCTGCTCTGTGCTTTTTGCCCCTGATCCTGGACTGTTCTCCCAGCCCCATCACAGATCGCTGCACGCATGTCAACCAGGATCCTTCTCCTACCTTCCATATCCAGCGATGTATTGTACCCTTCCCTGTGGCTAAGGGGTAAGAGGAACTCAGCAGAGTGAAGGGGCAACAACACCTGGCCTGAATGATGGGCAGCAAGAACTGTCCTGGATGAAGGGACAGTGTCCTGGGTGAAGGGACATCAAGAAGTGTCCTGAATGGAGGGCAACAAGAAGTGTTCTGAATGGAGGGCAACAAGAAGTGTCCTAGATGAAGGACATCATGAACTGTCCTGGATCAAGCGACAGCAAGTAGTGTCTTGGATGATGGGCAACAAAAACTGTCCTTGATAAAGGGACAAGAAGTGTTCTGGATGGAGGGACAAGAACTGTCCTGGATGATGGCCCACTAGAACTGTCCTGGATGAACAGACAACACAAACTATCCTGGATGATAGGACAAGAGCTTGTTGTCCTTATATGCAGGACAGTTCTATCATCCAGGAAAGTTCATGTCCTGCATCTAGGACAGTTCTTGTTGTCCTTCATCTAGGACAGTTCTTGTTGTTCTTGATCTGATCTTGTTGCCCCTTCACTTTGCTTAATTCTTGTTACCTCTTCACTTTGATACTTGCTACCCCTTCACTTTAGACAATTATTGCTGCCCCTTCATCTTGGACATTACCTGCTACATCTTCAGCCTGGAAAACTCTCCTCTACTAAAGTATGTAGTGCAAGTCCTAAGAAAATGTCCTTTACCCATTAAGCAGTGCCTATGACAGAAATTACAGTTACATGCAGGTGTGCGTATAACTAGAAATATGTGTACATGTATATTTACATCGGTGTATAGATAGATATACATGATTAAGGAATTACCTACATCATAGAACAGCCGTTACTATGAACCAGACAGTGCAGTTACTTTTATTTAGAATTTCAATATTTTATTGTTATTCTTCTTATTATACAATGTTATTTTTGAGTTGTATTGCTTATTTTATGCAATTTTATGACAATAATCTTTAGTAAGGCACTGATGTATTTGCAGCATGTATGTAATCTATAAGCAGAACTAAAGATCTACAAGTGTATGGTGCTAGTCAGTGTTACGATGGATAGATAAGGGAAGCTTATTGCATCCTCATGATGACCCATGGAGTATGACAGCACTCTCGGCTCAGGCACACTGGTGCTTGTGGTTCCACGACAGTAGATCCAGGATTTGCCTTGACTTGTCGCTGGCTATATAGCGCACACCATAAAGATAAGGCATGAGCTAATCTTCTTAGCTTCCAGACCTGTTGTCAACAGTCAGGTGGAAAATATTATTGCAGGAGTAATGTACATGATACTCAGGTATCGGGGTTGAGGTCAGGTAATCCCACACCTCGCAGCTTGCGTGACGAGGCATTACAAACATTTGGTCTGTAGAATAACAATATGTCTAGTTGAAAACTATTATGAGTTGATTCCTCATTTTTGCGAGCGACATAAATCAGAGGTTAACAGTTTGCTTCTCCGAACACTTGTAGCCATTGTATACACTATACAGCTTTATCTGGAGACAAGGTTGTGTTCTTCTAAAGGAACAATTTTGCAAGGCGACATTGTCATTGCTTGTAAACTTTATATACCCCCTCTTGAGGCATGTCTCGGCATGTAACTATGATGACTTTCTAACAAGGTATGGAGATTAGGAGATGGCACCTTGTGTGTTTTGAAGCTTGATAAAGAACTACCGTGTTCGAAACGCGTTGCTTGCTGACCATCCCGTCTACAGTTTTTTTTAACCGATTTCTGATGGAATAAAGATTACATTTGAAATTTTACCAGAAGCTGGAACGTTTCTTCTTTTTCTACCTTGTGTAGTGACTGGCCACAACCGACGCCATGATCCCAGCCAGTGGTGGGGTAAGCTGCCTCCTTCACAATCCACAGTAGGCGCTTGTAGAAGTAGGATTTTACATGGCACTTTTCTGTTGCATTTGCCATGAATAAACTTGGTGATGTGATGCCATCAGGCGTGTCCCAGGACTGGAAATGTACAGAATGTTGATTTTTTTCGGGCTGGGTGGATGTTTTTGTCATTTGAGGACCAGAAATGGAATGGAATGATTACTGTTCTCCAGTCTTATTTCTACCCAATTATTTTCCTCCTTCCTGTTAACTAACTTTGCTATGTAAAAAGACATAACATACATGGCTGCATCTCTAAATACAAAGACAGATCCGCCAAGGCAATAAGCAGAACATCTCCAATTAAAGTCCATCCCCGAAAGCTCCAGTTATCTTCAGGAACCAAGTCCAATTAGAAACACTGGAATTAAGTCCAATTAGTAACAACTACAGTCTGTACGTAAAATGAAGGAAAGGAAGGGACGAGCTTTCTGCTATGTGACTTCTGCAAACCTCACCTCTTCTCCTTTTACTTTTCTACCCTTCCCTCACTTCCCTAATTCATTACACCTAACGCTCTATTTGTTAAACTTCCTCCTCTAGAATAGCTCCTTTATAGTTCAGATGTATTTCCCCAGGGGAGAAATAACACGGCCCTTAACAGTAGCACTCTACACTGGGAACCCTTAAAGGTAATTTATCAGAACGACCCTCCATCCCAAACTATATATATGGTCATGTAGCTCTCTGAAAGATACCTTTACTTATGCAATCTGACTATAAATCACTGTTTTAATAAATGATCAAATTTGGCTTCAGTGCCAAGGGCAAGGTCAGAGCACTTCCAAATCGCTGCCTCCCAGGCCCTATTCCTCACCTAGCCCCACCTTCCTCTGCTTGACTGATAGCTCACCATCTGTGTAGGCAAGCCGCTGTGCTGTCAGTCAAGCAAAGGAAGGTGGGGCTGGGCGGGGAATAGGGCCAGGAGCGCAGAGGTTTGGGAAGTGCTCTGATCATGCCTAGGGCATTAAGCAGATCCACATTTGCATATACATCAAAGCAGCAATTGCATAAGTAAAGGTGTGGATGTCATTATCTTTCAGAGAGCAACATGTCCATATCAATACTTTTGGGGATGGGAGGATCATTCTGACAGATTCCCTTTAAATTTATAATTAATTTTCCTATTCTGGGGAACAATAACTACTACAGCATCACAATTGTAAAGGTGAATGTTCTTATTGAGGAAGCCCTGATAGGGTTCTACGGAACGTTGGTTGTATCCAGAGCACAAAACAGGTGTATAGCCTGCTGATCTAGGGAACAAGGTGCAACGGATACGTTGGTAGTGAGCAAAAACAGGAGAAATCCAGCAGTCTTGAAAATTCAGTAGATGAATAAAATCACTTGTTTTATTTTCAGATAAATATATTAAAAAATCCAGCACATGGAACAGGAAAGAGAATCTTACGCGTTTCGTGCACGCAGTGTCCTCATAGTCACAGAATGCTCGAAACGCGTAAGGTTCTCATTCCTGTTCCATGTGCTGGATTTTTTAATATATTTATCTGAAAATAAAAAAAGGGATTTTATTTATCTACTGAATTTACAAGACTGCTGGATTTCTCCAGTTTTATTCCCTCTATATCCAGAGCTCTTACACTAATGTTCTGGAGACTTATCAATAGCTGCAATCATTGGACACGTGCGGTGACGTCATACATATGATGTCATTTGGCTCCTAGTTGCTGCTGGATATGATAAGTCCTTTTTAGCATAAGAATACAGTAATACTAAATGTAAAAGTGACCGAGACACAAATAAAAGATGGAAATGAATGGGTTTCAGGATGAAAGGCTGATTTTGGTTCCTCTGCAGGTTCTGAATATGCCGTTGTGTAATGTCTATGAGACGTTTTATAATTTGTGTGGTTTCTAGAAAAATCTCAGTCTTCCCCTCACATGCAAGCCTCTTGTGAACCTCAATATATTTCAGTCATGCTAGCGGATATTTCCGAGTCTCGGCGTTCTTTCTCAGTGTATACATAACATCAATCCTTTACAGGTCGTCATCCACAACTTCAGAGCTTAGACTATTTTTTTGGTAATAATAACCTATAATTTTTTTTAGAGCTGCATGGCCATACAAAGTATTTAGTGGGACCTAAGGAGGGGCTGTGGCGAGCGCAGAGTCTCCTGTGGCTTGTAGAAACTTAATGGTAACCTATGCATAAGCCCTAATTAGAGGTGACACACCAAATGATTGTGCACGCCATCATAAACATGTCATTTAAAGCTTTGCAGATTGTATCTGTGAGAATCGTAAGACTAGATTAACGAGACAGTCTCCTCCCTGGAGATGCTGATTTCCACACAATGGCACAATGTATTCATTATATATTCAGTAGACATCTAATAGCAGGTGCTTTTAATCCAGCCCAGACACGGCAGCAGTTTCATTGTACGATTCATAGACAATATATACTTCTTTTAGATTGGGTATCTAGACTAGGTGCAGTAAACTTTAAAGGAAAAGTGTTATCCGAAAATCAGGCTTTTGTGTTACAGTTGGATTTTTTAAATTTATGTTTTATTTTTTTTGTTTTTCTGGATCATGATCTTTATTTAAAAAAACCCATAAATTAAATATTTTGATATTTTTTACACTGGCCTCTGGATATATTGTAGACTCATGCTTTCTGCCCTTTCAGGTAGAGTTTTCAGAAAGCACACTATCATCACAGGCAGGTAACACAGCTGATAACTTAGCTGAAAACTCAGTATCCACCATTCACAATTGGAGATATTACATCTCCCCCTGCTCCTCGTCCCTTTGCACACGCTCATTAGATGCTTGAATACAAAAGTTGAGCTCTGAGTCTCTTTATTCCTCCTGATGATTCCCTGAAGCAGCGGAAAGTATGAGTCTATGACAGCCCTAGTGGCCAGTGTGAACATTGTAACATATTATATATATATATATATATATATATATATATATATAATTTCATATAATTCAGATCATTATATGATAAAAAAACTGGCAAGAAAAATTAAAAAGTACACTTAACATAAACACTTTGTACCACTTTGTGGAGGAAAAAAGTAGCTACTAGTGATGAGCGAGTGTACTCGTTGCTTGGATTTTCCAGAGCATGTTCGGGTGTCCTCCGAGTATTTGGGCATGCTCGGAGATTTAGTTTTTGTCGCCGCAGCTGCATGATTTGCAGCTGCTAGACAGTCTGAATACATGTGGGGATTCACTAACAAACGGGCATTCCTCACATGTATTCAGGCTGTCTAGTAGCCGCAAATCATGCAGCTGCGGCGACAAAAACTAAATCTCCGAGCACGCCAAAATACTCGGAGGACACCCGAGCATGCTCAGGAAAACCCAAGCAATGAGCATACTCGCTCATCACTAGTAGCTACTACTCATTAAAAACACTAAGAGTTCTCAGTTTGTAGAGATTAAATTAAAGGGATTTTCCACTTCTAGAGCAACCCCTTCTCATTCCCCACGCTTGGCCCCGATAAAATATAAAAGCTTATGCTCGCAACATTATCCCTTTAAAGAAAACCTGTGACTTCCAAAATCACTGGAGTGACAGCCTGGTCATCAGCATGTTTGTGCAGAGCAGGCATTAAATCAGAGTGATTCCAGCGCTCTCCATACACATCCCCTGTAATCAAGCGGCTGCAGGGAGGATAAAACATCATTTTCTCCCTGTAGCCGCTGCACCAGTAAGATGGCCAGACATGATTTAATTGCGATTTGCCCGCACATTTCCTCTATATCTGCAGATAAATTACATTTTTGGTGGCAACAGGTACCATTTCGCAAGATAAGATAACTCCTTTAATAAAAATAAAACAACTAGTAGTATCTGTGAAATGTAGATTTCCAGTTTTTTTATATTTGAAATATTGAAAACTAAATATGAAAATAAACAAAATCTATACTGAAATAATGATCTTTACTCTCAGGTTACATATAATGACCGTGCCCTTGGAGTAGACTTGCAGGTTTCTACTATTTCGTGTGTGTGTGCAGAAGGATCTGCTTGGACATGCCCTAGACATTGTCTCCCTCCTCCCCAAGAAGTGTGACTAAACTGGGACCAGTATGACGGGGAATGACGCTGTGGTTTGGCCTGCAGCTAGCTGAGTCAGGCTTTCACATCAACATGGGAAAGCTCCTTATTATAGGAGCAGGAACATGAAGAAGCCATATTTGTGTATTTACAACATCATTTTAATCACCGTTTTCCAGTATTTTATATGTCTCTTACTTTTCATGAGCTTCGTCATTAGCTAGTTTTCTCCTGTTGACAAGTCGATGACATTTTTATACTTATTGCGTTTAAGCTGTTGTATCTCTATTTGTATCAAGGAGTAATAAGAATATCAGGACTGGTTTTCTATTGCAAATGTGTTTTTTAGCCTATAAAGGGTTAGTCCCATCCAGGACATTTCTGACATATCCACAGGTTATTTTTCTATTATAGGTCTGGTTGCAGGTATGATGTAATTTTTGATCAGGTGACAAAAGCGCTGGGGGTCTAGATTCAGCGCCCTCCATGATCCAACATCTGCATGAAGTTTACATGTTCTCCCTGTGTTTGTTCCGGTTTCTTCCCACAAGCAAAAGCTATAATAATGAGAAACGTTGATTGTGAGCCCCAATGGAGACCGTGACAATAATGTCTGTAAAGTGCTGTGGAATATGTGGCGCTATATATACAAGCCTAATAAATAAAAGGTAGTGTAGTATATAGAATGGGATAGACTTCCAGTAGGATAGCCACTAGTCATGTTTAGTTTGAGACTTTGTAATTTGTTATTAAAAATCCTCTTCGTTCTGAAGAGTATCAGTATTGGCCGATCTTCTAAAAAACAGATAGCAGGGGCATTTATTACGTGTGAAAAAAGGCAGCTAGCTAGGAAAGGGTTCTTTACAGTCAGAGCAGTCAGACTGTGGAATTCCCAACCACAAGAGGTGAATGCGCGTCTGGCAACCAATGGCATCGTGAATTATAAATAATCTAGTGACAGTGAATGTATAACTCTTGGTGAAAGGTTGAACTTGATGGACTTATGCTTTTTTTTAACTTCTGTAACTAACCAAGAAGCGCAGCACTCAAAAGCTCTTTCCAGTTGAGCTTGTAAACGCTTCTCTGAAGTTGGCTGGACCGATGCTGCAGAGGCTAAGGCAACTCTACTAGAATGCACAGCGTAGGCCAGCAGTCAATGGTGCGGTTGGTCCAAGATGTCAATCAGGAGTGCACAGTACCCCATCATGCAGGAAGTCAGTTGATTGGGGAGCGGTACACCCCTGAAAATAGATGCCGGAACCTGCGCTTACAAGCAACGGTTGAACACATACTCTTCCAGTTTGTGTCTGAAATGGAATAGTGTTTCCTCCGAGCGCGTGACCCAAGCAATGTGTGGATAAGGTCAACTGACTAATATCAATAACTAAGTTAGCCCCCTTCTCCGTCTCGATGGATACATAGGTAGAGAGGGAGGTTAGGGCTAAGGAAAGTCTGCCGGCACCCTTCCCTCACAAGCTTTACATGACTTTCTGAATACTTGTTTTCCTTATGTGCAATTTCTCTGAAAGTAATCTGAAGAAGTGTTTGACATCTAGGGGCTTTCATTATAATTCCTGGTAATAAAAGTCTGATAATGTTATCTGTGTTAAAGGAGTTAGCAGAAAATGGAATACACCCTACTGTTTAACTTCGTGAGATAAAAACTCAACGATGGGCAAGATGCCATTACATTGCCAATTACCTCATAGTTACATAGTACACGGGATGCAAAAATACTGAGCTCCTCCAGTAATCATAAGGAAAGGCTACAATGATTCTGTGTCCAAGTAAGTGGCCCGCCAATTTCTTCTAAAAAAAAAAATCTAGAAAAATTAGCTATTTTTTTGATCCCACGATACGGACTCCTACAATCGTCAACGGTTTTAAATGTAAAGGGTGTAACCTTTTTCGCTAAAAAATACCTGTACTTAAAAAATAACAATTAAAAAACTACCTTAAGTTGGCATTCTTTGCCTATAGCTCCTGTGCAGACCTCTGCATCTGACCCGGCAGTAATGGACCCCTTCATCCATCTCCTACTTATTTGTATGAGTGGTATTTTACCATAAAGACTAATTGGTCTGCATTGTCTGGGAGATATTTTTTAACCACGACTATTTGTAAATTTGCTTAACTTTTTTTAGATGAAGCAATAATAATTGGTTGTAGTTTATTTAAAGAGGTTAACTCTTCACTGACAACTCCTGTAATGAAGCCGTCTCATTGCAGCGGGACCATCTACATTTACTGGATAAAATTCTTTCGGTTGCTCATTTCCTCTGCAGTGGCCACTACTGGGGAAATGTAGTATTACATGCTGCCATTTGACATGTAATTATTACTATTATCAAAAGAGAAAAAAATACAGCCTTTCGAATGTTAAAGGCAAGCAGGAGCCAGTATAACAGTGACAAAGCTGTTCTGAAATAAAGACTCCTCAGACTCCTTCAGTACAGGAATATTGCTCCCTCTAGTAATAATGCTTCTAGGGAAGTATGCTTATGTATATCGTGTCTGATGGAGCATAGTAAGATTTTCTCTATTGGATTTATACAGGATCTGTATTTATACCTAGTGGCCTTAATTCATTAAGACCCGCGATTTCTCACCGGTCTTGGTGAGGCGGCGTGGTGGAGTGATACGCAGGGGTTGCCAACCATCCAGAAGTTTCAGGACAGTGCATAAAAATCTTCCACTTTTTGTCCTGGCCGTAAAAAAAAATCAAGGAGTCCATGATTTTTTTGAGGCTGAAGAAAGGTATACCAATTATTTTGGCTGTAATTATCATCATTTTACAGTTTACGATGAATGCATCTGATGACTTCATATCACAATTATGGGCTGCAGACATGCATCAATAATAATCAAAATTTATTATGATTTTCCAATGTGTCCATAAAAAATATTGTCTGTTTGTGACTTTTTGATAAAAAATTAAGTTAGTAGCACCTGTGGTCAGACTCTCTTGATTCATGAAGAGGCACAAGCCTGAAGTGTCTCACAAATGTGATGCGCCCCCACGCGCCACGCCAAAACTCTTACTCCAGTCTTTGACTGAAATAACATTCCTAGAGTAAGGACTGCTACAACTCGTCGCTAATTAGATGAGCTTTGGTGTAACGCCCCTGCCGCACCCTTGTCCCGCCTAAGCTGTGCATATGGGAGAAACTGGTGTGAAAATGCCAAAAGTTGCAAAATGAGTTGCGCCAACAATTTTTGACTTTTCAAAGCAACTCACAAGTTCACCAACTTGAGCACTATATTTAACAATTAGCAAAGTAAAAACATCACTTTTAATTAGAATACATAAAACAGAATATACACATTTAAACAGATATAAATATATATGGCCAACACGATACTGCTTGTCTGGTAAGGTCAAAGGGAGCATACAGTGACCCTATCATTATACTGGTGTCTCCCTACCTTACCGCAGAGGTTGGCATCCTATAACTGCACACAAGGCACCCCCCGCTCATCGTTGACTCCGTCTTAGGCCTTATGGGGCTAGATAGGAAGATTCAACGATGAGCAGGGGCAGCATCTGCTCAGGTATAGGATGCCAACCTCCGCGGTAAGGTAGGGAGACACCAGTATAATGATATGGTCACTGTATGTTCCCTTTTGACCTTACCTGACAAGCAGTATCGTGTTGGCCATATATTTGTATCTGTTTATATGTGTATATTCTGTTTTAAGCATTGTATTTTAAAAGTGATGTTTTTACTTTGCTAATTGTTAAACATATTGCTCAAGTTGGTGAACTTAAGGCTTTTACTTGCACTTAATATTTTTATATTTTTTATATTTCGGTGAAAATAGTGCTCCAAAGCAAATTACCCCAGAACTTGGTTTGATGAATCTGGGACAATGCGTGTGAAATTGGCCACATTTATGATACGCTACTAACATAGTACTCATTTAGGTTATTTATTGAAACCCAATGGATTCTTGTAGTGCGGCTCAGATGCTAAGTAGGAAGGGTCCTTTATATAAAATGGGCATGTGTCCGTGATCGGTCCTATTCAATAGTCATGCATTATTGGGATCTAAAAGTGTCATCCCTGGTCAGCGTTCATAAATCATTCAATGGAAAGGAACAATATGAATTGCAAGGTTGAAAAAAAAGAAAACCACCATAATTACCTGTTAGCATCTGTTATTGGTGCAATTTACTATGATATAGTGTTCCCTGCGTCGCAGCAGAAAGTGTCTGGAGTCCAAGGTCAAAGTGGAGATAAGAACTTGGGTTTTGTTGTAAACAACTGTAATCCTATCTGATTCTTTTTTTTCTTCCTTGTCCTAAGTGACAGTGAGAGTTTATGACGGACAGCTCCACCATTTCCCTTTATTTCCACATTCCCCCTTTTTTTCCCTCTATTTTTGAGTTTCAGCTTTCTGAGAAATTTTATTACATTTTGTAAAAGTGTAGAAAGTGAAACAATACAATTGCGTAAAAATTCTGAGAAGTTTAATGATATGACCTGGTGACATCATCTATACAGATATACCAGTGTGAATTATAGACGGTGACAAATATATGTGTAATAATAATGTAATATGATACAATGTCATGAGTCGTAAAATCATAATCTCTTACTTTTATTTGTTAAATATGAACTGTTGAGCAGACATAATGTTTGCCAAATCTTAAATGAATATTGGTGTCCAGCTTTGGTCAACAGATCGAAAAAAAGGAGGCACATTTTCAATTAATATCGTTAACATTTTGTATTCAGCTACAACGTATTGCCATCTTGTGGGCAAAATCGGATATTGACATCACACACGTGTCTCAAAAACAAGCTCAAATGTCAGATTATCATAGAATATTTTGAGAGATTTCAGGGCCTTGTTGTGGTTGACCTAGATCGGTGCTGTTGGGGTTGTGATGGAATATCTTTTCTCACTCTCCTTCCACTCTCTTCTTCTTCTTTCCCCTCTTTTATTTTTTTCCTTTTTTCTTCTTGGGTGGATTCCCTCTTGAGGTCCCCTCTTTCTTCTTGGTGTTGCATAGAAACAGGTTGGGACGATTGTCTGATTTTTCTCCTGGTTTTGTGTAACTATATTTACATGTTCTATATCATTTGCTATTGATTTAAGGTCGTGTCTGACCGTTGGTTTGTTTGTATAATTTAACAATGATATTTTGTATAATTGTATGTTAATTCTTTTTTGTCTATAAAAATAGACTGAATATTAAAAATCATTGTTTTTTATGTCTTTTGTTATTGCAAAATGCTAGAAATTTGTGTTTTTCATCTCATTTTCACATTGTAACAGAATTGCTATGTCTGTTCATACCTGTGTATCGATTTCCACTTTTCAGTTTCATAATTGGAACACAACAATAAAATGTAAGCTGGGACAGATCTGCCACTTGTTGGACACTAAGGGCTCTTGGCAGACCAGGGGACTTGAAATGGATCTGTTGGGTTTCTGCCATAGTGTCCAACATTTTACATTAAAAAAAACACAACAGAATCTGTAATGGACATTTCCACTACTGGCGTGAACATAGCTTTAGAAGGTAAAAGCCAGTCATCCACATGCTGGGACCACCATCGATCACGAGAGCACTGGTTTTGTGGATCCAGTTTGAGTGGAGTGGTTCTGTTCAAACGAGCCCACTGCTGCTCCATTTAAAAGACTGCCAAGGATAACCGAGTAAAAAGCTCATCTATCTCCCATGGTCCTATAGAGTACAAATGGAGTTACAGTCTGCATTCTTGATGACGACTCCTATCAAAACTAGTCGCATAACCATTGTTCTCAAAATGGGGATCCCAGTGGTTGAACCGTTGACCTTTACCTTGTGCTGGTGACCAGAAGTGAGGATAGATAGTAATTTTTGATTATGGGAAAGCTTCTTCAGCCTTTTGGACTGGTTAGAGGGGCCTAACAACATAATTTGCTGTGAGCGTCACATTAGGCCCAGATGGGAAGAGCAGTACTGGAAAAAACTAATCCACAGCTT